>OZ023329.1:38060389-38615389 GCA_964007535.1 Brachyptera risi | reverse complement strand
CATACTCGGTATTGGATGCCGATACTGTCTGTAGCGAATAAATAATGTAGACACAGTGATGGATATGCGCTAGAGTGGAGCGTATGAAAATGATATGTATAATTGTATTCTGTACTAAAAATACATATCTTATAGACATGGAAATATATGTCAGAAACAAGTTATAGACAAATCGATCTTTAAATTCAGTGGGAATATATTTTTTTATTTACTGGTTGCATACATTCTTCCTCGGAAAAACGATTTTGTTCACGATTTTGTTTTCCAGATTTGAACTTGAATTAAAAAAAATGCATTATGTCAAGTAGGCCTCAATTACTATAGTACTATTCCAGTTCATATAATATACTGATGCAGAAAAGAATATTGAATGAGATAATGAAATGATTGGTTTCTTCATAAAATTTGACCTGTGGACTATACCCACAAAATCTTTCACAGATGAAGTCGATATTTTCAAGGAGATTGAATTATCTGCGCATATCTGATAATCACTGTTTCAACTTGAACAATACATAAACAAATATATAAGTGTATTAAATAAGATGATACAATATCATGAATAAGTTATAACCGTATATATTCTTAGATACAGTGATAATGTCAAAATAATGATAATGCTCAGTACCGGTAGTTTAATCAATGAAATATCAATTATTTATCTTACGTTTCGTGAATTATCAATCTATAATTACGACGTGGATTGGGAGATATCATGTTATGTTTGTCAAGTTACCAACTAGAAAAGTTGAGGAAAACTAACTGATACTGAAGAAGTGACCGGAAAACTCAATTTAGGGCATCGTTGTCAACCTATTATGACAAATGTGTGACATCATGCACTAATTACAAGAAGCATATCAAATGTGACCCTAATCTTGGGCCCCAAATTACACTGGCATTATAAGATTGAGCATAGGGGAGAAGTAAAATACATTTCAACTAGCATGACTGACCTCGAACGACCTAGAGGACTAGACTAGAGGACAATAGTTGCATTGAACTGACCTTTGAGAACTGCTGACGGAGCGTGGGTTTCATCTCTGATTGTGTTGAAATAAATACTCGTCGTTAATTCAGTCGGCTCACTCTGATTGGTGCTGTACTTGATAGCAACCTTACACTCACCCTCGCGGTTGAATGGATACTGCAAGCAAAGAAACACTTGAAAACTGAGGCCCTGGAAGCATCACTTACAGAAATATACTGATCTGAGCCCAGATTCGAAAAGAGTCCTATCTTTAGGACGTCCTAAGTTAGGACCATTTTACTGAGTTAAGACCCATATTGTTCCTAACTCTGTGAAATAGTCCCAACTTAAGACCAATATTGGTCCTAACTCAGTGAAATGGTCTTAACTTGGGACGTCCTAAAGAGAGGATCTATTTGTGAATCCGAGCCCTGGTCTCTAAATGTAGAGTTCATGGCAGAAGGGGCGGAAAGGCCCTGATGGCGATAAAACATAGGTGCCCAGAGAGAAAAAAGAAAATCGACAATGAATGTTTGCAAAAACTGCATGATTAATAACATTAAGTTAAATCCAAGATGCGTGATCTGTGAAGAAGTATATTAGGCCTAATACATGATGCATGTGACATAGCAAGAGCTAAACAAAATTAACTGTATAATATTGTCAAAATAATCATGAATTATAATTTAGTACCCTATCTGTCTATTCTCATCTCTTATTTCATAGTTTCATAGACATTCAATTATTATATACCTTTCTTTGAATTGACACGTCTGTTTTGATTTGTATTCAATATGTATGTTCCACAGATGAGCTTTTGGCTTTGTGGGAATTATTTATGTGCCAATTGTAAACATTATATCCTTTAAATACCTTGAAAAAAAAAACTACAGTTGAGGTCCTCAGACCAAGCTAAATTCGGTGGGGCTCGGGCGACAATCACTGCCCAGCTGTTCGGCCCAGTCCGCCCATGAATGGCTGTCATAGAGAGGTACTTGATGGCAACCTTTCACACTCACCCTCTGGGTGGTACGGATAATTAATAAAAAAAAAAACACTTGGAAACTGAAGCCCTGTAAGAATCAGACACTCAAATACAAAAACCTTGAAATACAGAGATCAAGCCAGTAAAAAATAGCTCTTCATTTTTCTTTTTTTTTTACTGTCACAAGAAAATAATAACAATACATAAACACTCTCAAAAAGATCTACAAAGACCTGTCGAAGGCTTGTCTGTAGAATAATAGAATAATAAACCGAATGGAACAAACACAAACGACTAATATGGTGAATAATAAATAATTACAAAATATACTACATTTTGTCAACTGACAATTATTAAATGCAAATAATGAAAAAAAAATTATACTAATTTACAGAAATACTGCTTACGAAGAATAGAAATATGAAAAACGAAATTGAAACAGAAATTATATTACAAGGAAGACAAATTAATGGTAATATCACTCCCACTCAAGGCCTCACAATTTTGAAACAGTACTGAAAGTCTGAAACAGTACTGAAACAGTACTGAAAAGTACTGTTTCAGTACTGAAAAGTACTGAAACAGTACTGAAACAGTACTGGAATGGTATCGAAACAAATAATCATCTGAATAATGATGCATGCGGCACATGCAACGCAGTGGTTACGCACTCGCTTCATGTGATCAGGAAGGTGAGGGCTGAGGGGAATATCAGACCTGGTTCGATATAATGAAAAATGATTTAATGATTAATGATGAAATGATATAATGAAAATGATTTTTGAATTATGAATTTAATGATATAAATGAAATTGATATCATGAAACTAAGCGTTTACAAGTAGGATTGGAATAGATGTGTTTGATTAGCCAGTCAATACGTATTGTTTACATCATCACACTCATAAATGTACGTACACCAACTGTCTTGCTGATTCTAATATATATATATATATATATATATATATATATATATATATATATATATATATATATATATATATATATATATATATATATATATATACATATATATATATATGTATATATATATATATATATATATATATGTATATATATATGTATATATATATATATATTATATATATATATATATATATATATATATATATATTATATATATACATATATATATATATATATATATATATATATATATTATATATATATACATATACATATACATATATATATATATACATATATATATATGTAGCTATTCATAGCTATATTTTGTTATTAAACATGTATACTATCATTCATTGTGGATCCTAGACCACTGTGTTAAGTTATTATCTCTATTGAGGTGATGGCCAAAAATTTAAGAAATCAACCCAGTTCGTTCTTCGATGACGTCGGAGAAAACCACGAAAAACTAAAGTGATGATGATGGAAACCGAACCCCGGTCTTCTGAATCATGACGTATCAGTGTAGTCCTAAGCTACCCCCCTCAATCTTATCAGTGTCAAATCTATAGCGGATAAACGGATTCGAAACGAGACTCACACTATTTTAAAATGAATAGTTCATTATTTTGTTTCTTGAAGCCCCAAAACAATGCACCATTCCTTTATGAGTATATCTTCATGTTATGGGCATATATCAAATACATACGGAATCCATGCTAAATAAGGGTCCTACTGTGATAAACAAGCAAATACACAAATACACAAACTCAAGCTTTTTGAAAGACTTGTCACACTAAAATAACGTCGAGGACAACTTTACGTTCATCACCGGTTGGAACAACTACAACGTATGAGCACTTGAATATAGCAAGATATTCTTAAAAATAATTCAAACAGAGGTTAATCAATAAAATTAGGCAAAATTTCGGTCATCAAGGACTATAAGTAACATATAAACTATTGAGGATGCAATTAGAATATCATATCTTTGGGCATCCGTTTTGAGGTTATTACATTTAATTATCAAGAGTAATTAATTGAAAGCAATTATAGTCGACATTTAATAACACATTCAAAAGAAGGATAAATACTAATCCTATCTCAATCTTACGTCTTAAATAAAAATTAAAATCGAATAATTACCATTCTTTCTAACGAATACAATTGTGGAATAACAAGCACGAATATTTCGCGTTCTAATGCAATTATTCTCACACCCAAAATGTAGCCAATTATGAGTTAAATATATGGTATATATATATAATATTATTACCATTGTGATAAGGGAGATAGAGTATCATATCATATGCAGATAGTCTGAGAACACCAGAGGCGCTATTATAATAATAGATCAAATAAGCATAGCTTTGAATAAATTAAAAATAACTAGCTCACTAATTTATTGAACCTTCTCAGTTCAATTATAAAAATATTATAATATAATAAACTTTTTCCGGGCGAATTATATAATTAAAAAGTTCTGGCTGGAATTATTTTATTACATATGAATTCGTATTAATTTAAAATATGTTTTACTTTAGGAAAAATGTTTCATAATTATACTAATGTTTTTTTGTTGTTTGTCTGGGTTGAGAGGAAAAAATTATAATATACAATTTCAAAATGGTTTCACATCGTTTGTATAGCTCGCGGTTATATGATGATTACAGTGTAAACCATCAGCCATGTTACTTCGCGTGTTTTGATTGGACGGTTTGTTATCAAAAGGAGGAGTTTATTAGTCGGAATCTACCAACCCCTATTTAGAAGTATCTCCCCCCATTCCCCCTAGACGTGATGACGCCATATGACATATTGTCAACCCGGTCTCCCCCCATATCCCTATTAAGATATGGATTTTAATGTGTGCCCCTGTCCAAGGCAATCACCCCAGTTGAAGTTTCGTTCCCCTTACTGGTACGTTCCTCGGGGAATAGGGGCATGTTTTTAGCTGCACTGAAAGTGATAACAGCTGGAGAGAATGGCGATTTGTAGGGAAGATTTGGAATGCAGAGTATGGTGTGTCTTTTGATAATAATACGGAATTATCTTCGGCTACAGCCTCATAGTTTGCAGATGGCATTTTTGAAAGGAGTCTCTTAACATTCACATATGTGTATATATATTATATCTGATCAACTATAGTCTACTTTACATCTGAAATTGGAAATTCACAGTATCAAATTATTGTTAATATTATTTCAAGTTATCTCTATATTTATCTTCTTCTTATTTCCTTCCTAAGCATTCGGTTTGTTCATTAACTGGACTAAATTAGTTTATCTCGCCATCTTTTCTTGGCCTCCCCACACTTCGCTGACCTCTCGGAAATGTATCCCTATATAGCAACCTTCACAATCCGGTGTTCTGGCATACGATCAATGCGACTATTCCACATAACACGTATCTCTTCCACTCGACACATATTGGAGTCACATTACACATCGTTCTTATGTTAATACTCCGAACTCTGTCCATCAATAAATAAATTGTATTAGAGTTTCTGCATTAATACTTTATCACCCAACCCAACTCCTTCCAAAAGCTCCGCAAAAGCTACAAAACTGTTGGGCGCCAAACCTCCTCGAGCAAGCTAAATAGAGTGGGGCCCGGGCGGCGATCGCCACCTCGCAGAGCCATGCAGTGGTGCGTTCCTGGGTCCTGGTACCCCTATTATTATGTATACAGGGCCTATATGCTTGTTAAAAATAACAATGTTACATATTACGCATATTCACATGCGGTTAAAAATGCACTTCTTAAACTAATCTGAAGTATCAATGCAAATAAATGTAAAGGATTTTAAAAGCCTATGAATGAATTTGATTCATTTGGTGACGGGCCGAAACTTTGTGAATTTTGATGTATTCAACTTATTTTAATTTGTATGCCTTGGCTTCACAATCAGATCAAGCCTGAGCCTTAATTGAACCTTACTTAAGCCTGGATTAAATAGATCCGAGTCAAGTTTCCGATGTTATACGATGAAAAATATACATAGGCCTATTCGTAGGTTTGATGAAAACCCTAATCGCAAATACTCTTAATAATATATAGATGATTATTTATTAATATGGTGTTTCAGGACGCAATGTGAACTAAGATATATTGGCGTCCGATGAATGAATAATGAGATGACGGGTTGACGACATGAAACTTTCTCAGAAAGTAAGAAGGACAGCGGGAAGGAATCTGCCGTGACTAATATTCTAGGAACCATCTTGGCATATTGAGACTATACAGGGGGGAAACTATGAAAAACGTTTGTAGAGTTTAACGGTGGCGAGAATCAAACTAAGGTCCGAACTATGGGTGTGACCAATATTCTATGAACCGTCTTTTTATATTAAGACCATACAGGGGGAAACTATGAAAAACGTTTGTAAAGTTTGACGGTGGCAAGAATCAAGGTTTGGTCTTCCCTCATCTCCCGGTCACCTGCAGATGGCGCTTTACCACTGAGCTACCTCTGCCGTTGAGATAATTATTTTTAAGGACACTTTTAATAATTATCCAGCAATCTTTGTTCTATTATAACTTGGTACTGACACATATAGCTCAGTGCTAACGCACTTGCTTCATGTGACTCGGGAGGTGATGGTGAATCGGACCCGTCTTTGAACCCCCCACCGTCCATCTTAACAGAGGTTTTTCGTTGTTTCCCTCATTAGCCTAGGCTGTTGCTGGGATGGTTCCTACAATATACGCTACAACCGCTCCCTTTCTACTATCTTTCCAATTACCTAAGAAACCTCATAATCATCCCACTATCTTGTTGATCATTTATCCGACGCGGCGACGCCAATATATCTTAGTTACCATTACAGTACATCGTTGAATCCAATATTAATGTAATAAATTGTACCTCGTTGTATACAAAGCTGATTGAAAAAACAACCTATACAATATAGGCCTAATATCAATCCACTTGCATGGAAGCATATATTATTTACACAAGAAAATGCCTAATGCGGTTGATATACATATTTTGACGTACATGGCTACAATATATTCGAATAAAAATTATCTCAACCTGAATTTCGTATCCATCAGGTTTATTACAAAAGTATGTCATAATACAGATTATGGCATAACTGCACTGACGTCTACCGTCGGACGCAAATGCAGCTGATATCATAACTTGGTTTATACATATACTTCAGCCAAGCTAATATTTGTGAACATGCGGAACGTGAAGTTTGAAAGTGCATATTTTTGTACAATATGAACTTTTTACATCATTCTTTTACGGTAAGTAGTCAATTCTTCTAGAATATTTGAGAACTTTTCTTCAATTAAATGCAACAAATTTGCGAGATGGTGAGATCTGGATAAGAACTCAACTGCAATATTTGAAACTATTTGTCTTCACCTTCAGACCAATTACGTTTTTTTTTTCTTTAATTTTATGGGAAATAGAACGTTTGTATTGATTCGTTTCGGATTCCCGTGAGATTTTGTTGAAAAATCTAGACAGATAAAACTTCGCATAGTCATAAAATAAAAGGTTGAAACCAAAAAAAAAAAAAACGAAAGACATGAATGGAAAAAGTATGTAGAGTTTTAAATAATCACTCGAATATTAATTTGCTGTTTTGAAGAATATATATAAAATTGTATTCTCTCACAGATGAAATATACGAACCATTCGACAAATTTGAGTGCAATTGCAAAAATGCATATATAAAATATTTAATAATGAACTTAAAATGTGAATGGTACATTTTTAAAGCCCCGATAAACAATACAAAATTAACCAAAACCTATACCCTATAGCCACCAAATCGACCTCAACTCGTTTTGAACTCGATGCTGGCCAGTTCCGAGACAATTCGTTTCATTATACTCTCTTCATTTTCAGAACTGTACTGATATGTGTTCTCTTTAGTCAAAATATTCACCATTCATCTCCACCAAAAACCATCATCTCCCTCTTCCCTACGTGAAACAATATGACGAAATGTCAAGTGTCCAAGTTCCAAGTGTGAATTAATATTTAGATGTACGGTAATTGATATTGACTCACCATATTTGGATAAATGTACGATAATTTTCTGGTTTCCTTGGGTTTCACTTCGCCCATATTTCCCCCGACGAGTTGTATAGTCTACAACAGAGAAAATAAAATATTATTATGCTGAGAAAAATAATCCCATTGACCATGGTGATTTTTGTTATTATTTCTCAACTATCGCACAATTTCCTCATCTAGACTTTATTCCGGGACCGAAACCTATCAAACTAATTCCATCTCAATATGTGACTATTGTAGTTACAGTTAACAAGAAGCTTAAAAATGTCAGTACACTGAGCCTAGTCCCATGTATGTAGCTATATATGTAAGATATTGTAACACTTTTTGAAAACATTATGTATTATATTTCAATTGTTTTCGGCACAAACATTATTGCAACAATATGCATATCAAAAACTGTGTTTTTTATAATCAAGATTTATTTTTCACCGGAATTGAAAAAGATCACTTGAATGTTCAACTCACATTGCAGTCTTGAGGTTCATTTGTTATATTTTCGCAGCATTTTACCATGTTGATCGAAACTTGATAGGGAGTGTTACAACTATTCATCACTGTTGCGTCTAGACAAGGGATGGATAGAAAATTATTATTATCAGAAAAAGTATATATATATATATATATATATATATATATATATATATATATATATATATATATATATATATATATATATATATATATATATATATATATATATATATATATATATATATATATATAGTCGGGCACGCATATAACGAACTCGGTTTTAACGAAATTTCGGTTTTTACGAATTATATATATTATATTATATATTATATATATTTATATATATCATTATATAGGTACTGTATTATATATATTATATGAATTAATATATATAAATATATATATATATATATATATATATATATATATATATATATATATATATATATATATATATATAAATAAGTATTTCTTCGTGATATTTATGAATTTGACATGAATACAAGATACCAGAAGGAACGATTTCACATAGTTGGATGTGGGTTCGAGTCCCGAACAACGCATGAGTTTTTGTAAACGTCGTTTTACTTAACATCACTTCATATAGTCTCAGTACCACCTGATAATTCGTACCCCCAAATAACCTACCTATTGCCAAGCAATTTGAGCAAACACACAATGATCAACCAAAATCTTCAAATTATTGAAACTTGTATCACAGACTCATAACATAAACAAAAAGTATGATCCTTCCTACAACCACAGGAATAAGTAATTCATACTAAATTATATATATATATATATATATATATATATATATATATATATATATATATATATATATATATATATATATATATATATATATATATATATATATATATATATATATATATATATATATATATATATATATATATATATATATATATATATATATATATATATATATATATAGAATTATACGAATACTGTGCGTCCTGTGCTATAGAGACACGTAGCCGAGCCTAAGCAAGGCCTTCAACACCAAGCTTTCAGAGCAGTGGTTATATCTTCTTGATATTGTCTTCAAACTTGAACAAAGCCATCACAGAGATATCACAATTTAAAATAGGAGTGCGTATTTTCAATTGGTACCTGTCGCAGCAAATTTGAACTATAGTATTTTAGGTTATAAAAGATAGTATCACCTTTCACGTGTTCCTATTATTTTAATTTACAATTCTTTACCATTTTCGTAGGGCACAAATGTATGCCTATACAGTTTATTCAATGAATATTCATGAGATCTTGAATGAATTTCCAAGCAATGTCATCGCTATATTTTTGGTGGAGGTGCCGGGTAACTTCACATTATCGTTTATCACAAGCACATTCAATATTTTTCGGAATATTCCAGATGATGAGGTGAACTGAATATAATCTGAATTCCATTTTCAGTCAGTAAGTTATAATTCATATTTCATCATCATGACAATGCATAAAAACACTTGCACTCCACAACAAACTAACCAACCACTCTATGATTGGAACATATATTTCAAATAATATTTCAAAGAACTTCACAGCGAAATGAACAGTTTCATTACATTTTGTATTTTTCACAGATTAACTTCAGCACAAACGTCCATTGCGAACCATAGATATCCACCGAATGACATAAAATCCGTGTCTCTGTATAATATGTCTCTAATAACCTCACTCTACTTGCATGTTGTCCAATGATAGAAACCACACGTACAGTTATAAAGCAAACGTGTATAGCCCTACACAAAAGAAGACCTCAATTATTAGCCAAGTTCTGATACCGTATGTCCCCGCACACTCAAGTCATGACGTAGAAATCGAGTGTCTCGGCACGTGACCAGCCACTAACGTTCGGTTGTTTCGAACTGTTAAAATGTCGTCTACTTTTCTTTCCATGTATATATATTGTCATGTCATGTCATCCACAATGAAAGTGCGGTGATTTTTCACTACGATCTTTCGTGCATCACGCGTCAATGTTGCGGGTAGCTGGACAAGACCTTGCGGACATCGCCGGTTTACACATGAAGGTCTGGCCGATGAGAGGAGCGCTCCGTGGCCGTCATAATAAACAGCCGGCCTCCGACTTCCGTTACTGGAGGTGTGATTGTCTCGCCCATTATTTACAGCACATTAGCACGCATTCGGTTTTGAAGTAGAAAGTAAACAAATTGTATTATTTTTGTTATTATATTATTGTGTTTGCGTTTCAGAATGCCGGTATATATATATATTGATGACGTGAGGCTCGGTGGTTATCGGTGGCTCTTCGAGTTTTGATGTATTCGGGGGCGTATAGAATACATGTTGAAGCCATTCAAGTCATGTATGTGCATGTGTTAAAATAGTACGTGTACATTGCTACAGGCTTTTTCCAAGGACGCGTCTGCATGAATGCCATATTTTCCGATGTAATTCTAGTTATACGTCACTATGCGTGAGTCATGACGGATGTTAATGTTTTGATGAATGATTTCCTCTGCTTTGTACTTTGACACTCTGTGTCTCTCTTTCTCTCTCTTTCACTCTCTTTCTCTTTCTCTTAAACTGCAGTTTCACTATACTATATAAGCAGTTTCACTATACAATATGGTCATCCGGAAAGTAATTGCGATCGTCTATATGTTATGTTGACACTGAGAATGTTAAGCTGTGTGGGTGAATAAATGTTGTGGTTATTGGTAATTGTTATTATTGTGAGAACATTCAGAAATCAGAATCCATGATGTCATATTGAGTTCTACATTATTCTTTCTACCATTAATACTTCAATCAATAGTATGTATACTGTTTTGTAATTGTTTCTGTTTTGTATTCGTTAAATATTTACTATATTTTCATGAATGACGATGATTATATTATTGGCGGGGTAATTTAACAATTTTTCTAAGGAAACGGATGAGCGGATAATAGATGAATCATGTTCGTAAATACCCACGCCTTACGTGAGGCTTGAGACCACACCCCACTTGATTTCTGTTTCGAAGCTGATGCCTTAGCTGACTGAGGCGGTGGACTACATTCAAACATATATATCATTCCAATCAAGCACAAAGTTATCAATATGGACAAAAACAGAAAGCTTAAAAAATGCTCCCATCAGAATATACAGAGAATGTTAACTGTGGCATGCACTTGGGCCGTGTGATGTATCGGTATTGAATTGTCAACAACCCGGCACCTCCACCAAAAAGTTAAAGAAGTTTGAACCAACGCAATTTTGATCAGGATTTCATATTGGTAAATAAAAATGAGTTCGATATATTGTAGATGATAATGATATTATAGGCCCACGCTGCTTCAAGTTGGAGCAGCGCAGAACCAAACACAACCTCTCTAATAGTAGGCCTATAGATAAAACCGAATCTTATCTCAAATTTAAAAGTTAACATCACAGCCTTCTTCATTACCACCATTATTTTATTATCAGAGAAGAATGATATGAATGAAGAAGGCTGTGGTTAACACATAAAATCGAATTCCGTAGAAAAGTGTTGCTGGGCCGTTATTCTGTAACTTTGAAACGAAATCAAAGCGACCTATCTTCATTTGGTTCTGACGATTCCCCATACAACAACATGATGTATCACGTAGGCTCTGACGCTTTTGTCGAGTGTTCATTTCGTTTATAGTTATTGAATAAGGGTTAAATTTCGGAATGTAGATACAAATGAAGCAGCAGGGTGAATACTTTGCCAATTAACTTTTTCTTTTTTTATTGGGTTTCAACGACGCACTATCCTGATGGCTACGATCTATTGGCGTGGGTGGATGATGAATGAGATGATGGGATGATGAGATGAAAGGTTAAATCATTAGGTGTTTTGGATGGTGAGAAGGAGTCGGTCGTGGTCTGTTGTTAAGGAACCATCCCAGTATCAACCTGAATGACAAAGGGAAACCACGAAAAACCCCTGTCAGGATGGTCGACCAAGGCGGGAATCGAACCCCGGTCTCCCTAATGACGGTTCAGTGTGTTACCACTCGGCCACGTGTCTCGGTTCAACTTTTCTACTACCATAGTTAGCTTACTTGAAAAAATTGTCTGGGTAACCTATACCGGTACAAAGGAAATAATATGAATTTATTTGCATTGTAATTTGTAATTTCGGTACCAAGTATTATTAAAAAGTATTCAGTGTTTTATTTGATTTTGTTGAGAATCCAAGCATAACTGAGAATGTATTCCAAAAATCATTGTCCAACTGAACAGATCATCGAATGGCATTAATGCTGCGCCATTGATCAATTACGCGTTTATTATATAGCTTATAGATTTTTCCCATGACTTTATGGAAACAGAAGTCACAGACTCTGTGTACTAACGACAGAGAACCAATGCATGTATACCAGCGTGTTCATTGTGTCTACCCTGAGACAGGTATACATAATATTATTCGAAAAATACCAACGGCAGAGCAACATTATATTTTATGAGATGTAGTTCTTATAATTATGTTTGGAAATTATTTCGAGGTTTGTTCTCGTGAAAAACGAACACGAACATTGAATCAGAAGCCGTAAGCCATTTTGTTATGACATGCAAGAAAAAATTGATATAAAAATGCGTCAACAGCTTCTATATATTCGAGTGTAATAAAATGGCATCACTTCAATGAAAGGATATTGAAAAAAATGTCTGAATGGAATCATTTAGATTCGGTTATAGAATGCGTATAAAATCTGGTGTGTACCGTGGGAAAATATGGTTCGTATAGCATCGATGGATGGTCATGGGACTATGATATAAGTAACATTTTAATGATATATTTCACGTAATGTGCTTGTCCAGTAATCAATGTAATGCAGATTGGCTACAATTACAATTTCTATCGGAAAAAATGTGAAACATTAATTATTGTTTTGCCAGTAAGTTCGTCTTTTCATTTTTGTTTCAATGTTTATGTTTAGATAAAAAAATAATAATATGTTTATCAGATTTGTAGAACGGATTTATTCGGAATCTCCGAACGAGCTATCTACTGGAAAGTTATTCCACTCATTCATGATGTCAAAATATATCAGAGTCAATGATTATTTCAATGAAATGATGAAAATAATATTACTTACCAAAATAAATAAATATATTTCATATAAATTGAACCCAACGTGTACAATTCAATCACAAATAAAATAAGAACACAATTGAATTATCGTAAGTGTGACAAATCTTCAATCGCTACAGGGGAGCTCGCCACAATTCACATTTGTACTCATATAATTATTTTAATACTTTATAGTTACTTGTATATGTTGTTTACTAACAGTTTAATTTACATGAATTTAATTGCAGACACTTATTGTGGCTTGAATCTGTTTTGACTCGAAGGAGCATAAATATCACGAATCTATCCGGAAAACTATGGAAAATTGAGGAATAATGAGTACCAGTATCACGAGAAACCCCTCGGGGTGAACATATTTAGACCTGATGATGGTTATTATTGTTACGAAATAATGAACGACGTGTCTCAAGGGTGTACATTCTTCTTCATGCAGGTAACTTATTTACATTTCATTACATTCTATTCATACCTCAATATTAATTTCACTTTCAGAAAATTACAAAAACACGTGAAACACAACCAAGTTTTTTTAAGCAACAGTGATATTGATAACGGGTAAAATGCCACCATTGCATGAAGTATTCGTTCGAATAAGATGTATACATAGGCCCAATTATCAGTAATTTGTTTAATTCAACTTCTGCCCATGCATGCATTTTTCTGATTTTTTTTTGGTTCAATTCAAAATGTTCAATAAACAAGCAAATAAATTAAGAAAGGAATCAATGGATGAACGAATTGATTAATGAATGAATAGATGAATGAACAAATAGATGGATGAATATATATGATCAGATGATTGAATAAAGGAATAGATGAACAAATGAATGAATAAATAATAAATAGATGAATGGATGAATAAATCATAAATACATGAATGGATGAATGAATCATTGAACAAATGAATTAATCAATGGATGAACAGATGAATGAACATTCGAATATATGAATAAATATATAAATGATTTAATTAATGATTAAATGAATGAATAAATGAATATAGATAAAGTAAACACGGAACAACCCTTGATCGACGAGAAAAGATACCTGAATTAATCAATTAACCAATACAGTCGACCTATGGGCGTTTAAACCAAAAATTATTCACAAATATCAATAAAATACTTTCATCAGTTCAGTTCTTAAATGAGATTGTTATGATGGTCCCACACGCTGTTGCAGGTCATCACGTTATTTTCATGTTTGTCCGAGATTCTTATTTGATGTCAATAAGACGTGTGCCTGAATTGAACCGTGATGAAATTAACTGTGTTTAACAATAACTGATCAAAACGAATGAGATAAAAATAAGTTTGTACTCACAAAAAATCATTCCAACATCACCACGTCGTAAGGTCACGACACCGGTCTCCTGGAAAATATAACAAAACCGAAATTTAACAATATACACATTTCAAAATTGTGGCAATCATCGCGTCTGAAAATCCTGGAATATCTGGAACAATACAGGCAAATTGTGGATTCAAACGTTTGATCTTTTTGTAAATATTATATCTTGATAATATTATTCATTCATTACATATGATATGTTGATATAATAATATGATTCAATGGTAGTGAAAACCGCCATAACGTGTGTCTCGTGATGGAAAAACGGTATGCATTTTCCATCCTTTATTGGCTATACGAACGACGATGGATTACCTAGTTACCCAATAGAAAATGAGTGTGCGTTTGTTTATCATTGACTATTCATAGTTATGAGTACTAATATCAAAAGACCATCATTAGACCACATTTGTTTCGACCTGGTTGTTTCAAAAGTCTCCAGATAAAATCTGTAATCATTATCTCGTCACAACATAATCAACTCGTGCACAAAATCTATTCCCAAAATACATAAATGACAAAAGCAAAAACCTGGATTATTTATTTTTTCATTAATCCTGCCAACCTTCCCCCCTTTCCCACCCTCTCTCACACATACATTCTTGGTTCACCATTCTTGTACCATTTGTCACAATGTATGGACCTAAAATGGAGTAGGCCTACTGTTAGTGGTTTACACGTGTTTTAAAATTAGTTGCATTCACCGCAAAAGTCATGTTATGTTGAGAAACAATCAACTGATTTTGGAGCAATCTATATGTACTACAAAAAATGTTGGTTTATTTTTAAGGTAGTTCTTTATGGAACTATATACACGTATTGTTATCACGTATGTACATACACGCACAAACGAGTAATATAAGTTATATGTATACTGTGAATTATTCAGAAGCTCTATATGATATTTAAAACATATCTAATTTATTTCATGAAAGCTGTACTAGGCATGGGCAATATAAAATACAATAAAAACAAATTGTAAATATGTATCAGTATATTGTTTTTACGATGAAAAATTCTGAAACTAATTTTCTTTTAAATGTCGTATTTTCATAAAACATTCACGCATCATTTTTAAAGATCATTTTCATCATTTTATATCTTCAACTACTTTAGGGATAGTAACGACCGCCCAAGTGGTTACTCGGGGCAAAGTCTCCTTTCGAAAAAATGTGCCCAACCTAAAACAACAAGAATCGGGATAGTTGTAAAAGTTTACGCTCAACTTAAAGACAGTTTCAAACGATTTCAAACATTTCTAATATCTCCAATATCATTTCAAATATTGAAAATATATATTTTAAATATTGATATTCAAATATCATTATGTTACTACACTTCTCTTTGTATATTTTAACTCTTTGACTTCTGTTTGTATCTTCTCTATTTCGTGAAACTGTGAGACTCGTCTCAAATACGACGCAAAGAAACCACGCTTTCCCACAATGTTATAGAAATCTTCTACTGAGATTCTCACAATTTGCAAGAAAATAATAATGGTATTGTTAGGTTAAATAGAAACATCGGTAGGTTTCAGCTACACATGAAATGCTTTTGACGTCAATATTGTTTGTGATGCTATTGTTTTGCTTTATTGGAAAAAAAGAGAAGGTGGGCCTACATATTAAGAACATTTCTATAGGCCCTACATTTTGAAAAAAAAAATCATGAATATAAAATCTTTAAAAATCATGAAATTCGAACAAAAATCATAAACGATTCTTCACGAACTACTGCGAGTTACAGACTATGGGAAGGAAAAACAGTCCGAGGTGATATGTTATTTCTACGAAGCTTATTACATCTTTAAAATATAATAGTGAAAATTATTTTAGAGCTATGAAATTATACCAATCCTTATGGATGTTTTTTAAAATATATTTCTCAAAACCATAATCATAATAATCTTCAAATGCAATCATAAAGCTGGGGAAACTTAGGGCTGGGCTCACTCACCGCACATATAAGAAAACCTACGCAGGTCGTTTAGCTGTCAGAGACATGTCAAAATCTTCCCTATAATTTGACTGGGAAGCCCAAAACACGACACTGTATTAACAATCTCAAACCGATAACAAAGAGAGAAAAAAAGGGGACTAACATTAAATTATTTCTCTCCATGGAAAATATCGTTATATCAAAATATAATTATTTTCTAGATAGCCTATATATACAGGTTGTCACGAGAAAAAAAGGGCATATATAGCAAATTAGTGCCCCAATCTTTTGAACTTGAGGCTCAAGGCATTATCGAAGGTTTATTATTGCGTGCATATAAACGGTTTTCAAATATATTTTGCTCGCGTGGTTTTTTTGTATTTCTTCCAAACCTCAGACCCATGGGCTACCGCGGTGTCTTCGGATAACATACTAGTCAATAAAACAGAACCCAAGTGATGATGATGGAACCATCTTGTTCGGGCGCCGAATGTATAATAAGCTGTAGCCACAGCAGTGATCATGCATATGCACGCTGATTTTACCATTAGAATGTTTCAGAAAAGCTGCTGGCTGCTTCCATCGGAGATCCAGGCGATTTTTTAATATTTTTTTAAAAGACTATAAAATGCCGGTTGTAACTTTGGAATTTGTTGCTTATAAACTTGATACAAAATCATTATTACTGATAATAAAACGGATGACGATAAAAGTAATTTAGAACTATTTGATGGTTTTGGACACGTGCCGATGGCAATAATCTTCTGTTGGGATTATATAAAGGGATAGAAAAACAGTGCGACGAAGTGGAAGAAGGATGGAAATATGGCCGTTCACACAATAAGAAATGCACGTTTCAACAAAACATTGAACTGATTCTATTGAACAAACCACACCTGCAATATACTCTATTTATGCCCAGTATTACCAACGTGGAAGTAGCTTCAAAAGTGAGATAAAAGTTGTTATCACCATGGTTACCTGTGATATTTATTTTCACCAACTCTCAGATAAATGCTAACTGGACTTGGTAATACCAGGCTCAAGTCTAGGCCTACATTAATTGTTTGATTATTACTTTTTTAAAATTTGTCATTCATTTTTAACTACTGTTATTACTATATTATTATTATTACTATCATTTTGCTACTTATTTTTAAAATATCCAAATTCTGCGTATAACATCACTTACAACCTGAGCATAGTATTTTTCACACGAACCCTGCACTTGATTATTATAATATTATTAAACTGTTCTTTTCACCATTCATGGAACATTTTCTAATATTTTATTTTATATAATTTGTTTGTGTCTCACATGTACTGCACATATACTTTAATTTGTGTACACCCTCAGATAAGCCTGTTTCAGGCTTTGTGGTTATTTTATGAGCGTAAAACACTATATAACATTGTACGAAACTATTCAAATGATAATTTAAAAAAAAGAAAATAAAACTAATTGGGAGTAGGAGGAAGTACGATTTGTCAGTGACCATCATTTTGTAAATTGTTTTTGAAGAAAATTGATGATTTTCAGGTCAAGCATAGAATACACAGAATACACACAGAATTGTTATAAAAATATAATAATTCAGTGATTTCTTACAATTTTTCATAAGTGAATAGAACTCTATAGGCCTTATAGGCCCTATATGGAACATTCAAACATATACAACGCATTCTATGAGATGATCATTTCAGCTAGATCAAAAGAGTTTTTTATTGTATGCAAAAATGAATGAAAATGTTAAATATATCCAATACGTAGGCCTAATAGGCCTTCAAATGAATATGAAATATTATATATTAATATATATATAACTAATTATCCATTATTCAATAATAAAATAATATTTCATATAGTTACGTAAGCCCTCTGATTCGCTATTTGTTATTCTATTCGCTTTAAATTAGTAAAATTACGTTCTAGGCCTATATATATCAAATGTAAAATATGTTCATGTATTAGAAGCATAGATAATATTAAAAACAATGCGAATTAATTCGAAATGTAATTAATGTAGGCCTATTTCAATCAAGTCAAACTAGCTGGTGCAGGAAAACACGAACATTTCCGGTTCCAGTGTCGGTACTGGTTTAATAGGCCTATTATTAGAACTAATTTATCTCTGTTTTTCTATGGTTTCAAGGTTTTCATCGATCTCTTATTTATCTTCCAAATATTCAATATTAGTATATTCAATATATATATTTTTCTTTGTTTTGAGAAAGTTGTTATAACGCGCTATACATGTTTTTGATGCAGTGAAGTCATTCAAATAATTTCTAACTTGACATAGAATCTTGGCTGAACACTTGAATATATGTTCAGCTAAAAATGATCATGTAACTGATAATATAACTTATTGATATGTATATTGGTAGATCATGTACATTTTTATATTTGATAAATTTGGTTCATATAAAAATAACTCTCCCAATTATTCTTATAATCTTCTTGTATTTATTTTTGTCGGGCTTTTAGTTTGTTGGCATATATATTCGGTGTTTTCTCAATGGTTTTCTAGGTTTAGGCCTATAGTTTATTTTATATGTGGGTGCTTTTTTTTCGTGAATATACTAGATCGCAATATAAATTGTGTAATAATTAAGTTCTTAGGAAAAATATTATATTATAATCATTCCCTACTATTCCAATCGTAATATAAAGATATTGAAATCACTGAAACCTTCAAGCACCAAAAATATTGTTCAAATACTCATCGACCTGCAGTATAACTTCGTTAATTTCAGAATGCCAATGCCTCATAATTTTTATTGATTCATACCGTACCTTTATTTCAAAGTCTGCGCTTATGAAAGGGATTGAAAGAAGTACTACGACTTCCGTTATCAAATGTATAATATTGTGAATCATGATTTTAAAGGAAAATACTGAATTTTCACGTTGACTACATCACTTCTTGACAGCAATTTAGGTCACAGTTATTATATTTCACGACCACATAGATCATAAGTAATTTGTAGAGGTCAGAGCAGTAACTAACAGAGACCTTAGAAGTTAGATACTAAGGTCTTTGATGTCACTGTAATCTCCTTGGGTCAACTCAAGATGCCTTGAGGGTTACGGTTTGCCGGTTTGATAAGCGTTTGAGAAGCGGCAAACCAACGCAACTCTCAATGCATCTTGACTTAACCCAAAGTGAGTCAGACTAAAGTTGCTGTATCACACTATGTGTTTTCCTATATTTACAGGTTCTTGACAGATGTTATATTGACATATTATTATATATGTATAAAGAGTTCTAACGAAATATATTAAAATCTATTTATTATGGCTACTATTTTATTTCAATATTTTATTCTGAATAGTTATATTCAGGATAATTCACGCTACTCTTCAATCCTCTTCCATTTCTTTGCTACGAACCAATATCGAGATATTTGTGATGTAATAGCCCTGTCATAAATGAAAGAAAACACCACGACCGGAACATGTACGTGTAGGGTAGATGTAGTTCATATACATATTGTATAATATCAAAATTCGACATTCGAGCATTTCTGGACTTATAATGGTGAAGTGGAATATCAAATATAACGGTATGTATGATTCGTTCCGTCGTGGCGTATCTTTTATGACATAGCTATAACTTCCCATATATGTATATATATATATATATATATATATATATATATATATATATATATATATATATATATATATATATATATATATATATATATATATATATACATATATTCACATTATCAAGTTTTCATTCACTCGAAAGAGAATACTTCATGAAAATTTTAAAAAATTGTCGAACCTCATTCAATAATTATAATTAAGATAACACAGCAATAGTGTATGTGAATTTATAGTAAACTTCGGCATCAACAGAATCTTCGATTATAGCTATCGCACCGATAGTTTTAATTTTTAGACCAAGTGTGCATATATGGTTCTAACTTCTAATATAGAAACTAGAATACATTTCACGATAGCAAAAAGGATTAGTTCTGACTTTCTGTTTGGCTGACTCTCACATTAAATTCACAATTTTATCTCCGATTCGAGACAATTCATCATTTTTATTTTGAGACTCATCGAAAAATGTAATCATCTTCTCAATAATAGAGCTTGGTTGAACATAATTCATTTTTCATCATTCATTTAATTCCATGTCATTTTCAATCATTGGTAAATTCGGTAAATTCTATCAATTTTCCATGTTTTATTTCTATATTATTTTTGTATTTGATGTATTTTTTCATTGAGTAGCAGACTGGAACCATGTGGTATCACTCATGTACACGTATGAATAGCTGCCAATTAATAGATTATCTTTCTCTCTGGACTTACGGAAAATTTGTGTATTTTGAATATTTTCCAATATGGGAATAATGTACCCACATAGTTTTTGTACTCATATTGTAGCTTGAATATAAGTGCAAACCAAGTTCTCCGGGCAAAAGAAACGCACAGAAAACTCGACACAATTCCCCGTGATAACCGCGTATAGATATCTTAAGACGTATACTGTAACTTGAATAATATCCTGAATGTAGTGGCGTACACCACTGCGTATAACTTATAAATTGATGGCGGCCTCACACCAAGAAGCCCCACAATCATTATAATAGAATATTTTCCATTTTCTTCTTTCTCTCTCTTGAACTTTTTTCAAACCAATATATAGATGCATCTCTCGAGAACTCACCGCAGTATACATTTTGACGATTACTGATTGGACAATGTCGAGTTATTTTCGTTGATCCTTATCATATACTATGCTCAATTGCCCTATAGTAGGCCTCTTACCATCTGTAACACTTCAATCTTCCAAATGCCACATCAATTTCAAATGTGTATTTGAATATAAACGAGAAAGAAAATCATTTATTTATGACGGCTGGTCATCTTCACGATGACTGACCATGAGAGTCCAGCTTACTATAAATTTGGAATTATAAATGCCGAAAGTGAAAATGAGTTATAAAATTATGTTGGTAAAATCAAAAACAATATACTTTATATAACTGAGTATAATAATTGAATTATTAGAATAATATAATTAATATAATCAGATTTTAAGTTGGTTGAAAAATGCTGAAGAGATGATTGTGGAGAATGTGTGATGATTTTCTCAAGATTGTGAAGACTATTTCTTGAATTAATGATTTTGAATGTCTTACGTGACTAATTTGTTATGTTTTTCAATTCTGAGAATATGCATTCTGACGATGCTGATGACCAAATTCAGACTATTATAAGGACACATGTGAGGTACATGATTTAGGATGATTTTGATTAGTATACACCAACTTGAAACTTGGTATCTTTTTTTTCTTATAATTTTATACTGTGTCTTATGGCAACCCTTCATATAACGGCAAAATCTTATTTTATTAATAAAGATATCTTAAAAAATCTATAAGCTAATTGTTTATACTTTATAAAATGACTAGCTTATAAATGATGAATCGAAATTACAGTGAATAAACCAAAACATCCTGTAGGATAGGGATCATAATATGCATACACAGCGTTGTCACAGCATTTTGTCCTACATTCCAAATTTGCGTACACATACTAACTTGAATTATCAGGTTGAGTGGTTGGAAGATAGGAAGAGATTGGGAGGATTCACAAAACTGCACTGGCAAAAACTGAGTCTGGGGGATGCTCTATAGATATTAGTAGGCCTACTGATTACCCCCCTGACCAGTTTGTAGACCTATGTTTGTGTAGGTTCATTCAATATAATATAATATTAATACATGAAGCACGATGTAGTGATACCAACAAGCTTTATCATAATATAAAGAAAGTGTACCGACGACTCACATCTTCAAAGTGAAATATTTCCGGGGTCAGAATCTGAGTCCAGGGTCCCGATTGCTAATAGCGAAACTATCGCTTTATATGGAACTACAATGATATACAATGCCACAGGTACCGTAGCCACTCTTGTCTACATCTAGTTCACAAGGAAATCCGCTAAATCGCGACAGGCAATCAGGACCTTTGACTCTGTACTGACCGCAAAAAATCACAAATACCGTCCACTTTATTAGCATGGGAGTCCACAGTACACTTCCTTTATATTATGGTAAAGTATGTTGGCATCACTGCATCGTGTATGAAGTCATACGCAAATTATAATTATCTTAAGAACTTGTTCGGCTATCTCATACAGAATTTTGAGAAAGCCACTCAGTTTATGCACTTTATGCCTTTTGCCAGGTGCATTTTTTCTTTGTTTTCCGTCCTGACCCTGCAGCATAGGTCAGGCCTTTCTTGATCAAGCTAAAAATGTGCACACTTATTTATATAAAGGTCTGGATTATCCAGCCGGATTTCGATCGACATCGTACAAATAATTCAAATGATTCTCCTTGTTATTTCGCCTTGGATTTGGTTCGCGTTTGTTATCCACACGTTTCTTCCTTTTTAAGGGGGGCGCTAGTACCCAGGAATAAAGTCGACTCGGTCGTGTGAAATGGGCTTCGGGGTACTTTTCAATGGAATGTGGTTAGGTCAAGCTGGACATTCAAACCCACGTCACACAACCGAGCCGAGACGACTTTATTCCGGTATACGCTCTTCAGGCGCTCCCTTTTTGGGCTAGTCCATTTCCACCTAAAATCTACATATTCGGTTTGATTTATTTTCCACTATCATAGCTCATAAAATTATTTTTTGTGAAGGGTTGCACAAGATATGCAAAACTAGTCACAATGTTTTGGGAAACATTATTCTTTCAATCTCTAACTATAACGCACGTGCGCGCTCCAACGCAGTGCACAGAGCGGTCTCCTAGTGAACATTTTAACTTAAATTTCCGATTAGACTGCTTGATTAATACACATGCCACCAACAGACAACAAGATACAGGAGAAGAACGTCGTGCAATCTTACCTCAGACAATTAACACATTGACCTCTATTAAATATTTACATGAAAAATTATAATGCAAATCTATGAAATCACATGGCAGTTTTTGAAACCTATCTTACCGACTCTAATATTATGGTAGGTGCTGCCATCTAATACTATCTTAGTTGACTCGTAAGAACAGCTGTGCAGCTTAGTACCAACATAATACCAACCTTTGAAACTCAAACAAATCAGGTGGGAGAATTGTAAGTCAAAATGGCTCTACCTACGAAGCGAGAGAAGTTTTTCTTATTCAATAGTTTAGTTTGCTTAGCTCAAGGAATAGAAGGAGAATATACCACTATAGATTTGAGAAATGAATCGTGTGTTTGCGGCAAAATAGACCAAGTCGACGGGTAAATACTTACACATGACTTGTTGCACAAAGGAAGCGTGGGTCTATTGGGCATCGGGTAACCCTACAGGCTACAATACATGTTTGTTTACATTTTTCAGCTTTATGAACGTCTACATGACAGATGCTGTGTTTACGGACGCTCGAGGATCAGAGTTTGCTTTCGATTCCTTTTTTGTTCATGCCAGAAATATTCGATATGTACACATTCCAGACAAGGTATGTAGGGCATTCCTCGTTTTGACGTTTCACAGTTGACACTAATGTATTGCAAGTGCCCCTCCCCCATCGTATAGTTGTCATAGACGCTTGCACTTTGCACTATGACCTAGTTTATCCGTAAAAAATAATGTATTCGTAATATATATCCGTAGAAATATTACTTTAAAACAAAGATCTCGGATTGGTGCAAATTTTTATTTCCACCCAAAACCCCGAACATGTTTAGGGCCAGCTGTCCAAGAATTAGGATTCTGCTGTCACATTATGACAGACAATGGTGCCATAAAAAAGTAGAAAGGGAGTTGGTGTTATTTAGGTTTACGGTTAACCTTGGACTGTGTAATCGACGGCACGTGTGGACTGGCGAATCAACTCGTGGTATTTGCAATATGAATTCACATGGAAAGATTTCAAACATGTTTAAAATAAGTGATTATGACTGCATCGGTTTCGATTTGGATAACACAATATTACGATATAAAGTGACAAATATGGTACGACTAGAGTATGAAGTACTATCAAAATATTTAGTAGATGAAAAAGGCTATAGTGCAGAGTATTTGTTGAAACCATTGAGTGACATGGATATCGATTTCCTTAAAAAAGGACTTCTTTTGGACTTTTTCAATGGCAACGTCATACAGATTGCAATGGATGGCCGAGTTCTGCAAGCAAGTCATGGAACACGTTTAATGACCAATAAAGAAATTGAAGAGTGCTATGGACCTGACAGGATGTGGTCTGTAACAAAAGAATTCACTACCGATATGCTTGAAGCTTGGAATGGCCCTGTATCGGAAAAAATGAGAACTCTTTTAGATTATTTTGACATGCCATCTTCATTAGCATTTGCAAGAATTGTTGATTCATTAGATGCAGAAAATGGTGGAAAACTGGAAAAGTATGAAATCTGGCCTGATGTCTTGGACGGCATTGTGAATATGTTCAATCGGGAGCATTTTGATTCAAATAAAGGAGGATTCTTTCCGGCACTGAAAGCTCATCCAGACAAATACATAAATAAATGTAGCGATACAGTTATTAACTGGATTAAGCAGATGAAAAAGTCGAAAAAAGTTTATTTGGTCACTGGTTCCAATGTTGATTTTGGATCATTCACAGCCAGATATTGTTTAGGAGAAGATTGGAGAAGTCTTTTCGATATTGTTGTATGCTATGCTCGTAAACCAGGTTTCTTCACCGGTGAAAGACCATTCCTTAAATTAGACGGAATTACTGAAACCGATTCAGTGAAGGGCTTGGATATAAAACTAGGAGGAAGCATGTATAGTCAAGGAAATTGGACAGAGCTATATCATGTTCTTGGTAATGATATCAATCAGAAGCAACCCAAATGTCTTTACTTTGGCGATAACTTAGTTCAAGATATTTACACGCCTTCGCAGCACACCACCTGCGACACTGTAGCTGTTGTGGAAGAATTAGCTGCAGAAGGAATGGTGAACAAACCAGCTTACCATCCTTACGCTCCAATAATAACATCGAAAAAATGGGGATCGTACTTCTATAGTAACGGTACTGGTAACAATAATGGTGAAAGCACTATTTGGGACTCCATTGTAAGAAAATACTCCAAGATTTGCGTCCCAGATTTAGACGTTATTGCCTGCCTTCCTTTAGATCATGAATTCAGCACTTTTGGAACCAACTGTAGTGAACAAGTCATCAATGGAAACAAAACGGAGGGATATTACCCAAGTTGTCCTATCAGTATTTGCCACTGTAGTCGCAATAAAAAATGAATACTGTAAGCTATGTTGGGCCTTGCTATTTGATGCTTTAAGCCTGATGTTGCCAACTGTTACTAACTATAATGCCATATTTGTTGGATAGATAACTGCCTGCCACCTATTATTGTTCAATTTTGTCACAGGTCATGCTAGTGGCGAAACATTATTTAATCTTAATACCGGAAGTATCCCGACTTGCGTTAATTAGGCCTATGATCCCTTAATCTTTATACAATGTATGGCCTACATACTGTCAATGGTTTTACTTTATTGTACTGTGCAATATAATATTGTCTTTCAGTAGACCTGAAGTGTACAATAATTGTATTTATCCTTGGTTGGTTTTATTTTTAATTTAGACGTGTTTATTTCACTGTACATAGTAAGCCCTAAAGTTTTAAATGTTTATAGTATGATTGGATTGTTTTTTATATCAAGTATTGATGGTTTTTGTTGCAAAATAGTGTTAACAAATATTAAGCTACATGGCAATAAAATACCTAGTAATTACGTACTTATTAGTTACGTACCTTATAAGTGAGGCTGCTGTTCAAAATATTGCAAACGATACCGAAATTTTAAATCGAAAAGACCATAGAAATGTATTGAAATTCTCGATTTTCAATCGATAATGAAAATAGCCTATAGAAGAGAAAAATGGTGTCAGGCAAAAAAACATTGTTTCAGTTTTTTTATTCTTTTTTTTTTGCTAGGATGTGATGCTCAGAGCTGTGTGTTTTATCTGACTGAGTTGCCAAAACGTGAGTTTCTCGTACGTAATCCCGTACAAAATTCTTGAAACATCAGTGCATTATTTGTTATAATACAGTGTTTCAATCGATATCAATCATTTTTTTGATATCAAGTATTGTGAATGTAGAATATTCCAATTTGATATTGATTTAAAGTCCTAAAATATTGAAATTGAATGGCAACCCCACTAGTAAGTGACGAACTAATGTATATCATCTCAATTCAACTTAACAATATGAATGTTGAATTTGGGAAATATTACGTACCAGAAGTAGAAGGAAGGATGCACAGATGGAATATATTCAACTATGAAAATCCGGGTTGTTATGGTAGATGGCTCGCCATCTATGGAATGATAATTACTCTTAATTAGTTATAGGCCGATACAGCACACGTTTTCTTACTTTGAGTTTAAAAACTCAACTCTACAGTTATAATTTATATGAATATCAAATGAATATTAAGTAGTCAAATATTAATTAATATACGTATGTATTACGTATCATATACGCATATTACGTATCATATACATATATCACGTGTTATTATATATTACGTATTAATATTATACGTATTAAGAATGTTAAAAATCCATTACATATACGTAGGTAGTCCTAGTGATTCTCGTCCATACTGCTTTAGCTGGAACCTTGTACAATGTTGATCACAAATGAATTATTTTTAACTTGTATACTTCATTTCAAGATGTCTATCGTACCTACAATTGAGAAACAGTTGAAACAAGTGGGTGGAAGACCAAGAATACTGCGTTCAACATTTGGAGACTCAAGAAAAGGATCTAGACTGATGAAAAGGCAGCAAGAAACATTGCAAATGATTAGGGAAATGAAAAGTTCCAATCCAAAAGACACGAACAAACAAGAGTGATATCAGCCCTAGGCCTGGATTTTAAATTAGGCTATATTTCAATGATAATATTAATAATAATTTCTTTATTCAATTTATATTGTTATAGAATGCATAAAACTGAAAGTAGATGAGTAATTTGAACTAATTTCATTAAAAGTATGAAATCAGAGAAATTCTCATCAACATAGTTATTCAATACTATCCAATATTATTAATGATTTTGGTATCAAACACTATTGTATTGTCTTTTGCTCTTTATTAATCTGTTATTTTCATTTTCACACATATTATTCTGTGTCTAATTGATGGGCAACCTTCATCCTTCTGTAAGACAGTCTTCATTTTTTTCAATAATAAAGAATTTATATATACAAACACTTGTAAAGTAAGTACAGTTTCACATGATGTTTAACAATATTTAAATTTGTAATGGCTTTTAATGCAGTTGGTAATGCATTGTAAAGATTGACCCCTTATATACAGGGTTTCTAGCAAACACTGTTGATCTGTATAGGCTTGTACATGGAGATCTTTTGCTTGGCGTGTGTTATGATTGTGGATTTGACAGTTTTTAGTTGAATTAATTGCAAACCTGTGACTAGACAATAAAATGTTTGATGTTTGAACCAATACTGAATTTGTATTTTATTGAGAAATGAATAATTGAACAATGATCTGTTTCCTATTTTTCTCCCAGCTCACATAGAATAGAGAGAAAGAAAAATAGGCTTATGTGAGTAGCAACTAAATACACCATGTAGTGTCTGCATTGTAAGATGAGCAAGACATTTATATGGGAAGTACTTGAAAAGTTATATACACACCTTGATTTTGAAATTAATCAAACCTTTCTTCATTCATTCATGTCATTTCATTCTCATTACTCTTAAAATTCCATGAAACCTATTGATTTCCTCCATTCACAATTTTTACCTCAATATTCCAACATTTTTTCAATATAATCATTTTCTTGGAAACAACCAATCCATATTTCTTCAAGCTTGGTAGAAATATGTATGGAACAACATTGATAATTCATGATAATTTCATTGCAATCGATTTTCATTCACAACCTATGAATTCAATATTTTCCAATTTGATGATTCGTTTTCTTAAAAACGACTCACTAACATTTCTTCAAATTCAGTAAAAAACATGTATTGGTATAATATTAACATTCTGTGGAAATTTCCTCTTGATCGGATGAAATTGAAAATTCTATCCTAAAATTCTTATGGGGATTTCCGATTTTTCTAGTACGTGATCTATCAAACCAATTTTGCTCAAAAACAATCTCAACCTATTCTGGCTCAACATCAATGTTCAGGGAAAGTTTCAAGTTGATTGGTTACTTTGTCTGATTTGTATTGCCGGTTACAAAAAGAAAAGCGAACATAAAAGAGAAGAGAAGATTTTTTTTCAATAGTGAAATGGAAGTCTTTGCTTCGCTCATCTACCCTAATAACTGACTTGGTAAGTTGATATACAAGTTTTTAAATGCTGTTAGGGGATTCTACCCATAGTAGAAAATTCCATGTTAATATAATATATGAACCATATTATATGGTTTATTTCATTTTAATGTTGCTTAACGATCCCACCAAGAGCTAGATTATATGGGGGTACGAATAACTCGAGAAACTGATGAACTGAAGTCACATTGGGCGTGGGTTCAAGTCCCGCATAAGACATGGGTTTTTGTAATGTCCTTTCACCCATCATCACTTTATCGTCTCATCATCGCCCACTCATTCTTACATGGTAGCGAGGATGTATTGTAGTGATTCATACTCTTCATAAAAATATCTTCTAGAATACAATCAATCCATAATGAACATTCATATCAGGTTACAAAACTTGCAGCTATGCAAGATCTTATTAGAGCAAGAAGTATGGAAAAAAATTGAGGGGTTCAGTTTATGCGTCCTCATTTTTTGGAAGAGGAGATCATAATCAGAAGCTGGCATCAAGAGGTTACAAACTATAGTAATGTTGGTGAATTTTCTTTTCTGGGAACGACCACTGCAGAATGGAACAGACTGGGAGTTAGGTTATGTCAGTAACCGGAACCGGTTGACAACTTCAAAGAAAGACCGTCAATTCAGCAAAATATCATTTTTTTGGCGATGAGTTTAGAACAGTAGTATCACAATTTTGACGAACAGAAACACCACTGATTTTAGTACAGTCAACTTTTCAAGATGGTATGTATATCTAAAAACTATTCAATTTAAATCGGATAATTTTCACAGGTGTACAGCTAAAAAATGTGTTTCTTCAGCTGTTTACATGTAACATCCTTGTAATTAATTTACTGTATATATATATATATATACCATTCATTATACAAAATAAGTATGTCAATGGTTGAACTGAACTTATACAGCATGCAGTAGCATATTATTAAAAAATAAACTATTCAGATGCGATTGATGTGGGGAGTCGCTGGTATGTTTCATTTTTGATATTAACCCTTAGAGTGTCCATTTGTCCTGTTTTGAGAATGTTATCCTGGTGTCGCCACAATTTTCAGCCGGTACCAGAGTTCGAATTCGAGGGTAGAGAGTGCAGGCTCTCAAGGTATAAGAAGTGGAAGTGGAGGGGGATGGTTAACAAAGATGGTCAACCATGATACCTTGCCCTCTATAAGTAATGAACTGTTTTTCATAACTTTATAAAACATTTTTACAAATTACTATAAATAGGCATATTGGTAATTATTATGTGCTCACATTTTATATTTCCATTGATTTTTCCATAATTCTGTATAATATTCCCATTTTTGAAATGGTGTTGTGGGAGTTTGATAGGTGCAAGGTTAGGTTGAGACTGATATTAATGGTAGCACTGGTTACTGATTTTCCATCTTCATTGCACTGTTGTCTGAACATTTAAATAGTAATACATAATACATGGTAGTAATCAGTGTTGCCAGATAGACCGTAATTATCGAATTCGTACCCATAATTTTGACATCAAACGATAATCGGTAGTGTGCATACGATAATCAACAAATGTACCGTAATTTCAAAATTGTACGATAATTTTAATAAAATGTCCAATATTTTGTACTTAATGGATTAAAAAGTAACTGAAAACATAGAATACTTTTAATTTCCTCCTAAAAATTCATAATTATGAATCCCCAATTTTTATGAAAATGGCAGTAGGCCTGCATTTGAAAATAGATGTAATGGTGGCAAGAGATATCGTGAGACGCTGATTAAATGAACATCTAGATTCATACGATGACTCATACCACTAGTAACACAATTCCCGACTGCTTTCGTTTTCAGTTTACCTAGTTGCTTTCAGCCTTTCTACCGTCAAAGCCATACATATGTACCAGACATATTCACGCGAGATTCACAATAATCAAAATACTTATACAGATGTCTATCTATATGATGTTAAACTTCATATTATAATTTCTTGGTACATTTTTGTAATCATGAGAGATGAAGGCTCGAACTACCCGCGCGTTAATGGTGTGGGATAGAGGAACGGTACCCGTCGGTACATTCTTCTTTCATGGATTAACGAATATTTATTTTTATCATTTTCCACAAAGACATGAAGTCACACGCGCCAAATGTAGGTCCGATAGCTATACTGCAAATAACGCTTCAATATTCTATGATTTCAACGAACACTGATTCGGCAGTTTAACCACAAGAACCAACAAGTCACATGTCGGCTCCATTTTGTCTTGAAACTTCGAAGGGATAATAAAAAAAAAGTACTTTTTTTTTCAGGTACGGTGAAATTGAGTCTTCGCTTCGCTCATCCAATTATACATTCTGAAAGAATAATTGTTACCCCCCCCCCCCCCCCCCCCCCTCCCGAGTCTTCAGTCAGTGGACATGGTGCATGGCCCACCATTTACTTACAGCTATATAGTACCATTGATACACAGTCAAGAGTTGATCACATTTTTTTTCGATTTGATTCAATGTCAATTGAAAATTTCAATATATTTCGATCAATATTTGATATAAGTAGTTCGAAATTATAAGTTTTGTGTATTTTTTTCATTTCATTTTTATTTTCATGGTTTTTCATAGGAAAACATAGCTAGACAATATGTGTAAGCCAGGTCAAGTACTTGATCATTTTATTAATTTTTATAATGGATTGAATTGAATGTTAATTAATTTAAAAACTCATCAATACTATAGAAGCAGTGCGACATGAGGAATTTGTGGAGTGCATCACCGTTACATTCTTTTCCCAGGAGCTTGATGTCAGTGGGTAGCTGATTGAACTTTATTCTATATTTTAAATTGATATTCTATATTATTGATTTCATATTGAACGGTATAACCAGTGCTGCTGTAGGCTACTTTGAGCAAATTTGCTACTAGGTAATGAAAGAATTGTAGATATTTTATAGAGTAAGGCCCAGTATTACCAAGTCCAGTTGGCCTTATCTGACAGTTCAAACTTGTTATCACCATGGTTACCCATGCTATTAATTTTCACCAACTGTCAGATAAATACTATCTGGCCGTGGTAATACCGGGTCTAATACAATAATTAATAATACAGTAGGTCTACATACAATAACTTTTCATTTTATTTTATTTTGAATTCTAAAACTTAACAAAGTACAAATCACCGAGCTCGTTTTGATATAACAATAATATATAATTTATTAATTTACATATATATATATATATATATATATATATATATATATATATATATATATATATATATATATATATATATATATATATATATATATTTAAATGAATGAGAGTATAATGTAATATAAAAATCTATAAGATCTGAAACATGAGCATAATAAAAATATTAGATGAAAAACATTACTGTACTGTTAATTTAGTAGGCTATACGTAGACTAGATATTAGTGATACCTTCGGGTACCCGGGTCGGATACGAGTAATGCGTTAACCGGGTATTATTCTGTTACCTGGATACCCGAAATATAGAAAATGGCATGTATAAATCGCGCAAACGAGATCCGTTCAGGTGTTGGGGGATGAACACAAGTTCAGAACGATCTTTAGGAATAATGAATTGGACGAACAGTCCATCATATCCTCTACAAGTCGATATAAGAAAATGATCCCTTCCATGTGTTTTAATTTTCTAATCTTGATACTGTACACATTTTCATTGGAAATCATCCCTCCCCTTTTTTTCTCATACAGTTTTGCTTTCCGTTGAATGTGGTCAATGAAGTCATATTATCATAAACCATCAGTTCACTATCACTAGTAGGGATGATGTAAAAAAAATGTCGACTTTTTTAAAAAATAACCCAAGTAATTTTGGCTGGTACCCGGTTTTAGATTTATTACACGAAGGTATCACTACTAGATAATACAATTCACCACGATACATACGTTCATAATGAAATAAATAATAATACTCTTCGTTAATACTACAACCATCGAATAGAGTTACGAAAGAATATATAGTTTATTGGCCAACTGCTGCATGAAATAGATGACCGGCGTCTCCAGATAGCTGTAATTCAACATCCGATATGTACTGTACAAAATTTGATTTATAATATGCGCTCCTTCTCACTCGCGTGTGTTGACTGTGAATATGCGTGGTCTGAAGATTATAATACTAATTATACTAATGATACTAATTTGAGTTGTATTTGTGAAAGCCTACATGGCGACTCTAGCGATACAGATATTCGATGTTGAACTTGACCGCCAACCTTCAAAATCAAACGGAGAAAATTCAACATGGGGTATAATATTCTTTCCTAAATCTTTATTCTATGCTACAACTAAGCAACTATAGTGACGAAAGAAAATCATTGTTTAAAACTAAGGACAACTGCTATAAATCTTTCACTATTAATAACTAGGTTATAATGGCAGATGTTTGGTGGGTAATACAGTGATACCAACAAGCACAACCTTCAAAGTAAGAACAGCTGGTTATTCAAGAGACTCAAATGGTGAATATTAAGTATCAAATATAAAAAAAATACTCCATCACTTCTTTTCTTCTACGTAGGCCTACTAGCCCCCTATATATTCAGACTTCCGATACCTCTAGAGACCCTGGTCAGGTTCTTTTAATTACACATGTACGTCATACTTATTAATTGACACTCGTTACTGTAATGCACAAATAACAGGAGTCATTAGCAAACATTATAGTCTTGCACATGACTACTATTTTTCTCATACGCGCTTATAAAGTGAACCGTTGGTCAACCTAAATACACCTTTGAATTTCTTTTATAACATTTCCCACATTCTTGATAAATATCATAAGTCAGGTTTTAAAAAAGATCTAATAAACACTAATTAACAGATTATGATGAAATCAATCGCGTTCAACGCATAAAGCTATTCCCATTCCACCTCCGATGCACAACGAAGCGACACCTCGTTTTCCGCCTGTTCTCTCGAGAGCGTGCAACAGCGTCACTAGAATGCGAGTACCCGATGCTCCTATCGGATGACCCAAAGCTATTGCGCCGCCATTGATATTAACCTTGTCGGGATTAAGACCAAGCTCCTGTATCACGGCCAACGACTGTGAGGCAAACGCTTCGTTAAGCTCGAACAGATCGACGTCTTCTTTCGACCACCCGGCTTTCTTGAGCTGAAACACAAATGCAAGTTTGAGATTCAATTATTACATTCAGATTTGATTTTAAAGCTTCATCAGATTCCATTCCACGTACTAGAAAAAAATGTGGTTTGTGTGTGTGTTTTTTGCGATGCTCCACAGATTGTACGGAGAAAGCATTCACCTTCAAAAGTTAACCAAACAAAGATTTTTATTGAAAAAAAAAGAAATTAGTTAAATTTCAGGATGTAACATTTTGTATTTCTCAATACTGGTGAGAATAATCTTTTTTTTTTAATCTTCAGTATTTTAAAATGTATACTCAATTTTACATAACAATGATACATTTTATACTGGTACATTCTAAAATGTCCTGAAATTACTTTACCTGCCATGGTCAGAGACATGAATTCAATATAATTGAAATGAATAAACTCACCACTGCATTAACAGCTGGTATTGGTCCAATGCCCATAAGGGCAGGATCCACTCCTCCATGGGCAAAAGCAACTATTCTTCCCAAAGACGGGATATTCCGGCTATGAGCGAGTTCTTCGGCCATCAGGATAACCGCAGCTGCACCGTCATTTATTCCGGAAGCATTTCCTAAACACGTCAATATGAAGTATGATGATGTAACACCCTTGAAGTGATTGATTTGTATCTGGCTAGTATATACAGCATATAGAAGCATGTAGACTACTTTTGTTCCATTTCCAAATGATTGGCTCCACATGTACTATACTTGCATATGACAGAGTTAGCCTACATGTGTGTGACACGTGACCCATTAGGTACCAACCAAAAAGTTACACTCGACTGGGCGGCTAGGCCTATATGAAAAATTTGTGAACAATATTAGAAGAATAAAAATATATAATAGGAGATTAGAGATCAAATTTGAAGAAAATAATAACAGTATCAGACCAGAACAGTTTCAATTAAAATGTGAAACATTGTGTTAATGAATAATGTTCATTATTATAAGTAACTAACAGTGGTCTCTAACCTATTCTTAACTTTTTGACCATTACAATCAACAAGGTGTCTTAAAATAATCTGACGACTCATTTACCTCGTAGTATTTAAGAAGTGTCTCTATGTTTATTTTTTAAATATAGTTTACAATGTATCCCTTCAGCCGAGTTCCATGAAAAAGATGTCAAGTCCAAACATAATTAATAAAGTAAGCCTACGTTTTCATTAAACAAATTCTGTAAAAAAAATAAAATTGAATAGAATTTGTGAATGCTACAGATTTCTCCCAGAAACAGCAGTTGATGGGATCATTAGGCAAATAATGCTACAATGATTGCGCTTTCCTAGATTTTAGACAATGTCTCTGTGGATTTTTTTCGATTATACCAATCATCAGTCAACACTGCCTCAATTACCATTTTTCTAATTCCATTTTATTTGTGACATCACACAATTGTGTACTATTTTATAAACTCCAGTACTCTATCCACTTATCTATCACACTATTGATCATTAAAAAATAATGACAGTGATTCCCAAGAGAATAGGTACAGTACTAAGAAAATTCACTTCAAGGCCTCGAGGACCCTTACCGCGACTGCCACTTGAAATAACGTCCTAGGCCTAGCTAGTTCCAAGAGACTAAGGATTCTGATTGGATAATTTTCTCTAGGAGAGCTAAATACCATGACAATACGAGATAATAACAGAGTTACGGACGGTCTCTTAGAATGCACAAATATGACCTATTTTTAGCATTCTGCAGTGATGGGATTTTGTGCTAACACCAATCAATGGAAATATACAAATACTGGCCCGCATGTTGCTATGGTACTACTATGGCTCTACAAGAGAATAAAAACCAATGAAAATATTTAGTCTCTTGGAGCTAGCTAGACTTGGGACGTTATTTTCGGTGGCTGTCGCAGTAAGGGTCCTGGTACATCAATTGCAAATTATTATTCAATTTCAAGTACCACTTGCAAAAACAATAGGTCGTTATTTGTGAAAATATTAAAAACATTAACAGACCTCAACCAGTTACCCAGAACTTTACAATGCATGATATCAGAATTGATATGGTATGAATTTGATGTATTATTTTCCAAGGTAAGCTGCTGGTACTTGTGGCCATACAGCTTTCTTTACCTTGATGAAGTAAAATACATTTAAAAAATAATACAAAATAATAACTTGAGTGATTCAAAAAGAATTGACTTTCAAAGCCTATGAAATCAAAATACTCAGAACACATTTCGTTTTACTGTATCCTACTAAGGTACATAGTAACATGAAACTCATGTACAAAGTCATGAAACTTACCTGCAGTCACTGATCCACCAGTCTTTATGAAAGCAGGTCTAAGTTTTGTCAAACTTTCTAGCGTGGTGTCATTACGTGGAAACTCGTCTGCATCGATAACAGTCGTACCTTTACGACTCTGAATTGTTACCGGAACAATTTCTTTCACGAAATAATTGGCTTTCTGTGCAATTTCAGTTCGCCTTTGTGATTCAACAGCAAATTTATCCTGATCAATTCTGGTCAAATTGAACTTCTTTGCAACATTTTCTGCGGTTTCCCCCATGTGTATATTGTTGAACGCATCAGTGAGTCCGTCTTTCAGCATTGTATCAACGAGAGAACCGTCACCGAGTTTCACGCCTGATCTCAAATGGATCGAGTGTTGCGCTTGGCTCATTGATTCCTGCCCTCCACATACGACAATATCGGAATCAGATCCTTTAATGGACTGGTACCCAAGAATAACCGACCTGGTAAAAAGAATGTTACATTCAATGGCAAAGAGGAGGAGGAGCAATCACAGATGAAATACATCATTTGGCAAGCTTGTTCAGTTTCAATCAATGTTCAGCTCGACTTATCAGTTACTAACTAGAAGCAATAGTTGAACTATTTTTACATGTTATTGTGTTATATGTTATACAAGTGGAAGACAAGAGATAGTGGGAGAATAGAGAACGATGGAGGGAACTCGTAGGAAGAGAAGAAGAAACAGAGGATAGGCCTAGCAGTAGTGAAGAAGAGGAGGACTAAGTCCAAACTGGCAGGAACTGATTGATATAAAAGTCTGCCATATATATATATTGATTAATAATATGTCTCACCATTCCACATTCCACGATAAGATTTTTGTGGCGACACCATGAAGGAATCAGAAATCCAAGTAAATACACGTATCAACATATTCTTTGTCATAATGCATTAGTTGTCACTAATACTCAGCCAAATAAGGATGAAATTATATTTTCAGCATTTGAGTTAAAGAATTTGCCTGTAAAAATTGGCCAATGTAGATGAGCGCTCAAAAAAAAAATTAAAAAAAAAAAAAACAGGGGAAATTTTAAATACCTTGATTGGTTATTTCCCTATTTTCCCCTACTTCACTGTCCACTTGATTGCTTTTTATATTTTGTGACATCACGAGGGCGGACGATCTACATCGGTCAATTGGCTAAAATCTTGAAAATTAATTGTTCTAGTTGTTTTGCATAGACCTGGGCCTCCATATACTGGTAATTGTCTACTAAAATACTGATGATTTACATAGCGTCTTAATCTTCGCTTGTCATAAAAAATAAACGTCCATAAGAATTATCAACATACCATAGCCTAGCCATTTGCAGCCATTTGCATTTAAAGGACATGACAGGCAATCCTAGGAATAGATTCAAATGGATAATGAAGCTATTTTTCTCCCTTATTCACGAGAAAACCAGAAATTATCATCTCAAATCCAGAAATTGAAATGAATTCATTTGTCAGTCAAATTATCACTAAAGACCCCCATTTTGTGAGTACAGTAGGCATTACCCGATTCTGTTTTTACGGCGTTTAAGGGCATTACGGCACACCAAATGTCACACACAGTTGTACTGAAAGTGTCACTGAAGCTTCATTTTGAAAGTTAAATAGAAATTATTTAATTCACTGTAATCTGCAAATATTAGTCTGCCTAAATAATTGTTCAAATACTGAGACGCGTGGCCGAGTGGTAACACACTGAACCGTATTTCAGCAGACCAGGGTTCGATTCCCTCCATGGTCGACCATCCTGACAGGGGTTTTTCGTGGTGTCCCTCTGTCGTTCCAGTCAATACTGGGATGGTTCCTTAACAACAAGTCACGACCGACTCCTTCCCACTATCCAAAAATACCTAATAAAATACCTTTTCATCTCATCATCCGATCATTTCAAATATCATTCACTAACGCCAATAGATCGCAGTCATCAGTAGAGTGCATCGTTGAACCCAATATAAATGAAATAAATAAATGAATTGTACAAACATCTTTTACATAACTTTCCTAATTAATTACATTCCTTAATAAATTACCTAGTTTTTTGGTGAGAAACAACTTTTTATCACAACTATTTACATACCGTACATAATATAAGGAATGGAAGTACATTCTGACAGTGCAACATGTTTAAGTAATTTTTCTCTATTATTGAAAATTCACTCTATTAAGCTAACTATTCTAGTTCTATCGTAATCGTTCATCTAGTTTGTCACAAACCTCCGTGATTTTGCCAGGATTCATGTCACCTTGAGCGTGCGAGTTAGTCATGCTACGAGAGCGGAAAGATAGTTAACAGACATTTCCTAAAACATGTATCCCGGACCATTATGTGGACACTTCATCGTAAAAAATATTTAGATGGGTTCGAAATTTGTAGGAAGTCCGAGCATAATTAGACTACGTTTTACAAGGAATAAAATGTGTCAATTAAACTAATTAATATTCTGGTATAAAAATAACGTTTGTAACATAGGTGATCCACTAATTTTTGCTTAATCAACAAATTCATTACGGTATTCATGAAACAGGACCATGAGATAATTTATCTGTAGATTAGGTAGGCCTAATTAAGGTTTATTGAGAAAGAAAATTAGTAGGCCTACTATAGCATTACATCTGGATTTATAATAGAGTGAACTAAAATTAAATGAATATAATAAAACATATCAAATTATTCCACTCTTTTCTTCTCAAGTCTAAATTTTCTATTTATATACCGTTATTCAAAATTTCTAATAATATCATCGATGGATCTCACTTATTGATGAAAAAGGTAGGCCTAGCTCAACTATTTCATGTACTTATGAGATATAAAATGTAAAATCAACAATTGCAAAAAGAAATGGCAAACGTTTTTAGCTCAGGTAGTGAGGAATGTCCTGTTTGGCCCTAGGGTATGTCAGTCTTTGTTTCTCAAAGAATTCCACAGTTCAGCTGATATCGCGAGTTTTATCACTGAAGAAATGACGAAAATTTCACTTTATTAGAATAACAATCACGAGAGTGCTATGATGGGAAAATTTTGAATAATAGAGAACAATCGCCTGAACATTTTGCACTGTCAGAATGTACTTATATTCCTTTCATTATGTATGCAAATAGTGGTGAAAAAAGGTTGTTTTTTTACCAAAAAACTAGGTGATTTATTATGGAGTGTAATTGATTGGGAAAGTTGAATATATAAGATATTTTAATATTCATTCAGGCAGATCAATATTCGCAGATTTAATACACTGAATTAATTAATTTCTATGTAACTTCAAAAATACAGCTTCAGTGCCAGTTTTCGTACGACTGTGGGTGAAATTTGGTGTGGCGTGAAAGCCGTAAAAACAGAATCAAGTAATGCCTCCGTCACGACTCAGAAAATAGGGTATGTATTGAGTGGTAATTTGACGGACTAATATACTAATTGCGATTTCTGGAACTAAGATGATGATTTCTGGTTTTCTCTAAATTTAGAGAAAAAATGGCATAATTATTCATTTGAATCTGTTTCCAAGGTTGTCATGTCCTTTGAGAAAATATTGAAATACCTATGTTTGGGTCCTAAAAATTTAGGGTCATCTGATGAATTTAAGAAGCACTTTCTCTGCTGAGTTGAAAGTTCTTCCCTATTTATTGCTTGTTGAGGAGAAAATATTACTAGGCCCAACTACTAATTAAGTTGCACCAGAAAAGAGCAATACCTACTTGAGACCAGATCCACAAAGCATGTTTATCAGGAAGGCTGGTACTTCAATTGGAATATCAGCTTTCAGAGCAGCTTGGCGAGCTGGATTTTGGCCCTGACCAGCGGTCAATGATTGACCAAGAATAACCTCCGATACTTCATTCGGACGAATCTGAGCTCTTGTCAGTGCTTCTTTGATGACTATAGTTCCCAGCTCATGAGCTTTGAGTGTAGATAAAGAACCACAAAAGGTACCTGAGAATATAATATAGGAAATAAGTAGGCTAGGCGTATGTGTATGCAAATCAATGGCCATGTCTACGAACATAACCTACATTTTTCTATTTTTAATCCGTTTGATATTCATATGCGAATGATCTTTTTTATAGCCTTATTGAATACTTACCAATAGGTGTACGTACAGCGGAAACTATCACGACTTTTCGGTCAGACATTATTTTTAAAGAATATTTATGTCATTCAACTAAATATGCAACAGATGAGCATAAACGTCATCAACACTAGCAGACGGAATTTCGCGCGATGAATGACCAGCATGCAGCGCGGCATCCGTTTCGCAGAGTGGTGCTAAGATGGCGGACAACAAGGAGGTGATATCTGGTCTTGCAGATAAAACAGGTAAAATATATATTTGTTGATATTCTATTGATTTCAATTATGTTCGTGTGGTACATAAATATACCCTCGATCAGGTCGTACAATTATGAAACCAGTCGGATCTATAATTATTTAATGATATCAATTATCCGTCAACTCGGTTACGTCAATAATGCTTCGTACAACTCAGCTGTGGATATTTATCCGGGGATCAGAGCTCGTTCATGAAATTTATTCAGAACTTGTTGGTTTTTGGACTGTCATTTCCATAAGTAACCACCAACTCATGGATACATTCATGAGATAAAACACGATTAGTCATAATCGATAGGCCTGGCTACAGATAGGCATAGCCTATTTAAAAGTCGGCCTTCCTGTCGGGGCTGGGCTTTAATCAAGTGGCTGATACTCGTTACACCAGTTGGATAATATATTTAAAATTTAGGATTGTGATAAGCAGACACAACTTTAAGTACATTGTATCTATATACAAAGGTATTTAATAGCAAACTCGCTAATGTGACGTAAGATTAGGAACACACATAGCATGCAATATAGATCTACAAAAGACGGTCCTTCATACAGTAGGCCTAGGTTAAACCTCCCATTTTTTAATGTACAGTTGGTATCATAAAGCTAAGAATACACTGTACACTAGAGTTAGACAGTTCTTGGACTGTCCAGCACGGGCATTTTACGTATATGACGGTAATATATAAATTACTGACAATTCAAAGTGCACTTGAATGCATATGTTGTATACTATAGCTGAATTTTGAAAAAATGAATCGCATACCTAGTAGTCTGCTGTCGTGAAACTGGAGGTGTTTTTTATAGTACTCTTATAAATCATTGCCAAGTCCTGTTTGTAACATTGGATGTTGTGTATTTTTTCACCATGCTCAAAACTACCGAGGGCTAAGACAGTAACTCGTTTGGCGTTTGCTGCTATCAAAATAATATTATAGCAGGTGCAGTCCATAAGCATTCATATTGACCTAACGTTGCAGTATTTTCCATGACATGTGGTACATGTATGCTATGTCTATTGCAGACTTGATAATTTCTCAATCATTTGCGTTACATTTTGTATGTGCAATTTTCACGCTTCAATCAAGTAGGCATGCTTACAAATAAAATTAAAACCAACTCAAACGTCATTGATTGTTCTTTCAACAGTCATCAATATTATAGTTATAGTTATAGTTGGTATTATAGTGTGACAGTTTGACACTTGTAATGATGGTTACGTCAGCATTTAAATGCGGCTTGCTAGAGTACTATATTACTGTAAGGTACTCTGTAACATTCCAAATTTTTCCAAACCGTGGCATAGGCATGCGTATATGTAGTCCAATACGGTTCGTTAAATCTAGGATATGTCTATTGTTCATTGATTGTATTCATTTAAACTTGATAGCACGTGGCAGCAGTCTATTCTTTATAGTGATATTAGTCGAGATCATCATTTTGTCTCATAGGGTACAACAGTTGAGTCACCCTTTATATCCCGTTCGGGGTCGACTTTATGGTCGAAACTGATCCTTGGGATAAATTTGAATTAATTCCAACTTGGAATTGAATAAATATGCTGTAGAATGTAGATTCTTCAGAAAGCCTACCAGTAGTGAAGTTGATGGAAGTTGAAATGCCAGTCGCGACTCCTACAAGTCATTTAAATTTCCTGCAATTCATGTGCCATGTAGAATTGACGAAAATAAAATAAATTGTATTATGAGTTTGAGACTCGAGTCCAATTTTGTCAGCAGAATTGAGAAACTGTGAAAACACTACACGCACGTGTAGAAAATAAATTGAGGAAACAAATTGTTCTTTGGTTCAGGTCTCTAAATGTCTACCGGTATCGTGCGTATTGAACCAGCCGTGATCGAAAGTGAGTGATGTTTATTACACTCACGACGACCACGACGGTGTATTTGCGTGCTGTGGGTGTGTGCCTTCGAGTTGGGTGGAGTCTTGCCGTGCGATGTGATGGTGGGGGGATACGGGGTTCGTGGCCGGGAGGACACATCATATCTTCGGGCTAGTAGTAGTACTAATGTGGTGTGTGCGCTTCGGGACAGAACCAGAAGCATTTTCACTACAAGTTGTAATAATGATTACAAATATCATTCACACGTGTGAGTGACGTTACTCGAGGTGTGTGACTTTTTTTTCATTAGAATTTATCGCAATGATCGACGTCATGCAGCTAGAGGATAATAACATGGACAACTGTGCTCCAGGTAAAAGTTTTTCTGGTCTTATTTTAATTTTAATTTTTTGCTTTTCTCCAATTGAAATTGTCGCGGCGTGTCGCCTAAGGTTAAGGTTGTACAATTCAATTTTTCTTGTGAGTTATGAAAAGTTATCGTTTCTGTAAGACATGTAACTTCATATCTCGAATTTTGCAACTCGTCGCAAAATCTGTATCTTCGAAGTCGTAACACTGAAAACGTTATAAAATATATTATTTCAACATTACAAGCAATTGAAGATGAACTGGGTTCGACTTCAGTATCTCACGTTTTGTTAGATATTTTTATCAACTGGGCAGATATTATCGTTATTTTAAACTTCCCGTGATATTGTAAAGATTATTCAACGTAACACCTACCGGTAGGCCTACAACAAATTTACATATATTAATTCGTGCCTAATCTTTCTACCGGTAACGTAACTTTCTGAATATGATACGCGTATTCATTTGAGTGGTAATGGCCAAATTCCCGGAATTTTTTATCCAAGGAAATATTCCTGGCAATTTTCAGGGAATATTCGGTTTTTCCATCAATAAATGATCAAAACAAAAGAGAAAATACTGACCAAAATGAATACAAAATTACAAATATTCATTCATTTTTGGTGTTTAGACTAATGTAGGCTATATGTATTGACTAAGACATTTTAGGGTAGAAGGGTAGACAATAGACTTTTAAATAATTATTCATTATCGTTATCGTTGACTTCAAGCTATGACCAAATATTTGCTCTTTTCCTACCCATGATTGCTTGGGTTTTTGCTCTCTCGACACAACCCAGCTCTAAAATAACCTCAGAAACACTCCAATTATCTTTCAATCTTGAGATTATAGCTATGCCTATTGTTTCACAGCCTTGCAATTCGCAAATATTGTTTGTTGGATAGTTTCAGAACAGCTGTCAACCCAATAACCTCAGTTATCACTGCTGGCAACTTTTTAGATTGTAAACAAAAGATCCCTATATATGGGAATTTATTTGAACACGGGAAATATTTCCCCCGGGGACTCCGGTGCCCATCACTAATCACCGAGTAACTTACTGCAACTGTTGATATTTAATTATTACGCTATATTATATTGTTGGAGCAACCAACCTTGGCAGGTCTGGGCAGTTCATTATCCATCTCCTACAATTCGTTTTGGGCTATTTGGTTGAGTGACTTTTGAACTTCCGCCTGTTGGCCTAGGATGACAGTTAATTAGACTATTGCAATGTGTGTTAATGAGCTTAACAATAACTCAGCTGACAATTGTTTTGCTGGTTGACATTGAGTCCTAGTGACCTGGTATTCATGTATCTGCTATCGAGATATCAACATACCGTTCGAGTGCAGGCATAGGCCTAAATACGATTACCATTTGCATTGCGTAAGTAGGATTGTCATTGTTAAAATTTTGATCACGGTTTATAGGCCTACAGTAGACCCTATTGTTTTATTTTCTTATTTAAAAAATGAGAAAATTATGAAATTACATGATTTTTATATTTTTTTTATTCGAAGCTCGTCTGATGATACCCACGAATACGATGTATATAATTGTGTAAGCACAACGTAAGGTATAAAGTGCCTTGCAGACGTGTGTTACTCGATACTTGATGCCATAGATTAATAAGGGTGCTAATCAAGACCTGTATGGGTTCTTTACACGTTTGGGTGAACCGATTATTCTATATTGCCACCGTGCAGAGGTAAAAACAATGCATGTATTTATAAAACATCCACTAGCCAGTTGACCGTATTAAATGATGTAATTGTATAGTCTTTTATAATAGTTATTTTGTATCATTATCGGCAACACTATCAGCAGTATAAATTCAAAATCTTAGGACCGAATTTGTCTAGATCGATCAGCCATCAATAACCGATTTTTCTTTTGTCGTCGTCATTCAGAAAAAAAAATCTTTTCCATATTCATCAAAAACTTGACACAAATTCATTGTTCGTCCCCAATTAACGCTAAGGATGACAAGGTAGGATCGTTTGGACGCGACACCTCAAAGGCGATTTTACGAGAGATATTATTATTATTTAAAATAACAATGAATATCAAACTAATAAATTCAGATATTCAGTAAATGAATAATTATAGAGAATTTTTTATCCTGAGAAAAGTAAAAGAAGTGACATTTTTCTTAATCGTTCGATCGATCCACGTGTATAAATTTTGTTTATTATGTCGGATAATGAAAAATCGTTTTACATCGCGTTCATCTTTCGTCGTGCAAGAGACTTTTATGTTCTTATACCGTTACCTATATACACCAGACTTGAATTGGTGTCTTCTCGCGGTAGTCGAATTTCCCCGCGACTTCCCCATTATACCTGTGGATGATTAAACCCATAGGTCAGCGTTCACCCAATTCGTGCTTTGACCTTGCTGATCTTCACCTTGACCATGCAGGAGCGCGCGCACGATTCGAGTGTCATCGTCATGACCGATCTTAGATTGAGGTAACTGGGACCACGATTTGACAGTTGTCGTGGTGATCTGTTGTGGCGGGATCTGTGTAAGATTAATAGGTGTATTTTAATTGACGTAATTTTAGAGAACTTTTGGGTTGGGATTTATTCCGTATTGGGATGTCCACGATCACCTCATTTCGTATTTCTAATATATCGTGTGACGCAGGCCTACCTATACTCCGTGGCTGGCTTGAGTTTGGTTGAAGATCACTTGCGGTCAGGTCAAGTGGTCGATTAAAACACATTGAAATGCACCATGAAGAATATTTATTGACATAATGTGAACTAAAATTAGCTGTAGATGTACTTAATGTACGCCTATGTACGCATCGTGAAGTGTGTGAAACAATTATTGGTAAAATATGCGTAAATTCCATTTAAATTTCTAATTAAATTTCGGGAAAGTCCATTTAATTTGACTGCAAGTGTCACTGTATCAGTATATACATCTTTGATTCAAATGATTCTTCGTATTTTTTAAATTCTTGATAAAATTTCCGATGCTTAATCGTGTGTTTGAATATATGTGGGATGTTCGTTTCATTGTTTTTACAGTATAGATCTTCTCCGATTTTTTTTTCATCGATTTTATTGTTGAAAATGTACATTTGTTTTCATTCTGACAGTACACAATTTACAAGCACCACACCTTCTTCATGTTCGCCCTATACAAAATTACCAGCATTCGAGTCTTTAAGGAAATTGAAAATCAATTTGAATATGTGATTCTCAAAAAGCCCAACGTAAATATTAGTCTTACTCTGCTCGTGAATGCTGAACGAATTGTATATTTTAGTAATTCGCAGAGCCAACAGAAGATCGATACGACAGCTCTGACAACTTTCAAACAATAATCAATATCGAATATCAATCGACGAGGTATACGTGGAATGCGAAATATGAGACGAAACCAACTTCCAACAATTCATTCTGGACCGGTAATCAATTAATCACTATAACGTTCGAGTGAAACCCTTTAAGCCATGTTGTTCTTCATTGTAATCTTATTTGGCTTCAAATCAAAGCTCAACTACTTTCTGATACCACCCTTCTCTTTAAGGAACGTAAAGCCATAATGCGGTATATTAGGGGGTGTAGCTTTATAGCATTGAGGTATTATTAGACAGTGAGCTTGTGGTATATATCGTCAATCGATAAATCGCCACGCAACATGCCGATATCTCGTTAGACCTCGGAAGTTTTATTTTTGGGAGACCTGCCCTTTGGGGTGTGATTATAACATCTGAAATCTAAGCGCCATGTCTTCGTCGCGGGTCTGACCCTATCCGCTGGTATAGAGCGACGTCTATTTTCAGCTGTGTTTAAATAATATTATACCCCGCGTGCACGCTTATGTGAAAGTTATTTACGGTATTCCAAAAGTCTTTTTCACCCTTCAAACTCTCTCCATCCGGAGACAAACAGTTGTGACTGATTTGTTTGGGAATAGCTCTACGACTTTGTTGAATAACCCTGAAGACTTTAGGTCAACATGTGGTTCAGATTTGAGCAATTGATTTGAATCGAAATTAATACAATTGTTTTTATTCGGTTTTCTTCATGTGGACTCATTAATTTGAATGATTTTTACAATTGATGCTGAGCTATATACACGGAAGTGTGGCCGATGATCATTGAAGCAATTGACCATTGTAGATCGTCCGCCCTCGTGATGTCACAAAATATAAAAACCAATCAAGTGGACAGTGAAGCAGGGGAAATAGGAAAATAACCAATCAAGGTATCTAAAATTTCCCCTGTTTCGTATAAGTCACGTCCATCTACAATGGTCAATTGATATCTGGTTTTAACGTATAGTCAAGTCAAAGTGGAATGGATCAATTGATCTTAAGAATGCAATAGATACAATTTCACTTTCATTAAAAATAACCGCGTTTTGATGTTTCATTTTCATACAAAGTTGATATATATACAATCAAATTGAAATTTACATTCATCTTGATATAAACACATTCAAATCAACGTTACAAATTTTGACGGATCATTTTTTTTTAAAATACTATCATTTAAAAAAATTCTTCATCGAAATAAATTGTCAGGAAACTTATGAACGAGGGTGTACCATTTCCAAGTGCATGTTTATCCTCTTTAAATAGACCTTCCTTATAAAAAAACATCTGGTTACGCATCGCATCTTATACAGTCGATCACCATCGACGCACGTCAGTCTCGTGTCTCTGGTGGTATTTAAATCTATTTGATGAAAAGCCTTACGTAATGCAGCTCCCTCGTTAACATTAACATGCAGATTATTCAGTGCTAAAGATTAAGGAAGGTCTTCCTCGCTTAAAAGTGTAGCGAGGAAAAAACAGGCTATTATCACTTCAGTTCAAACAAGGCTGGTAACAGCTGTTGTCAAGAAAACTCGCTATAGTGCCATTCACGTGTGTTGGCGGTTGTCTACTAACCGAACGAAATTAAATATCATTGTTCACTATCTTATTCACTCTGTGTGATGTGCAATTTTCAGTTTTAGTTGTACCACTAGTTTTTCACTGCCTTTTGACTAATTTGGTTCATTCACATGCCATTTCAGTCATTTCATCCAACCGCCAAAGATGTGCACAATTTCTTTCTCACGATTTTTTTGTCTATGAAAAGACATTGTTTTTCTCTTTGTACACATTCATGAACAAGGGAAAACAAAAGAAGGCCTATCCAAGTATTTCATGCTGCCTATAGGCCTATAGGCTCTTTAACGGTTTGGACGAAATGTAGACAAGTAAATGTGTGAATAAAAAAACTAGATGCAGGCCTACATGTCGAAGTTGCTACATCCTCGCTCACCCTTTTCACTGTTCATTATATATGAAGAGTTCGGATTTTATGTCAAAAAATCACAAATCTCATTATTCATTGTGTGTAAATGGTAAAATCAACATGACGGGGATTATTGTCTTGTAATCCTTATTATTATTATGTTGGTATATACTTAGCAGCTTCTCATACTTGTACACATGCTGACATGCAAAGCATATTTTCTATCAATTAGTATTAATACACCAACTAATAATAATATAACTAATAATATGCAGTAATGGATGCCCATATGTATGTATAATACATGTGCATATCGTATGTACATTGGTATATGTGAAACAATTTTGTCTTTAACTGGTCTCTCAAGTAAGTAAAATCTTCATATTATTCGCTTCATAGTAAATGACAAGGTTGACACAGTCATGTTATATTATGTTGTTATGAGCAGTAAATACAGAAATTAGTCTTTAATTTATTCTACACATTGGTGCGTAATGGCAGTGTCAGCGTGGGACATTGCATTGTCATAAAAGGCCTTGTGGAAAATAAGAACTTGTTTGACGAAATCTTGAGTAATTAACTAATTATATTAATTTAAATCATGAAGTCATCTCTTGGATGTACTTGTCCTGTTTCTTTGTGTCTTCTTGTGTCGAGTCCTTCTTGATGTTGAGGTAGGCTTATAATAATGTTCCTGACTACGTTCAAGTTATTTTAGTATGTATGTTGAACATGATCTTGGCATCGTTTTGCTTCAAGTAGAGTGTAATAAGTTGAAGTTTAGCCTGATTCAATCAATCTTTCACGGTTGCAGAAGGATATATATATATATATATATATATATATATATATATATATATATATATATATATATATATATATATATATATACGCGTGTATGATAGTACGAACTTGGTTTTCATGACCAACAAATAGAAAATATTGGTGTGTTGCGAATATTATATAGTTTGATATTGTCTTACGGGATACAAAAAGGTCTTGAAGTGTTGATAGAATCTATCTTCAAAATAAGATATCGGCACCCCCAAACGTTTTATAAACATCATTTTTTCATTATTATTTTCAATAATTTTCATCGTTTTAATTTGATTTTCTTATTTTTCAAAGAGCAAAATATTAATAAACTAGTTTATTTGTATATTCAAAATTAGTAGAAAGCAGAAAGACAACAAGAAGAAGAGAGTATTTGGGAAGATGTATAGAAAAAAATGAGTGTGGGAAGAACAGAAAGCGAGATGAATACAAGCAGATACTAGTCGAGGGAAGAAAATGATGGGACAGGATTGGCTAATTGTGGGGATTGTTGATTGTTTGATGCCCTATATGAAGGTGTTTAACACCCTCCCCCCCCCTGCCCCGACCAGTCATTGGTGGAACCCGGAGAATGATATGTAAATGATTTGGTTGTAGTCCAATATGCTCAGAGCTACACATGATTTTTAATCCCTTGATTAATTTTTTTTTGCACCAAGTGTCCCATTCCAACCACCACTAACCGATCACTAAAAAGCAGAGCAACTTGAAACATATGTGCAAAGCAACCCCTAAACCACTATCTACCCTTAAGCCACTGTTGAACGACATCTCGAAACTCCCGACCGCTCACATCATATGCATTCCCTAATACGAGGACGACCGATCGTAAACCATCACGATCACTATACCTCCACGCTCTGTTACCCGTTGTCTTGCGAGTGCTACCGATTAGAATAGATCGACAAGATTGTTCACCGATGTGCACGCTTTATCCGCCGCGAAACGGGTACTGACCGTATGCCCGTTACCCTCCCGTGATCACGCCCGGCGACCGCGGCAACAAATAAAGCGGGGGAGGGAAGAGGGGAGGGGGATGACTTGAGAGATTATATGGGCATATATATATATATATATATATATATATATATATATATATATATATATATATATACACGAGCACCACCAGGAAGTGGATTGCTTTTTCAAGCAAATAATTTGTACATTTTATTACAAATTCGCGGATAGTGAATAAATGAGAATTTTCATTGAACATGATTATATTTGTATGAGGTATTTGTATTTATTTATATGGTTATATGATTTATTCTGAGCACTAGGATTTATGTTTCTATTCTGATAAAGACTATATAATGATACAGAGATCATGAAACTGTGATTAGAATGTAAACAGATAAAATCTCTTTGAAAATGATGAACATTAATTTTTTTTTTTTTTTAATAACATTTGAAGTAAAGAATTAATCAAGAGGAAAAATGACATGCAATATTCAATCCATGATTTGTATGATTGATTTCTTGATCCGTTGTTATTGTGCTCATTGAGGAATTCTTCTTCATTTATATATTTATACATTTTTTATATATTATTTTTTTGGAATAACAAACACGTGCACGCGACGTTTGTTATGAGTGGTCTACTATCACCCGAATCAAACAAGACACACAAACACTGACTTCTTACTTCACATCTAGAAATCGTTTCTATATAGGGATTTTGGCGTAGACATACCACTTCGATATGTAACGACCCTCAAGCTGTTGGATTGGCTAGGGGTGGGGGTATATATACCCAGACCAATATAACCCAGTGGGCTCCATTGGGTATTACACACTTGAAAAATTCACCTTTTCTCCCCAGAGACGTTTTTTTCTAGCAATTTGATATAAAATTAGAACATTTGTTACTCTAGTCACCCGTTGGCTCTTATTACAAACTTTTCTGATTGTATTCTGATTTTCTGATTTTCTGATTCGAAAGCGTCAGATGTCATTGTGTGTGGCGATTTCAACGTGAATTTTCTAAATGACAGTCATGAAAGGGACACATTGGTAGATCTGTTCTCATCATTCGGATTACGTATGTCAGTAATTGAGCCTACTAGAATAACCAGATTCTCTAGCTCATGTATTGACAATATGTTTACGAACATCAATGAACAATTGTGTACGATAAATGTACTCGATCTGGGTTTGTCGGATCACTGTTTTCAAGAACTTAAGTTAGAACTACCCTCAGAGAGCCAACCTGAAGCAAAATGTCACATCTTTTGTCGAAGTTGGAGCGCTAAAAATATCAACTCATTTGTCGAGAACTTGAGTCAGATACGATGGGATCCAGTTTTCACCTGCGACTCTGTGGACAGCATGTTTGAAGAGTTTATGACTATTCTACGCATTCCATTCGACAAGGCTTTTCCCCTCAAGAAGAAACTTATATCTCCACGCTCAAACAAGAAAACGTTCAGCTGGTTCACTCCTGAGCTGAAGTCTTTATCCGATAACGTAAAACAAGCGTACAGACGTACAAAACTGTCGACATGTATTCATGCTAAACAACTCTATTTAAATCTAAAGCGTGAACTTAGAAATGCCATCTATACGGCGAAGAAAGCGGCAAATGATAGAAGATTATTATCCGCCTCTAACAAACAGAAAGCAGCATGGGACATCATAAACGAGAATATGAACAAGAAGTCACTTGGGACGAAACGCGCTGACATTGTCATCAAAGACGGCAATGGAATGGTTGATTCTAAGCATGTGATAGCAAACATGTTTAATGATTACTTTTCAACCATAGTAGCAGATATGCTGAAATCTCGACCAGGGCTACAGCCTAGTAATTCGTGCACGGCAGTACACGAATCTTACACTAATGAGGTGATATTCCTGACTCCAGTTTCACCCAAAGAATTTTATGAAATCATCTGTAAAGTTGGAAAAAAAAAGTCCGCAGGTGTGGATGAAATACCTTGTCACATCATTAAGCTTGTTGAAGTCTACATCATGCGTCCTCTCGTACACATTATCAACGCGTCCTTTGAACAGGGCTGGTTCCCCACATCATTGAAAATTTCGAAGTTGGTACCGATTTTCAAAAAAGGTGATAGGGCCAATCTATCTAACTATCGACCAATTGCCCTACTCTCCGTTTTTTCAAAAATATTTGAAAATGCTTTCCATTCAAGATTAATATCTTTCCTGAATCGACACTCTTTGATTAATGGAAACCAGCATGGGTTTACGAATGGTAAATCGACAACCACTGCTATATCGTCCTTCATAAGTGACGTAATAAATGCTCTTGAGCGCAAAGAGGATGTGATTGGGGTGTTCTACGACTTCTCCAAAGCGTTTGATGCAGTTGACCACTCAATACTAATTAGTAAGTTGGCATCTTTTGGAATATCTGGAGTAGCAAACAATTGGATAAAAACATACTTGCAGGATCGTAAGCAGGTCGTTTACCTGACAGATGATGCTGGTCAGGTTTATGAATCTGAGGAATCAATTATTAACATCGGGGTACCGCAAGGATCAACACTGTCACCGTTATTGTTTATCCTCTTTACGAATGACTTGCCTAAATTGAACACGATTGGGAAACTCACCCTCTTCGCCGATGACACGAGTCAACTGATCAGCTCAAATAACGATGACGCACCTAAGATGGCTTCTGAGGCAGTCGCGGAACTGCAGGACTGGTGTGTCAAAAATAAACTCTTTTTGAACAAGGACAAAACAATTTTGATGCAGTTCAGAACAAAGCAGAAGAAGTGCGAGCATTCACCGTTAGTGAGGATGGATGGCAAGAGTTTGAAAGTGAAGACGGAGACAAAGTTTTTGGGAATAATTGTGGATGAAGTATTGAGCTGGGTTAGTCACGTTAAATCTGTGTGTTCCCAGGTGGCTTCATGCTGTTATCTTCTTCGTAAACTGATGCCTGTATCTAGTCTAGACACTGTAAGAATGCTGTATTACGCCCATATTGAGTCGAGACTGCGTTATGGAATAGTATTGTGGGGTAACTCATCCCAAGTGACAAGACTCTTCAGGCTACAAAAAAGCGCTCTGCGTATCATGGCACGCGCAAGCAGAGACCCGTGTGCTCTGGTTTGGGTCAAAGACTCTTGTAGGTCGTTATTCAGAAATTTTAATATACTGACAGTCACATGCTTATACATCCAAAGTGCTATAATGTTTGTGCTTGAGAACGATCATGTGGGTGTTACTCACGATGAGATTCACGAATATGATACAAGAAAAAAAACAGAGTATGTACTAGAGTCTCACAGGTTGGAACTATTCACGAGAGGACCAATATATGCAGGATGCAAGTTTTTCAATGCCCTGCCAAATTCTCTCAAAGTTTCCAGTAAACAATCATCGAGAAATGTGTTCAAAGAAGCTCTGCGTAAATTTCTCACCGAAAAATGCTTTTACAGAGTCGATGAATTCTGTTGAATACTCCATACTTGTCTTTGCTTTGGACCTTTGTTCTCTATTTTTATTCGTTTTCAATGTGTATAGTGAAAGTTATTTGCTATTTTTTGTTGTATTTACCTAACTTATTACTATAAATGTCGTTTTATATCATCTATGTGATCAACCAAAAAGACAATAAACCATTATTATTATTATTATTATTATTATCCAGTATTTTTTTCCAGATATGATATATTTTTTTTCTTTTCAAATGGATGATTTATACTCTGTGTTTTTTGCTATGCCCAAGTTAATGCCAAATCGAGCAAAAAATGTATATATTCATTTACTGCAATTTCTTCAATATTCTTCCAAAACCAAATAAGCACGTTTATTCTTACGTTAACGGACCGGGCTGTTTCTAAAAAAAGAGTGTTTAACCGGATACAACCCTGACAGTAAGTCCTATTTGCTAAATAAAAATGTCGGATGTCATGTATATAACCTATTGACACACGTGCTCCATGCTGTATTTGTCCAAGGCTCGATGACCTTTGGCCGTCATATTCTTTATTGCGTACATCCAGTATTAGTCACCTGTTTTCTCGAATGGCCAAATTCAGGGTATACAAAAATGAGATAGCAGTATAAGCGTAACAGAATGAATATATTATGTCAAAGCAGAACAAGTGCATCCCCGTAGCTCATTCAGCTAAGTCAATGTTTTAGAAACTGATTTAAAGTCGGGGGTGGATTTGAGTCCTTGCGTATAAATATAAGAAATGAGTTTTTGTAAGCATCATTCATCTATCATGCCTTCTTTCGTACCCCCAAATAACCTAGCTGTTGTGGGGTCGCTATAAGAAAACAATAATCATTCACTCAAATCAATAAGTGCGTATAGACAGTTTCATTTCATTGTATATCATTATGAAGTACGCATTTTTGTATTTGGTAAGGATCTGGCTTATTTCATTATCGAACTTTGAGTTTGCGCATTACCAATCAGTTTTTTCCCAAACTCAATTCATTTTCTTTAGTGATTGCTAGAGAGATTGACTGAATTCCTTGTAATCGTAACAATTGATCAAATGGACTGGGAGAACTGAGTATTTAATTCAGTGAATTTCCAATTTATTGCACAGGTCTTCGTGATTATAGTAGTGAGTTAAATTGATCTAATATCATCATATTCTGTATTCAAAACTCATATTATGTCGACCGAGACGTGTTGAAGAATTTTTTTTTTTTTTTTTTATAACGAAACTTGATCCAAAATTATTGTTCCTCAATTAAGGCTATGAATGAGAAGTAGGATCGTTTGGATGGGGCACCACAGGGGTGATCTTACCACCCCATATTAATTATTCAAAACAAATTAGCTTCAACACCAGAACTGCACTGTCTGTGACCATACTATTCCGCCGCAGATAAAAGTTTTTCAGTTTCCAAAAGTCCGGAACACATTATAAGTAAAAACCGTTTCTGGGATATAGGCCTATATACCGGACATAACCAGCATTGGTATCAAGAGTAAACAAAACACACGAATGTTGATATCTTCCACATTGAACTTTGAAGTCTCTTGGGCAATGATCACTTCTTTCCATTAACAGCAGATGTCAAGTTTATCATAATACAAAATAGAAAAAAAATGAGTGATATAGGCCTAAGAGGTTAAAATTGGACCTATCACTCTACTAATTAAAGGTCGTAGCCAATTAGTACTTCATCCAAGCATTTGCTTCGAGGACTGTGGGAAACCACGAAAAACCAAGTCGGAAAAGATAATTTTGAGAAATAACTGCTTGAACTTTTATAGAGTGTATAATTGATAAGCGTGAATTGGAACGCAAATTTGAATTATGGCATGGAAATTATTTTGTCCGTATAATATCTAGGATTATAGATAGGCCTACCGTATCGTAGATAGCCATAATCTAGGTGAAATAATTCCCGGCACCTCTACCGTCTTCTTGTACCAATACGTCTCGCCATCGTCCTCATACATTTTGTTTTCTATACTTTTTAGTTTTTACCTACACACACACACCTGGTCCCAGCGCGATAGATAAATCCATCACTTGATTAGCAATCGCACGTATTTTGTAACAAGTGGCATATTTTGGGAAAAGATATATGTTACTACCCGTGAGGATACGGGTATGTAGGTAACCAAGGACGCCTCCTTTTTTACATTTCGGTATTCGGTGATCTCATTTCTTCAGACTCGCGACACAGCATATGCTGGAGAACAGCCAAAATATCTTATTTCCAAAGTCATCGTGACTATTCGTCGTCTTCAAAATAAATAGTTTACTTAGACGTTCTAGTTATGTGTATAGCTTCGTGTGAACTCTGCTGATTCGATCGACCGTCTCCCATGTTTACAATCATTGACGGTCGGTTGTGTCGACCCTGACTGACGAAACACTATGGAAGTGAGTTTTCAAGAAGTGTATAAGAATAGTTGAACGCCATCATGGTACCAAATGGGAAACGACGCATTATTGCAGAAATGAGAACTCCTGGTTTTTGTGAACGTATTCGTTTAAATTAGTAGATTTCCTGGTGTGTTATCCTAATCGCTTTTCATGTAAAGATACATGCACATACATATCTAAACTCTCATCGTTAGTTACTATATTCTGTTATTTGAATGAATTTGTCGATATAGCGGTATGAGTTAACTAATTGCCGAGTGAGTTTTTATCATCCCTTTCTTGTTAAGAAACTATCAAGTATTGAATGAAGTGGGAATTAAGTGGGACATGACATAGGGTGGGTATAACATTGAGCGGATGTTCATGAACGTTGGAAAATTTATGAAAATTCATTTGCCGAAAATTGTGAAAAAATCCTTTTTTTTATGTAAACGAGAATCTGCTTACGGATGTGAGGACATCAAGTGACTGTAGCTGTATTATTACAAATCAAATCTTACTGAGCTAGAGTTATAAAAACATCACATTTCACTTCAACATTACTCGTACGTTTTTACGTGCTGAATACTGACGACAGGAAACAAATCCGACTTCCAGTGCGTACATGTATACAATTATCGTATTTAAGAAGTTATAATAAGTCAAGATCTTTCCATCTCACTTCACACCTGTGTACTTCATATATGTTTTCACCATTCTGCTCTTAAATATTGCATCAGCGCGCAGTTTTTAGCAACGGAAGTGGCAAAGGTGCGCCACTCCTTTTTTCATTAACGGTTTTGTGTGCCCCCCTTCCCGTGTTTCCTGCACAACCTTTATGATCAAACAAACTATAATCTAGGTAAAAATAGGTTTGCTAGTGACTTTCATTGGTGATGGTTGGTATTAGATTGGAACTCTGTTTTGAAGTCGATGGATCTATCTATACAGTCAATATTCTAATGGTTTCGTAAGTATGGCGAGATGTTCACGCAGCTGTCATGCTGCGTTTCAAATTAATTATCTTCGGATGCTATATATCTGTTCTTTTAGTTTCGTTGTGCCCTGTGATAAGTTTCTTCTCAATTGTACCCGGTTCGATTATATAGTTATTATACTTGTATGCATCACGACAAACAAAGGTGTTATGTTTTTCTTTCTAATTAAAATCAAAACTTGATACGACATCACTATTCCTCCGATCCTTCACATAAAAAAGGATTGCCACAAGACTAAACAACAAACACAAATATCAGGTCTACTGTTATATTCTAGAGCTGTGATATTTTGAGGACCAATCATTTTTCAGGACGACAGTTATAATCTTGCACACAGCCACCATTTCAAAAGCATCAAAGTTTCAAACCTAAAGCGAGTTTCTACAATTTATATCAACAGGTCGTGGAGTTTAACTGTATGACATATGGATGGGCCTTTTAAAATATCTTGGAAAATTGTATTTTAGGCCTATAATGATATATGATCAAGTGAAAATATAATCATTATTAGAAGGATACTTTTGATATTGTTTTGATGCCAAGCTGAAATTATTTTTGTACAATTTTAACCTTACCTTTGTTTTCATCTATTCAATAATGTCGAGTTTTGATATACGAAATTCCGTGAAAGATTGTGCAAAATTGAGCTGATCTGTTGTTTACCAGCTAGTATTAGATATGGCTTGATGGCAACGTGCAGTGTGATGCAGCAATGCATGCCTTATAGGGTAAAGTGCCAGTTATGGATAGGGTTTCCAAAAAAAAATATAATAAATACAACCAACGTCTCTACAACCTTCATTTATTTTCCATGTTGTTTATAAGAGATCAGAGCATAATATAAAAAATATTGAAAAATTTTAAAAATCATAATTCACTTAAAAAAATATTGAGTCAAATTACTTGGTTTTATCCAATACTGGCATCAGTTCCCAGTTTTGGATAATATTTTGAAAAAAAAAAAAATGATGATAATAATATAGCCCCATTCATTACAAAATGAAGTTGATAAGTCGCACATTTCAATTGCTATTCGTTCAGAAGTTATTAATTTTTTGCTACAGCAATGTTCGTGCCAGTTGTGGATCGGCTACCTTTGACTTGACGCTTCTACTTCTTCACCTTTTGACAGTTTGGTTTCGAACAGTAGATTACTTTTTTCTTCGAGTTATTTGATAAACCTTGGCAGGTAAGATGATACCAAGTCTTACAAACTACACATGAGAACCAATTTTCTCCTTCACAGTCATTAAAGTACATTTTCGAACATGTACCGCATGGAGTCGCTAACTCGTCGTCCGCCAAAGAATGATCGTCATCACTTTCCTCCAAAGGGACAACATCATCTTCATCACTTGCACTTGATTCAGTCACTTTACGTTGTTTCTGCATTCCTCGCTTCTTCTTCTCCTTGTCGTCCTTAAGTTTCTGCTTTGCGTCGAGTTCGGCAAGGAACTCGTCGGATGTGAAACAGCGAGTTTTGGTGATAGCTCGAGATTTGCGCGGCTGAGTTGCGGCAGCTGTGTCATCGTCCAAACGTGCGAATAGTTCCCGTAGAGTGTCGCATACTGGAGTACTGTCGCCACGTCTGGATGATACTGGCGTACCTTCTCCGCTGGTTGACGTGCTGGTAGACGGAACGTTGTTTGCAGAGATACTGCCCGGTGTGATAGACCCTACAAGTCGGTCTTGTCGAACCGCAGTTCGATTTAATGGCCAGATCCCACTACCAACAAACCCACCAATAATATTGGATTGGGAGGCAGACTTGATCCACGACGGAGTGAATACTTTCCCAAAATCGTACCTATTGAGACGCGTCTTCTTCGTTCGACGAAGCCGTTTATCGCATTCTTCTTTAAAATTGTCTTTCAGCGATTTGAAAAGACCAACATCCATTGGTTGATACAAATGGGTTGTATGCGGAGGAAAACACAAGAAATGAATATCATTTTCCCTTGCTAGTACGATCACTTCCCTCGACATGTGAGTGGCATGACCGTCGAGTAGCAACAGAATTGGTCTTTTGGGGGGGATCAACTGCAAAAACTTGACAAACCAGTCAAAAAAAAGCTCACTCACCATGTAACCCTTTTTAGAATAAGAGAATATGGTACCTTCAGGAGCATCACTGATGAGATCTTCATTTAACGACAAGCCTCGAAAAATGACCATTGGTGGTATAACGATAGTGCCCGAAGCGTTCGCGCATCCTACGACAGTAATATTCTCGCTTCGTTCACCTGACTTAAGCTTGTATACAGTCTTCGACCCTTTGGGTGCAGCTATCTTCCTGCCTTTGCATACAATCTGGAGCCCTGACTCGTCCATATTAAATATCTGATTGGCGGTGAGTTTCAACTCCTCCACCATTGTCGTCAACTTATCGAAGAACTCGTCCCTCACTTCAATGGTGGCCATTTCTTTTCTTTGGGTGGATAAGTTCTCGGGAGTCCTCAGGGTCAGCTTGTGCCGGTTCATAAACCTCGAATACCATCTGCTACTGGGCACCCCATTTTTAGTTTTAAAATTAGGTGTGGCCATTTTCGCATCGATCTTACTTGCCATTTCCAAAATTTCTTTCCTGGTGAGGCCATAGCCCATCAACTGCAATTGAACTATGGCTTCTTTCAACTCGAGCTCTACCTCAAATCCCAAACATGGTGTTGGTCCACGAGTGAATTTATTCTCTTCTACGTGGCCATTTATCCGGCGCCACAATGTTCCGTACGGCACGCCGTAGCTAACCGCAGCAGAGCGTACAGTGAGCCCTCCATCAACGACTCCACTAACAGCCATCGCCAAAGTCTCATTGGTATACGCTCTTGGCATTTTACCGGATATTTAATCTAAATAAGATTTGGATTATTAGATTCAATTGTTTAATTATTGATTATTATTAATTTTAATTATCAAATAAATTTCATTAATTTTATTCATCAATTATATTATTAATTATTAATTATATTATTAATCATTAATTATATCATTGAATTGGTGTAACAAATGCTTACTGTCTAACATAGCCCAACAATAACCTCAAAAATTAAGTCAATTTCGATCAAATTGTACTGTTTTCCAACTCTCTGCCAACAATTATAACAGATTGAAATAAAAGTGATGAATATATAATAACGAAAGTCTATATGTAAGCTACATATAAATGCAATAAAAATATAAATTATTCATTATATTACCTTCTATATCAACAATCAAAAACTGGATTGCATTTCTCGCTTGACAATTGTTGAGGGTACTTGCATTCCTCTTGGTTTTATTTTTTCCTAGGATATAATCGTGGCGTCACCTAGATGCAAACACTATTAAATACACAAGTAAACACGTGTTGATGTCTCCAGCAAGTGGCGACATCATACGGGATTATTACAAACGTATTAGCGGTAATTTGAAAATATGATCCAAAATGGGGCACTGATCCAAAACTGGCACTTTACCCTATAGTCGTAGAGTTATAAGATGACGCATTGCAGGCGAAAGTTCTAGGCCTAACTGAGAAGGCCCTGTACGACACTTTAGATGTCATAACAACAACTATATGAATGTAAGAAAATATGTGAACTCTCAACCTAACTGACTATACCTTCTTTTTTCGTGACATCGTGCAAAGAGCAAGGAATTAGGAATTAGAAGTTGGGGGGACGCGAGTGCAGAGCTCGTGGGAGTTGGTGAAGTTTTTTTTTCGCATTAACTTTGAAAGCATTAATTGTATGATGACTGCTCAGGACGAACCGTAGAGATGCCCTTTTATAGACATAACTATAAAGTATTTTCGGCATTAATTATCATCTAGGGTCTAGATGGGAGTAGAGGCGACTGCCATTGTTTATTTCCAATATCATATCATAAGTCGAACAATAGCTACACAATCTCAAACTTCTAATTCATACGTATAAACTTCTCTCCTTGAACCGCTATATGCATCTACCGGTATTGAATCTTTGAATACAAATGAGATTGAATTGTCGAAAATCTCCATTATTAGATGGCCAGACTGAGACAATGCGAACAAACATCCTTCTGTTGACTAATCATGTGTATCATTTCAATCGGAATCGTTTGTTGGTTTTACATTTCAAGAATCAACATTTTCTTCCCTCATTCTTTCATCCATAAACAACGACAATCACATATTTTCCTAGTAAATGTTTTTCGTATGTAGCAAAAAGTGTTCTCCTCGTTCCGTAATACAATTACAAAATTATGGTTTTCAAAGTTTTAATAGAATTCAACATTAAATGGAAAATGGTCAGTTTCATTTTTCGCTGTTATTAATTCTTCAAAATATCAAAAGTCATTACGAAAACAATGAACTTCTTTGAAAGCGACAAGAAAACTGGAAATATTCTTTCCGTTTGTATCCGGTTATTAAAATATCTCCCAGTGAAAAGAAAGAGATGATGATCCAGGAATAGCTATAACGTACATAATGAGGTCGGTTGTTGGTTGGAGGGCGACCTCATGGGGGGTAGTTTTACATGGTAAATAACGTGAACACAGGAAGCACCCATACCTAACTCTGTAACAAGCAATCTATTATTGTATTCTACTTTTACGTATGTAAGACTTCTTTTATAGTTATTTCAAGTTTTTTTTTTCATGGAATCAACTATTTTGAAATTGGGAAAACAGTTGATCATTATTCATTGATAGTTGATTGATAATTATTCATTTTATTATATTGATTATATATGTATGTATGCACATATATATTTATATATATATATATATATATATATATAATATATATATATATATATATATATATATATATATATATATATATATATGTATATATATATTATATATATATATATATATATATATATATATATATATATATATAAATATATATATATATATATATATATATATATATATACATATATATATATATATATATATATATATATATATATATATATATATATATATATATATTTATATATATATATATATATATATATATATATATATATATATTGAAATATTTCATGTAATGATTATATGAAAATATTAATTATTGTCATTCGGTATTACCGTTCTTCCAGATGGCTTTTTTTTCTTCTTTAACCCCATTTGAAATTAAATCATGGCCTACCATATTGACATATGGCCGATGATATTGGATTGTAAAGATTATAAGAAAATCGTGCACATTGTATACGTGATCGAATATTATTTTATATTTATATTTAGGTAACTTATACACAGTTCTAAGTTCATCAAATAGGATGTCATAAGTCATCTCGATTCCAAGGACTTGAAGTGCACGAAATGTATTATATTATTATTATTATTATTATTGAATATGTTCCAAAAATACGATAGACGTTCTTGTTTCTTCTGACAGTCTGTCTATAGTTGCCTATTGGAATACATCCCAGTTTCTTGAAAAGAGAAAACAAAACAAAATACAAAATATAGTGTAAACAAACGAAGAATGTAGGAAACAACTACCGTAGCTAGAATGAATGATGGAATATTGTTCTTCAACAAGATGCATGTTAATCAAGTTAATTACGACTGTTGAAAGAGAAGTTCAAGGATTTCTTTTATTGTATTCCACACAACAGCATTTGTCCCGTGGGTAAGTCTAATTAGTAATTACATATTCAAATCGAAGCGCACTTGATAAGTGGGGAATTTAATTTAATAGTTATGTAATACGTTTTAAAAGCCCTATCGAAGAAAATACTGCTGTGCTTTCTTTATTGGATGATTGCCAAAGTAGAAAACTATCATTCATACCGAGATAATTCCTCGGTTTTGTCCTGGAAACTTGGATCAAATTAGGAGAGGGTTCAAATCCCGCATACGGTATTTGTTGTTTTTAAACAACTTCGATTTTTTTCCGCTCATTTGTATAACCCCAAAAACTATAGGTTTGATTCTTTGCTCTACATATCATCATCTATTTTGCCTTCTCACTTCTTCAAACCGACGATGGCTTGATATTTATAGACATACACCCACAATCGTACTTTTAAATTCGTGCAAGATATTTTTTTACAAATCGCAAATCTGATGAAACGTGTAATATCTAGCCTATATTTCAAAAATAAACAGAAATGATGAACAAAACACTGATGAGATGATGACTTTCACCACAGATAAAGGTAGCTTATCACAATTGACTCAAAATACGGTTCCGGGTAGATTCAAATCAAGGAGATTTTAGACGTTAATATATAATTTGTAACAGCGAGGTTATACGGGGGTACGACTGAGCGGATGACAATAACACGATGGAGTGGCGATAGGCGAAACCCATGCCTTATGTGGAACTCGAACCCAGGCCCAACGTGAAAACAGTTTCTATCACAGTGCGCGTTAGCTGACTAAGCCACGGGGACGGCTGTACGATCTTGTGATTGGTACTAAACGAATGTTAATAGTACAATCCATTGAAAATAAATGGTGAAGAATGGGACACGACTATGGTGTTACTATTAATTGATTAACATTGCCGGTACCTTGACCTAATTGAGGTATATCACGTTCCATTATAATCACTCAAATTAGAATATGAACGAGCCTTGCATTGTATGCACTGATGAACTACAAGTTCCTTCACATTTGCATCTAATTTTCAAAATTAAATTGGATTTAAAATTTAAAAAATTGAATTAATTAAATTAAAACATTTTAATCGTACGGTAACCCCAAATTTCCTTGCACATGATAATTAGTTGCACATGCAGTCGTACCATATCTGAGCGTGTTTCCACACCAAATGCGACCTGTATTAATTACTCTTCTAGATGGCAATTATCATTTCCCTACCGTGATATAAACTGATCGCTACCGTCGATTGTAAAATGCAATCAATTTCGCGTCGGTTAAGAGGCTACTTTACATCTCACAACTCATGAATAAAACCTGCAGGGAACGAACAAAACCGGACAAAAAGCGTCAATGCAGGCCTTTAGCTCCCAACACATGGTGGGTAAACGGTCGAACCAATCAGTCTAATTCTTTTTGCAATAAAACGACAATGAGTATATCTGTGCCTCTACGTTCAGTACAAATCATAATTCTATATTATATTACTCTGAAAAAATCGTAAAACCAATGAAAAACAGGTACAAACATGTTGATTTTTGACAATTATTTTGAAAGGGTTGAAAACATACCACGAACTAAAGCTCATCGTACGAACACGTATTGAATACTATAGTATCATCTAACCGAAAACTGTAAGTTAATACGATGATTGGTTTTCCGTTGCCAACTTGGGCCCCGAACGTCTACAATCAAGCCGATATAGGCAAGATCTAAAGAGGCCTCTTAAGAACGTATGAGAGTAGATTTAGGGATATATTAAAACGTTACAGAAACGTCGGTCGATCACAATCACATCTTTAAAACTCAGCAAATTAAAATTATCAACAATGGATCCTAACATTTTCGATGTGTATCCCTATATATAAAGCAGAAAAGTGATGTCATTTTAGCTGTATTTATTGACTTTATATTCATTTATCAAGTTTGTCAGGTTACAATATAGCAACTGGAAAAGCTAGTGACAAAGAAACTATAATACCTGAAGTTGTAATTGCAGAACACAATTGGGGTGACCTTGTTGTCCCCTTATCACAACAACATGTGACACTATTTGAAAGAAGCCCATGTGAAAATTAAACGTTAACTGTGTTGGACAGTACGTTCCACAGACCGATAGTTCATATACGTATATACCGTCTTGAAGTGAGTATATATAGATCTGTATTTCCGTATATAGTATTAGAAATTCCCGACGGATAAACAACTAGTAAATTAGGTGTAACTTACACCTGATTTCAGATTGCAAGGGATTTTACGGGGTTCCAAGAAGATTTCAAGGGATTTCGGAAAGATTTCGTGACAAGTGTAGGCCTACACCAAATTTCAACAGTTGTTAACCCCTCGGAAATTCCTTTGATATAGTGATATTTCTCAAAGTCGCCTCTCAAACGGGCCTAACAGCGTGTGGGGGAACGATTGATTGATCCTGATTTCATTTCAATCATTTTAATTCTGCTTAACGACCCCACCAACAGCTAGATTTGTATGTAGATTGTAATGAGCGTATGATAATAAAACTATTATAGATGATAGATGAAAAGGACGATTAGAAATCCCATGCCTTACGTGGGGCTCGGAACCCACGCCCTACTTGACTTCAGTTTCTATTACAGTGTGATAGTTGACTGAGCCACGGGGGCGCCAGTTCTTGTTTTCTGTAATTGCATTTGACGATAATGAATATTGAATACATAATTCGGTAGAAATCTATTACCATCCACATATATCTCTCCAGACCTGACCTACGGACTGGTATTTTTTTTTATCACTATTGACCTATAACGCTTGGAATTCTGATGTCGTTTAAATCGATCTCCAAAAATCTAATATCTCGCCAAGTCGATTTGAAACAACTCGACTTTTTACCAGACTATACTGTTCAACGGAAAATGATCTGCTTTGTACATTTTCCGGTCTCTGTGATTAAATTGTTCGGTTTTTCTTTTGGGCGTTGTCTTCTGATCATAATATCCATTTATAGGTCTTTACATCGATTAGTTATTTTGGTTACCAGTCCTGTTATATGCGTCAAGATAACGTAAATCAAATACGGTAGATTTTGCCCGATAGAGACAGGAAGGCCGTTTAAAATGTTCTATTTTGATAAAGATCTCCACACAATTTGATCCTATAATTCAAAATTCGTTATATAGCTGAAAATTAATAGTATTCTTACTAGAAAAACGTGCTGTATAGCCAATATATATATTATATATATATATATATATATATATATATATATATATATATATATATATATATATATATATATATATATATATATATATATATTTATATATATTTATATATATATATATATATATATATATATATATATATATATATATATATATATATATATATATATATATTAATATTAGAGAGAAATTACTCTAGTAAGTTCCATTTTGTCAAGACGTCGATATTTTGATTATTATTTCTAAAAAGGGTCGCTCTTTCCAATCTGCAGAAAATTGAAATCGCATCTAAAATGAGCTGTTTTCCTAATTGTTACAAGATATGTACATTAATTTTTTACGTCCATTCCATTCATCACTTTTTGCCTCCACGTGTTACTCTTGAGAGATTTTCCTCAAAATGTATCACATTACAAATGAAAAAGAACTGAGCCGCTTTTTTTTCCGAGCTCCGATTGTATACATTCTCAAGCATGTCAATGTTTGCCTGATCTGTAGGCCTACATAACTTTTTTTCACCCACCTATCGTTATAAAAATTGTTTTTATCATCGGTATTTTGTAAAGTTTGACAATTTATCCAGGTCTATTTACAATTACTTATTTCAATACACAACATAATCACGCATTAGAAACGAAAACATTACTTTCGCAAGGTGATATATGATGATGTTATTGCTCGTATATTTTCTACGTTTTTACATCGGTAAATTCGGTAATATATGCATGCCTAACCACTTCCAAGACGATATCTCGTTACAACAGCTAATTATTACGTATACACATGACTCCTTATTTTCTAATTCCGATACAAAATTATGCGTCAATTGTGTAGCCTATACTTAACTGTCTAATCACATCAAGTGAGTATAGAAGTATGCCCACTGCCTTTAGGCACCGATAGCGGTTTCATTTTTTTTCAATTACTTGCTTTAAGGCGATGGATATGGGGTAGACCAGACTCGAATGCATTTCAATAAGCTGTATATACCGTGCATAGTTATATGTCTGGTGATGCAAACTCTATCAATTAGAAAGTGAATACTTTTGTTGACGGCATGAGTATAATTATTTATGTAAATTCAAAATCACTATCATTGACGAGATTTAGAAAAGTCTCCAGATAACCGAACTGATCTCAGTTAAACACAATATTGGACAGTGTTCAAGCGAGAGTGATTCTACGTTGTGCTCGAAATCGTTTTTATGTGTAGGCCTATACATATTTTTAGTAGATAATTATTTTATTACGTGTGCCTATTAGTTACTTCGACTGTGATTTTTTTATTATTCAATTGTAAAGATTAGTAATTACTTGGTGTTTTTTTTATTCTAGCTGTATATCCTTTCAACATGAACGTGTATATGCTTTTATTTTTATCAAGATTAATATAGGCATGGCATACTTCTACAGTTATCGTATTTTTGTCACTGATATTTATTATCCATTGAGCTTGCTGACGTTATCATTAGACTATTTACCATTATGTTGAAGTACCAATGTTAATTCAACTTTTGTCGCAGTCTGCCTTACTTAACTTATACTTGCATTTACGTGTGTGTGTATTTTCACCTTGATCCTGATGAATGTATTGATATACAGGCCTAGACGTATACGCTATAACTTTTACGTATACGTAGGGCTAGTCTCTGTTACACATTTGTATTCATTGTTCCTGAACGGTTCTTGTAGCCAATTTTCACAAAAATCAAATTAGCTGTTTGTTGTTCTATATATATACTCGACTGTTATACATACGTGAGCATTTTTTCAATGTACATTGTGCATATATTGAGTCTTTACCTTTGTGAATATCTTGGGAATATTTTGAGGGCATGCTATCACTAATCAGACACATATTCTACGAGTCATGTGCGGTCACTTCTTTCCCGAGAAGTAAACAACTAGTAAATTTGGTGTACACCTGATTTTAGATTTCAAGGGATTTCAGGGAGATTTCAAGATTTCGAGGGATTTCACGGGATTTTAAGATGATTTCAGAAAGAGTTCACGACAAATGTACACCAGATTTTAGGGGTTGTTAACCCCTCGCTTTTTCCTAGTGCACACTGGTTTTTTCTTCAAAAATATAATTTTTGTCATGGATTTACGTATATATATATATATATATATATATATATATATATATATATATATATATATATATATATATATATATATATATATATATATATATATATATATATATATATATATATATATTTACTAATATCAACACTTACTTATTATTTTCACGTTTTGAGTGTTAGAGTATTAGTTCTTTGAAATAATATAAACCATTCTTTCAAACCATCTTTCGAGCACTGATACGGGTAATTTATAGTCGCTATCGCTTCAATTGGCATCATTCAGGAAGAGACCGGCATTCGATCCCCGACTTGACAACTATTCCGTCAAAAGTTTCTCGTAGGTTCCCTGTGTCGTTCTGGGATGGTTCTTCAATTTAAGTACATGCCACGATGGCTGCCTTCCTTCACTATCCACAACACCTAATTAAATAACCTTTCATCTCAACTTTCCATTTCACCTTCCTCACTGACCATTCACCGATGTCAATAGATCTCAGTCATTACAGTGCGTTATTGAACCCAAAATAAGTACACTATACTCCAAGCTTTTAATCTATTGATTCATACAAATAGAAGTCGTCAATAAAATCTAGCGAAACTTTGAGGTTTTGTTGTAATGTTCAACATGATGTGACGTATCAAATTTGTTATGCAGTACAGAAAGATCTACGAAGTGATATGATCGAGTAAGAACTATAGAGCGCATATTGGGCCATAACCAGTAATTATAAAAAGTACACCAACTAAAATATTCCTACTTCTCGAGTGCGCTCAAAATAAGTGCATCCGCCTTATCTCTTACGACATATATCATGTGTTCATTAACTTTCTATCTAATCTAGAGTTGTTAATATTATCAATGTAAATGGAGCAACTGAACTTTGAACCTATCAATGTAATTCAATATCTCGAATTAAATGCATTTTATTGATCCAGTGTTTTATTTACTGTGTTCCAGGTATGTTTACAATAATTACTCCACTTCTGGACAATGGATAATTAGTTGATTAATGATGGAAGACTCGGATGATTTGTGGTTTGCGGTGGTTACCAGACGTATTCACGGTAAGCAAGGATATTGATTGATTATCGATGAAGCAAATTTTCATTCGTTGAACTGAAGAGATGACGGTGTTGACACGTCAGGAATTATAGGTGTATAGTTTCGTCGAAACTAATTTATAAAATACAGTATTTTTCTGTCTATATAAGCCAATATTGTAAACTAATTGGTCTAAATCTTCGGTTTACGGAAACAATTTGATAATTCTTTGATGAAAAACCTTTTTTCAAACGTATAACGATAACGTCGAGTATATTTTCAAGGAATCATATTTATGAATAATAAATTGTACGCTTACGATTTTCATACTGAATTTATGTAGTGTGGAAAAGTTTCTATACCAATTAAGGAATGTGTTTTTTAAAATTGCTGAATTGATTGAATATAGGTGATAATCAAAATTTAGTGATTTTAATGGATCATTAAGCAGTATTCGAGTTGATGTTGAAATTAAAATATGCTATATTGTTCTAAAAAAATTACGAGACTTCTTTTTTATTCGTATAGGTAAATCCGTAGGATGTACACCTTCCTTATTGAATATCGGTGTATAGGACATTCTGATTTGTTCACAGAATGGTACCTCGTAAATTGTATGACATGGCCTATATTGCGTAATAAAAAAATTATTATGGCATTTGTGTCAACTAAATCAGCAATATATTTACATACAAATTTTATCAGTGTACCGTAATACAAATTAATAAATCAGCTCCGAAGCTACATAATTGGGACTTTATCATTCACGGTTCACGCTTTCTTAGACACTCTTCCTCCCCTAATAATTATTACAATTTTAATTGTTACAAAAGTAATTACAATTGAATCAGTATTTTAATGACTGTGAGTTACGATATTTGCACATTTGTCTATATAGCTCTCTCTCTCTCCCTCTCTCTCTCTCTCTCTCTCTCTCTCTCTCTCTCTCTCTCTCTCTCTCTCTCTCTCTCTCTCTCTCTCTCTCTCTCTCCTCTCTCTCTCTCTCTCTCTCTCTCTCTCTCTCTCTCTCTCTCTCTCTCTCTCTCTCTCCCTCTCTCTCTCTCTCTCTCTCTCTCTCTCTCTCTCTCTCTCTCTCTCTCCCCCCCCCCTCTCAGTTCATCCATAAAGGTCGTCATTGCCAGTCGCCTTCATGCACGTATGGACGTGTTAACGGTAACCATTGTTGTACCTTTTTCTCGAATACCAGTGCAGCGGCAGTTTTTATTTGCTTTGAAAGTCAATTTTTTTCCTTTGTGTGAGGTTAAATGAGATCGTAGCCCTGATTCGTATTATCAATCCCAAGTTCACTGTATATTTAAGGTTATATGCAAAATTTAATCATAACTCAGGTTGTATAGTGTTGTCATTTTTGCGTGATTCTTCTCCTAAACCATTCAGCAATTGTATTCGATATGTGAATCCTTATTGAATGTTTGAATTTGAAAGTGGATAATAATATGAAGAAGAGGATGATAGACGAATTTCTTACGTTTGATATTTCCGTTATCTGTGGAAACTGGTGACACCGGTATATAGAAAATATTGGGGGAGATGATGAAGCAAATGATGCGATTTTCTTAATTTTGTGGATCAATGATCGATGATTTTATTGATGATATTGTTGTTCGTAAAAAAAACTAAAATATGGTACACCATTTCAGATGTTTTGTTTTTCAATTCATTCATAAATCTTGGATCTTCTTGGATAAACTATGCATAATTTACGACCAACCTCGGGAACTCTTTTGGAATGCATACTGTTATGCTCATAAATTTAGCATTTTAAATTATGACGTTCTTAATTTCGTTATTTTCAATTCACAGATACACAGATGTATATATATAGGCTCATGTAAACGTGGAAACCATAACGCCATTGTGATTTTTGTTTTCACGATTGTGTATTCACATATGTATGCATTGTATATGTCAATTTTTACACTGAACCGTCATTCGGGAGACCGGGGTTCGATTCCCGCCATGGTCGACCATCCTGACAGGGGTTTTTCGTGGTTTCCCTCTGTCATTTAGGTCAGTACTGGGATGGTTCCTTAAGAACAGACCACGACCGACTCCTTCCCACCATCCAAAACACCTAATAAAATAACCTTTCATCTCATCATTCCATCATCTCATTCATCATCCACCGACGCCAATAGATCGTAGCCATCAGTACAGTGCGTCGTTAAACCCAATATATATATATATATATATATATATATATATATATATATATATATATATATATATATATATATATATATATATATATATATATATATAGATATATTTTTTTTTCCCAACTTCTATTCCAACAAAATTAGGTAAGTAATTTACAAGGGCACAACATGTCGACTTGATTTTGCCAGTCCCAAGTCCTCTTTTTTGATATATTCAATATATTTGTTATTTATATATATATATATATATATATATATATATATATATATATATATATATATATATATATATATATATATATATATATATATATAATATATATACAAAAATCACTTCTTTATATATAAAAAAAATATGTCAATTCCATCGCGTAGTGCCAAGTACAGATACCTGTTGATCGGTTGATTTCCTCATTTGTGGATCCGGCTCATTTCAATTATATCTTTTACTATGAAAAATAACTTCCTGAATGTTCTTGATGAATTTCTACATTTTATATAAATCACAATATCCTTTGAGCGCTGACAGCTACAGCTGCATGAGTATATAAAAACAAATCATCTTCCAGCTTTTAAATGACCATTTTTGTTGCTCACATGTTTGCGTTACACGAAAGTATTATTTTCTTTACTCAATGCTCTTATAGTCTTTTCTACGCGAGCGTTTGAATAATTAATAATTACCCAGAGCTGAAGTTGGATGGGGTCAATTGGAGGATCAATAAAGGCTGCAACGCGTATTATAGATACAGCAACTGAGATTCTAATGAGTTACGATTAAATCGTCACGGAGAAAGTCTAGTATATACATCGGTGATAAAGACGTCTCATTGGATACTGAGAAATAAAATATAGTTATTATTATCTTATTTTATCAAGTTTATCAAACTAAATACGTAATTATCGAATGAATCTGTTGAATGTTAACAGATAAGATCTGAATATTATATGTCGGTTATAAAGATATTTACAGTATACTTTCCTTCTTGGATCATTTTTATTTTAATGATTGGTTATGGTGTGTGCTTTTTGGTTTCTACTTTTTACCGTGTGTGTGACCTTATTCTGGATTATTCAGACGTGTATGGTCTGAGGGATATCGAACTATACGTTGCAGTAAACGCAGTATATAATTGCATCTTTCAAAGGTTTCAGTGTGGCGAAAATATTCAATTGAGATTAGTTCGTGAAGATGCTGTAATTTGAATGTGTTTTTAAATTTTCTTAAAAATTGATTATAATTACTGCTATTCAAACAGTTCATAACGATTATTGATCAGTGTACCACATCAAGTTTGAAAAAAAAGGATAGAGAAGGGTTACAGGTTTCATCTTCATGAAATTCTTGAATCCATAAATTATATATAATATGAATGGTCATATATATATATATATATATATATATATATATATATATATATATATATATATATATATATATATATATATATATATTTCATCTTTTGAATAATATATCAACGTTTTTGAGCCGCCCTCGGTAGAGCTCAGTTAGCGTCAGAAACTAAAGTCACCATTGGGCGTGGATTCGAGTCTCGCTCACAGCTTGGGTATCTGTGAATGTCCTTTCACTTATCATCACTTGATAGTTTAATAATCACCGGCTCATTCATACCACCGTTTAACCCAGCTATTGGTGGGGTCGTTAAGCAAATAATAATCGTCATCAACGTTGTTGACGCATCGATTGTGCGTCGTTAAGACTGGTGCACCAGACGTCGAACGTGTTGATTATTACAACTGAACACGCATTCAGCCCGTTTACCGTGGTTGCTATGGTAACGTTGCCAATGTCAGTCGGGTTGAATAATGCGCTCTATAAGGGGAATAATTGACTGTAAGTCACATAGCCGCCATCTTCGTTTCTTCATAATGGTCAAGCAGAGGACGCTTCCGTTGCAACTTCAAGGTGGAATCTAGTTCTCTTTACAAACAGTATAACCTGTATGCGATGGTTTTAGGAAGAGAGTAAATTGGTTTATGACGTATGACACGAAAAAAAGCAGCTTACATTAGTCCAACGTAAGCTATTTATATATCCTTTTCATTCAGCTATGGCAACGGATTGATGATTAATATATACTATTAGATACAGGTATTGATTTACAACATATTTTACTTCACCTTGCGAATTTGGTGGAAGGGCCAGGATTTCAGGACGGCACCTCCACCAATTTGTGTACTGATGATTATTGTTTGCTTCACTGACAGCTATACGTAATTTGGCCAAACGAATGTGCGGATGATGATGTTAACAAATGGATCTATACTTGTGTGAGACTTGAATCCACATCCGACTACAGTGAATATACCAGAATAAAGTCGACTCGCGGTTGTGTGACATGGGTTTGGGTGTCAAACTTACCTGAAACCCAACCACATTTTACAAACATCTATTCACAAGCACCCCGAAGCCCATGTCACACGACCGAGACGACTTTATTCCGGTCTCTGATACGCTCTTGTTCCTTCCCCCCCCCCCTCCCCTCCACACTGGACTATACAGTTTCTATTGCGTCAGCTGCGGGCTGCAAGTTTCTTTGCGCTCTATACCTGAAAGGTCTGAAAATTTTCATTCAATTTGTTCCGATATGTTGCTCCAAGTCTACTCTTCAAATTTCATTGTATACATCTCTCTTGATTGATAGCGATCAGACATCGTAACATTGATTTTAAAAATAGGTTTATACGAAAAAACGACCAGTAACGATTCGGTCGTATACACGGAACTTTCTTTAAACGTTTCAACTTTTAAATAGGCTATGTCATCACTTACTTCATCTACTTCATTCATGTGTCATATTTTCCCAACAGCTATATACCATTGAAATTTAATTGATTTTCGCGCATTAATTCCGATCGACTTATATATGCCTCTTCGTATGTTTTCCTGTCGTTTATAGACCATTATCATCATGCCATTGGTATTTTCGCTCTTTATTTGTAGCTATAGGGACCTATATCGAATGTCATAAAATGTCATCTTCACCAGAGGCCTATTTGGGGAATTATTCGCTGTAAATAACTGAAACTACCCTCTTACGTCATCGATGATATTTTCCGAATGCCGTATACCTACCTATACCGTCTGCGCGACTTTCGTTTCCAAATGACTCGTTCATATATATGCTGACGTTTCTAAACTCTGGGCGTGCATATACCATGTAGACGGTCGATCGGTACCTCCAACACATGGCGTATATTTAGTACTCGATCCGTCAACTCGTTCTTTTATTCAAACCTACATCAGTGACCGCGTGACTAGCACCACGGTATATCGACGTCCTTTTCCGTTTCATAAGCCGGTAGACGCTTCGCAGACGCGTATGGCACGTGGTTTCTCTAGGCCTGATTCACCCGTCTCCGTGTATTATATACCGAGTATATATTATTGTTTAGGGTATGTGGTGTTGTAGAAGGTTGAACTCAGCTGAATCGAGACCTATTACACGTATTCTTCAAGGTAATTGTGGATATCTATAGTTCGAAACATGCACACAATATAATATAGTTTGTATATTGGACGCTTAGGCACTGAATGCAAATGGCTTTTATTCGGACTCAATGAATATGAGGTGTGCTTTGAACGCTTTTTTGATGTTTTTTTACACATATGTAATATAAATATTCGGTTGAGCGTCCTTTGAGAATATCTTTTCGTTATCTTGCATCTACTTTCGTTGTTCGTCAATTTATCTTCCCTTGAAACCAGGGTGGGGCTGTTAGTCTGGTATCTACATTGTGATTAAACTGGGGATGCATAAAACTGGTGTGGGAGTATATAGAATCACTATCATCACACTATATTAGTACGTGTGTGTGGGACAAATACCCTACTTTCATATAATACTTTTTTTGGGACAGTTATATTTCTATTTTATATTGATACTGTTCGCATGTCTGGCTCAGCTATATAGTCACTGCTTTAGAAAGTTGGTCAGCTGTGGGTTCGATTACCGTGCACCCAGGTCATGGATTTTTATATCGAGATTTCGGTTCATTCGTATTCCGAACGAGTGAATAGCGTGTATCTGTGAAGTTTTTATATGAAAAAAAAAATCGTCAGCAGGTTATAGATATATTCATAAATGTTGTTTGAAAATCTTGTGGATGATTGTTTCACATAATGAGTTTTTTGAAATTTTGAAATTTGTGTTCGCAAATAGTGAAATTCAATACGATGGCCGTCGGGGTCTAGGTCGATGAATTATACTCGTACAATCATTATAAGTGTCCCATTCTCTAGTACGTATAATCAATCACTCCGCCCATCAATCATGCCCGATAACGCCTCGGCCACTTTGAACAGCGTATTGTTGGCAGTATTTCTGTCACTAGGGGTGTGTCACGAAACATACTATAGCTCCACTTCTCGTCCAGTGCTTGGCAGGTGAATTGTTTTTATTCATCCGTTAGTATAACGTAACGCACCCTCTATACACTCTGAAAAAAGAAACAAAAAATCACCAACATTGTCTATAAGCTGTTTTCAAGTTTTCGGAATTTTATAATTACCTTATAGAGCAACGTGTGCAAAAATTAATGTGAACATTAATCTGGAATAACTTTTCATTAATCTGGAATAACTTTTAAATCAACCAGACCTATAACTTGCCTCAAGGCAAAGCGTTTCGTAATATTCATTTTTATGTTTTCTGTTTGACGATAGCTCGACACTTGAATTGGTCTCGTCTCGTCACAAAGTACGAACTTTTTTTATCAACAACGAAATTTGACACAAAATCGTTGTTCCCCAATTGAGGCTCTAGATCGATAAAAGGTATGATCGTTTGGACGGGACACCACACGGTCGATCTTACCACCCTATTTTGATTATTTTAAATTATGAACAATGAATTTCGAAAAAGTACTAATTGAAGTAATTTACTCCATTCACTGTGGGACTATAATATGTTGATCTTCCCTATTGACTCCACTGCTTGTAGTGTACTGGGGCCAATAGACAAGTGTTTCCAGGATGCAAAATATACTGACGTGATAAGTTTCGGAACGTCCAGTCAAAGATTCGGAGTACCGTTCGAAATGGATCCAGTAGACTTTCAGCAGATTTATGGAAATTTCGGAACACCCCTCCCCCCACACACACATTGTAAGCAGAGTTTACTGGCATAGTAGATTTGGGAACGTCCAGTAAAGTACTGCGTTCGGAATGGATCCAGTAGATATACATGGAAATTTTGGATCCTCCCCCTCCCCATTGTAAGTATATAGAGTTTACTGGCATGGTAGATTTGGAAACGTCCAGTAAAGTAATTACCAACCAAGTTCCGGAATCACGAATAGGTCCTCTACGCTTTCAGTAGATTCCGATTCCGAAGGTTTTAGAGCAAAGCTATCCGAGTCCTGTTGCTATATTTAAAATCCAACATGGTGAACGCACACTGTCTGGGGAGAGCCATATTGTCTGCAATGGGAAAGCCCATGCGTGTCCCTCTGAGGGCTGCATGACTTGACTCGACCTGCCTGGAGGTGGTGCGGGAGGGAGGGGGGGGGGGGGGGGTGCGTGAATCTATAATAGCGTCGTGAATAATTGCTCTGAGTAATAAGGTGAAAGCAAATATATTACTCATGTAGGATTGTTCTATTCAAACTCTTTCGAATCCTTCAGAATAGTCAAGGGATTGCATGGAAATTAAGGGAAATTTGAGGAAACCGGGTAGGATGAAATGTCTCGATGTGAGGTAAAAATAGAGTCTGATGTTATAATTGTCCGCTTATTTTAGTTTTAATTGTGCGTAATGGCCTTCGTTGAGGTTATATGGGGGTACGAAGTGACCTGATGAATGAATTAATTACAAGTGCTGTTTTACGGCGCTACAACGCCGAGGTTATTCGTCTATGTGGCTTCATATTTCAAAGCCGTGGTTCGATTAACTGTCTGAGCCAAAGAATGACTTTTCTATTTCTCTCACGATTTCATTTATTCCTTATCGTTAACAATAAACTGATGACGTAGAAAACTAGAGCAATAGGCGTCATTTCAGAAACCCCTATTCAGATCTATATAACGAAGAAAGTATGACCAATCTACACAATTATAATTTATAATAATTCACTTTAAAGTATTGATTAAGTGAAAAACAATACACGACCTGTAATAGGAGACATCAATGGTATTTTTGTTTAGTAATAAACATTCAATATAAACCAACTGTGATGATCAATCAGCCGACCTTGTTGATCGATCATACTTCAGAAAAAATCGAATCGTCGTGTGAACGGAATTACGTTTCGAACTATTGTCTCACACCACTTCACTCGCATTACATCACTAATCAAGTCAGACACATCATTGACTGGATTTTAATTACTTCAATTATTAAGTCTATCAGCAATTCAAGGCGATCAAGGACCTCGACTGATTAATTACTTGACTGTACAGACAGTTCGCTCTAGATGCGTTAAAATGATGATTTCTACTTCCGATAAGTATGTGTGAGTATGTTTATCAAATAAAGTCACACCTGTATTGACAATCGATTCCATATAGACCTATACTATTATTCATTTTAATCAGGTTTCCAATGTCTGACGTGGTCATCTTGGTGAATGACGGATGATATCATGGGAAGGTGAGATGAAAGGTCATTTGATTGGGTTTTCGAATGGCTGAGTATTTACAGAGAGAAACTTCAAAAATCTGTCAGAATGGTCGACCATGGCAGGGATCAAACCCGGGTCTCTTGAATGACGATTCAGTGCGTCAACTTTCATTCACATTTTCACGTTTTGAACTATGATACATAAAAGTTACACAATATAAAACATTGAAAATCCGTTCAATTTCGTTTGGGCCGAAAAAAATGTTCAAAAAATCGTGAAATACTTTTCAAAATAGTAATTTGATTTGATATTTCGAAATATTTCCCTTGCTGATATTTGTCGAAAGCAATGACGGAAATTGTTCAGGGGTATAGATTAAAATAAAATAACATCAGTCGGATATTGACTATACAATTTATGTGCAAATGCTATACGACTGAGACGTGTGGCCGAGTGGTTAATACACTGAACCGTCATTCAGGAGACCGAGGCTCGATTCCCGCCATGGTCTACCATCCTGACATTTTTTTCGTGATTTCCCTCTGTCGTTCAGGTCATTACTGGGATGGTTCCTTAACAACAGGCCACGACCGACTCCTTCCCATTATCCAAAAACACTTAATAAAATAACCTTTCATCTCATCATTCCATCATCTCATATATCCATCGACGCCAATAGATCATAGTCATCAGTACAGTGCGTCGTTGAACCCAATATAAATAAAAATAAATAAATAAAATGATATACGGTTGGGAACGCTGACCTAGCGCCGCGTCTATCTGCCAATGCCGTATGCGTGCTATTCCCATCCTTTCGGTCTCAACTCTAACAATGCATCCGCGTCTTGGTGCATCATGCTGTGCGATCATCATCGCCGGTATTACATTCACATGCGTGATGTCCGGCGTCGCAGCATCATTCCTATAAATAATGCATCGAGTGTAGTCTGGGGGGAAGGGGGGGGGGGGGGAGGGGGAGGAATCATCTTCAGAAATTCTAATGAATCAGGATGGTACCGCCGAATATCGTCTCTTCTTATATTAAATGGAATATTTTAGTCCAATTCCAAACTAAATTCATCTGAACGTTTTTTTTACATGAATAATTGAATGAATAAATTATTAAATATAAATAATAAATAATAATTATAAAATAGATAGAATAAAATAAATAATTAATTAATTAATTGAATTAAAAAATGAATGAAATAATTACGCTTCAGAGATCACGTGTTGTCACCATTTGTTGATAGATCACGCGATATTTTCATAATGAAATCGAATTCTAATCAAACTCAATACTTAATAAACGTTACATGTGATTGTTAGTGTTATCTTGCCCAGGCAAGTTCAAGTTACTATATATATAGCTTGAATTTTATGAAAAAATGAAAAATCATGAAATCCCCGAAAATACTGATTTTCGATCTCTTTTGTATAATATTAATATCTGTTCTGCAGTCTTGATCGACGACCTATATCTTCAAATCACATTATCGGTACAGAATTTAAACTAATCATGTGTATAAGTTTTAATTACATGAAAATTCGCTCATATTTCAAGAATAATTTGCAACACCTTGAGTGTGATTCAGAATTCGTTCTCCCTTCAGCAAGGATTATTATTATTATTTATAAACGCGATTAACGTCATAGCTGTGGAGGAAGATCGGTAGGCCTACATGTGGACTCAATTTAAAGCAGACATCACATATATAGAATCCCGCCCGACACAATAAGCCAATTAATTAAATACAGATTAGCAACGATGGTTCAGAGTCCTACCGTCGTTTGAAGAAAACAAATGTGTTATTTTTTCTAGCAATTATATAATGATCGCCTGAGCCATTTATTTAATATAATGGAATGTAAGAACTAGACTCCATATTCGCTCTTTGTGGTTTGATTATTGTTACTTATAATTTTCAAATATCCAATAAAGGCAATAATGGTTCATTATCCATTGTAGGCCTATATTGTAGACGCGAGCTTGTGAGAAGAATGGGGTATATTTTTGGAATGACCCATGCATGAGAGAAGTCAGTAAGTGACAAAAATCGTAAGATATTCAAAAAGTGTATATAATTTATTAATTCTTGTAAATTCTTGTTCAAATTTTCAGTTCAATCAAATTGAACATTTTTGTGTTCTTTTCTTTTTTTACACTTTCAATTTTCATATTATTCATCTCTTCTCATTCATCACGTAAGGACATTTAGAACTTTTCCTTAATTTTATTTGAAATAACCGTAATGAAACTTATCTCACTCCAAAAATGCTGTATCCCTCCACATGAATATTACCTCGGGAGACTTCTTCCTTTGTTGGCGAAATGTATGCGAAATTATATTTACACATTTCAAACAAGAACTCTGACGACGTAACGATTCAATTTAAACCTTAAAAAATAATTAATCCATACATGGATATACGTAACTCGATTCATGCAACTAATGATCATGCTCAATTAAGTTTCATTACAAAGGTATTAAATTGACATTAAGACCGAAGTGAAACCTCATTTGTAACAATAAACGTAGAGCAGAAAATTTAATCGGAATCCAACTTTTTTAATCTCAAACTCTCAACTCTCGACCTTCAATCTCTCCAGTTTTAATTTCGACTCGGAAACGGTGTACAACCCCTAAACGAGCGTCTAATGTGTTTCGACGTAGTCCGCTTATCAGCTGTGGTTGGCCTGCTCCGGCATAAGAGTGTCGTCCTACTGCAATCTACGTACCACATTTTGTGTGGCGAATCAATACCGTACAGAAGTACGGAGAGAGAAAGAGAGAGAGAGAGAGAGAGAGAGAGAGAGAGAGAGAGAGAGAGAGAGAGAGTCTGATAGTGTATATGTGCGAGGCGTTCAATGGGTTTGTCTAGCCTTGTACGAATGGCTGCGTCCTGCCCCTGGGACGCCGTGTCATATTGTATTCACGATTTGTATGTTTTATGTTCGACGCCAAATCGCGGTATTGTTTTATTACTGAGACACATATGTTATATGTACTGCCCTTCCGTTGACTCATGTCTTTGATTTGTATATAGTATTTTTTAAAGATACCATTTGTTCGGCCCGGTATCATATTTCAATATACTGTGTTTTTCAATTTCAGTTTTTCAATTTTCAATTCTAATGTATTACAAACTGGTATCCGGTATATCCAGTATGTCATATAATTTGAACAATGATACAATGACAGGAAAGAATGTCAATGTAAAAATAAGATTACGGATATATATAGGGCCTATAGTGCATACATGCAGGAGTCATATAGTCAGCTATACTGTAGAAATCACTCCAATTTGAGATTGTTCACGTGAAATAACTGAATCTAACAGACAATTGTTTTTTTCAATAAAGACAAAATTTGATTGTATTTCTAACATATTTTCAAGTTTTAAATTTAGTTTGTCTTGACCGTATTAATTTGTACATATCGTTCTATCGTAGAAAATGTGGGCCTATATAAGCTAATTTAGCCGACGCGGTAATCGGCAAATCGTGAATGGTTAATTCAACGGCATTTTGTCTGTATATTTGAAATGGATTGTCACCATGTTATTTTGATGAATAAACTTTCCACACAAAAACTAGGAAAACTTTTACAAACCAACTTATTGCAAGCTGAACTAAATTTGAATTGAATTCAAATATCATGGCTATTTTTGTATAACTTTTCCACTATACATAATAAAATGATATCTTTTTACCGCTATAGCCTACGAATCTGCATAAACAGCTGTTCTAATATCAGTACTCGAAATCACCCACCGGAGTCGCGAACTATCACAAAAGAATCCCTTATTTTCGTCGGCCAGTTCGTCACGACCACCGCCAACAATCGTGTCAGCCGTATTTCCCTTGAATGGTCTGAATATCTCTTCACCTTCATTGACGTTCTGCCAAAACCTCATGTCATCTTCATCAGCAGCCACTGAGCGCTAGTCTTTATATATAGTGACACCCATACTAACACCATCAATATAACAATTCATTCCTCGACAATCGTCTTATTTAATGCCGCCTCTTCGCGTTATTATCCTCAATTAAAACGCAATCTATTGACAATTACCACGCCTGAGGGGATCCGTTTGTCACCCAATTACTGCCGTGTCTATAGCAACGGGCTTTCATATTGTTCGTGGACCGTAGCAGCCACCAGTAACAGCCTCCGGTTGAGGTAGAGAGGAGGGCAAGGGCAAAGAACTGTTTTATATAGAAAAGAAGTCACATTTTAAGGTTTTCAAAGTGTTAACAGTAATACACTAATGAACTGATGAGTATATTAAGTTCCATTTTTAAGTTTCTGTTTTAATGGATTGAAGGAACGGCCGTAAATGAATTATCTGATCCGTCGTTAATATACGGACGCGTTAATAAACTTACCAGAGTTGTACTACATTTGAAACCATGTGACGAGAAAGTATATTTAGAAAAAAAAACGATATTATTAAAAGGGAAGTATATATCAGTATAACAATTTCACATTACAGTTGAAAGGACAAAGATGGAAATGTGTACTGTATGTTTATTTTACGTTCATCAGCTTGTTAAATGGTAAATAGTACTAGTAATTGACAGTTTATTCCCGAAATCATAAACGTTGAACCATTCTATGGTTGGACTTGACCGTATCAAAATACTTATATTATATTGAAACTTGCAATATATTATTATTAAATATGAACTAACCATTTAGTTATGTGGAGAGACATACAATGTTAACCTGTTTATTTACGTTCTCGTCGGTGCAATAACCGAGTGGTTTTGGCACGTACATTAGCGTATATTTACACGTGATGTGTGTACCTGGACGGGGGTTATGCTGGTGTTATGGGTAGGGGTCAGGTTCAGAGAGGTTACGTTAGTGTTAACATCTTGAGTTAAATTTTAACACTTACGCCAAACACCGTGTTACTTTATTATATACTCAACACCTTCAAGTTGGGCTTCACCTGCTAAGTAGCTAGCGTAGCCTGTTGTATACAATACATACGTTACAAGAGTTCAAGAGTGTATTGAGTATATACAAGTAAATTCAGCTATTCAACATTTGTATTGAAAAGAATGTGTAACGTTTCACAATTTTAAAACTGTTCTAGTCAGCAAATGAATCTACGTTGTTGTAAATCCATAAACTATTGATAAAAGCATTAATAACGAGGTCCCAAAACAATCATGTTGTTTTATATTCATGTTATATCATATTTTGATTATAAAGAGGGAAAAGTAGTCTTTCGAATAATATACTATAAATATACTATATACTATATTGTATATAGTATATTGTAAATATCTATATATCTGTATATATCTATATTGTATATTGTATATATACTATATACTATATATATACTATAATATACTATATTGGTTTGATTTATTGAGTATTTATAAGAAAAGTATTCATATATTTACTGACTAGCCGGACCCCTCATGTTTAAAACATGAACACGTCAATTCACCACTGCCCTGCATTACGTTCGATCACTTTTACAAATCGCCAGTCTGTCGTGTCGAATGATTTCTCGGTACTCCTGCAACCCTTTCCCCCTTCCTTCCTCTCCCCTCTCCTCCCCTCTCTCTTTCCTTCCTTCCTCCTTTCTTCATTCCTTCCTCTCCCCGCCCTTCCACTCTCCTCATCCCGCCTATCACCCACCCACGTGCCGGCGTGCGCGCGTTACGAACGCACTCTCGCACTCTCAGACAGACTCATCTGGAAGACTCTATTTTCAAAATATCTAGCGATTCCAACTGTTACATATCTTCTACTTTCTCTGTATTGTTTCACTCGCCTTTACAATATTGATCTTTTCATGCATTCATGTCCTGAGTGAACTAATTCATCCATTACTGTGGTCAGCTCAAAGCCCACAGAGTAGTTTCTTTCTTTCCGAGACTAGGTTTACTGAGTGCAAAAGAACAGCGATAAAGTATGTGGATAGAAGAATGGGGGAGATTAGCGGGATTACGTTGGAGAGGTGGAGAAAGAAAGAAGAATGAGAAGTTGTGATAAGAATAGCCATTGGCCAACTGACATTAAATCTGTTAGTCCCAAGATGATTGTGGCGCCACCACAAAAATCCTGGTGGTGCAACAAACAGTACAGCTATTGGACTCAATCCTGAACCAGTTGACAGATGAAGATACTGATTTCGTTCACTTTTCAAGTATTCTCTCTGCAAGATACCATCTTTGTCGTAATTGACGACTAGTGATTGACCCGCCCATAAACGTCACAAAACAGAACATCCAATCAAATGGGCTTTGTTATGTGGGAAATTTCACATTGACCTATCAGAGTATCTCTAAATTCCCACATGAAGTATGATCCAGGTGGCCTTGGCGGTTAGCCACGCCTATCACAAGTGGTCAATTATTTTCGAAGATATTAATGTCAGTCTTGAATATATATTATAACTTATATTTGAGTTTCAGTAGTTTTTCAAACTTTCCGCTGTTTGAAGTAATGCTTTTGCTGTATACAAACTTATGCCGCAGTCTTATTGATTATTTGATACTCACTACAGTACAACATATACTATTCAGGGTAAACGATTTGAAATAATCAAATTGAAACTATAAAAATACTAGAAAGAACGTACGTTTTAGAATGATAAAAATTAGTTTCGGAGGGTTGTGCGATTGACAGGTTATAGCACTGAAACCGGTAGACCGCGAAAGAACAACCGTTTATTATTGTAGAGTGCGGTTATGCCTTGATGCACCGCCGGTTCATTTCACACTGTTCAATGGAATGACTTATTACATTCGTCAAGACTATACAGGAGACGGCATGGTGCATTGTACGCCCCGTTATGCCACCGTCAGGTGTATTGCTCGGGATGTGAAACATGCGGATATATCCCATGGTAAGTTTTATATCGATCCGTTCTTTATCCCATGTAAACAGAAGGTTTCAATATATTTATTGAGCACGTGACCGCAGACATTGATAAATGAGTTCAAATTTTTTTGAATAATTTTTCTCAACATACATTTCTTTATGATTATCATCTTTATTCTTTATGATAATTGTGGTACGTGGTTTATTTTTCTCCTATATGAAGTGGAAAAAATGCTATAATATTTTAATGCAAATTTAAAATTTCCAATCCGAATAGCGTTTTGCGTGTTGACCAGAGTACGGAAATGAAAAAATTGAATCTAGCCCTGGTTGGTTCAAGAGAACATGCATTTAATTTTAACGTTCTAGTCGTTCTAGTCGGTTCATGGAACCTTCTGCGTATGTGCATGTAGAGATTGATTATTGTTTGCATAACGACCCCACCAACAGTTGGGTTATGCGGGGGTACGAATGAGCAGGTTATTATGAATCTATGGAGTGACGATGAGTGGAAAGACGTTTACAAAAACCCATGCTTTATGCGAGACTCGAACCCACGCCCAACGGTGACTTCGGTTTCTGAAGCGGTGCCTCAGCTGACCGAGCTACCGAGGGTGGCAAAGAGGTACGTAATATCGAAATTAACAACTGGTTAAGGACCAGTATTATAGAACCCAACTAAATAGTTATCAGCCAAATAATAACTATTGTAGGAAAATATATAGATACGTCGTGAATATTTTATAATAGCTCATTTTATTTTTTCAACATATCCTATTGGCAGCAACCATGGTAATTTTTGTAATGTGTCTCAACTATTCATAACTTTTTTTATCTGGACTTCACACAATACCGACAATATATGAATAGAATAAAACCATAAATGTGATAAATAAGAGTTTGGTGTAGGAAGCAAGTCGAACACTGTACGGAGACCAAACTAAAGTATAGTGTGTCAGTGTATAGTGTGGTCTACAATATATAGGCCTTTTGTCTTTTGGTGTTCACTTTGTTTTTTCATTTGGTCGAGCAAGAAGGATCCGCAACTGTAGAGAATATATAAATTTAGGTGGGTGGCAGACGTGTCAACGTTATATTTGTGGTGACGTCTGTTCGTGATGATCACGGTTACTTATAAGGTTGGAAATATTACATTGACAAATATACGTTTACTTTCTACATTATAGATGGGATTAGGCTGCCGTCGTATAAGGCCACGTTGATGCATAAGTGTATATGTAAACATAAATGTAGAAATGTAGTGAAATTAACTACTGTAGATAGGCGTGACTTATCAATCAGCCATCTGGATTTATATCGATTGTGCTCATTTAGAGGTACCATGATTGGATATCTCAAGTATATCACAGTTCATATATACAGCCTATACTTGATTGAATGGTTGTTATGTTTTATGAAGTCAATGCGGCGATTCACAGTCGCCAATTAAGTAAATTATAAATGTTTCGCGATGAAGGATTATTTGTTGTTATTATATCCGAGTATTTTCAAGTGTGGGCTTCATTGTAAGTTATTTGAAGTCAACATAATGACCCCACCAATATCTAGGTTATGTGGGGATTCTGTTTATTTTTCAACCAATTGTCGTCACACTTCAAAAGTTGAACATTAGAATTGATCCAATATAGTTGTAACTTAATATTCTTATTTAACAAAGTAATTCTAGTCTCTTTATTAATTTGTGATATTCGAGCAAAAAAATAATCTTTCGTTTCAGACTCTAAATGTTTTCTCGACAAGGGTGTCAATTGGGGACTAATCAACGTGTCGCTATATTGAGCAAAAGGCGCTCGGTCTCCACACATATAGCACAGAGATGAATCGGTGTAAGAAATGTTGGTCTAAAAATCCAACAGAACAATTTTCTCTTCAATTTGTTGAAAAATGTATAGACGCTTGAAAAAGTATCCCACCTTCGAATCTTTGTCCCGTGACCAAATTTGATTGATGCTTCTGGTCTTGTTATTATCAGGAGAAAAGGGAAGATTGGTTGAACTGCGCTTGAACTTCAAGAGTGAATGAAGGTATTTGCGTATTTTCGCATCTCGCCGCGTATACCTCAAACTCAAAACTGTACTTCAGGAAAACTGCGTCTTTCGCTGTTTGTATTATCGTGTTTGATGCAATTATTATGAACGCTCTTCTTATACTTACCTGCGGAGCCACCTGTGTATCGCGACGAGCTTCCGTAACCGGCCGCGTGCCCGACTTGGTCGCTACTAGACGACGTTCTGTAGATTGCGTGCTTGCCGGATATCTAATTCTAATCAACATATATCTTGTAATATTTTGAATATTCGTACATTGAACCAAAGTATCACGATATAAGTCGATCAATTATATATATTTTTAAATAACTAATAATTAGTGTGACTAGTTGTTTTATAATGCGCCATAAACAGTAATGTAGTTGCAATAAACATAATTTCTTTTAACCTAATTTTTATATTGTGATTATATATTACTGATTGAATAACAAATGAATTGACAAATTACAAAAAAAAACGTGTCATCAAAACTCGAACATTCATACATTCATTGAATTAGAAAATGACAGCTGAGCCTTCAATTTATTTCACAACTAATCAAAACACTATATAGCATCTTTATACATGTTTTGAAAGTGGAAACTTTATTTGAAAAAAAAAATCGGTACCAAATCAAATACTTTGAACTTGTAATTGTTGGAATAACTGTCAATTTGTAAATTTAGAAATTCGGCACTTCCACCAACGTGTGATTATGTTGTTTGTATATGGTGATGGGAATTAGGAATATATCCATAATAATAATATATACTCCATAATGTATACTAGGCTTTTGTATCGTACTAGTGATTTGCATTGTAGACAATGGCTTCATCCGATGGTGATTTTGAGATGTGGATGTGTCGGAAGTGAGGATTATGAATGTAATAATAGTTTATTTCAACTCGCGATGCTGAAAACAATAAGCTGGAACGTAGTGCACTCTGTTGGCAAGGTAGCAAACACTAAACGGCACGCTGAACTGAAGCGCATTCTTTCATTCAAGCCTAGAACTGATCAAATTAATCCAACCTTGTCGTTAGATTGCAAGTATCCACACATCTCCATTCCCTCCCAACACTAACAGCTGTGTGTATTCTTCAGTCCTGCTTGATGTGTTATTGTGTATGATATGAAAGCCAAAATAATTCTCTGCATTTTTTCATTTTTTTATTTGCCAATTTGAATTTTACATTCTATAAATACTAAATAGGTCATGATAAAATATAAGGCACGTCAAAAATATAAAAATCAACATAATATAAACTAAAACTGAACTATATGTATGGGATTTACATATGAAAAAAAAACATTTATACACAACATACTGTACATTCATACAATCATTTCCCACATTCATTCATACATTTAATCTTATGATATTCTTCAGTCATTCCTTATGCTACTGATACAGTCTTCTAGCATGTGTCAAAAAACTCATTCCCCCAGTAGAAACAGTTGAAGATAAAAAATTTCTTCAATTCGACTTTGAAAAGCATTATCAAATCAATACATAAAATATGATAATGAAATAGTGTATAATAATTATTTCTGCATAAAGTAACTTTTAAACTGCCTGATGTCAAACGTAGCCGGGTTTGAGTACTTGGGAACACAACCAATAAGTAGATTTTTCAGTTTTTATTCCCGTTCACCATTCGTAAATTTTATCCCCTCAGTTGTTATTCCCCTCCCCCTCTACCATTCAACCTTGTTGCAGTTGGTGTTTTAATAATTAGAATTAGAATCATCAATCATAATCAGTCATTGTAGGCTTACCTTGAATTCTAGAATTATTTGAATTGTTTAAAATAGTGATTGCCCACCGGAAATAACACTATATCTTCATTTCTAGATATGATCATTGCCGGATGTACAACCTCTTCCATACTAATTATTATATAGCTGCTCGCCAGGCGTTTTCAAGTATAACATTTGAAGAAATGACGATTGCCAAAAACGAGTTCTTTTGTTTAGTATCTCTTGGTCAAATATTGGATGATGAATGCAATACTCCACTTGAATATCAATGCAATCAATATCGTATTGTCAGCTATAAAATCGTCAACCACATGCACACGTCAAGTAAACGAAGCTTTACATATTTGTAGGTTAGATTTATTTGAAGGGTAAACGTGTGGTACACCTATACACAAGATGGAGAACGGACCAAGATATTGCGGTTATGTTGGTAAATAAAACACCTTGCTGTGTGCATTCAGTCGGAACTATAACATTACATGTATTAATTAACATCAGTGTCTTGTCTCATGGTATAGACTTACACCTATATAAGGTGTTTCAGACTTGGCAGTTTGTAGGGACATTTTGCGTATAGTAGTGCTCCGTTCACAATTCTCCTAGTCAGTTGTTGGATTAATAGAAGAATTCGAAAATGGTCACATTTAAGTCTTCCACGTTAGGTTATTCGTATACTCCCAAATAACCAAGCTGTTGGTGGGGCCAACAACAATAAACAAAGAACAAACAAACAATAAACGGCATTAATTGAAAATGTCATGTTCATTGAATTTACTTAATTCTCTATCTCTTTCAATGAGATTTGCGATATTTTACATGATCATTTCCGTGAAACTAACGTTGATTGAGAAATTCAGATTGTTTGAAAATAACCATTAAAAAGTATATATACTACTAGCGAGTATGCACCAGTCATGTGTGCTGTATTCGTATTGAGCAGAAATACTTGTATCGACAATTCCTGACATCGACTTTTCAAAACAGACAGATTGAGTTTTGGCGGAAGATGAGGATCCTCCGGCCGAGAACATTGACCCCGATTCTTGGGTGAATGACAATTCTTGACATCGACTTTTCAAAAAAGTTTTCAACAAGCCTCCAGGAAGCTGGATTACAGGAGTACGCCACGACTCTATGGAAGAAGATGGTCATCTACCAACATAACATACACAAATATCATGGCTATATTTGCATAAATATTATATATATATATATATATATATATATATATATATATATATATATATATAATTTTTTCTTTCAGTCGCTAAATGACCTCGCTGTCGATGCGCCTTAAAACCTAATATTCATTCTTCTATAATGTGTTTTTTAGGGTTCACGATTATAAACCCGATTACATCTTTTAAAAGCGTCAAACCTCAAAACTGCATGCAGTTTTTTTTGTGATCAATCAAATTGTATGAGTTAAACGACCTTCTGTTGTCATGGTTACACCAAAACAGTGAGTTGTATCGGCTTTGTGACGACGACCTGTTATAAGTTATATTATATAACGTATATAGCCTATCGCACGCATGATTGCATGTCCAATGTTTGGAACAATATATGATTTGTACGAAGTTTAAGTGTGAAAGAGCTGTTGTCGCGGCTCGGTGACTCGGGGTGAATTATGATTTATCTGCGGACGTGTTCGTTGGATTATTTGGGCAATTTCTAGCAGCATAGCCGTAGAAACGCAGTATAAAGAAAAAGCGTGGATGTATCACTACGTAACTCGGTTGCTATACTTCAACTTGTACTTGATACAGAATATTTTAGTGTGTATTTACAATAAACAATTCCGATTGAAATGAGAACATTGTGGATTCCAATAAGAATAAAGTTGGAATATAAAAGATCTAAAGTAGAAATGGAAGTGTAAACAATAAGTATGAAGTTCAAGTACAACGGAAAGCTGTGAACAGAAAGCTTGATCAATACATTTTACAATTATGAAGTTGATTCAAGATTATAATTACGATGATATTTTCAACTATGAATTCAGATTTGAAACTTTCTTTTTTCCAACCTGGCACCTCCACCTTCATATGTATCCCGACTACGGTACCGGGGACTGGTACTGACTAATTATATCCCATGGTGACCCTGGAGGAAATATTAACTGTGCAGGTGGTGCACATCAATAGTTTCATATTGATTAATATTACAGACTTGACCTGGCGATTAAATCATAATGCAGTCTGGGGGGATGTTGCTATTTCAGTCTGTGTCTCCCCATTTATATATCGGTGGCTTTACCCTACTAAAGGGAGTGCTTTCAAGCTACAGAAGATTTACATTCATGTCACAGCAATATACAGCGAACTGTTCCTGGGACCTTTGTGAATTGAGGGATATTGTTGTCTATTTCAACAATAAGAAACGTCATACGCGAGAAACGAAGTGTTTGTAAGATAAGACCTAGACCTAAGAGAATGTCAAACTCATTTGTTATATCATAGAAGTGCACACTGGGTACGGGAAGACGTCCTTCAGGACGTACCTAATCTACCACAAGGAAGAGTATATACACTGAATATTTTGTCCTAAATTTCTTGATTGATTACCTATATCATATCATAGAAAAACATTTCTTGCACCCGTAACACATAATATAACACGCCCATGTGTTATATGTGAACAAACAGCGTGAGGGTATTCTCAGAAAGTTCTGTATAAAAGAGAATAAAAAAGATGGAAAATAAAAGATGAAGATAGAAAAAAGAAAAGATATGATGGATCTTATCAAATAGAAAAGATATCCAATGACGGGGATCGAACCGACACCTCTTCCATCACAAAGCCAGAGCATGTATACAGTCACTATTCTGTATATCGTTATTAAACTTGGTTATTACAATTCATTCAAGATAAACTTCAATTACAGACAGGCTTACCACTAAAACAAACGCTGCATCGTCCCACAAGTTGGATCGCTGCGAATATCAATTGAAATATGTTGAATGGTTTCGTTAATTCCCTGAAAACGCACGTCTTCGGTTCGTCGACAATTTGTAGACAGGAAAGACTTGGCGAAGGTCAGTAATTAGGATAACAATGAGTGACGTCATCCTTATCTTTATTAGCTTTATTGTGATGATTTAATAACACGTTTCCATGTATTCTATCCACATTTTCTTTGTTGGGTCATGATGTCTTGGAAAGAACGACCTAGGTGTAGTCGAATCCTCTTCGACAAACATGTATTGAGTCACTATAGATCGAGACAGGTAGGCTGGCGCCATAATACAAATACTATTCGTAATGGTCAGGAATAAATTAGTTTTCGTGGTTGGGTGATCAGGTTTCACATATTGGCATTTTCTAGGGGGGGAGGGGGAAGGAAATACGTTCCCTTCCTTTTTATATGGTTATACCATATTTGGTTTATATTTAACATACTTATAGTTTATATATAAAATATAAACATCTCTCGTACACGGTTCAATTATCTCATTTGTAATCAAATGATATCAAATAATATACGATCATGTATACCAAGAAAATATATATTTACAATTCGCTTATTCCACATATGGGTATGGTTCTAGTTTTGACGATGAGTAGGATTAGTACAACTATAAATATATCCGATGAGTATTCCTCCTCTATGACTATTCCCATCCCCTGATATGCCATCTGTTTCATACTGTACGATATTCATGCTATTGTTTCTAATTAGGCCATATTTATTGCATTTTTTCTTTCACTTTGTAACACATTAACTGATGTGATCGTGGTGGAAAAGAAAATGTGATTGATGGCTACAGTAATAAATGTTTCAAAGCCACTCGTAATGGTCATGCCCACATCTGATTATTTTCTATTTATACATTATTCTAGTTGTACTCGATGTAATGATGCTATAACGCCTTTTATTTCGACGCTATATCTATTATTGATTTCGTCTGTGACCTACCGTCGTCGGCGCTACACGTTACCAAGGTTACGACTTTTAAAGTAACGACGCATCCAGTGTACATATATAACTGTACTTATACAGATAAAATGGACGACATGCATACATCCTTCGCAAGGTTATTTTAATGACTAGAATCGTGAAGTCCTCTCGATAGTGAAATTCAATTTGGCGTCGACGCCTGAGGTCTCCAACCAAATAACTTGGACATGTACATCACACAATTTGCGCTCCGTACTTGACATTGTCTAGTATCAGCCAAATCTAAGCTGCTATATGATCAAAATGACTGTCACTTTTTTAATCTGTATTAGTGCCTAATGGCGATGATTTGCAATATTCTTTTAGGACCGCACATACGTGTATTGGTTATTTGGGCGCACGAGTAGTAACTGAACGTTGACTGTATTATAAATCAAGAAAAATAAGAAAGTTTATACGTTGAATAGGTTGAAGAAGAAAAATATTTACTCAGACTCTGTTTTGATAGTAAAATGTATAACACACAGGATAAAATCAATTTTAATGAAAAATATTAATTTAGTCTTCCTCCTAGCTCAGTCAGACAAGCCATTACCTTGGAACTGAAGACAAACCTCGTGTAGGTTCTAATCCTATTCATCTAATGTTTTTAAATTTGGAATCATAATTTATATTTCATCTGCTCCAAGATGCATTGAACGTTGCGTTCGATCGTCCGCTCACTTATGGTGGCTCAGCCTCCCGTCCTGCCAATGTTGAAAACTTGTACCAACTCATCGTCCAAATCATTGGACTGATTGAGATTTATCTATAGTAGTGACACAAGAAACTAACTTTTTATTAAATGAACGCAAAATTGTGTTTACGTCAGCTCGGCTTTAGCAACAGTCTTCTGAAATGACAATATTTGAGAGCCGCAGAAGGCATGAGGTATACTTTTCAATCCTGCACCACCAAGTATAGAGCAGCGAGCGGAAGGCTCAAGGAATAGTTTTGTAGGGGAAGCTGAACCACCATATGAGAGCGGCCGACCAGTGCAACCCTCAGTACATATTGATCTGATCATTCGCCGTCATTCGCATCCCCAATCAACCTATCTATTGGTGTGGGGTCGTAGTAAAGCAAACAGAAATCATCGAGATTTGTTGAAACTTGATTTGAAGATGGATATATATATATATATATATATATATATATATATATATATATATATATATATATCCTTATTTACTGCATGAGCCACTGTTCTTCCACTAAATGTGCATTTATGTTGATTAATTTGTTAGTTAATAGTTAATTTGTTTTTTTGTTAATTGACCTTCACGATGATAGTTTTTTCCTCTCGTCCGTTGAGAAGGAACCAAATCAAGAAATTTATTTATGCTTATTTATCAAATCTCATTGTATAAAATCAAGTGAAATTCAACAAGATCACCATTCGTTTTTATGTCGACTTGAGAGTGTATTTTTTCATACGTCTGTCTAAGTTGTGTAATATTTAAATCTGGTCTACAGGTTCACCCATTACACTATGACGTCCCTTATTATTTATACGCCTTATTTTCTTGAACATAATAATGAAAATGTACACGAAAAGGGTGTAGTTCGTCCGATGCGCTCGCTTTGACACAAATCTTCCCCATCAATTATTTCCATCCAGCGTAAAGCACGGTACACACGAACGATTACAGTTGCCCCAATCGCCAACTGGCTTGGGCAACTAACCTGAAATTGTTCGTGTGTACATGCCATCAATTCGATCGCTGTTGATTGGAGTTGGGTCGGTGAGGATAGAGAGAGGTTCTAAAAACGGCAACGCCAACGTCCAACTGTCAGTAAACAACCAATGAGCGTGCACGAAATCGTGTGACGTCAAATATGGCGCAACTAGGACGCGATTACTCGTCCCTGATTGGCTACTTCCGATACTGCGCAAAATTGACGTTCAACCGAATTACCGTTGATTGCCGTTCGATTATGATCGACGTGTGAACATACGCAAGTCGACGATCCGATTCGGTCAGTCATGTTAGTTGGCGATTGGGGCAACTGTAATCGTTCGTGTGTACCGTGCTTAAAGAGTGTTATGCACAACATTATTCAACTCGTCGAGATGCGATATGTCTCTTCACTCTCTCTCTCTCTCTCTCTTTCTCTCTCTCTCTCTCTCTCTCTCTCTTTCTCTCTCCCTCTCTCTCTCTTTCTCTTTCTCTTTCTCTCTCTCTTTCTCTCTTTCTCTCTCTCTCTCTCTCTCTCTCTCTGTCTCTCTCTCTCTCTGCTTGACAAAGTGCATTCTTTCATATAGTTATATTTTCAATGTGATTCATACAGCATTGTCACCATAAGGGTGTGTGATAATGTGTGTATGCCTACCACAGTCGCAAGGGTACACATTTCAAAACCAACAGCCGAACAGGGGTAGAAAAATTGAAATTTTTCATTAAATTCACGCATAAGAGGTGCCTATTTAATTTTACATAATTCAATTCAATTTTATTCACTATCTTAATCAACTTTAAAGTTGATTTAAACGGGCCTAATTAGTAGATTTAATTGTGTATGTATCATTTATGTACAAGTGTGCAATAATTTGTATATTGATTGTGTATTATATGTATATAATGTACGTGTAATTCATATATAATTGAATAATAGTTGGATGCTTATTAGTTCTCAATTATAAAATATAGAAATTGATCATATTGCATTCGATCATGAATGAAATTCCTCTTATTGCGTAGAACTTGTATATAGGAGATGGAATATATTTATTTCTACGCCATTCAACGCCATTCAACGCAGTTTCTCCTCATAGACAATAAACAATCATTATTTGATCCAGCAATTATTTTCGTTCAGAACTTGAACCGTCACTACCTTTACATATTTTGTAATCTCATTTCATGATCTTGAACATCAATGAATTGAAGAATTTGAAAGTTGAAATTCAAGTTGATACTCGTTACCCTGGTTGAATGTGAGGTATGTGTATTTTGCATAACTTCTTTGTATATCAAACTACTAAAATAAGTCTTCTCAGAATGTGAAACGTCACAAAGATATCCACTTGTTATCGTGTAAAGGTTGAACTTCATGTCTTGTAGCAAGTTATAGCAGTGGATCGTAGAACACGATGAATATGGCGATTGTCTTTGATTTATTGTACACCCCTATATATACTTCCCATGATTCTGGGTGGGCTCCAGCTCGGAAGTTTTGCATCCACTCTTTTCTCGAGATTTCAATCTTCTCCAAGATATAATCAGAATTATCCAAGAACTATATAGTTATATATATTTTATTGAATGAAAACTTCAATATTTCATTTTCACTCAATTTCGTTGCAGCTAGCTGGATTCCACATTCTATATAGAAATCACATAAAGTATAGCAAATTAAATTGGGTAGTAATTTTTGGCAGTATTACCTAACAGCCCATTCTTGTTATTGTATAATTTATTTTTATTCACTTGTAAGTTGAGACTCCCTTCAAAGTTCATCAAGTCCAAGAATTACCAACGTACTAATTAAGTTCGAAGTTGTAATCATCATGGTTATACATGGTATTTGTTTTCACTAACTTTCATCTAGACTTGGTAATACTGTGCCTGTGAAGTAAACTATAGCGAACCTATATTCATAAGCCTGATATAATCTTATTTTATTTGACGTTACCGGCGCAAATAACCGCGTCGTTGACGCGCCATGAAAACCCAATATTAATTCATTCATTAATTGACGTTGGTAATTGAAGACCGATGTATTTTGTAATCAACAAGCACAGTAGCTGAGTGGTTAGCTCACTTGCTTCGTGATCCGGGAGGTGAAGGGACATATCGGACCCGGTTCGATCCCCGCCACCGTCCATCTTTACAGGGGTTTTTCGTGGTTTCCCTCTGTAGTCTAGGCTAATGCCGGGATGGTTCCTACAATATAGGCCACGACCGCTTCCTTCCCACTATCCTTACCACTACCCATAAAAAACCTTCATCTCATCATCCCATCATCTCATTAATCATTCATCCGACGCCAATAGATCTTAGTAATCATTACAGTGCGTCGTTAAAACCCAATGAAGAAAAAAAAAAAAAAAGCAAATAAAAGAAGTAAAATTGAACGATTGATCAATCTAATTGTTTCTGTAAGATATCAACTAATAGTAAGTCGGAAGTGCAATGAAAACGATGAGAAAACTGTTGAATGAATGCCTGCCATCTATGCAAACATGGTATAAATAAATGTCATTTTCGATATCACTTTTTCCACCGGATAAGATACGTACTGATTCTTCTTCCCACTTTCATTTCCCTCTTCACTTGAAATTGGAAATTGGTTATAATTTATAAACTCTTCTTGTCGCTTCGAAAATGGACTAGTGTATATAAAAACAACAGCTATATCCACGGTTATAAAACGTACGTCCACATCTATCGTTTTAGCAGCGGTTCGCCCTTTTCCGTCGCAAGAACTGCTTGTTCGTTGGACCACTTGTGATATGAAGCAAGTAATTCATTTTTTGACACTATTAACCTAACCTAATCATACTGTCCTCAACAATGAGTTAGTATTACATTGTTTTCGTGATTGCCCATTGTCTGGCTAACTCAATTCTCTTCTTTTTCGTAACAATGATTTAATTTTTCTCTACCATAACCAAGTTGAGACTATATCTAATAATACGTTGTTTTTTTTTCGTGTCGAGTGTAACAGCCCAACTGTGTTACATATTATTTCAGGATCGTCCCGAGATTCCTCAGTCAATAACCTTTATACATTCTCGTAAAAAGCTGTGACGTATTACATCAGCGCATTGTGTTTGTTGTTGAGAGATAAAGAGATATGTTCACGGTTTGACATAGAAGATGATTAAAACAAGTCAAAGCTCTTACGCGAGAGATATAAAGATGTGAGTTGTAACAAAGCAAATATATTTCTCAAACCGCCATTAGCTATCAAGAGACAGCATTGTACTGTATGCTTTGAATTATGTGTTGTGGTATATAGTTGGTAGGGGTGGGTCGAAAGTTTCGTCTCGGCGTCTGGCCTCATTTCAATCGATGTAGAATATTTTTGTATTATTTTCATTTATTTATTATTAAAATTTGTTTCACAACCACAAATGTAAAGTAGATGAGATTTTTGTAGAACGCCGTGTATATATATATATATATATATATATATATATATATATATATATATATATATATATATATATATATATATATATATATATATGTGGATGTATAGTTGAAAAATAAAACCTCAATTCACTTGCTTATTAACTCATAAGTTGAGGTTAACTAAACGATTACCTAATCACAATTTGATGTATAGTTCGGGAATGAGAAGATATTTTTCACTTTAATTAATCGTCTTGCATAGATTGTTTTGTATCGTTATTTCCTATGCTTCTAAATACTATTCAGTACTATATTGTTACTATATATGTTACATGTATATGTGACAGTTACTATATATATTGCAACTATATCAGTTTCAGATGAAGACATTTCAATTCTTGTCAATGTTATAAAGTATAAATGTAAATGTTGCAAAGTGTCTTATAATGTATAAAGTTACCACTTGCATTGGTAAAAAACTTACATTTATATTTTATGCACGAGCCATTTCAACTGTTCTTATCTTTTTACTGTGATAATTATTTTTCAAATTACATGTTTGTCTTATTTTACAGATGTTTCAAATTATACTTATTACAGAGATGAGCCTATATGATTGCACACATTCTATCTCGGCCTTCGCATTCGAGATTATATCTACATTTTTAGCGGTAGGCTCGTTTGGAGATTTAATAAAATCATTGCTATAACTCGAACCACATCATCTCTGTTTCAATGTCTATCGTGATTGAAGTGAATTTTGATACATCATCTCAACATAATATACCATTAATTAACACTTATTTATTCCCTTTGTCTGGTCTTATAAAAGGATGGCAAATAATTACGACGTCATTCGGGAGACCGGGGTTCGATTCCCGCCACGGTCGACCATCCTCGACAGGGTTTTTTCGTGGTTTCCCTCTGTCGTTCAGGTCAATACTGGGATTGTTCCTTAATAACAGGCCACGACCGACTCCTTCACACCATCCAAAACACCTAATAAAATAACCTTTCATCTCATCTTCCCATCATCTCATTCATCATCCACCGTCGCTAATAGGTCGTAGCAATCAGTATAGTGAATCGTTAAAACCCAATATAAAAAAAAATAATAATAATAATAATTACGACAGCAATGTACGTCCCTGATCAGATACAGATCACATTCCTGATCAGGACAAATCCATGTATAGTGAGCCAACTTATGATTTTTGTTTTTTGTTTTCATTATTTTTCAATTTATTATTCATTTGGAGAGTTCTGTATTATATTTATCACGTGTCTGCGAGTTTCGTTTTCAATGTTTATTGTTGTTAAATATAGTTGGCAATTGTCTCAGTAATATTTCCTGTCACACGATTCAATGGACACAAGCGATACAATTCGATAACCGCAATTTATTTCCTGTGTTTACTCTTGTTGGCCCGATTTGCTCGTTGAAAGTGAGACGAAACCCGTGAATCTTCGAGGTTTAATGCAGCTAATTGACTCGATTCCGTTGCACGCATCATTTATAAAATTGATCGGGTTTTGTTGTGTCGACGGATAATTCTACAATATCAAAAGTGATTTTGAATCAAGTTTTCAAATCGACAGAATTGTTGTCGGTTGAAACAAATGGTATCGATTTTTTTTTCTTATTTTAAATTTATCATTCTGTCGGTACTATTTTTAAATTGTGTTCCAACCTCGAACACTCATATATTATCACCGAACTATATCACCGGCCAAAAAAACATATACGTTGATTATTACCTCCTGTTATTTACCCATCTTATAACTTTCTCTTTCTCCAATCCGCCCCGCATATATAGATCAATATGTTTTGAAAAAGTCTGTTGAAATACGTAAAACGTTCACGTTTCAACTGTATAATTAACTGTACCATTAACTGAATCATTGTTCAGTAGGCTTCACGCTATGTCAACAAATATGAATTTCAACATTTTTTAAAATCCAACGCTCATATCGACAATGTGGTTCTAGAATGGAAACAATTTGTCGTCGTCTACTTTTCTTGAATATTCAAAAAGTGTTTCTTATAGAAAGTCATGCACAAGAATGATATAAACAAAGTTCTTTACGATTTGTCGATTTGTAACGCTGGTACGCACGACAAGCATTTGTATTTCGTCTTCACGCGATGAACAACTTACGACATACATTTCCTACGCATCTATTCTGCAGTGTTCAACTGATTGACAGATTTCGATTTCTTTTTCTCTCCGAATTTGAATAAGAAAATCGTTCTTTTCGAATGGCGAACATCATTATCTTGTAAAGATAATGTATACACGCTCACATCGACATTGTGTTACCTCTGTTACTTTTCGCTCTAGTTGCGCATTGCGCACAGAGGTTTGTCTGTATATACGCACGAAACCTAGTGAGCATCACATGGTTCCGCGTGCAAGATCATCATCGCTTTTATATTTTACTCGTATTTAGTCATGAAGGTAACTACTTTTTGAAGCAATATTACGATTATGAAGTATTGAAGTGTGGTAATTATATATTTATTTATAAATGTGTCCCCTTCATTTGTGCTAATTGTGTGCAGTATTATTATTACATTATATTACTGTTATTATTATTATAGTTGTTACTATCATTATTGTTATTGTTGAATTATCATTTTATTTATCATTTGGCTGTACATCACGCCACCTAAAACTGTAACAGGTAGACAAATAAAAGATTAAGAAAAAAAATACATATAAACAGACAGATAGACAAAAACAAACAAAACTGCAGTTTTTCATATCATAGTCCAAATGAAAATTATATCTTTGAATCCACTAATATAATATGTTCAATTGATCTTGGTGTGGCCATTATTATTGTTGAACCACAGCTATCATTGTCAAATTAAACTCCTTCGGAACAAGCAATTACCGTTGTTTATTCAAAAATGAAAGTACTGTAATTCTTTGCATTGCACTTATCTTTTAATAATGAGTTTTTATTATTGTTGATTGTAACTTGACGTCGTTCTATTACAACTTTCATTCAAATTGAGTCGAAAATTTTCAATTGCAATATTAAAGAATGTGCACTGTAATATTTATCAAATGCCGATGTGTTTTTCTACCGTTGAAAATACAAATTGGATCATGTGCTCAAAAGAGTGTATTTGCTATTCTTCGATATTGTGTTGTGCCGATGTCAAATAATTAGCTTAAAATCCTTTGTTGGGTTTTGAACTTTTGAGAGCCTCGACTTATTTATTGAATAAGTTGTACTTACTCATGCAGTAAGTTACCCGACTGTTTATTAGAAAAGCTGTCAATACCCTGCCATTTCCCTATTCTATACTATCTCTCGAAGGGAATAAATATACCTATAAAAGTTCCGAGCGTCCTTTTCAATCGAACTCGACGTATCTAATAACATTGATGATGTAACATCTTCAGCTGTCCCGCCCATCTGTACCCGTTTGCCCGATGACACTACGATAATGCTATGCAATGGGAACAATGCGATACTAACCCGTGTTGTTGCCAGGACCGGGAAAGAGGAAACTTGTCTCTAGGGTGGGAGTTGCATGTGATTGTATGATTGACCCCCAAGGAAATGAACATAGCAGAGAGAAAGAGAGAGATAGATAGAGAGTGAGAGAGAGAGAGAGAGAGAGAGAGAGAGAGAGAGAGAGAGAGAGAGAGAGAGAGAGAGAGAGAGAGAGAGGTATTGCCCTGAATTCCGTCGAGTATTACGTCATCACTTGAGGTGTGCAGAGTTGGTCTGTAATTAGAAGATGGTTTTAATCTGCAAGATCACTATATTTAAAGTCACTGTAAGGAGAATACGATCAAGATATCTGATAGATGTGATGAACAAAAGAAATTGTGAAATTATTATTTAATAAGCATGCACATATATATATGTTTTTCAATGGGCATGGATTTGGTTCTTGAACGTTATCGTGATACGGAAACCCAATTATTATTATGATGAAAAAAAATCACAATTCTTTTGGTATCTTGATGATTGTTGTTATTATTATTATTACCATCAAAAACTTGAAACAAAATTCATTATTTCTGAATCCATTTTGACGGTGCACCACAAAGACGTTATTGCCCTTCATAAATAGCTGGTTATTATTTTGCAATCATCTTATTTTGCCTTTTTTTACTATTCACATTTTTAATTGGACGGTCATATAAGGTCTATATCGAACTTTTTTTGGTAAATGTTTATGTTTCACCTCATTTCGTATCATCTAACAATACTTATCTAACTCGATTCTCAACATTATGCAAACAAAAATGCAGTGCAATTCGTACAGAATTGCACATAACAACCACGTTCGAGTAGTTCCAGACCGCCAGACCGCCAACACATGTATTGCATGGAATCTCATTCTACCAATTGAGATCTTGGCAGTGAAAAAATTGATGTCTTGATAAGAATCATCCTATACCCACAGATGGTAGTAACTAAAATCTTTTTTGTTCTTCTCACCACATTATTAAGCGAGTTCATAATATAATAATAAGCTGTTCTTGAAACAAAGTGTAGATGGCCAATTCGAAGTGGCTTGACCCAGACTAGGTTGTAGATCCACCCGAGGGCTAAAACACTGTGCATAACACACACATGCACCTGTTGAATCCGTGAGTCTGGTTTTGCCACCCATCCATGATAATCTTCCTCGAGCCAGTTGTGTTTAACCTAGCGCTGAGGGCGGGGGCGGTACGAGCCGGGTGGAGGGAAGGAGGGAGTGAGTCAATTCAATAAACTCGGATACAATAGGTTGTATTGAATAAACATTGAATGCGATTAATAAGCTGTAAACTCCCTGGTGTAGTGACTTGAAGTTTAAATACATTATTATACAATGAATAGAATAAATGAGCTGCAGTAAAATATCAAAAGGTTCGAAATGAAATGTATTCAGAAATCAGAAGAGAAATTCGAAATCGTATTGAGAATGTTTCATAAAGGAAAATTGTATGTTTTGAATACGACATTTAAAAAAAGACCATCTTTTTGCATATATTATATATATATATATATATATATATATATATATATATATATATATATATATATATATATATATATATATATAAATATAGTTCGTTTGAATGATCAGTGTTGGTGAAATCATTTTCTTAGGGGCCTATGACAAATGGTTCACACTTGAAAAGGTAAAAGTATGTAAAAGTAAAACTTTTTCAAGTTTTAGTATTTTTCTCTTTGTCCCTCTATTTTTCTCTTACATATTTTCATTCACTGGACACATAGTTCCAACTTTTAAATGAAGTTACTCAATTGACTCTTCTGTTGTATCCGCTCGAAAAAACATAATATATTCATAATACTTTTTCCCAATTTCGCAGGCCCGGGAGTATAGTTCCAGTGAAACTATTCCGATTGTTATGTTAACTACTGCTCTTTTGTTTATGAATATTTATTCATTTCAAATAACTTTCACGCAAACTGTCCCTTGCTCCAGATTGAAAACACTGACACATACATTTATAAAAACAAATCACCATAATGTGACTGTGTATAGCCTGCACTGTACATTTCGAATCCAACTTCACAGCCAATTGAATTGATTTATTGGCCTGTGCAATTAATTCGTTACATCACTAGTTTGAACTCTCGGTTCGATGTATTTGTCGAAAGATCTTGTTCAACTTGAAGAACTTGTTTTCTAATTGCGCTTATATATAGACATGCACTTTATATGCATGCCTTGTGATTGCTATATGGGAGCTTTAAACCCACTTTTGTGGCGAGCATGCGTATGGACGTATATATAAGCTTGCAGCACGTCTTATCTGCAACGCTATGTATACTTGAGATTAAAGCTCACTCAAATATCCTTATTGTCATCTTGATGAGTGTCTTGGATTTTAAAAGTGATCAAATTGTTTTGTAAATTGTGACGAGTCCTCCCAACACGGTCAAGTACATATTTTTATTTTGGTTTCAATTGTAAGGAGAACGTAAAGCCAAGGGGCAGACAGGCAGGCATGCATTGTTTTTTGGCGTTTCGGGAATATATATATATATATATATATATATATATATATATATATATATATATATATATATATATATATGCTATCTTTTTCTTGAATTTAATATTTTGATTTACGTCTCACGTTTTTCTGATGCTAGATTCTTCCCATTTCTATCAACCTACGAATCAAGAGCTTTAGCTGCATTTTTCATCAATTGTCTTGTCGCTAATTATTTGATATAGTTCATTTCAACACCACTTTCCATACTTTTACTGCACTTCGAGTGCACTTTCATTACCATATTCATTCAATTTAATGATAACATCGAGTGTGATTTAGTTGAGTGCAATATATCGCCTGACAGAACACGAATATTTACTTTTTCATTCCTCGATTAGCGTACATGTAAGGAATGAACATTGACTCCAAATTTACAGTCATGCTTTTTGACTGAATCTTAAGTACATGCTAATTGTAATCGTGTGAATTATCTCTTACGGATATAATCTAGGAATAATTATTGAACATCGAAGTTTTTATCAAATACCTACGTAGCTGAACATTATTTAGAGCAGCAATTCCCGAAGAAAACGCCGTGTATTTCCGATGAGAAAGTGACAATACGAAAGTTGTTTTAATTTAGTATTTCGACTAAATAAATACGTTTTACATTGGTCGGCTGGTCGAGTTAATTGGGAAGTTTTGTTGCTGCGATCATCTGTGACCAAAACTAGTTTGCATTCAACATATAATTGTAGGTCGTTTCATTTTTCTTCTTCTGTATCATCATGTCCTTTGTTATGGTTCCTAAAATGATAATTATACTTGAATATTTTGAAGAAGTCCTATCTATTTCACTTTCAGACAGAAGTTCTCAATCGCCAATGTTATATAGGCACAGCAGTGAAAGAGACAGCAGTCGCTTCGAATCCTTATTTCGGAAATACTGATACTTCGTGATATTTTATATTGCATTGTATCTTATCAATTTTGTTATTGTTATTATACTGAAAGTAAATACAACATATTCATTGTAGTATTAATAAAGCCCATGCGATGCACATTCTTGATGCTCATCAAGTATTTTTAATTTTGCCTAAATATTATTATCAATCAATTTGTTCATATTTATTTCATCGTTCAAAATTGGCAGCGAGTTTTTTCAGTAATTTTTCTCACAATCAATAGTAAAATTCAAAGTAATTCCTCTGTATATGCGTTTTTTACTAGGTACTATACTATATAAATGATTTAAAATATTGAAAATTATCATCAAGAAGTAGATGCAAACTTGAACATACTTTTTACGTGCTTCATTAAATATTAGCGTATTCAAAGTTCTAACATTTACATGAATGGTATTTTTCCATAGACCAGTAAAGAAATTGAACTTGGACCGAAAATAAAAGGTTCGAAAATTATGGTATTATCAATAAACTATAATTAAATTCAGCCATTGCCTAGTCATTTCACTTCGCACTGTATATACAAGTCATATGAACATAAAATGAAAAAAATATTCAAATAACATTTCGATTGCTCTGTTCAATTGTTCCAATATCAAATGATTTAAACGGCTGTATAATAACTAATTGAAGCTATTGACAGGAAGATCGTGATTGGCTGGAAAAAAGTCATTAGCACAGTTGCGTGGCTCCATTCATCAGAATCAACTCACCGCGCGCGGGAATAAAATATCCATATAAATTGTAATTAAATCGAACAGTAGGAAATCTTTCAACCGTATATTGAAAGACTCGCCACCCACTGGTAGCACTGTTATTTAATTAAGAGATTCAGACGTTTCCGTTCGACTTTTAATTCGAGTTCCTTTCGGAGTACGAGAGATTATAATTAATCAAAGATGCGTTCATGGATAATTCTGTGTGCCATTGTGACGTTCATCCTTGAGAAACAGTTCACACTCGTCGGCACATGTCTCTCGTATACCTGCGATCGCATTTGTATAATTTCATACACAATTATTCCATTGCTCATCATTTCTTTGGTTTTACATCCACATTTAATAACAAACTATACAAGTTTCAGAACTACCTAGAATGATTGATTAATCATTGTAAGATACATCGTCGTAGTTCTAGTCGCCATTTTTGTTTGAATGGAAATAATTCGTATATAATGTATTCTTTTTAATCTAGAAAAGATTCTATAAAGTGAATCAGTGTACTTTAAGAATAATGTTTTCCTATGTAATTTTTTGGTGTGATATGGTTCCGAACGTATGCTGCATGTGTCATCTAGGTATATATGCGGACATGGTAACTGATAAGCCTACGATATAGTGATTACATATGTGTGTGATTTATTCAGGATTTTTTATCATAGAAGTGAATGTGAATGATAGCAGTGAAGGACCAAAATTACCATATGTTACTGAGAAGATTATAGTGTTGAACCAAATCAAAGATGAAAGATATTCGACCAAGACAGTTCATTCTTATATGGCTAAACAAAAATAAATTCCCTTAAACACCTTCATTCCCCTCATCTATGCGTCTGTCATTACGTAGTACCTATATTTGTCACTGAAAGAAGGAGCGAAGAAACTGAATCTATCATACTTGTAGCGCTTTCTGGCGGTCTGCATAAGTATGGCAGGTGTGGGGTTAGAACTTGGAGAAGAGTGGTGATAAAGACGTGGCGTTTTTTTCACCATTTCGTGCCATGTCTTGCTAGTATATCTTTCGTTTATGTGTGAACGTGAAATTGCTCGCATTCATATCCAAGCTGATTAACAACTTTATTCCGAACTCAAGTTAATGTATGATTTTCAAACCGGCCCCACGATATGTCGTTATTCTTTACTCTAGATATTGCTTTCTATGTTAATTGCATGACCTTTACTTTGACCTAAACTATAAGCTTTTCCTTCATCTCGACCATAAACTCCATCTGCATTAACATTAAAATGATATTATTTTAACATATGAGCTGTTTTACCAGTTTTACGTTGCTATCCTATTTTTTGAGTCGTTTACTTGAATTGATTACTCTCAGCTTCTCTCATACGTTATAAGTAATATGAAATCTCGTAATAATTTCCATTCTGTATTTTTAGTAATTCGTTATTATTATATCAAGTGTCGGAATTATAAACGTGGGAGATGGTAGCTCTAACTGTCAGTTTGAAATTGTTATCACCGTAGTCAACCTTGCTTTTTGTTTTCACCAACTCACAGACGAAGACTAACTGGATGTGGTAATACTGGGTCTAAGTGGATCACCTATCATCTAGAATCTAGATTATAGTCACTTTGTTATTATTAGCTAGAATGCTCGCTTCGGGTGCGTCTCTCTCTCTCTCTCTCTCTCTCTCTCTCTCTCTCTATCTCTATCTCTATCTCTCGGCTCTTTCTCTCTCGATCATAAGTGTACCGGAAATTAAAGTGTACCTTCATAGAGCCAAGGTCTTTGCAATGGTTATTTATATAAATGTATAATCGTGAGATTCGTGACGAGTTTTTGTCGTGTCGTGGCCGAGTGTGCCTATACGTCTCATTGTAGACGCGATGCACCTTGCTGAGCTAGACACATTAACACTCGAACTGTAGCGCTTCTTTATATATATCTTTTTGTCAACAGTTTATACCTGTGTCTGACTTTGATGATCTCTTGATGAGGCTCTTGATGAGCCGCGTTAGAACAGTATATAACTGATTCAAATTTATACATTAAAAATAATTGTTTCCATAGCAATGAAGCTAACTGACAAACCAACAAAATTGATTTGTTGATGAAAATAAGGGGACATTGTTTTGTGTTACTTGCACTAACAAGTTGCATCACTTGAAAGGGGCCATCGGAGAAAATGAGGAAACTGTATTTTCGGTTGTTTGGTAACGATTAATATATTTTTTGTATGCGATATAAATAAGCGTGTAACAACACTAGATTGTATGTCATTTGTTGCATTCTTGTAACATATCTGTCTCATATTTGTCGAAAATTCAGATTAAAATTCGTGTTACCTATGTACGTATTTATACAATACAAATCATCAGAATAAAATATTTTTTTCTTTTTTTTTTAATAACATCGAAACTTGATGCAAAATCATTGTTCCCCAATTAAGGCTGTAGATGAAAGATAGGATCGTTTGGACGGGGCACCACAAGGGCGATCTTACCACCCCATTTTAAATGTTTATAACCAATGAACTCAACACCAGGACTGTGCTGTTGGTGACCATGAATTTCCGCCGCAAATAACAGTCTTTCAGTTTCCGAAAGTCCGGAACACATTATAAGTAAAAACCGTTTCTGTGATATATATCCGGACATTATCAAATATTTTATAAATATTTTATAGTTGAAATCTTTCGGAATCCGTATAGCCTTGCTGGATTCTGACGTCTAATTGAGATGAACATGCTCTAGTTTTGGTGGAGGTGCCTGGTTTTATAATAACAAGTATCATGCACGTATGTGATGATACATGACTAGAAAGTATATAGCGTGCAATAACTTAATTTTCATCATATTAAAAACGATGACGCATTGCCCGGTGGCAAATACCACGACTGCAACAACTAGACCACTCGGAAACTGTTCCACTAAAAAGTTTTATCATTAGCCATTCAAGTTTAATTGATTAATTACTGGATGTTATTCATCATTAATGCCCTGATTACTGAAATTAATTTATACTGATTAAATCCAATGAGTCTATCATCCATATAGTAAGCCTGGTAAATACTGTTCGGTGTAAATATGAAATCTTCGTGATGATGAATCCAGGTTATCTTATTTTGTATAATTCATAGTTTTTGTGGATTAATAAATATATACAAAAACTTGACGTCGTTGCTATTCCTGACGTTTCAATGTATATGTATATCAATAATTAATATATATGTTTCTTCTTTTTTAGGTAAGGATGAACTTCAGAAAACATGTTACCTATACTATACATTGAAGGATGACGCCAATTGAATTATCAAGGTAGGCACGAATAGTCGGCTGTTCTTCTCATTTGGATATTTATTCTTTTTTTATATTGGGTTTAACGACGATATATATATATATATATATATATATATATATATATATATATATATATATATATATATATATATATATACACATACATACATACATACATACATACATACATACATACATACATACATACATACATACATACATACATACATACATACATACATACATACATACATACATACATACATACAAACATATATATATATATATATATGGAATTTCAATCAGTCACGAGATGAAAATATCGACAATGATACCGGTATATATAAATATAATATGTAACTCATTTTAAATATAATGGAAAATGTTATCAACTTTTATTCACGATCAAATGCCACCATCAAAGAATAGTCGATGTGTTGCATTTCACAGAATCAATAACGATTACAATGCAAATAAAGCTGCAGCCCCCCCTCCCCTTACTCCCACCACCGCCATGACCACCACCCACTCCGTCCCATTACATTGTAATGATTTTCTTCGACGTTGCATGTGAGGTCTCCATTGTTATGGTTTCTGTTTGGCTTCTCTTTTCTTCACCTTTACAACCCCAATTAATAATACTGGAGCTCTGTTATGTCCCTCCCTATTCTATCTATACGCCATGCTGACGGACGCAGCTACGTGCGAATGATGAAGATTAGGATCGGGCGTCGTACTTATGCAACACCACTAGCGCACGGATGGTTCAAGCCTTCACCGCTCGTGGATACAAGTATATAGATTTATATTTTGTTTGGTGAATAGTTTGCGAGACGTGTTGTGACATTGGCGCCGACCGACACCGTGGATATTGAGCCTTGTTTCTATAGAATAATGAGGCGTCGTAATTACTATTTGGCGTTTATTGCCGCAATGAACATTTGTCTGACATGTATCACACACAATTATATATATATATATATATATATATATATATATATATATATATATATATATATATATATATATATATATATATATATATATATATATATATATATATATATATATATATTAATATATATATATATATATATATATATATATATATATATATATATATATATATATATATATATATATATATATATATATACACACATATATATATATATATATATATATATATATATATATATATATATATATATATATATATATATATATATATATATATATATATATATATATACACACATATATATATATATATATATATATATATATATATATATATATATAGATAGATATATTCATATATATATATATATATATATATATATATATATATATATATTCATATATATATATATATATATATATATATATATATATATATATATATATATATATATAAATATATATATATATATATATATATATATATATATATATATATATATATATATATAAATATATATATATATATATATATATATATATATATATATATATACACATTTTCCCGTACATTTTTATCGAAGTTTGCATATTTTCATGTAAAAAATAATTCTCTCGACTTTATAAATTGTATAATAATTTCGAGTGAATAATGTATATAAATATCGTACGTTCGTTGCACGATTTTGCTTATAATTGATCACTGTGTATGTGTGTTCCTAATTAATGTTACTGAGTATAAAATAATTTTCAAGATAATCCAACTAGAAATCATCAATCTCCTAGTCTAATGCAAGATTTATATAGTGTGTTTTGATGGTTTGTGAAACGTGCATGATGGGTAAATAATACGCAATTTTGGCGTTCCCATTTCGATCATTTATCGTCGATGTATTAACCTTTAGTTGCGGTTTTGCTACCGTGACGCGACGACTAACCAGATTTACCACTTCGTTTTATGGCAGACAATCTCGACGAGAGCGTGTTGATTTATACTGGAGCAGACTCACACATGGTCTTAACGGTAATGTTTCGATTATTTTATCGGATTCAATTGTCTTGAGCGTGGTATCTTTCTGTCGATCAATCTGACTTCTTTCTCTGCGAGGGTATTTTGTCGTGCTGTTCGAAATCATTTCCAGAAATAAATTGAACCTTGAACCTGAATTTGCCTGAACATCGTATCAATATTATGCTCGCTGAAAAGAAGTTTTTCTGATTGTGAAGGAGAATCTGCATTTATAATATATATATATATATATATATATATATATATATATATATATATATATATATATATATATATATATATATATATACATATAAATATATATATATATATATATATATATATATATTTAACAAATATATTTTCATTTGAATATTTCTTGAAAATATGTTGTCAAAATGGAACACCAGTTGATTTCATCGTTTTCATAATTAAAAAAATATATATATTTCAAAGTTTCAAAATAGCACTGTCGATCCGATCGCCTTGTAGGGGAGGGGCAAACTGATAACTCTGAATTCTCTCTATATGTGCTGGAAAGCCAGGAATAGGCCTACTCACGGAAATTTGTCGAGTATGAAACAAATTATTGTCATTGGTTTTATGAGTCCAGCTTTTTCGAGGTTCTAAGAAAGAATTAGTTTCAAGATATCGCCTCTGGTGGTTCCGTATTTTATGTGTATTTATTTATTCTTAAAATTTAATGATACCGTAGCAAAACTTCGCCTTCGGCTTTGATATGAGTTGGCGAAAATAAACCTGGCATTTGACCAAAAATGACCTCAAATAAGCATGCAGAACTGTTACTTTAATTCACTATAAACCGTGTCTATATAAAATTTAGAATTAACTTCTTCTCTATTTTTTTTTAGCAACGTAAAGCAGATGGAAATTTTGTTTCTGAATTCTGATGTTGAAATTATTGTTACATACAACTTGGCCAAACAGATTATTGAGAAATATAAAATGTGTTTTATCTAGAAAATGAAAAAGGAATTCAAGAAGTGCGTCAAAGTTCAATACGGGTTTCCAACCGACGCCACCTATACTGAATAAGCCAGATTGACACAATTATTCTTATCTGTAATACATTTACAAGATTTTCCTTAAAAATATCCAAAATTCGAAATACAGTTTCGTTATCAGAAATACACACCGTTTCGTGTGCTCGATTTTATCGTTAATATAGTTTAATCCGGGTGATTGAATATATTTAATTAAATTTAATTGTCTTAAATAGCTGATGGATATACTACCTAGTTTTCGGTCCAAGAACAACAAACTCAGTCGTATTATAGCCAGTTTAATTTCAATTATTAAATTTTCCACCAGAACGATGCACACACAGTTAAGTTGAAAGCTCTAATTAATGCTTTTCTGTATGTTTTATCCGTTTTATTGTTTACAATCATGATCAGTTCCGATAGTCTAGTGGTGTGGATGTAGGTAGGCAGGCAGGGTATAACGGATTGAATAGTAGACCATCGCGTCAGAGTGTGCATGGCTTGGGCATCGGCTATCTCGCTCTGCACCGCTTCGAGTCAAGTCAGTCTACAACCGGCGGTCTACGTCAACGGTGCACGCTCACTGTCGCTCCTCTGCGTTTCACAACGTGTTTATCTCTCTCTCTGTGGTGTGTGAACTTTCGTTTCGGGACAATATTATAACAATGTCCTACGGGACATTCGTCTTTTACCTTTAAAGACTTGAAATCCGGTATTATGTTCTCGTTTTTTTAAAGTTCGTTACTATACAGTGGTAATAAAAATATTCATTTTAATAAACACGGTCCTAAAACTGTCTGTTAATTTTATCTGAAATTATCAGGAGAAGTTGACATTCATCGAGTTTTCGCTGTTGACAGTTCGAATGTTCTAATTCCATTTATATGGTGTTGTGATGATTTATCCATATAATAATAATTGACATTGTCATGAATATCACGCGAGAAGTGTGCCAAGTGTCTGGAGAACGTACATAAATCATTCGGAAAGAAAATACATCGAATCAAACGTATCTGAAACAAGAAGCTTAGTAACAATAAATTATAGATTTATATATAATTTATTCAAGTTTACAATCTTTCTGATAATAATCTCATGCACACACCCCCGCATAAATTACGTGTTTATGTTCGAGGACTGAATCCTATAGCACCTTTTGTCCCGATGATGCGCCAGCAACATTAGAATGTTGGCGGCCGCAAGGGCTAGTCCTCGACAGTATCCCGAGGGACCTCAAGAAGGGATTGACCACCTCTTTCTCCTGCCCGAGCGAGTGCTAGGCATGGACAGTGGTCATCTCAGACAGGATTTAGCCGGGTTGGACTTCAGCGTGCAATTACTGCACACCGCACCGCAGGGGAATGTCTGGCTATGTAAGTGAATTAATCTTTTGCTTTTTTGTTCACTGTTCTTTTTTTTTGGCCATCAATAGAAAAGGGATGAAACTTCTTTGCTTGAATTTACGATCGATTCTAAATATCAATATTCTTATTGTTAGAAAGTCGACAAGTTGAACCAAGCTATGAAAATCGAATAACTACCAACTTTTCAGGGTATAATGTCTCAGATATTCAGGGGAACATTATTGTAAGGCAAAAACATGGCATAGATAGAATTCTAATGTCGATATGCATAACATTCGGTTTGTGTCCATTTATATTTTCATCTTCAATCTAGAATTGTTTTGAAAATTATCACAAAAATTCGGTGTATATCACTTTTATTATGCGTGTAAAATGTTCTTCAAGCGTGTTCTTGATCTGCTATTTCATGTGAACTAGAACTTTTATTATCTTTCACTTATTTCCCGTTGAATATAATATTAATTATTATCTGTGTTGGGTGATTAGTTTGGAAGTGTCAACCAATTATAATATAAGGCATCATTACGAAGTATATACGGGTGGGTCTTTTAGTTCTGGAATTCAGTTTAAACGTCCAAAGCAGGTTATACAGCGTGGTAATATGACAGTAAGTGTTGTTTCTACTTCAAGGTAATTACCGCAATGGAAAGTCTAATAAGACTTGGCCTATAGGTGTATATGTGGCTGCGCGATGAAAGTTATTATATCGCTCACGCTATGATTGTATCGGAATATAACTCGAGACATCAAACTGGAAAATGTCAAGACATTGTAACGTTAGTTGATGGAACACAAAACCAGTCATTTAAATGTCATTGAGAATTCCGGACAAAAAAATGGTTAACGCATTCTGGTTCAATTGAATTGATGCTTTATACAACATATTCGTTTGAGAAGACGTGGAAAGGTGCATCTGCATTAATTTATATATCTGCTTTACTGTTTGATTATTGTTTCAATAATTTCCGAGACGTTTCTTTCAATTCTAGAAGTTTTTTTTTTGGGGGGGGGGGGTACAAGATTGAAGTTATGATGTACAACTAATAAACAATCACAATTACACGCTGGACCTGGATATAACTCACGTTATCCCGATATTCGTTCTCTGAGCGAAGGCCGTGCAATCGAGTATCGCAGCTGTTTGTGCACCCTTCGTGCTCTAATGAATCTCCTGTTCTGCCACGTGACGAGATTATTGGCCAGCACTTAATTAAAGGTTTTAGCGGTCATCGCTCGATTAAAGTAGATTGCTTCGAGGCACGATGCCCAAATAATTAGCCTCGAGACATCCATCTCGTCGCGCTACATCGTAGACCCGGCTCATTCGGCTGATGTACAACTCCTGAAATCTGATGTACACTTGCCATGAAATCTTCCTGAAATCCCGTGAAATCTCCTTGAAATCCCTTGAAATCTCCTTGATTTCCCGTGAAATCTCCCTGAAATCCTTGAAATCTGATATCAGGTGTACACCAAATTTAATAATTGTTTACCCCTCGGCCGTTCTGACCAAGTGACAGATTCGAATTTCATATTGCTCAAATTGCAGGTAGATGTCATACTCATTTATGATGTTGTTGGATGAGCAAACTTTCTTTTCCTTTTAATTTTTGAATATACTTTTGATCGTTGATATTTTTGTGTGTGCACCTCATCGCCAGCACTATTTGGATTTTCGTTTCTCGTTTTCACAAATATTTGAATGAACATTATTGTAGAAGCGATCGTAGATACACTAGATACAAACGATGTGATCGGTTGTCTCATCAAATAATTCAAGGCAGTCAGGTGGTTGTATAATTCAATTTGTATCTTGAAATCAGAAACTTACTGTGTGCATCGTTTCACAGTCGGGTATTCAAACCTGGGAATAATTTCACTTGTAATTGCAATTCAAGATGCAAATCTAGATTGTATATAGTGATATACGATTAGACTTACAAAATGCTTACAACATGTATACAAACTAGATCGCTGGTGACGGTTATTTTATAAAAGAAAAAAATGCAGACAGTACATTTTATGATGTCAAAGCACTGAGTACATAAAGTTCCATAGTCAAAAGGGATATCGATCGCAATTATTTAAATTGATTTTTTTCAGTTTTCGCGTCATGTATTTATTACTTCAATTGTAAAGGTTTATTTTGATTTCTTTGAGCCGGAATAGAAGCATCGCGCTGCGCTGTGTTATGATGAAACATGTATACCAAGTAATTATCCAGTGACGTGAGTCATAAACCGAAGGCCACTTCTTCGTTCTGAAATCTGAATGCGTTTTCATACCTCGATTTGTAGTTTATAAAGTCGTATTACCTTGATATGGATTTGAAGTCGTCCACAGTATGATTGAATTTGAAATGCGGTATTGCTAATAAGTAATATATAACTACGTCGTTCTAGGGCATACCTGTAAGGCTTTTTTTTTGTTCTATACTCTGTGCTATACACAACAAAGAAAAAAGTTTATTTGTACGAATATTTATTTCAACGTAGAGTTTTTTTTAAATCTATGGGCACTGTGTATACTTGTTGATAACTGGAGTGTATTATTATGAAATGCATATCATGTACTAAGATTTATCTTATATAATATTCCAAAATATAGTCGGAAATGCATTAGTTTTGTGATTCATAGTTGCGTGAAATACACATTGTTAGGTCGCTCAAATATCGAATTCAATATTTGTTATCCAAGGTTTTTATAATAATTATATTTTAATTTTCTATTCTTATTCTTTGTGAATGAAACCCTATGCCATATACAATCAACCATTTGTTATCATACAATTACTTTGGCTAACGCTTACCATGGTGGTTACAAACTCAACTTGAATGCATTATTTAATGACGAATTATACGGTTGCGTGATAGGCAATTACGACAATTGATTAACGTTTATGATGAAAAAAAAACTCATTTTACAATGATTATATGAATCCATCGGTGAGGCAAAACGTTTTTCTGAAGACTGGATTGTTGAGCTGGAAGTACATGCAATAAAAAGTTAATTGAATATTACGGTATTCGAAATGATTCGAGTGGATCCTTTTTAAGAAACGATGAAACTCTTTGGTCGTTTCTTCACCATGCGAATACGTTCCTTTGCTGTGAGAGGAATTGTGTTACGATAATAATATAATATGTATTGTTCGTAGAGTGAAATTCGAAGATTATCGCTGTAATTTTCTATGAAAAAGAGTATAAAACTCAAACTCCCCTTTCTAGTTCACACAACATCACAAAGAAAATAGAAATAAAAAGGTCTATATAACATATAGCGTCTTCTAACCGGTAGGACATTCCAACCTGTAGAACGCAGGACCAGTAAAGAATAAAGCTAAGGCATACGAAGAATTAACCATCCTCCTCCAACCAACAGGTATTTGCTCACAAGAGTGAGTTTTTTTTCGCTTCTCTCTTTCTTATACATAGTTCGATCGAGTTGGTCGTCCGTTTGGATCGACCGTCTTTCTTATCCGTTAGCACTAACGGTCGAGTGTGTCGCACTGCCAATACGCGGAGTCTCGACTGATCTCGTAAAACTTGTGTGGTTGTGCGGAGAGCTATTTTCTGGTGATTGCTTTCGTGGCTTTTATGTGTTGGTCACTAGATGTGTTTTTCGTTTTTTTTTTCAAATATAATATACAAATTAGGTACGCCCACCTAGTTTGATTCAATGAGTAATATTATTATTGTTGTTATATATGCGCAACTTATTATTGAATTGAATATTCGCATGTGTAACGTATCTGCCAACAGTGTGATTTGGAAATATAATCTGGAAAACGAATTCCGACTGGAAAAAATTGGAAATGTATCTTCGTAATGTACTTTTGCTGGCGATTAGAAGACGGGGTTCAGTTATAGGTATAGCAGGTATGTCTGTAAACATTTGGAACTCCATTATGTTCCAAGTTTTATGACAATAATAATGCTCAGTATAGGTGATCATGTACATTTTTCATTTTATACATTATCCATTCATTCTTGTAGGAAAAGGGCTTTTTGATCTTCCTATGTATGAACTTCAATTTTACTCTCCAGGGAATTGAAGAAAACTCGCATATAAAATTGATGATAATTCACTAGTAAAATTCTCTGCATCAGATGAAATGCTCATTAAATACTAGACGTTTCTATAGTCGAAGCACTTGATGGTCACAAAAGAACAATTCTCTTCCGTCAGAACACCAAGTCATTGAAGCAGCCTACCAGTCTAGTTTTACATTCATTCTCACTTATATTGAAGGCAAATAGCTTTTCTTAAAATGACGTAGTTTTTCAATGTGCATGCTCCTTTTAATTCGTGTATAATTTCCAACAAAACGCCATTGTATACGTTGAAAGCTAAAATTTGCAATGTTTCATCTATAATTTCAACGTTACATACGTTCTATGTATGTAGATTGTGGGTGTTGCTTTAATAACGCCTGATACATGAACATAATATTTTCACAATCATCCACACAGTTCATCTTTCTATCAGTAACCCATTAACACTCCTAAAAACCACAGCCGTCAATGAGGGAGGGGGGGGGGGGTCAACGAACAATATTACATCATAATCTGTAAAAATGACGTGAACTAGAGCATCACCGCAATGAAACGGTCCACCGGCATTGTATTCCAGCACACAGGTGTTCGTTATACATATTATTTGCTCTCTAAAAGCAACCATTACCTCTCTTTTTAATTACTGTGTGCTTGTTAAGTGCTCGGTATGCGCGTGGTAATTGAAATAATTAGTCGATCGGTTAAATCATCACCGTTGTGATGGGTGTTTTGCGTCAGGTGACTGTTTGTAACTAGGTATATGTTCTTCCGAGTGGGAACTGAAGAACGAGCAATTTACTTGGAATTTTCACGGTACTAATGTTTAACGGGAACATGGATTATAAATAGTATTTTAACGATATAATACATATTGTGGAAATTGTTGGATATTTTTCCGTTTTTTTTTTCTCAGAGGGCAGGGCATTGCATCTTCCATTTTGCAGGTAAATCCATTGCATTTGGTTGGTATTTCCATGTGACCACTGACCACAGTGCATATACATTACACAATACATGATTTAAAAAAATAGATTACATTCGAAAATATGGATTCGTATGAAAACTAGTATGTTTTTCCATTTCATTTGGCGATTGTATGTTCTATTTTCCATATATTAAATTATTTAAATACTTATATATTTCTCATCTTGTATAGTATCTATTTGGTCCAGTATAGGCCTACTACACGCTAGACAAGTTGAATAATTGGTCAATTGTCAAATTGTCATACATGATTAGAGTTCCTTGGGCCGGAACTCGATGCTTGGTGCTGTGAAGTCCTATATTCACCTTTAATGATTGTTGTACAGAGCACAGCGAGAGGTGCAATTTGTGCTTTTCATCTTTATCCAAAATCTTCAGATCATCTCAACTTTAATTCTAAATGCATACATTTTTATCAAGTTCGTATAACTGAAAAATGTATTTTGTAACTGTAGCTATTGTCGGTCTAACGACATTCAAAAACTAGCTCAAACATACATGGTGCCTTGCCATACAACAACCTTTTGTACGCATGATTTGTAGTATAGCATTGCGGTTTAAGCCGTGCATTTCCTTCTGCAGAGGTCTTGTTTGTATTCTCTTGGAATAACTATATAAGCATCAGAATTGATGGTTGTTTTTTCGAATGAAATTGCATTGAGAACACTGTATAGAGACAATGTGTCAGGCAACTTACAGCCGCATAGCCACATTCTTGGTATTCACTCGTTGCGTCTGAGGATAAGTCGAAAGATGGACGACGTCTTCGGGACTCGCATCCAGGATCGGAAAGTGCTTTAGCCAGGAGATTTGCAAGGAAATGCTCGTATTCCCGCGGGAGTTTGTTGAAATCAAACATGCTTCCTCTACGGATTTGCGACTGAAGCGATCATGTATCGACATTCATCTTGTCCCTAACTGGCATACACGGAGACTCTGAATAGAGTATGTTTGCTTCTAGTGACTCGTTCATTCACTTGATCAAGTTTATGTTTTACCTATTTAAATAATAATAATAATAATAATTACTTTTCCTGTGTAGGACTTATTCTATCAATTCAACTTTGTATTACGCTAGTAACTTTCAGATTGTTTGCTAAAATTATCATGATGACGTTTTTTACTTTTTGCTCTAAAATAACTTGTTGCAGCTTTTTAGTTGCAACTTGCTTAAAATGTATAATTTCATTTGTATCCATGTACCAATTACATTGAAAGGTGGTCAGTGGTTGAATAAACAGACATTACGGTACATCTACATTGTAATTGAATTAATAAACATGTCATTGAATGTTAATCCGAACTATAAATGTATGACTCTTGAACGTTCTCATTTTGAAAATATGATCATCAATAATTTTCCATTGGAGAAAAAGCAGACTCATTATACTTTCTATATAGAAGTGCATCTGTAAGGAGTTATGCTAATTAATAAATTATACTTTTGGTGAAGAAGAGAACAATGTATTTGGGAAAGCACGGAATTTTATTTCGTAGTAGGGACGAGACCGCTGTTTTTCTACCATTCAGCCACTATACATTCTTCGAGAATCATTCAAGCAACAATCGGGTTTTTCATGAATAACCTCGTACTTTATTCCAAATTTAAAACAAGTTCCGTATTTGTATTATATAAGTTTTCCTCTCCACGCCCCAATTCTGACATTAATCTGCCATACATTTCTATGTTCAACATCAGTCTTGGCAGTCTGTATATGAGTTGGCCAGGGAACTACTAATTAACTAAGTAAACCACGATGATGTATACGATGTAGAACGTCAGCGGTTTGCCTATGCCCTATGCTTATATTTACGTACAGTGTATACAATCACCTAAACACCAAGCGCGAATTATGTGATTATCTAGTTTTTTGGGTGTGGTCGTACAGGACAGGGGGTGTGGTACGTACATGGACTAAGGTCATCTCAATCGTGCTAACAGCTGAGCCGTTTTGACACCGTCATGTGAAAGATGCGTTGTAAGGTGTATTGCCACCCGTGGGGACATGTGGATGCTATATTACGTATGTTAATAATCGTATTCATAACGATAATTAGTTGATGGGTATATATAAAAAAATGTATTTAAAGAAACGCCTTTGAAGTGGTTGAACATATAATAGTATATAGATGTACTTGTGTGATATACTTGAATATGCACATGTATCAGCTGTATAAACCAAAAGCTACATAGAGGATGTAGAGAGAGATGCTTTTTTTATATCTCTGTGACCTATGCAAATTATGGAAAGTAAATCCATTGGCTGAGTCTAATCTGATCATGTTCGAGTCTATTTTTTTTTTAAAATGAGATGGCATCGTTTAATGTGTTTCCCTCTGTGTTTTCGATTTCACATTTTATCACAGATCAGCTCTTAAATCTCGATGATGGTAACCTTATGAAGGTCATATCGGTGTCAAGTAAAATGTTCTAACAACTCAATGGAATCGTTGAAGGAGAAATGATATTTAGCTACCTTCATTTGAATGCTTATGCTAGAAATGTATAGTGGTACAGATCTGCTTAATTCCCAGTTAATGATATTCATTCAAATATAATATTTGATGGAATAAAACAGATCCAATATTTTTCTGTATCATCAGAAGACGAATATGTAATGCATGTTCTATTCTGTGAATATCACGAAGAAGTAGAAACACTGATATTTTGCTCAATTTGCCTCGTATGCCACTCGTATGTGTGCTCGTATTCTGTATATTCCTATCTCTTTCTCGAGTTGGACTTCATTTACAGACTTGGTGTTTGTTTACAGAATTTGGCTAATCACTGTAATCACAGTGCCGTGTGTTGATGTAGGCTACCTTCGGTTTTCATGAGTGACTTTTCAGGTCAGGATCTGGACCTGTATATGAGAGATTTACGCGATCGAACTTAATATTCTCAATTGCGTAATAAATTATCCGTGGTATGCTCATTAAAGAGTAAAAGATGAACCGTGAAAAACGGAAGTCGAGTTTTTTCCTTGTAGAAGCGTTTGCTTTTAATTGATGGTGATTAAAGTGTATAGGTTTGTGGCACACCCTTATCATCTGCCAGTGAAATCGAATATAAACTCCGAAGAATTTGGTTCTAAATGAAGTTTTTATAAGTTTATGTGCTTATACGTTACAAAATACAAATAAAAACTGAACTTTCATATAAGTCTGTATACCTACAGACATACATATCTGGAGTAGTTTGAATTTGGATAGTGCTGTCGTTCATATAAACGTGTGTCTTTTTTAAGTGTGAACTAGCTGCAAATTTTACCGCAATACTGACTGCATCGTATGTCATACATTTTGGCAGTCCCCGATCGGCAGTCTCCTTTACCCATTAGCATTGATGATCAGGTGTGTCGACCCACCAACACCAAACATATCAGGTGTACAGATCGCTGCAATTGCTATTTCGCATTTTCTTTCGATTTTGATTGGTTTGCTCGCGTTTCTTGGCAGTGATAATTACATAGCAAAAGGTATCACTAACCTATGATAACTTTTTCCTATTTGTTACGCTCGGTAAGTCTTGGGGTTTATATTACTGTACATTCATATTCAGCACATCGTAATGTGTAGTTTTTTTGCCAGACCGTGTCACTGTTTCACTCACCGATGCATAAAATCATCTTTACCCATGTTTTCTAACCACTGGATGAATGGCGAACATGACCCATAATGTTGGTTTAAGCTTCTGTGCTAGTCAAGTTCCTAATCTAGGCCTCCTGTATAGGTCTATTGCTAATTTATTCACAAAACGTGTGTTTTCGTTTTTTAATTGGCAAGTGTTGGCGGCTACCATCTAGCTTTAATATCGGATCGGGATATTCTTTATCGAAACGATGATCGATATCAAATTGAAACAATCGGAAATAGCTCAAATGAGTAATGACTAATAAGTCAAATAATGAGTAATAAGTCAAATAACCAGGTGAAAAAATGTATGAAATTAACAGTATAATGTTGTATGCTGAGTGTAATATGTAATATGTGTATCAAGGGAAAGACCTTGACGTACTGATGCGTTCTTATAACTACAGCAGAAGATTGTTTTAAGAAAACTACCAGAAATTGTAATTACTTTCTCATTTGAAAAAGGAATTGACCATCTTTCATGAGTGTCGAATATAATTTTGTATCTTATTGTAAAATACCTCTTTTTTTACCATATATTTTGTTCGAATATTTTTAAGGATACCCAGAGCAGAGGACGAGATCTCGGAAATGTGCGGAGATAAAAGTAGAGTGGAGAGACCTAGGGAGAGATGGAAGACGGGAGTGAGAAGAGCTGTGGAAGAGAGAGGGGAGTGATGGACTGAAGTTGAGAGCTGTAAAATATAAATGGTGGAAGGATGGTGAGAAATGGAGAGTGGTGGTGAGAAGAGTTGAGATGGAAGGAGGAAGAGGAGGAGTAGAAGGACTTGGATTTGGACCTGGCAAACCCAAGTCGACATAATTTGCCCTATAGTTATTATGCACTTATCTAACTTTGTAAGTAAAAGTCTTTGGAAAATGGAAATGAAAAAAAAAATGTAGAATATAGGGTGAAACTGATAGTTTTACATGAACAAGAATCATGCCCTCCAATTTCGTATTTTTTCCCATTCGATATCGATTGAGAATTGAACAATGAACATTCCATACATTACGATCGATATTCGATATTAAAGTTTCGATTTCGTTTGCAATTTTCATATCGAATGGCAGTACTCAACTAGAAAATATCACTTTGCTATCAAACGTGTTATTTCTCTGTTTGTTCTGAGAGTCGACTAGAGATAAGAGAGATGATCTATAATTTTTACACCTATAAAATGTTCAAACTTACAAAATATAATGTACAAAATATAATAATAACTTCTGTGCGTTTCCCATGTCTGACAGCATCCGACAACACTCGTTCGTATTCAAGTATGCCGTTAAATTATGATGAGTAAAATTGGACATGAGACCAACCTTTGCAAGTGAACAAAGTAAAATCTTGCAGTGCTCTTTAGAAGAGTAGGCCTAATTAATGTTGGTCTAAGAACAAGTTGAATAATTTCAAATGACAATTGAAAATAGAAAATTCTCCACTTTGTCCCATATGATGTGTGATATTATGTTTGACAAGATGGGGAAAAGATTGACGTTTTACAGGTGTAATTGATTTCAATTAAAACGTATAAAATTTAGCCAGGCTTTTTACAATTCATATAATTTCATTCTCCACCGTCGTGGAAAGGTTAACCGGTTAAAATATATACACTCCTGACATTATACGTAGCTGCACCAATTTGTGTTATACATTCTAATTCGTCAGATGAGTATAGAGGGTCGATGGTAATTGCCTACCCATTATATAGGTCAGTGTACAGGGGTTGTATGATTGTTATAGTTTAAAGTTCAAAGGTCAAACTGGATATATTTTACGGTCAAAGAGTGGTTTATTCTGTCTTATTGATCTCAACTCTAGAATAAACCTTTTCTTCTCTCTCGCTCTCTCTTCCCGTAATACGTGAGTTGTAGTCGCGACATCCAGTCTGGATGGAGAGACGTCTGCATGCATTCTTGTCTGGAACATTCTCTCTCTCTCTCTCTCTCTCTCTCACTGTTTCACTTATTATTCTAGCTTTATTATTAGGAAATGAGCCGTGTAGACAATCAATTAGAAGTGGTATATATATTTATTTTTGTAAATACTTTTATAACTTGGCTGCTTTATTAACTTACATCGGTAGGTCTACAAACTTTAAATTGAAACAATTGTTATTCAACACCTAAAAAACTGTTTCAATATGTCTTCGTATTCAGCCTTATAATTTGTGAAAGAAATTAAATATGAAGGTATAATACTGTGACTTCACAAACTATAAGCTGTATATAAATATAGTGACGGTTCATCATTTTATATCTATTGAAGTTGTTCATGTAATTTGAAAGTAAAAAGCCTTGAGAAATATATAAGGTGTGAAAAAAGTTTTTTTCATCATAAAAATGAGTAATAACAATTGTAAAAAAGGGAATACGTTTTTACCCAATCAAATACTTACCAATTCCCTTGGGACGAGATATATAACCAGTAGAGATTTCTCCACGGGTAGGCCTACCATAGGCTGGTAAAGATTACCGACGGTTTATGAGAAGCGCGTATTTTTTTATGCATTAACAACCGATTACAGTTCGCGATAGGTATTTTTCACTTGGGATTTATCCCTTTATTGCACATTTTTACCAACGAAAACTGAACTCTTGCAAGCATATATAATCTCATCACTACATCAACATTGGTGTAGTTCTTTTATTACATGTATATTGCAGATATTATTACTTCGATTATAAGGTAATAGTTTTCGCTTGTGTTACGCGGTACAAGATTAAAAACATATCTATATAATTCCGCGCTCTCAAGCCATAACCTCGTTTCGAATTTCTCTTTCGAATAAAATAGATATTGTTCAATTGCTGTCGGCCTAAGGAATCGTTTTCTAGTGCCCTACTAGTAACCATGCATTCACTAATTGGGGGCAAGAGCACATGAAGCTTGTACGCGGAAATAAATGGTCAAATAGTACATGATTATTGTTTGGGCAGCGAGTCATATCTGTATGATGGAATGTGTTGAGAATATAACGGGTATTTCTTCTAGTGTTCGTTGCAGTCGATGGCTATACACACGAAATGTATTGCATAATTTATTGGAACCGCGATGCGAAATTTATTGTTTGAAATATCTCAATGAGATATTCTTCAATGTATAGAGAATATGTACATGATGTATCTACCCTCCATCTTTGAGATCATCAAATATTGACGGTGTATATTTTGGCACTAAGAAGAAAAATACTTGATTGGTGATATTAGTGACTGCTAAAATGTATATCTTGGGTATTTATAGTAGAAATGCAGTATTATTAATTATGCTGTGAGCCTAATTCAGTCGATTCATTCTAATAATTAGTTGACCAGTTTTATATTATCAAGATTATAGTTGAAAGTGTAAAACACATTCAACGGGTTCGATTTTTTATCTTTAAAAAAATACGCAGCTACGTATCTTCGTTATTATTCATTTCAAAGATCAGTCTTCAATTTTACTCCCGCAAAAGTAATAGATTATTTGATAAAAAAGTGGGTGTTTTTAAGTAGTTCCGCCTAATTCTAAATGTGGCATCCTTTAAAGTGTATTTTGAATATAGAGCTAAATTAGGTGTACAACACCCTTTTCGTAAGAATGATAGTACACTCGATTAACCCTTCCATGGTGTAAGATCCACATCGGCTTGATTTATGATTTAACTATAGTCTAGATAGCTATGAGTAATAGGTCTAAATAAAGGTGTAGTTTATTATACAGTAGGCCTATTACAGCTGTAGTTGGTAATTTGTATGTATGTAAAACAGGGGTAGTTGATTTATCTAGACATGAAAGGTTGATTCCAGAGAAGACCTATACATCATACAAAGGTCAATGTATTTTCTGTAATCCATAACGTCGAACCACAAAGATACCACAAAAAACAAAACAATACGAAAAATATCATTTGACGATTTTTTTTTTTCATCATTTCGGTAATATTCGTTTTTTATTTTCATTTTTTCTTTAGGTTTGTTAAATTAGACTTATATTATAGATAGATTTGAATGAATGAATATTAGAGTTTTAAGATTTATATTTTGGACTTGATATTCATATTTATATTATAGACTTCTCTTCAATTATATTAGACTCACTAGACTATTTTACTTATTACCACTCTACGAGCCATGATTAAATATACCTACAAATTCTCATTGAGAAAAATTATAGATGTCATTCATTCAGTACACCTTTTAGAGCACCTACTTAAAAAACTCATTCGTAAGCGCAAGTCAAGTATACAAATAATTATACACCAATTTCATTTCTACTGTCACTGTCAGCGTGACCTGACAAAACTACCAATTAAGATATCCATATAGAACTAAATTCTTACCCGTTATAATTGTACAATCCGTTTCTATACCTAGTGTGAAAATTTGAATGCATAACCAATCACCACAACCTTTATAATTGTTTCAATTTAGGCCACAATTATTTGTAGATTCATTCTCTATCTATTTATTTTCATTAGGGAGATGTGTTATGTATGATATTATCGGTATTGTATTGTTTGTGTAGCCCCGGGGACAGTTTCTATTTGGACTTGGTGCGCATGGCGGCACTTCTTTTAAGGGAATCGATGCATGATGATACGCGGACCCTCTAATGGAAAGCAGTGTCCGATGTGCTGTATGCGTACTTTCTTCCATTGTTGTATCTAGAATAGGAGAACAGTGTGTAATTGGTTTGTATGGTTCAATATTGACAGAACAATGATCTTGTTGACTGTCATTGGTAATCGTGATTGGTTCATTTATGATGACCGTGTATAGCGTTTGTTATGACGATTGAAACAATTAGTTTCAATTATGTTTCATATTGTTGGTTCATGTTTACTTCTTTCAACTAGATAGGGCCACTACTTTATATACGGGCAATGAATGTATAGGTCAGAGGCCAGATGGGCATTTTCCAATGGTCATTATCGAAACTAGAAGCAAATATGGTACATATGCCTCTGGTAACTCTTGATGGCTCTCTAGCCTCTAGTTACTCTAGATAGATAGCTCTTCTGGTATAATAATTGATATATTTCTTCAATTTAATTCAAGTTTTTAGAAAAGTATCAATATGTCGAAGAAATCTCACCGGATTTCGTCTAAAAAAAAACATATACGAATTATATTGAAACGAATTTTCAAACGACCATACCAAAGAATACAACCTTCTTACTCTACCAAATGTAAGAACCAAGTGATCCAAAAATAATTATGATCCGTATATACCGTCCTAAATATTGATATTATCAAAATTATACTGCTTGTTAACAAATCGTACCATCGCCGGCTGCTTTATACGTTTCGAAGACGTGTTTTTTTGCTATTATATATATTTTTGATTTCATATCATCTCTCCCAATGAACACAACCGTGCACATCATAACGTTGATCCTATCTTGACGGGAGTTCGATCAGATTACTATTAGAGTGTATATACTGTCGGTCGTGAGCTCCCAGAAGAGCTACTTGCTTCGAGCAACAGTTCGAATAGAATAATAGATTCACTCGCGAATCGCGAGGATGCAGCAACCCTGACATGGCCAGATCGTGACCACTTCGGTCTTGGTTTGGTCGATAATGCATTAGCATTACATATATACTATCATCAGACGGCTAATGCCCACGATTTGTACTCGGTATTGTGGTGAAGACGAATGGTCTCGGATTGTGAGATGGACTTTCAGACAGTTTGAATGACCACGTTATAACAATGGGCATGTATACTGTAATTCACGAGTGTGTGGGCGACTGTCGTGCTCGACCGTACAAGCTTTACTGCCTTTTTTGGTATACATTTTTTCAGATGATTTTTTTTTAAATCACGTTACATTATAGTCGATACATAGTGCATGTACACCGTACTAAAATAACCCTCACTTGATTTTTTTTTTTGTAATGAATGGATTTTTCAGTAATTGTTATGCGTACAACATTGTTATGCTTGTTGTTGTTTGTTGTGTTTGTTGTTGTTGTGTAATACTCGTTTGAGAAAATATCATTTTGACTTCTGCATTGTAAAACAATTGTTGCACATTTCTGTTTACCAATTTTAAACTAGCTTTGAAGTTACCAGTTCTATCTTGAAAATATACACATTTTAATATATATTTTACTTTCATATTACAATTTTGAAATGTGATAAGACTCATTATAAAAAAAAAACAGATATTTTACACATTCAACCTGCACTCTCTTAACTACCGGTACCTTCCGTTAAGCTAATTCATGTCCTTATCTCGGTCGAATTGTTTTATAGGGCCTATATAATTATCCAACTATCGTTTTCTATATTATCTAATATATAACGGTGGCGGTGGTCATTGCCACAGGTCATTGCATTGTCACGTGACATTGACATTTCGTTCGCCTTGGAAACAAGACATGTGGCATTACCATACCGCATTATCTCGAGAACTTTCAACTGGAAACCCTTGATTGTCATCCTATAACACACGTCAATTGTCGGTTCCTACTGTTGAAATGTACATGTCGTAACGATACCATAATTAAATGTTATCAGTTGGGGCTATAAGAAAACAGATATTACCCGGACAATCATTTTTTATTCTGATATATGAACACGACAATATACTGTCATTGTAGAACAGTCAGTTCTCGAGCATTGACGTACATTATATGAACTTGGTTGAATTTAGTGTGTATAAAAAACGTACTGTGTTCTCAAGTGTTTTTCATCGTATTGTTGGAATTCAAGCAGTTTTTTAAGGTAGGACCACTTTTTCGTGATGTCAACGTTTACTGTAATTGTATATGTTTATCGTTAATAATAGATCTGTTTGAATGTTGATATGCGAGTTTCGTTGAAAAGTAAAAAAGTGAATTTCACTGGGAATGCGTTTGTATTATAGGCCTACCAGGTAGTAATCGAATGTCGTTAGCTTATATATCTTCAATTATTGTTTATACATATGAAAGTTATTCTTTTTTTGTAATCCATGCATATTATCGAGGAGAATTGACCGGATGAGGAGAAATCTGATATACTCATATATATTTACAAATGATGCGTCAGATTTTGGATCAATTTATTTATTATCCGTGTCACTGGACCATACCCGTCTAATGATATGTATTAGACGTAGAATAATTTGACCCTTTATTTGCTGAACCATTCGATACGTATATCTTCTCCTGTGAAATCGCTTCTATTATTGTTGTGAAGTGTCAATTATCTGTTCGATTACAGATATCATATTGGAGCAGAATACCATGTTGGGTATAATCAAAATCGATTTGATCGAACGTAATCGTTTGGATATTTCACATTTATACAGTTTCAACAGTGAGATGTTATTTCTCGAAAACTTTTTTTGAGAAGTAAATGTCTGCCATATATACTTATTTATAGGCTATATTATACTATATACTGCAATCCATACATATCAATGCAACCGTTATGGCACTATAGATGTATACTGTATTACAAGTTTTGAATATCGTAACCTTTTATAAAGGTTTTTAACGTCTTCGACATGACCAACGTGAAACGCAAATGTGAAAAACAATGTACAATATTTTACGCTATTCCCATGGTACGACATGCAGTCTTATAATTATATCGATTGGTCTTGTTATGTTGGTACAAAAATCATCGTCACGCGTGATTTGCAGTATATAAATATAATCCATCAAGGAACCCTTTCACTTGTTGAACTTGTTGTGGTTTTCTTTCGATTAATTCACTATCTATAAATGATGATAGGTGAGACTAGACTAGTTAGAAACATTTCGCTTACACATCTATCATGCTCAATCTTTTCCATATTTTGGATGAAAAGTATTTTAAATCGTGATAAATACATTTGAAACGGTTTCTATCAAAATAAAATGTGCTACTTTTATTCATATATATATATATATATATATATATATATATATATATATATATATATATATATATATATATATATATTTAGAAATATTCCATCAACGCCGACCGTGACGTTTTCTTTCTCTCTGAGAATTCGTGAATCGAGTAGTCTAAAGTAGAGAACTTTGTAACAAAAACGCGATATCCATAAATTGAGAAACTATTGTGTTCATGTACTAAACAATGGCATTAGAAGAATGCGGGACAAAAGGTGTCATATGCTCAATCCGACACAGAATATAAATAAATTACAAATATGGCACAACTTTCAAATTTATTTCGCTTTCGTTGAAACACCTTCCTTCAAAGTGTCTATGTGTATATTAAATGATGATACCGCATAGCTTGGCTAGCTGTATAAGAGCTTATACAAGTTTTCTAGACAAGGGGTTTCATGACGATTACAGGTGTTCCACTGTATCAATCGCAATTGCTAGATGTATATCCAGTACTTTCTTACACTTTCGTAGTGATAATCTCTAAATTTAAATTAAACTTCACAAATTCAACATTTTAAAATTGTATTAAACAATTGTTTTTCTTTGTGTAAAACTCATAAAAACACTTGCAAACAGGATGTCTGTATGGCAAATCTGGTAATACAATCCGGAATGCAATCGAAGAGACACAGCTGTGTTGGCGTATCTAGAATATAAACCTGTTCGTCGCTTGCTTGTGACAATCTGGGTTCATATCCCGAATAAGGCATGCATTTCAGCCGCGTCCATCAGTCACATCTACTCACTTCTGTCCCCATATAAACTACATACTTGTTGGGGCCACACAAATCATATCGCATACAAGTTCTGTTATTACACATACCTCGGATAGGCAAAGTGCCCAAGCACCTGATTGCATTATGCAGATCTATGTGTCATTGTGCACTTCATGATGGCTTATATGGGCTGGTATGCGCGCGCACAACTTGATTCATTACAAAGGTGAGATATGCGTGTGTCACGTGGTTGATTGATTGGCAATCGGTATTGTTAAATGATGAATTGTCCGAGTTGGTATGTGTATAATCGAAGTTGTAAATGGGCCCACGAGAACAATTTGTTTAAATCGATTGTTATGCCAAATGAATGGACGTTGGGTGATGCATATAAATTGCATATAGCTGTAGCTTAATAGAGATCAACATCACAATGTATTCAAATTTATTTACTATACCTTGTGCATTATAGCATATTTATAGTTTTATACATGAGAGTAATTAAGTAATAATTCCAGTAAGGCCCACAACTGGAAATAATGGGCTTTCCACTTTTTTTTAGTGATGTTGCGATTGAAATAAATTATCAACATCCAAGCCTTGGAGAATTAACGGTGTGTATAATTCAACATCTTCAAGATCTTTTTCATACTCGTCTTTGCTCAACATTATATATATTGAATCGATAAAATCATGATATTTTTACGACTGTTATAACTATAGAACCTTTTCGCTATACGAATGTACGTTTTACGTTCAATACTATAAATCGTAATGTATTGCAATGCAATTTGTTCGTTCGTCCATTCACATTCAGACATATGTATAAGGCCTTGATTACCTGGGTTACATTTGCATGTCTGGTAATACTCATGGCGAATACGTGTCAAACTATGAGTGTATACTGCTGATTAATTGCTATCTTGCAACTAAGCGATTTCAATTCCGAGGTATTGAGCGTGTATATGCAGAGAAATGCAGACTGCAGAACTTACTATAACCCTAGACGAAAGCATGTTTATTTGAAGATGTTGAATGAAAAACAGATTTGAAGATGTTGGTTGAGCCAGAGGAAGCAACAGCGCTGCTATACTGCTTGCAAATTAAAAGCTGCCGTTTAGGTGGTAATGTACAAAATGTCCTACGGCATGTTCATTTTTTAGATCTTCGGTTAGCATAGTCTTTCGATTCTTCGATTATATTAGTAGTGTAATTGCAGCTTCTATGGGTCGGCCAGCGTAGAAGGGGTGCCACCAAAATGGCAGCCTTCAATTTGCAATAATAATTCCTGCTGCTCTTTTATATTAGTCGTTTGTTTACAACCCACTGATTTATATGTAAATTCTTCTTCACGTAGCAAGGTATTGAAATGGAATCTTCTCATCCCAATTTTTCCATCATTATAATTACACCGTTATTACACAAGAATCAATCATAGTTTGATATTTGTAAATTACGATTTCAGAATACGTTCCCTTGTTGGCTCATTATATCACTGTTAGGGTAGTGACGTTATTCAATCAACATGAATTTACAGTATGCCATGATTAAATTATAACATACATGCTATTTTTTAATAAAATATTATTTTTAATATCTCTAAATTGACTCGAAATATTGAATCTAATGAGTGAAAAGCTGTATCACTTCTAGAAGTCCTCTCCAAGCTCTGCGGTTTATGTCTGGACTATATAACTCATGGTGTCCATATTGTAGTCCGAGTGCTCTGCGGGGCGTAACTACCGTGCAAAGAGCCATGGCATAGAACACGCCACGCGCTCAACAATGCTCGCCCGTGACCAATTACCTCAAAATATTAGTATTATTAGTAACTAGACTAGCATGTTTGACGACTTTCGTGGCTGACGATCGTTAAACAGAACGTAGCGTTCATTGCAGTGGTTTGAGAGTTAGTTTATACAAATTGCCAGACATTGGTAGATGAAATATCACTGCGTTTGTACCAACTGCACTCGCCCATTTGTTCGTATGTATCATTCATTAGGTTTTTTCTGCATTACCGGAGAGTAGAGAAAATTCACGAGATTACAGAAAATTCACGAGTTGCTTTCTAACGAACGTGTCAAAGGTTGATCTTATAGCCACACCCGGGTGGAGGTGCCAGGTTTGAATTTAACCAAGATTGTTCTTTATCAATTGATCTGATTTCTGGAATTGATTGAAGTTTGAATTTATCAATTGTTTCATTTAGTCTGATAATATCAAATTTTGTGATGTATGTTTTCTCTTCAGTATATTTGTGTACTTGTTGAAATGAATCAATTGACCTATTTCCAATGGTTAATTATTCAATAAATTTTCCTCGACTCGAATAAAATATGTCGTTGCAAGGTCACCTGATCTTTTGCTTCTCAGAGTTCATGTGTGTACCACCGTTTCATTCAAGAAAGAGACAAAAAATAACTATCCCCAACAATCTATAGCTGAATGTAGGGTCGTCAAGCAACTAAAAATACATATAACTGCTACAATTTACAGATATCTTCACAAACCTTACCAAATCTTCAAGATTTACCACTTTTAATTATCGTGTTTAATCGTAATAGCACCTAAATCCTCTACATTGAATGAGAATCACAGCAGATATACATGTATATATATATATATATATATATATATATATATATATATATATATATATATATATATATATATATATATATATATATATATATATACGTGTATAAAATCACTTCGAAAACTAACAATATATCTTCCATAAAGTTTACCATAAAATGGCCTTGTTTTTTTCCACCATCCAAACCTTGGACGAGTGTGTTCTATCAATGCGATATGATTCGACATTTTGACAGGTCTTCTAGGCACATGGTGATCATTAGGCGCACCATCACATCGTACCTGAGACTGTCTTTCACTTCCAACCGTCGGTGATAGGTTTCATAATCAAGGTCATTATTGGAATCGGTGCGACCTTCGTTGAATCTGGTTTACAAACAAATATTTCTCTATGGAGAAATAGGATGTCCCGAAAGTCCAAATATAGTATGCGGACTTTGGGGATTGTAAAGGTGTATTGTGTGGGACTAAGATATATCGTGTTTTTTCAAAATATATTTCCCAACGACTGTGTAATTACTTTTCAAGTCACAAAGAGGCCCGAAAATTACTGAAAAAAATGTTTTGAATTATTGCCACTAACTGATATTGATTAAATGGCCCAACCAGTAATAAACTATAGAGTCTTGTATATAGTCACTCAGTGCTCAATTTGTGTTACGTATAAAAAAAAATCAATCAATGATATAAATACTACAACTTTATGAATGTTGTGAATGAATACGTTTTTCATTTGATTGATTATTGTTCCTCTACGGAACCCACGAACATCTATAGGTTATGTGGAGATACGAATGAGCGGATGATGGATGAATGTTGGAAACCCAAATGCCTAATGCCGGACTCGAACCCACGCTCATATCGACTTGAGTTTCTGAAGCAGTGCGGTATATATCTGAGTAAGCCGGGTGAGGCGGCAAATGCGTTCTTATACGTGTCACGTGTGCAATCATTTACTATTATCTTCATCTTTTGACGGGGGCGCTAAAGAGCGAATACTGGAATATAGATACTATACCAAGAGTGAAGGTGGGCTTGGCGTGTAATAACGCCGTAAGAGCTACTATTTCGGGAAATTGGTTATTGGTTATAGGGTTATTTTGGTGAGGTTTTGATTGTTTCCTCGAATAGGTACATCCTCTTTCAAAGTAAGCACGTCAAACCCCCCAAGTTCACTCTTAATGGTATGTGGTATTCCAGTATGCGCTCTTCAGGCACCCCCTTCGACTGGGAAGTTTAACCAAACACCTCGATATGAGAAACATATTGTATATCGATTTCCGGAAATTTTTTGAGAAATTATATCCGCCATATTTGAATCCAAACGGTTTTTGGAAACTCCATGCATTTTTGAATTCTGATTAGAATTTTGAGTCTGATTTCTGATCATTATTTGGTACATTTTTTTTTCCCAAATGATATAATTTCATATATCGAACGCTATATTTCGTATGAAAGTAATCTATATGTGCACATTGGATTATGGAGAGATATATTTGTTGTATATCAGAAGCTATATTTTTCATTACCCTACGTTTGTGAAGCTCTAGTATTCAACGGTTGACTGTTCGACCGAAATTCCACGTGTTTCGTTTAGTGTATAAGAATAGCGGCAGATGTTTTCTGTAAAGTTTTGCATACATGGTTCAAAGGTGTAATTGGTTAGGACCTGCCGTGAGAAATATAAGGGTCACTTGCACGATAGAATGTGAGATAGCAGTATAAGTACCTCCACTTTGGCTAAATAATTGCATTAAATATACGGTATATATATATATATATATATATATATATATATATATATATATATATATATATATATATATATATATATATATATATATATTACATATATCAATCTATATATATATATATATATATATATATATATATATATATATATATATATATAATATATATATATATATAATATATATATATATATATATATATATATATATATATATATATATATATATATATATGTATAATATATATATATATATATATATATATATGTATAATATATATATATATATATATATATATATATATATATGTATGTATAATATATATATATATATATATATATATATATATATATAAATATATATATATATATATGTATAATATATATATATATATATATATATATATATATATATGTATAATATATATATATATATATATATATATATATATGTATAATATATATATATATATATATATATATATATATATATATATATATATATATATATATATATATATATATATCAGCGACTCATCACTGATAACAAATTATTGCATTGGGAGTCTATAGTTAAGTTCAGTTGGCTTATAGTTGAGCATGTATGATGTATAGTAGTAGTATAATGATGATGTCTGAGATATCTATGGGATTTTTTTATGACTAAATATTAAATAGCTCTGTCTCAAATGAAAAGAAATGTCTCAAGAATTGTAAAACTCACGAAGAAAAATGATCGACCTACAATATTTAAGAAGAAAAATATGCAGATAATGCAATAGATGCACGTACTTGCAATCGAGTTCTTTGAAATCACAAATTTTTACAATAACTTTTCATACTTTTACTGAAGTACGGGTACGTAATTTAAAAGAGCTACGTTGCTCTTGAAAAGATTTGTAACATCGGTTATACTTGCTATCAACACAATTGTATTGAAGGTGATAGCAAACTGAACTATGCATATTTCAATCTCATTGTTTGTATCCGAAATTTTATATAAACCCATTATGTACATATACGATGTACAGGTTCGAAAAAGTACAGTAGACAAAACTAAATTAAGAGATATTTCAGTACTGATTGATATATTTTCTTCAAGTGATGACTGCACTCATACTCGGATTCAAGGCGTTTACGACGTTTAATTACATGCTAGCTTCGCAGACATTTGACATCGATGACGTCACGTAGGCCTACTCAATTAACTCTCCGACCGGTAATTGCACTCGCTAAGTACACAGTGTCCGTGGCAGTGTACTCCTCGTCCGGTGCGGGTTGACGTTCGCGGCTATTTGTAAACAAGAGATGCATTTTAATAACACACTTTCACATGTCGTTTAATTATTCCCATTATACGTTAAATATTGTGATTTCTCTGTTGTAATATGTTAAGAATTACGGTTGTATAATGAATATACATATACGTGCACTTCCAAGTTGACTTTATACCGAGACAACACACTGAACCGTCATTCGGGAGACCGGGGTTCGATTCCCGCCATGGTCGACCATCCTGACAGGATGTTTTCGTGGTTTCCCTCTGTCGTTCTAGTTGGTACTGGGATGGTTCCTTAACAACAGGCCACGACCGACTCCTTCCCACCATCCAAAACACCTAATAAAATAACCTTTCATCTCATCATCCACCGACGCCAATAGATCGTAGCCATCAGTATAGTGCGTCGTTAAAACCCAATATATAAAAAATAGTCAACTTCATTAAAAACATTCCAATTTTATTCTTATAAATAACTCAAGTGTAGGTGTATAATTTTAAGTAAGTAGGCCTATGTCTATATTTTAATTCATTATTAGGAAATTAACTGGACATTAGATGTGGCATTAGTTATGCTATTAGTTTTTGGGGTGGTAAGATCGCCCTTGTAGTGCCCCGTTCAAACGATTCCATCTTAACATCTTGTCAACCAATACTTTTTCAATATTTATTTTTCAAAAAAAGTTGTGTACCGGTACAAAATTCTGCTTCGACTAATGATTTATGTAACTGTATTTGTTAGCCTACCATTCGTTTTAGTAGGCCTATAGACATATTTTCGACTGGATGCTAATTTTATGATAATTACTTGCAAAGTTAGGAAGAATCTTTTTTCCATGTCGTCTGCGCTCGATACGAAGACATTGTTCTTTCTCTTTCTCCAAGTCTGCAGGTTGTGGTAACGACTTTCAAAAAAGCAATCTAAACTATTTCGCGTAGTTTTTTTTGGTGCGTTACTCCCCACCCATATTCAAATGCGATCGTTACGAAGAGAATGTTTCGCATCGTCTAGGCATCTACAGTAGAGTTCACGTATATTTTAATGCAAATTATCATAATTCCCCGTAATTACATGTAAATTCACTGTCACACTCGGGACAGTCAAGGTCAAAAATGACTCACCCAATTGGTGTCACTTATATTTTAAACATTTAATTAAACTTGCGAGAAGTTATTTTGTAGGTTGGCTAGTTCATGCCTCAAACCCCTGATTTCTCATTTTAATTCACCCCGTAATTGCACGAGAAGATGAATCGAAACCTCTGATCTTGTATGACACTTTCAAACGGACTCTCGAGCACGATAGATAAATGACATCCGAAGTCAGGTGGCAACGGGGATTCTCATTTAAATCCATAATGAATGTTAATTTATTCAACTGCAATCAAAGGGTAGTCGTGTTTTGGGCGTAAACATCAGTAACATGTATACTAATATATAGGAAGTTGTACCAAAATTTACATACAGTATAAAGTAGTGTATATGCTTCACTTTAGATGCACAATGTTCGAATGTACGGTATCATTTAGTTGATATAGCGGATAGCCCGCTGTTTGGTGATAATTCAGAGGGCCAGCTGTTTAGTAATTTATTTGTATACAGACGAGTTGTTAGTATTCATGACCTATTTAGGATAGTTGTGTATCTTATTACACAGTAGGATAGTCGTAATGTGTGATATTCATTTATGTATATAACGTGTTTTTTTTAGGTTTTATTTATGAATCAGCTTTCTTCTAACATTTTCCAAAAATTGATATTTCATGGCGTTTAACTAGTGTACCGTCAAACTAGCTCCTATTATTATTATTTTTGTTGTTGTTGGTGTTTAACGGCGCGTCAACATCTGAGGTTATTTTGCTCCGGTTACTATAGCTCCTTTCGTGACAATAATACATCGTTTAGAAAAATTTTTCACCGTGTGATGATCAATTTCGTTATTCTTGCTCATTTTGATGAGTTCTTTTGTGCGTTGTTTTTTTATGTTAACGAGTCTATATAAATCTATATTAATTCAGAACCATGACAAATACATTTTTGGTACTTTTTAGATGTGTTTGTGTTTATTTTCATGGTAAGTGTTTGTACGTGCTTAACTGGGTCGAATATCAAATGACTTCTTTCATGGAGTGTAAATTGACTGTCCTACTACGTGAACCCTATTATAATGTTATCATTCCTGTAGAAGTGACGGACAAAGTGAAAGATCTCTCAAATTACAGAAACGTGAAATGATAACTTATATTAAACTTACCGTAATGTGACAGTATAATAACCTGTAATGAATGTTGATATGCATTTTGCATCAGCAGGCAGTCGCCAACACCGTGAATTGCACCATACCTAAATGCATAAATCATAATTAGAAGGTATTTGAAAAGTATTTACCGTGTATACGTCGGTCTCTGAAAGTGTGTCGACGGCGGGTTCATCATATAATATCAAGGAGAAACATTTAGGGCCTAATGATCCATCTTATTTTCAAGTACCGGTAAAGTGAAATTCGCGGGTCGACGCTTCTGACTGGTGATGATGATTGAGACGGCCGATTCCTTGGCTCGAATTGTATCGATAATGTTATCGATATTTATATCGATATAAATATGTTATTTATATGATATTGTGTCGATAGTGGACACCACCAATAAGTCGATTATGAAATATTAAATGACTCGTACAAAATAACTTGTACATATACCATTTTTGTCGCTACTTATATGTATATGATGTACAAATTGTTATTTTTGTTGGCAATTAACAGTTAATTGTCAATTCTAAGATACCAGCTTCACAGCTTTCAACTTTTAGTTCAACTATTGCATACTATTATATTCTATTATCATTACTCTTATCACAGTCTTAGTTCTCGGTTTTTTCAATGACTGGTATTTTTTATCATATAATTTTTCAATCATATATTTTTTATCATATTTTTATCACACATTTTTATCATATATTGTTCAATCATTCACTTCCAGTCATTATATTTTTATCATAATTCAGAAATTGAAAAACTTCTACTGTCACATTGTTAAATTCCCATATAATTTTATATTTTTAATTAATTGCTTTTTTCGTGTATAATTTATTCAATCTTGTATGCAAGACAGTCTTTATTGGAGATGATTAAAGATGTTAAAGATCGATGCACCAGTATTCTCATTCGCCGACCAATTGAGAGAGTCTAGGCTACCAATAAATCTCTATTAAAATTTAAACGGCCGACGTTTGTTTCGTTCGACCCGTGCTGCGATCATCCTATACCCGGAAGGTGTTGAGAACAAATCGATGTGACGACCGCTGCGACATCGACGACAGCATTATGCTGATGATGATCGCTCGGTTACTGCTCGCTACTTTCTCAAATTAATAGCTTTATGCTCTGATTTCTATTGATTCGATTCGATCATCGCTTTTTATTGTGCAAGAATGATATAAGAAATGGTTCTACTGGAAACGCGGCTGCAGAACGTGTGTGTTCTGGGAATAACTATATAAGCAGTAGCTACAATAATAATTTAATATAATAATGATGAATAATATTTTAATAACACTAGTATAATTATCGTATAATTATAAGTATAGGTAAGATCGCCCTTGTGGTGCCCCGTCCAAACGATCTCATCTTTCATCCATAGCCTTAATTGGGGAACAATGATTTTGTATCAAGTTTCGATGTTATTAAAAAATAAAAAATAATAATAATTTCATCTTTCGTAACTCTTAAAGGAAATGTGGATATCATCGTGTAAGTGTTTCTAACCTGATCCGAGTATGTGTTATTATTTTTAATGTTTTCTATAACTGTAGGATAACAGTAACAGTAAAATAAATACTGCATGAAGTTATTTTTATAGTTGAAAGCGCTCATACAGGAATAACTGCGTTTCATAACTTCACACTATATTTTCGTTTTGTTTGTGTACTCTCCTGTATTATAGTGTGGAATGTTGTAGTATGCGTGGATATGTAGAATGTTTTTAAAAAACAATGATTCTTTGAAAATTCTGTCTTCCATTTCAAAAAAAAAATAAAACATATTTCTGAATCATCCCAATTTTAATAAACTTTTTCAATTCTTATGTTTGAAATAATATAAACGTACCCATCCTTGCTAGCAAAACATACCAAAAACAAAAAAAAAAAAAAAAAGACCAAGACATCACTGGTCGAGTTGAAAAGGGCGTCACTAATATCGTAAATAGCACTCCTGTCCTTGTGTGACGTTTCGATCTATACACAGCGTTATTGTGCATGCGTTGTTCGAAAGGCGAGTCACAAAATTTCCGCTGCGTCAAGGTGCCAAATAATTAGCTTGATTCAGCATGCATTGTCGAGTTGCGCTTCCGCATATCTATCTACTATACTTACTACTACTATAAATGTACGGCGGGATGCACGCGCGAACTTGACACTGCCAAACTGAGCTGAATAGCATGCTGTCAGTCGGAAATAGTTATCATTTATTATTGTTTGCTTAACGACCCCACCAACAGTTGGGTTATATGGGGTTACGAATGAGCAGGTGATAATGAAACTTATGAAGTGATGATAAGTGAAAGGACTTCGCAAAAACATGCCTTATGCTGGTTTCGAACCCACGCCCAGCGGTGACTCGAGTTTCTGAAGCGGTGCCTCAGCTGACTGAGCTATCAAAGGTGGTTCAATCATGTATAAATACATGCTTGTGATACACGGAAGAAGTAGGTTGCCTATCGACTGAAACAATTATCAAAACTTCAGTAATTACAGAATTTCGCTGAAACTTACAGCTGAAATAACGCTTTCGAAGATGTAGATACGTTTCTTATTGTAAACTTCGTCCTGAAGAATCGTAATATCCTGAAAATATACTACAGCTTCACAACTGTAACGTTTATATTTGTACTAATGTTGGTAGACGACCTTCTTCTTTCGTGGATACAAGTGTACCTGTATTTGTTTATGCGACAGATATTGTTATATTTGACATGCACATTAGAATATAATTTTTTTTCTGCAAGATATAATTGATAGATAAGGAAGGTTATTACTTTCTGAAACGTGCATTATTGTGAGTTTGCTATTTTGTTTGACATCTGTCAATACTAGCAAAAAATGTTATTGATATGTTTATAACGGACTGTTGATATTTGTGACTCTGAAACCAAGCGCAGTATATATATATATATATATATATATATATATATATATATATATATATATATATATATATATATATATATATATATGTGTATATAAATATATATATATATATATATATATATATATATATATATATATATGTATATATATATATATATATATATATATTTATATATATATATAAATATATATATATATATATATAAATATATATATATATATATATATATATATATATATATATATATATATATATATTCTTCTGGTGCATGAATAATTAAAAGTACAAAAGCTTATAACTAACGGTCAGAAATACTTGTGAACTCAGTTAGACTGTATATTTGGTTCTACTGTTTTTATTTTGTTCCTACTTTTAAGTAAAAGTCTGATGATGTTTTCATCAGCTAAGACCGTAAATAATCCTCATGACTGTCTTCAGTGATTTGAATTTATTTACACAATTATTTGATTTTGTTAATGTTGTTGGCCTTATCATGGATAGTCATAGTTTCAAAATAAACTATACTCGTTCATTGCACTCTCAGTCATCATTACGTCACACCTTTTAATTTATGAAAATAAGAATACCAACTATAGGTTGGAATACAATTATTGTATATTTCAAATGAAAAAAGTCATAATGAATTGTAATACTGAAATTATCAGAATATTTGAAAATATATATATCAAATATAATCGAATATATATATCATATAGAAATATGGCAATTTTTTAAATGAACAAATGCGAAATATATCGCGACTGGCCTTGCGTCATCGCATAAAGTACTTCTAGTTGATAAGCTGTTCACAGCTGCGATACGTATCTCTTTTTCTTCCAATGAGCTGCAATTAACTGGTTCTACGAAGACTTACGGTATACGAACATCTTTGCCACACAGGTTTTGTTGCGTGGTTCTACATTATCTTGGTAATTTCACGCGAATCTACATTATTCAATGCAGATTATCATCTAATTAAATTGTAGGTTAATGGAAACATGGGAACTGTTTATTACATGCTATATAATCATACAAATTGTGTACAGCTATAGGGCTTGGAATATTTGGGCTACATTGTGTGCGAAATTAAACCAAATAGGCTCATCCCTAATAATAACAAAATAACAATAATAATTTATCTAGTTGTGAATTAACCAATGTAGATGGGCGTGACTTATACGAAGCAGGGGAAATTTTAGATACCTTGATGGGTATTTCCCTATTTTCCCCTGCTTCACTGTCCACTTGATTGGTTTTTATATTTTGTGACATCACGAGGGCGGACGATCTACGTCGGTCAATTCGGTGTTTCGCTATAACCACATGAAAGTAATTCAATATTCATTGTATGTGAAAGGTGGAATGCGCGGTGGAACGGTCCTACAACATCAGTAATTTCTCTTATACTACTGCCACCCTCGGTAGCTCGGTCAGCTGAGGCACCGCTTCAGAAGCCCACCGTTGGACGTGGGATCGAGTCCCGCATAAGGCATGGGTTTTTGTAAACGTCCGTTCAATTATCATCACTTTATAGTTTCATAATCACCTGCTCATTCGTATCCCCGTATAACCTAGTTATTGGTGGGGTCGTTAAGCAATCAATAATCATTAATCACTACTATCAACGTTTCCAATCATATATTTATATATATATATATATATATATATATATATATATATATATATATATTCATGAAAGTGAGCGGTTCCTATCGATTGTATGACTTGTACGTGTCTGCGAAATGTGTCATTATTATGATTACTATTGCACGCACGTATTTACGTCCGCAGTGTACATTGTGTAATTACTAATTTTTTTAGTTTTGGTCGTGAAACTTTTGACCATGTGTATATTATGGTCGATTAGATTGTATGATATATGATACAATTCCTCTAGTGCAATCTGTCTCACAGATGTCTAATTGCTAGCTTGAAAACCTTATTTGAGAAAAAATCATAATGATGGCTAAAGTTATATATTTATTGGCGCAATGGGGAAATCATGTCATTAATTAATTCAACGTCATGTTACCAATTAAAAAATTCCAAACTCATGTACTATTTTTTTTCTTTACTTCGTCATTCGGAGTGGGATATATGTTGTCGTTGCTCGTTAATACGTACACTTGAAGTCTAATGAAATGGATGTTTTCATCAATAGACCTGATAATTGTCTACCAAACATTCCCTAGCACAATCAAAATATAAAGTGGTCTGAAATTGTAGTTGAGGTATTTTCATACAATGTGACGTCAATTCAAGCTCATTCTTTGAGCTGATTCTCTGTTCAGTTTTAATTTTGATTTTTGATTCTGGTTCATTACATAAAGTCGCCAGTGTATTTGAATCTCCAATTGTCAAAATGTGGTATTTTGTAACTGAATTCAAGGCGCTTCTATCTCTGAAAAATACGGATTTGTGTTACTTTATCCACGGATTCCTATTATCTCTCGCTCTCGGCCATCTTGACTTGAGATGCAAACCAAGCAAGAAATTTCCTATTTCGAGTCATATTTTTCGCCGAATACGTAGAATAGTTGTTATCTTTTAAATAGGCCTATGTATCATTATTTGCACAGTTCTGAGCTCTCGTAAATCAACTGTGGTCTTGACCTACGCCAATCCTGCCATACAATCAGCGTGCACAGGTATTATTATCTTGGCTCCAATCACTGCATGTGCGATGCAACTGACCGCATGCACATTCTGATGACGGATGCATTTCTAAATGCAGCCTATAGTGCTTCGATGAAGGTTAGGGTGGGGGGGGGGCAAAAAGTGAAGGCCTACAAGTATTAACGGGTCTTATAGTAAAACACGTATCACATTACAAAAGCCTGAACCTGCCTTCCTCAGCGTGTGAAAAGAAATGGATAATGTATTATAGATTGTCTTGTATAGTGAATATATTTGCCGAAAAAGTTTGACCTATACCTCGTGTTTTTTACACGTGGTAACTGTGAATGTAAGTGCAATCTAGAATAGAAGTTTTAGAATGTCATTCGCTTATTAATCCAGATTCTCCAAGTTATGGTTGTCAAGTTCACATGTGCTGTGAATGATATATAGTTAAGACTCCACTCATCTTGAAAGACTTTCGCCTCGGCGCCTTTTGTGAGCGCAAGAAAGCTTACTGTGGGTGCTCAGTGTGCTCATATACCACATACTCAGTGAGCTGTATGAGACACGAGATAGTTTAATGTGCCACCATTTCGTAGACGGGAAAACGGTTGAAACGATGTGAAGTTTCCTTCCCATGTTCGCAATGAACTTGTGCATCCTTCCCAGTTGAGTCGAAAAAAAAATGTTCTGTTATATTTTTCTCACGTTGTTTGAAAATATGTAGCGTGGTATAAATATGACAGCATGTTTATATTTATTTACTCTTTTTTTTTTTAAACAATAAAATTATCGTGAACGAGTGATTATACTTGATTCAACTATTTTCTGAGAACGCGTATTTTTGTTGTGATCTTGTCGAAGGAACGGTGTATCGATATCCACAATTTTTGGTGGAGGTGCCGTTCATTCAAACGAGTTGCAAATTAAATTTGAACAACGTCACTGGAGTTCTTGTTCTAATAGTTCTTACCGATCCATCAAACACCTATATTTGGGGATAAGAAAGAGAGGGGGACAATGAAATGAGGAAGTGGTGTTAGGTGTAAGGACATTATTACCATATCGACAGCGAGGCTAGACCCGCGCCCTGCCTTCAGGTTTCGAAGCATTGCCTCAAATGGAGTGTGATAACGTCTTTTCTGAAAAATGTATACACTTCCATCGAGTCAAATTATTGACCCAGTGTAGAAATACAACGCTATTTATCTGAAAGGGAACCGTCAAATAATAATGTCACACAACTTATGATTATATTTCCATTTGTCCTTGCTTTTCTATTCGTTCCTATAATGGATTCGTGGCCATACTTGGAATAATCTTTTCAATTGAAAATACGACACGTTTCCTGTAGCACAGCTTATGAGTCTGTGCCATGCAACGGAACTATTGCGTTTTTGTTGGCATGTTAAAGCTGCGAGTTACGTGTTCGGGCACGAGAGAGGGTGAATGAAGCCTGTTTTACGGAGAAAAGTGTTCAGTTTCACAACTCGGTCGTGGCAATTAAGGGAGTATCGTGATTGTTTTGTTTGACATCATTGGTGCAACGGTGAGGAAATGTTCTGCTCTGTGAATGGATGTTTAAATACGATGTCAGTTTGAGTCGTCATATATAAGATGTTCAATTTACTTTAATTCCTGTAATATAGGCCATACTTGAGCGCAAAAGAAATTTAATTTGAAATTTGAATGAAAATGTGTTGATATCAATGAGAAATATTTTTTGAAATTTTAAATCAAATATTGAAATTGACAATTTTGTTTGTCATTTCGGTAATCCTATTAGAAATTATTATCAACATTTTTATTTCCATCATTTACGTTAATCAACTAAATGAATATATGTTTTTTTTTCAGTTTCTTTATACACACATATTCTCTTTAAATAGTATAATGTAAAATGTTGACATAACTTCCATTGAAAAGTCAACGACACAAAACATTTTCGTGTAGGTATCTGGTAAATGTCGAGCAAACGTGTGTCGAGTAATTGGTTTAGCATTGTGTTCAGTTTTCCCATTGTAATACAATGCAAGACTTTATTAAAACTGTTATTTTTTACGCGTGGTAAAAAAACGGCACCGAAATTATTCAATTTTTGTTTCCAAGGTGAGACGTGATAGGTGGACGTGCATTAGTATCAGCAGGTTGGACGAATCGACAGTTGCGATCGTCAATACTAATTTATAGAAGAGACGGTCGATTGCCACCGAACGAAATTATTTTATGAGTTATTGTATGTATTACACACACTACATCCATTTGACAGTAATGCATCTCCATTACGAGGAGATGTTAGCCGTGGGGTCGGTAAATTGTTATAAACATTTCACTTTCACTATATTTTATTTCAAATAATTAGTTTCATGTTGTCAGTGGTATATGTCATAATGTTGATTCATGAACTGCAACCGTTGTAAAATTTTAATAGCATTAAAAACTATAACTTACATATAACTTTTTCAAAACATATTCAACAAATGAGACATATGTGCTATCGTATTGTAGGTGAAAATGTCGAACATATTTTCCACTAATACGTCTTGCACTCACCGTTCTTCTTGATGACATTTCAAGTTGCTCATTGTAAATTTTTTGCACATCTGTATTACAATGCTAATTAGTAATTACACAATGTATTATTATCCGTTACCGTACCGTCACATATCTCAACCTCGTTATATTCTCATCAATTTTCTCTTTCTTTCTCTAAATATCGTTAAAAAGATGAAGAACTCCATCAGCTGTCTTGCACCCCATCTGTCTCCAGTGTCGGAACACATGGCATTTGTGTTTTTATTCGGCATACTAGACGTCAGCTATAGGCTAACTCCCAAGCGTCTTGAATTTTAAATGTCTGTACGTGAATATTTTAAGGTTAATACTCCTACAATGTCTATAATTAGAATAACACCCATCTCGAAGACGTACGATGTTGACATCGTCACCCACCCTGGAACTAGTTGGCTCGATCGACCAAAATAATGCTGCTCTTTTGTATCGACAGTGCTGTACACAGCTCCTAGTAGTTTACAGGTTCTCCGCTCGGTGGCGTGACAGTACGGTGCGCCTGATCGGCCGTGAACGCAACCTGCACGGTGCTGCTGCGTTTACAATTGCATAACTGCCACTCGAAAGGAATAACCATCCGTTTTAGACAGTTGAAATAAAAGGAAATGAAAATGTACTATTATTATGAATTAGGATATGTACACTTGAGAATTCCGTGAGAACTATTTAAATTTGTTCAACTAATCATTACTAATTATAACTCACAATATTTAACATATACGCTTGTCAATTTAATTAATCTGTCACGTGATGTTCATTATATCTAGCCTTTCAGTGGCTGAATGTTATCTGAAAATCGTCCCAAACAGCTTCTCGATAATCGGGGCTTACGTTTTCGACAGCTCGAACCCTGAACGTACTTCTCATCGCCTTATGCAATATGCTGCATTGAGAAACGTCCTGATAGCGCCAGCTTATTCCTGGATGAATCCTGAGAGCTTTCAAGTGAGGTCAGCTGGAATATTGCAAAGGCTAGACCGGCTTATACGTGAGACACGAGATCAATATTAATCATATTGGACGTCGGAAAAACCCGCCAATTATCAGTCCGTATAGCCAGACGGGTAGGGTGCATTATTGGATTAGGGTCAGATTTGAAAGCCAAGCTCGATTGTCGAAGGTTTGTGCATGAGTGTTGGCGGAACCGATTGACCGTCTTTCCTATCAGTAAGTAATGACGGACGGGAGTTTCAACCCGCCAACATTCGTGGAACTAAGAGACTGTCCGATATATCAACTGTCGACAATAATCCGACATTTACGTGTGCAAAAAATCCTACTTGAATGATGACAACTCTAATATTTTCGGAAGTGGTCCGAAGACCATGACCATTGACTTTAATATGATGTCAATATTTATTTGTATAGGTCAAACTACTTTGTCAATTCACATCTTTTTTTGTGTTGAATATACGCTCAAAACTGATGAAGAGCTTGGTGAACTATAATCGTATAGATTGAAATTTTATGTCTTAGAAATGGAATGTTGAATTCTTAATACTGTGACTTTATACTACAGTTATGATTATCAAAATTTCTCTAGCGTATATAAAATACGGTGTTGGTATGTATTTATATAGTTGTACATCCCACGTAAAGTATACATACGGGCCACTCAATTATCAAAGGAATGACGTATTCCCCATATAACTTTCATTTTCTTAATTACATACACTTGGTTACACATTTAATAATACTGATTTCCAGTTTCCACAATCAATATTAGTATTTGTGTTGGTGTTGTTTCTCTTGTCTTGATTTCCATGCGATTAATTATACTAATGTTCCCTTGATTAATATTCATCTGTCTTGACCGAACGCTTGTCGGATCTACACCCCTCGAGGCTCGACCCGTGCATGCAACCCGAATTCTTGGTATCGCTTTGCCAACCATGCAATTATCGACAACATTATATCGAACTTCGATTATCTTTGCAAACATGGTTGATGTGCGAGGAGATTGAATAGCAAGTAAAAGTAAAAATCGAACCTTTGATGCAAAATTTAGATTCTGTAGAATACAATTATGATCCCTTTCAAGGAATATAAAATGAAAGATCGATAATTAAGAATGTATATTGTTTTTATTTCTGCAGTCTCTGAAATTTTGATGATGAAATTTTTTTCTCCGCCCCGCGAAAACTCTTGGCGAGTAATAATAATAATAATGTTTATTTACATGTCATAATGATGCGTGTTACAGAATATATAAATATTGAGTTAGCATGTACAGACAATTATTTAATAAAATATTTGGGCATGATGTGTCTCTGTATATTACTCGAAAGAATTACATTTTCAAAACAATGATTGAATGTTGGATAGATTGGATGCATTATTTCATCATTTCATTTGCATTATTTCATCATCTCATTTACATTTTTCCATTCATTTATAATTATTGATTTTATTGATACAAAAAATACCACGTGATGGGCGTGTTTATACATGACATAACATATACCAGATTAATTGGTGTGTGAACAGTATGAATACAATGCAGATAGGAAAGATAGACATATACAATTCGATTACAATGTTCAATATTCTCAATTTACCTTAAATCCACGAAAACAATTCCTAAAAAATTCACGTTTTCCTCCAACCTTATGTTTTTTTTTTCACATTTTCATAATAATGACTTGGAAGTATATTTCTTCTGATATAGATTCAGGAAATCACATATTCTACAACTTCATATTCATGACATCGTTGTGAAAATCCCGTCATCACCACGGCCATACATCATTGGTTGGGATGCTGTAAGCGTGCTGATGACGTACCATCGTCACTATATGGACATTGTTCACTGCACAATGAATCTAGCACACACACACACACACATACATATATGAATATGACGTAACATATGTGTCCAATGGTCGCAGGCCCCGTCCTTGATTCATTCATTACAGTTCATTGCACACGATGCGGGGTATTTAGTCATGTTGTTTCGGTACGATTAGAACGGCTTATCGTGATGTTGACACTCGTGTATAGTGTACTCGAGGCGGTAAATTGTTGTTATTCATTATGTAATTGTTTGGTTGCCTCGTGATATGATAAAGCAGTGAGTTGTGGATAGGAATGTTTTGACAATTAAAGTGTGTTAACATCGATATTTAAAAGACTTCGGCTTGATTTCCAGAGTTCTCGTTCTAAAATCAACTTCTGATTGTAGAAAAAACTATCAAATGAATCCTAAATTATCATACTATGCACTCCGGATGGATTATAGTCCAAATATACAAATTATGAGAAATGAAGCCTAATTTGACGCGATTTTCTCTGCTCTTTACCCTATAAACATATTATGGCTTTGACTCTGACGTACAAGATATTAACTTTTTCAAATTGACGATTCGCATTCTCCGCCCCATTGACGTCACAAATCATAACATCCAATCGACGGGGCTGTTACAACTCGGGTGAAATTCAAATATCCCATCAGGGCGTCTCTACATGATCTCAAGTGATGAATCTAGAAGGCCGACTGGTAAAGCCACGCCCATTTCGAGTCATCAATTATATATTGTGCTACCATATATATATATATAAGCGCCTGTGAACATCATATTCATATTGTATTACAACAATAGTTGTATGACAACGCTTTATCGAATGATTTATTGGGATATGGATTTCCATAATTTAGTAACCTATTTATAGAAGGCTGTTGTAACATCCTCCCCACCCCTTCACTCCCTGATCGGATGGTGCACATAGTCAAATTATTATTCGTTCTCATGTCATTCAGCTGTCATTTTTTGTGTTCATTCTTTCAAAATTTGTGTATCCAAAAAGAAGGAGATTCTACCGACATAACATCACGTTTATTTTTGCGTAGCTAAGAAATTTGAGTACCTAAGACTTTTCAGGTCAAGAATCACGATTAGAAACACCACTACTTCTTTCGGAATCCTTTTTTGTTTAACGTGGCAGTAAGTTTCTGTAATATTACATGTATGTTAACAGGTATAGCTTGTATACGGCATTCTCCTTTCGTGGATGTACTTCTTTAATAGCCACGAAACGTCGTTTCGTTTCCAATCATACATCAGCTATTCCTATTTAGATCATACATGTCATCATTTCAATATCATGAATACATATGTTTCATATATTCACTAGAGCCAAGTCAGTAGTTAATCCTGTTGATATTTTCTATCAATAAACTAATGATGTTTTTTCTCTGTTTTTAGGTAAGTGTTACAAAAGATTCAGATCAGATCTACCCAGAAGTGTCTCCACTCGAGTTTCAATCTACCTTTCCTGCAATATCGCCTACAATACGGTCTGTTACCTCATCAACTTGTGATAGTACGCAAACGAAAGGAAATTATTCTTGCTCTGATACAATTCTAAAATGGTGTGTGGATTCATCATATCGGATTACAATACGCTGGGGTCAAATGGTCGATCGTGTTTTTAACGATTTGTAAATCGATTCAATGCAATTAGTTGGTATAATGTCATCGCTTCGTGTTATAAACCGTTATTCTCGGTAAAATCAATTTGGTATGATAGTGAGGTGTTGAAAGATCAAATAGCTGTTGCTTTTTATAATATAGTGAATGCCCCCCAGTGTTACGAGAGTGATTCAACTTGTATTGGGATGGACTACCTAGATTTTATCACAGATAAAAGAATAAAAACACTGTTCATGTTATCTGGTAGCAGGTTTTCATATCGTATCTATTCATCTCATTATTTAAAATTTTGTATAGTAATATCAACATAACCATTACATGTTGTGAGTGGACATTTTCATGATAATTTATTTGTAAGGTCAGAGTGAGTTATAAAATCTTGAATAAAAAATGATGGATCAAAATGAAAATCTGTAGATTGAAATATTTGAAGTTATTGTAAATAACAAAAGTTCACAGGACAATATAATGTTTTTGAAGATAATAAAATGGAAAAACAGTGTGCGCAAAAAGACCCTATCACTGAACACGATATGGTATTTTATTTATTGAATAAAATTGATGTAGATTTACTCTCATTGTTCCAATAACAAAGCTTCCAATCAATTTTCAAATAACGTACCAACCACACAGTTATAAATCAATCTCTACCACGTCAGCTATTAGCGATGAACTCGCAGAAATTTCACTTTTTAATAATTGGTTTGTAAGCTATACCGATATTGACATCCATTTGATTTTATTGACCACTAGTGATATATAACCATTCATTATGTCGAACACATTTCTAGACATTTGCACAAACATTTATGGGTGCTGATGTTACTCGTAACTCAGTCTTTTGAATGTTACTACACGTACGCGTCAACAAAACTGACACCATTTAGTCATGCCATATAGTGTTTTCGGACTTCGATTGATATTGAACATTAATTACTAAAACTTGAAACATTTATATATTTTTAATTTTATATTGGGTTCAACGATGTACTGTACTGATGACTACGATCTATTGGCGTCGGTGAATGATATATGAGATGATGGGATGATTAAGTTATTTCGCAGGGTGTTTTTTTGGATAGTGGGAAGAATTCGGTCGTGTCATGTTTCTAAGGAACCATTCCAGTATTGACCATGAAAATTACGAGAAAGATAATTTCATTCGGTATCAGTTCAATTCAGTTTGATTATGTATAGTTCATCTGACATCCTATACTTCTACATGTGTTTATACCGTGTTACAATGAGTTTAGCATAACGACAACTGAGGACAAATACGTGTCTCGTGATAATTCTTCGTTGTTTCACTCGACTAGAGCTATACACGATCGAAACATTCGTGTATTTCTTGTCAATATTACGTTCACCTTACAATTAAATTAGACTTACAAATCCTCCAGATAGTTCTCGACTCTTGTAGTGTGATTACCTGAAATATGTTATTCCTAATGTAAGAAGATGTAGGCCGTCGAGGCCAATTTCGGGCGCTGATAACCACGCCGTTGAGCGCCCTTAAACACCACCAATCAATCATCAACCAATTTACTCAACGATTTACTACAGTTATTTCTGTATTATTAAAATGTAAATGCTGTCCTAAACCTGTACAAGAATATACGTAATATACCTTTTGTCCGTAAACACCAACACTCAAAATTAAAAAAAAAATCAGTGAAGTTGATTAAATGGTAATTTCATTATTATCTAGCTATCAAAAAAGAAATGATCTAGTACTCATAGTGGCTATATAGTTCACCTCTCTAGTAATTTTAATTATGGAAAACGTCCGACACTTAACTCTTATTAGTGGGCTTATTAATCGATCGTCTAGATCTATTCAATCAGAGATATCCTGATTGGTAGTCAGAAGCTCCCATAATGAACGTGATTTGATATCATGTTTTGTGACGTCAGACGAGTGGGGTGAATAAAAGTGGTCATTGCTTATCAACCATTCTCCAGAACAAAATTTGTAATGCAGCGGATATATACATGGTATGAATTATGTATCAATTGCATTGGCTATCTTTATAAGCACGTTCCAACTTGAGCTGTGCAGTATTTTTACTATCCATGTTATTATTCATTTTAAAAACGTTTCAGTGTTAAAAAAGGAACGTTTTTTATAATTAAATTTGAAATTCGGCTCATATGTTTGCCGTATGTGTTCAAATATTTGGTAGACATTATCAGTAATAATAACATCGAAATTTAGATTGATGAATAAAGGTCAATGTGTGTTCAACCCTTCACACATGTATTGAGGCTTGTATAATGATGTTGAGGAGCGGGGGGGGGGGGATCAGGAGGCGCAATACACCTATCACGGAAATGACACATTTAATGCATTACGTCAGTCTTATCTCATACACCTGTGTGATTAGCTAATCGATATTTATGGCGGAGGTATTTTCAGTCTATGATGAATTAGGTCGTAAATCATGCAAAAAGAATGCCGAACAAAATTCCTGCATGTTGTTAGTTGAAAAATACTGGTTTTCCAAATCATATTAATTAAATTTTTCAAATATTTCACGATTTCGTTGTATTTTGGCCAGACGAATAGACAAATAACCGTTCTATATTTCAATAGCTAGACCTATCTCTATTTTTAAATTTATATAACTTTGTATTATATTATATTTCTTTGTTATTTCAAAAACAACTCTTTACATGGTTCGAAGTTTTGAAAGAATGCGGTATGTTCACACCGGAAATAGTATCCTGACGAAACCGTCTCATGACTACTAATTTCAAGTACAATTAAACTAGGCCATTTTGAACGTATATTTGTGTGTCAGTCACATACGTTTCAATGTCTCGAGTTTAAAATGATTAACTTTAAATGCCTGTGAATTAATAAAAACTGCACTCGTGCTGCAGCTGACTGTGCTGTGACGTCGGAACAAAAAATGTTGAAATAATTTGAATTTTTTTCTTGTAATAATTAATCAACTTGATTACGAGATAATTAATTGAACTGTTCATTCGACTGCTGTGACATCATGTGAATGTTTATATATATATATATATATATATATATATATATATATATATATATATATATATATATATATATAATATATATATATATATATATTTCGAGCTCTATATACATACGTGCATGTAAAAAAAAAAGCTTTCATTTTACATTGAAGCATTTTTTTAGTTTTTTTTTCAAAATACTGTATGGGTAGTAAGTTTTCATCATGAAAAACACACAGAAATAAGATCATTTCCCAAGTAGTACAGGATATAAAGAGAAAGGTTTAGGTATATTCAATTGTGTAATTGATGCATTTTGGTGCATTGTATATTGATTAAAGATACATGTATTTCATCGTAACTACTAATTAGGCTTTCTTGAATGATGAGGAATAACAGCTATATAGGCTATAATAACATTCTTGGCTTAACAAATGTTCAGTTTCGTCGTCATAGCGTGATAGTTAGCATTTTATACAATCACCTACTTTCACAATTACACATAAATCACTTTATTATCTGGGTAGATATATTTTCTTCCAATTAAACAATTCTTCTGGTGTAGTGAAAAATCATTACGCCTCTTTCGAGGTAAATAACCTTATCTGTATTTAATGATTGAGTACATTTTTACCAGTACGTGATTGGTACCTCAGAAGTCAAAATGGTTCAACTTTAATTGCTATAAAGTTGCCAATATTTTAAAACAACATGTTCGGGCGCGGCTATTGTACATATGTGACAGTATTCCTGATCTTGTCTTTTTAACTAAACGTGGGTTTTCTGAAGTCTTTGGCAACGTGAAGCGTTTTGAATCAAATCACATCGATTCATTGACAAACCAACTCATATGTCAAAGTAAATTCAACCCTCTTTATTCATCAATGAATATCATTCATATTTGGAAATATATATTATTGTAATGGAAAACATATATTTACCTTTACTATTGATTCAAAGAGCGTTTATCTTATCAATGGTGTTTATGATTTCGAAGCTAATTGTTATCACTATCAGGAAGTATATCATTTTTTTCCCAAGCATACTTCGAAACAAAGTATTGTGTTACCTGTAGGCTAAATATTACATTCGAGACGATAACATATAGCACACGACGCATGGTCTATTCTATTTAGTCCTATAAGAAACTACTTCTGATACAATTGCCCGTAGTTCATGTAAAAATCCCAGATCAAATGAGAAAGCATGCAATGTTTTCAAAAATAAATATAAGAAGCGGCTGTTGAATGAACAGGGAATAACATCGTACTCGAATCTACATAATCCAACCCTAAAATGCGTCACATGTGAATCATTTTCAACATCATCATATTAATGTTCATTTTATCACAATTATTAGGCCTATATATTTTGAACTTGACGTAAGCAATAACTTTCCCATGGCAGTCCATGGCAGTTTTTCGGTGATAACTTCTGAACGGTATGAGATATCAAAATTCTAATAGGGATGATACACAGTTATTTTCAATACCTTCAAGATAGTTCAAGAAGAACCATCAAACTATAATATCGATTCTTTTTTCGTTATCCTGGTAACCATTTCTCCGATGAAACACAATTAAAATCAGTCGTTTCCTTGATTCGTGGAGGGGAGAGGGGAGGAAGGATTCGAGATGACTTCGGGAGGACTTGTATGATCTATTGACGTCTTTTCTGGGTAGTTGATCGCTTCATACGTCATCTTCCAATTGATATGAATGACACACATGCGTATAACTGAAACTGACACTCAGGAACCAGAGCGTAAACTGCAATTCATTACGTTTGACAATTGCAAACATGGGAATACTAAAACATCGCCACCATAGTGTGACTGTTGGTTCCAAAGTCAGATAATTTGAATATATTTGAAAACATGAAACACCGAAAAACGAGACGACATCGATGTCGTTGATTATTGTTGTTTTTTCACTTGTTATTAATTTTCTCTGTTTAAACTTGAACCATTATTTAAACTTGAACCATTATTTAAACTTGAACCATTATTTAAACTTGAACCATTATTTAAACTTCAGGCTCAAGCATATTAACACATCAAAAAACCTATCCGAAACACAAAGTTGTAAAGGTTTCAGTGTGAGCTTTTTACCAATGGAATCAGAACTTGTGGCATGGTAAGTTAACAAAAATGTCAAAATTGAAAAAAAAAGGATTCTATATATGTCTCCTCTCCATTTTCAAAACGAACCATTTCAAAAGTTCGCCTTCTTTCCTAACCTCCCACACTACTTAATCACACAAAACAAACACCATCACCATTAACAATTATTCTCACCTCCACCAACCAGCCATCTTAGACCATACCAAGCATATGAGAGTGTGTGTTTGTGTGTGTGTTGTAACACCAAGGTGTGTGAGGTCTCCTATATACGACCTCCACACGGTTCGAGAGCTCGATGCCTGCTCTATGTAGGTGTTGGTTGCCGTTGCATGCATGGCTGTTGCTAGATTGTGTTCGCTTGTCAGTCAGTATCGCTGTATCAGTTGTCAGTGTCACAAGGATATAGACACTGATCACGAGAAGAGAGCAACAAGTCATTATTCTTAGACGTATGTTGAGTGAGTGGAAGAATTTAGAGTGTAAAGTCTGTGACCATGTTGCTGCAATCGATGTGATAATAATATGAAAAATATATATTTTAATGGAAATTGCTCAGTCTATATATAGTGGCCGAATGGGTATGAACGAATTTCAATCCATGAAAATACCACGTGATATGTAATAGAATTTTAATTATAATTTGTGACGTATAAAATTCTAGATTGAAATCTGTGTAGAAGCTTTTGAAACGGGTTATACAGTTTTAATAAATGTGAAATTGAGTGAATAAATCAAAAGTTGTATGTAAGCCTACTGTCGATTCCCGATAAATTAAATGGTCGTGTAAGCCAATGGAGTCGGAGAATTAAAAAGTTTTTCAATGAATGGAAGTTTTTGGCATTTGCGTTCATTTTCTATTGAAATCGAAATGAGTTCGTGAGTTTGCGCCAAGGACTTTTTTCGTGCGTATAATGGAAGTTTTATACAAGTTCGTCTACTTCTGACATGTTGGTAAAACAGTTTGAAGTGTTTTCCTGTGTTTTTTCCTCGTGATATTGAAAGAAGTGTGATAATCATGGGTACGGAGGAGTCTTTCGAGGACCGGGTGATACCGAGTAGCACCCTTGCCACCCTCCGTGGTATCCTCATATCATCCTTATCGCGGGAGAATCTGGGTGACATGGATCTGGTGCATCCTCATCCTCCCACCAGGAGGAGAAAAGTCACCTTTCAGGATTTACATCAAAATAATGGTGAGTGGCTCGGAAGAAGTCAATGGAAATAACGATTTATGTCTTGCCGTTTGACATTGAGTGACTGTCCTGGCTCGAGTTTCCGTTATATTTTCTCGTTATCATATTTTATGTGTCTACATTTCTTCGTTCGTTTCCATTTTCTACACTATTTGCGGATGTAGAACCTACACAATTAAAATGGTAATTCTCTCATAAACATATAGCAAACCAGTATTTCAGCGCATAATAGAAGTGTAATGAGTTGCATTATAATAATATTATGTATTTTCTTTTTCGACTTTGAACGTTCGAAAAAAAAATACGCTCGATAACATGAATTATCCCACGGTTTTTACTCCATATTACCGATATCACTGTCTCTCACCGTCTATCTCTGTCGTATAGTTTGTTCGGCCTGTTGCAATCGGTCGATTGAACGGAATTCGATAGGTCGATAGATCTTCGGTTGGTGTTTCGGACCACACGAACTTTCTAACATATCGCAGGTGGCGGTCGTCCTTGGAATTATTAGCGTTCGCCATTCATGACCGATATTTAAATTAACGCTTAAGAGTTTGGCAACGTCAAGTTGGCAATGCTGGTTTTTGTGACGTGATCTGTGTACAATGTATCTCTGGTATAGCATGTTAGCAGTGTATTCAAGTCTGTAAAATGTGTCATAAAGAATAATGGCACATTCATTCATTCATTCATTCATTCATTTATACCTAAACTACGATTAGCGTAAGTTGACGGATAGGAACTATGGGGAGAATAAATGACGGTGTATGGGTATACTTTTAATCGGAACCACAAGCGCATTTCAATTGCTATATAGATATATAGATTGATATATAGAGATAGAGATAGATATATAGACTATATAGATTGAGGGGTTAAACACTCCTGAAATCTGGTGTATACTTGTCATGAAATCTTTCTGAAATCCCTTGAAATCTTCTTAAAATCCCCTGAAATCTTCTTGAAATCCCTCGAAGTCTGAAATCAGGTGTGAGTACACCAAATTTACTAGTTGCTTACCACTCGATAAAGATTTCGCAAAATATCAGTGTTTAGGTGATGATTTTTTCAGTGCAAACATGTCATTATAGTAATTATGACCTACAAAACAGTGTGCAAAGCGAGGCTTTTGTTGTGGTCAGATTTATGGAGCTAAAAAAAAAACTGTCTATCTGTGATAACCATGAATGAGTTCACAATATCCTATCAAGTGTATTACGTGTATTGTGATTTTCAACGGACAAATAAACTATTTAATTAAACTAAACTTAGAGGTAATCATTACAAATTCTTTTTAGTCGATTTGTATTCATAAAGACGCGCTTTACTTTCAGTTCTACTAGAAAGAAGCTCAATTTTAATGAACTGGAAATCAACATTTCTTTGCCCCCTACGCTAATAAGACCGTTTATGAGATAACTTGGATAGCGAACTGGCTTCCAGGTATTAAAAGTGTGTCGCTGCATTATATTGCCGGACTGTCAGTTATTTCGTTTACAGTCCTTTCTACATATTTCTACGTTAATTGCGCGAATAGCCGGCTGAACAGTTTAAATCTTTATGTCGTATAACTAGAGACAAGATATAATAATAAAAAAAAACTTTATATATTCAACTTGAATAACTTGGTTCGTCTTCTACTTTAATTCTCGTAAACTAGACTCGATCTTGATAACGCGTTTACATAGCGATAATGTAATAAGTTTAGTTTTTAGTGGGCCATGTAGAAAGATAAGGTGTATTATACGTTATCTGTGCGTGCTTGGCACGAGCTTGGCCCGATCCATAATATTCGCAGTGGGCGAACGAGAAGAGATGTCCAATCGGCTCGGCGAGCGTCATCTCCATCGGATAACACAGTTCCGACCATGTGTGGCTAAGTGTAAAGACTCAGTCAGGAAAACAGGAATGACTCCGAACTGCATTCGTATTTTTTTTTTTTGACTGAAAGTCATATGTTGTCAAATGAGTGTTTTCTTCAAAGCAATCCATGGCGCATAAATCCTGAATTTTCGGTGAGAAGGTGCCAGAGTTCGGAACTATCCGACGCTACTTTTTTGTTGGAAAAAACATTATACATAAATGCTATTTGGCCACAGCTTATATATATATATCTGACAAGTCCATATATTGAGCCATGGGTAATAGAATTTTGTATTCAATTTTTGACCGTCAGATATAGTGACTTTGATCGGTCCGGAATCTATGAATTTCTGTGACGATATTATCACCTCAGCCACACGTTGTCGGAACTGCATCACCCATCTTCTGTCTCTTCTGGACGTCGACTGAGTCTTGGTAATTCCTGTCGAGAGTGCTGGAATTGTTGTTACGAATCATGTGCAATCAAAAATGAACAGCAGGCTAATGTGAAAAGTACGTGTAGGCATTTTGTGGTCCTAAAACCCGGCACCTCCACCAACATTTATAAAAGTTCAATTCCGATAGTAAAACTTGTTAGCGCTTACGTGCAGTTTTGAAGGGGAAAGAAACGACATGGCAAGAAGATGTGTTTTAAATTTACAATAAAATATTTTCATTTTGTTATCAGATCAACAAAGAGAGCAAAAAATAAGTTATTTAATATAGTGAGTCTAAATTAGTATGTCAGTTTCGTAATATCATTATTTTATTATATTTTAACGGGTAAATATAAACAACTCGAGTAAGTGTCATGGATATACTATCAATACTTTATTGAATAAAAACTAGTAATCTAGAATGTCAGCTTTCTCTCGTATATTATGAACGTATGATTACAGCTGAATAGTCGTACGTCAAAATATCAAACTGAATCGTTTTTTTTTTCTTTAGTCGTACACAAGATACCCACATCTTACATAAATACTAGCTATGGGCGTTCAAGACGTCAACCACAGCCAACGTTATATCAAAAACCTAGCACGGATTTTGCTTAGAGCTTTAATCTCTACTTATCTTCGCATCTAACATGTCGAGTTGGTTGCACATCAGCTTCCTACAGGAGCACTGACGTCGGTTCACATCTTGCCTGTGACGTCATGGCTGGAGGAAACGATATTCACATTTTAGAAGAAATATTAAAATGTATTCTTTTGCTAATTTAGTAAATATGCTTGAATGGTCTGATGCTATAAGAAGTAACTAAAACACTATAATTTTCTAAAATTTTCGTAAATTTCGCCAATTTCAAGCTATCTTCCATCATTTTAGTGTCGATTAATTTGTAATTTTAACATAATGTCAAGACTAATCTAATGGTTAGCATATCGTAAAATACCCTATATATGTGACGACTATTTTCATGAATCAAATCTAACAATTATCGAATTATCATAATTTTTCAATTGATTCATCATCACCAAAACCATTCAGAAAACACTTATGAGTTATCGACATTCATTGTACTTTCAAAACAAACATCCACCTCAGGAGATGATAAACTAATGGACCAATACGGACTCAGTGTGTTTTTGAGTTCTCGACCGCAAATGGTTTTGCGGTTGTGGGTTGGTACTTGCGTGGGTACATGCCTCTGTTCCGGGCATCCCTGTATTCGTGAGGGGGTGAGAGGAGGGGGGGGGGTTGATTTAATGTTAACTACTTTCTGCTGGCGTTGACTTTTTTAGGTGAGAAGAGATATTCTATATAGGCGTAGGAAACCGATAATGGCCGCGGCGGCTAACTCGGTGGAATAATACACAGGTTCTGTTATATAGAACTTCCTCTCTTTCGTCTCTCTCTCTCTTACTTTCACTCGTTCTGTGCGATAAAGCCATCCTGGTCTGCGCTGGTATACAATCGAACTGTATACCGTTGGGAGGTCCTAATTCACTTAGAGAGGCTTTCAGGGCACCTTTATTTTCGAATCCATCTGCAGTAAAGGGGACATCGAGGATAAGGATGCATGTGTTTTTCACGTTGGTGAGGCCTGAGAATATTCAAGTATTCTGGTCATGTGTATTTTGTGTAAATTGTTATCGGAACAAGATTTCGTTTTCCGAACCAATTGCATTTTTTTCATTTTCAAATCCAAAACTATATTTGCTTTCAATGGAGATCAATTGGTATGTCGTTATAACACACGAATCTAGCACTCGAATGTCATACTCGAAACTGTAAACAGTGAAAATGAAAGAAAGTACAAATTGGTGAAAAAAATTACATGAGACATAAAATTTACGTGGAGCTACAGTTTTGTTCAGATTTGTGTGCGTTTTTCCATGAGGAATCTGTCTATTATATATCAGTCCATGCATGCAGCCTTGCTCTAATCTTACCCTCCCCCCCCCCCCTCCTCCTCATCACACACAATTCCCTCTTTTATGTGCATTGACGTGAATGGGGAAATATTCAAAAGGAAGAGGAGGTCCTAATTTATATGGCTTTTGTTCTATTATATGTAAATGAAGTGTGCCGTACTCGGGAACTAGCGATGTGGATAAAAAATATGTTTTGTATGAAAAAAAAATAGGAAAAATCGGCATGGAAAACATTTTCGCGATTTTGTGTGTGTAAGTAATAGACAATCTTTCTCGAAAACTGAATTTGAGTGAATAGATCGTGTTTTTGAACCTATAGGGTATATGAAATTCGTGTTTACACGTCTGATTCTCTGAATCTTCTCATTTTAAAATCTCAATTTCCTTTTCAATTCAACACGTCTACCTGATTAAAATTGGTTCATATTCAATTGAATGTCCGTTGTCAGGAATGTTCTAGCTCAAATTTAAATCCAAACATTTTAGAGTGTAGGCCTATCTGCTGATTGTTGAGCCTATACTTATATATATGTTGTGACATTTCAAAATTATTTGTTGAAACATGTTGAGTATAGAAGAGTATCATATGTAATCATGTTACGAACGTGATAATACGTAGAAAATCAAGATTGATATTGGCTATCCCAATGTAAGTTGATGAATTTAGTTTTAAAATTAAATATTGATAAACTTGCATTTTTCCCTTTCTATCGTAGTGATATTGCTCACATATACACTTGGACAACTACAATTGCAATAAGTGCACGTGAATCTACGATATATATATATATATATATATATATATATATATATATATATATATATATATATATATAAATGACTCAATCGATGATTATAAAATGCAAGGCAATAATATGCAACATGTTCGTTTCTCATGGTCGCCTCATGAAGGCTATAAGATCACGGTCTTAATTTATGATATTTCATTGTGCACAGGAACTCGGTGGATTGAATCTGTATAGGCCTATGTATGACGTCATCATTTTATTCAACCATTTACCCGATCGACCGTCTCCCGTATCCAGTAGCAATGCGAGTCGGGAGTGTCGATCCGCAACGCTTTAGTCGAGTCATGACGTATACCGTGTTCCCTATATGGGTGGTTGAGAGACGATATACGGGCTGGCAAATTGACAATAATTGGCTGCTCATTTGAGTCTGCATTGTTAACACTATTATACGCGTTTATGTGCGCTTATACATCTGAGCGAGAAGAGAATTTGCGTAATTGATTGTAGTTAATTAGAAGACATCCAATCATGTTTGTCGGTTGAAAATACGTGACACATTATTGTAGAAGTACTGAGAAATGGTAGAAAACGAAAAGTAAAGAAAGAATGGAGATGATTGAAGTTGAGGTTATTCTAATATTTTAATCGGATATAGCTACACTGTTAGAAATAACCGTGAATTCCATGCACTCGAATGCACTTGTTGTGCTGAGAAATCCACGCACGGGTGTGCATCACGTGTATTTCGATGCAAATGTGCTTTGAAATATTTGACAGCCAATCAGAGGGTAGCGTCAAAAGGCACATTTGCATTAAAAGTCCGAGCGCCAGGGGCCAAGCATCTTCGGGAGAATTCGGGACGTTCGGTGACGTTGCTACGTCCCCGTGGTCAATAGGGGGGATGATCACCCCTCCCCCTCACCCCGTTTATGCTGCACTCTACACCTAATTAGTTGTACTTCTACGGAAATTATTCTATACATATTTTCGCAAATTGACTGTAGAGAGCTCTGCGAAATAGCTTCGAGTAGAGAGCACTAATAGCCGAAAGGACTACTTCGACGAAATGAGATAGATTTCATGTTGCATACCTCAAACATTGGGCAGACTCAATGCCGCGAATAGGAAAATGATATTTCTGTATTCGAATAAATACCTACATTTGCTGGACGTTCCAACTGATTTGAAATTATTTTCCGTATCGCCTCAATTCATCGTAAAAAAAAATGTGTCAGTAATAGAATAATCGTTATTTTTCTCCCCCCACTGCTCTCTAGAAATATCTGTATAATCAATCAATCAATATATTTATCTATTGATTATTCTATTGAATAATCAATTCATTTGAAAAGAAAAAAATATCGTTGATTGTTGATCCTACAGGAGCCAGGTAATATGTGAAATGACAACAGCGTATTTAATACTATATTATTTTTGTTTGATCTTCGTGCAAAAAAACAGTGATTGTTCGGGTTTCCATCCTCACTCAAGATTAAAGCCTAAAGCCGGGATGGTTCATATAATATATTCCACGACCACTTTCTTTCCATTGCTTGAGAAACCCTAATCATCTCATTACTCATTATCCGACGCCAATAGATCTTGGTTATCATTATAGTGCATTGTTAAACGAACATAAATAGAAATAGAAATATCAGATTTCCTTATAATATTCCACGGTTTCACGTCACATTCAATGAATTTGGATATATCCTCGCATCTCAAACGGTACTTCATCTATCTGTATTCAATTCCTTATTATGCGCTCCGAAGGTCGATTGATTTCACTGAACTACATGAAACGTTTTGTAAGTGTCTTTTTGAATAGATTTAGCCGAAAAATGGAGTAATTTCAAAATCCTAATGGGATCAAGTCTAAGCGAAAATAGTGTTTAACACGTTAGGAATAAAATTCGAAAATATCAATACAACCTATCTATCCATACAAAAATAGCCGGAATATGGATAGTATATACTATCTGAACTACGTAGGCTATAGAAAAATGCTCTATGCTAAATTTGTACCTCACTGTAAATGTGCACTATATGTCAAGAAATAGAAACAACAGGTATAAGGGTTGAGGGCCTGGCTATATTTAGAATGGTATTCCCGGAAGCTGTGACAAAAGATGAGGTTTCGATTGACCGTTCCCCCTGTCCCACTCCACTAGCGCACGGGTGGTTCAAGCCTGTATCCCTCGTGGATACAGGCGATAATAGAAAAAAAATCATAATAACCATCTGAAACTAACAGCAATTCAACAATGAGTGGGATGATCATTTGGTAAGGGAAAGAAATAGGAAATAATTTCAAATTTATTGAAATTATTTATAATGATTAAAAACGTCAATTCACTCATCTAATGACTCGATATCTACTATGAAATAATGAAAAATGAAGAGCGGAAATAATTAATTATTCATAACACATGGGAATAATTGAAAATAAGACGACATATCAAAGCTGCTAAAGTTCCTCAAGAACAAGTCTGATTCTTATTTGCTGATCATATTGATTAGGTATATTTATTCTGGAAAAAATGAAGATCAAATTCCAAATTGTTCGATTATATCAATGATCATGTATGATGAATTTGAACTAAAAGGGAACTAAAGCATATTATCGTTCGGCAAGAGGCACTATGATATTATTCAAGTTTGAAATAATGAGTTATTTAAAGTACATTAATATAATCACGACCTTCTCAATATTTTTCTGTGATTAGGTCCGTGGTAATATGATTCTAAAAATCATTCATTTATTTTATTCAGTGGAGCTGTGATTTTGTGGGCACATTCTTTATCACCATGTCTTACGTCACACAGTCGATAATAAAAAAATAGCATTCAAGATACAATAACAAACAAGTATCAATGTGTCTCCAATAGCAGGTGCACATGCTCTATGGTTTGAACAATATTTGTTATATTTTTCAAGATTAATTGGTCAACTGAAGTATACACATTCCGTCGTGTGTGATTTGAAACGTTCTGTAAACTATGTGTCCGTCGACTGTGGAAGTCGTGTTATAATTTTATCATCATGATGAGATGAAAACACAACTTTTGTCAGAAATTTGATTGAATTTAATGTTAGCTTCATGATTGAATGAGTTGTTCAGTGATCTAGTTTTATAACTTAATTATTTTAATCGGGTTATGATCACTAAGTGATTTCAATATGAACTGATGAAGCGGGAAACACGTCGGATCACGAGCTGTCCAAAAGAGACAAAACTCGAATTTCTTATGGTGTCCATCATTTTTATTTTCGAATTTCACTTTGAATACGTAGCAGTTGATATTTTTAGTGTCCATTATGAGTCTATGTAATGAACCTAGAGAAAAGTGTGCTCATTGTAATCCCTGTTCACAGACGTAGCAAGAAACAAGTTAGGTCAAGCGTCAGGTAACGCGCTGACCAAAAGAGACAAAACTCAAATTTCTCATGGTGTCCATCGTTTTCATTTTCGAATTTCACTTCGATTACGTACCAGTTGATATTTTTAGTGTCCATTATGAGTCTATGTAATGAACCTAGAGAAAAGTGTGCTCATTGTAATCCCTGTTTACAGACGTAGCAAGGAACAAGTTGGGTCAAGCGTCAGGTCACGCGCTGACCAAAAGAGACGAAACTCGAATTTCTTATGGTGTCCATCATTTTTATTTTCGAATTTCACTTTGAATATGTAGCAGTTGATATTTTTAGTGTCCATTATGAGTCTATGTAATGAACCTAGAGAAAAGTGTGCTCATTGTAATCCCTGTTTACAGACGTAGCAAGAAACAAGTTAGGTCAAGCGTCAGGTCACGCGCTGACCAAAAGAGACAAAACTCAAATTTCTCATGGTGTCCATCGTTTTCATTTTCGAATTTCACTTCGATTACGTACCAGTTGATATTTTTAGTGTCCATTATGAGTCTATGTAATGAACCTAGAGAAAAGTGTGCTCATTGTAATCCCTGTTTACAGACGTAGCAAGAAACAAGTTAGGTCAAGCGTCGGGTCACGCGCTGACCAAAAGAGACAAAACTCAAATTTCTCATGGTGTCCATCGTTTTCATTTTCGAATTTCACTTCGATTACGTACCAGTTGATATTTTTAGTGCCCATTATGAGTCTATGTAATGAACCTAGAGAAAAGTGTGCTCATCATTGTAATCCCTGTTTACAGACGTAGCAAGGAACAAGTTGGGTCAAGCGTCAGGTCACGCGCTGACCAAAAGAGACAAAACTCAAATTTCTCATGGTGTCCATCGTTTTTATTTTCGAATTTCACTTTGAATACGTACCAGTTGATATTTTTAGTGTCCGTTATGAGTCTATGTAATGAACCTAGAGAAAAGTGTGTCATTGTAATCCCTGTTTACAGACGTAGCAAGAAACAAGTTAGGTCAAGCGTCGGGTCACGCGCTGACCAAAAGAGACAAAACTCAAATTTCTCATGGTGTCCATCGTTTTTATTTTCGAATTTCACTTCGATTACGTACCAGTTGATATTTTTAGTGTCCATTATGAGTCTATGTAATGAACCCAGAGAAAAGTGTGCTCATTGTAATCCCTGTTTACAGACGTAGCAAGAAACAAGTTAGGTCAAGCGTCGGGTCACGCGCTGACCAAAAGAGACAAAACTCAAATGTCTCATGGTGTCCATCGTTTTTATTTTCGAATTTCACTTCGATTACGTACCAGTTGATATTTTTAGTGTCCATTATGAGTCTAGGTAATGAACCCAGAGAAAAGTGTGCTCATCATTGTAATCCCTGTTTACAGACGTAGCAAGGAACAAGTTGGGTCAAGCGTCAGGTCACGCGCTGACCAAAAGAGACAAAACTCAAATTTCTCATGGTGTCCATCATTTTTATTTTCGAATTTCACTTTGAATACGTACCAGTTGATATTTTTAGTGCCCATTATGAGTCTATGTAATGAACCTAGAGAAAAGTGTGTCATTGTAATCCCTGTTTACAGACGTAGCAAGGAACAAGTTAGGTCAAGCGTCGGGTCACGCGCTGACCAAAAGAGACAAAACTCAAATTCCTCATGGTGTCCATCGTTTTTATTTTCGAATTTCACTTCGATTACGTATTAGTTGATATTTCCAGTGTTCATTACGAGTCTATATGTAATGAACCACTATAGAAGAATGTTTTATAGCCCATAAGTTATTTCAGAAAAATATGTTGATGATTGATCACCGCTACCGCTACCCAATGGGAACCATGTTTCAAATCAAGAAAGTTCGACACATTTTCTCGAATGAGCAAGTGAATATTTTTTCCACTCACAGATGAATTTGATTCGATTGAATTATTAGTAGGCGAGACTCTTGCGAGATATTTGTATTATATTTTCGATTACTTTGCTTCTTTGACAGTATAACATTTCCTAACAGCGATAACAATACCAATGATGATAATTTTGATAATAATAATAATATAAAAGTTGATGCGTGGATGAGAATGTTCTATAGGTTTAGAGTAGAATATGTAACGATCATCTCTATGAGATAATAATTGTTAGCTTCTATTAAATCCTTGAAGTCAATTGTGTGCTATCTGGCTATAAGCACATTCGATTCTTATATTCTCAATCATGAGAAATCGTTCACTCAAGTCTTTGAATCATGATGAATAGTGAACACAAGTAGAACAAAATGCGATTCAATAGTGATATTTCACAATTATAGGGCCCAGTAACCAGTCGAATGAAGAATTGTAAAACATTCATATAATATAATTGGTACGTCACGTCAATTAATAAGACGGAGTAATTTTAAATAGTTATAGGCTATATTAAATTGGTAAAGTAGATTTTTTTGTTTTATTTTCAATTATGTATTCGCAAGATCTCAAAGCTTCTAAAACCACCCCTTGTAGTTGGAATAATGGATTGACCCACCAGAAATTGAAAACACCAGTGGGTTTTGACGACGCTCCCAATTCCAAGAAAAAACAGGTCATGCTGTATCACTTGTGCGTGATCTTTTTTTCTCTCCTCGTCTATTCTTCAACGAGCAGCGATCGAAGAAACATAATACGTACGTGAATAGTCTTGCAAGTGTCTTTTTTTGAACAGTGCATTTGGTGGTGCAATTTTATGCTTATTGTGCAACATGAAGATATATAAGGTGAGTCAAGTCATTATTTATCTATGCCTGATCATTCTTCAATAATTAATAGTTTAACTTTTTCGGTGTTTTATTTATTTTTTATTTTCTTACAGTAATTTAACTGTTTCTTCTACTTGTTCAACAACATTGTAAAATGTTAATCATCGTTATCAATATTGATAATCTATTCTTACTGCATTCTAAAATCAATACTTAGGCCTATTCGTTCTTTCACTTTTAATATTAATTAATATCATTAATCAAATCGATGCTCTGTTTCTTTTGTGGATATCCTCGTGTCACAGAAGCCAGAGCACTTAACCAATTTCAAGCTATTTAACGTGAGGTGCATGATATCACCTAAAATGGTTTGTTAAGTGATTCAAATTTTGGTTTGATTAAATCTACGCACATTCAACAGTTCTGTTTTCATAAACAATGCGTGGAGTGCGTATGCATTTGTCTTAGCTAGTTTTAGTGTGTATATTCATTAGCATCAAAAACTTGAAATCGATTACCATTGTTTATATTTGGCAATTTTAAAATACAAAATAGTTGATAATCCAAATAAAGCACAGGATGACAATTTGATGACAATGTTTCTGATATGATGTTTGTTTTCATTTTTAGAGTGCTGTTCAACATCAACCCTTCTACTGGATACAAGAGGGGTATGGAAAGAAGAAAAACAGTCTGTGACCCAAAGGAGGCATTCGGAAGAGCCTCTAAAGTGATATTTCTATAAGTGATGGTTATGTGATATTCATGACTGAGTGATATTCCTATAAATGTATAATTTGTTGATGAAAATATAAATATTGAATTTAAATTGAAACAACTGGTTCACACTATCGATCCCTATGCAGCATCCTATACTTTCCATGTATTGCAATCCCATTATTTTATACTGTATATAATTTGAGCGGATAATACAGAATTACATCTGCAAGTGTTTTTTGTAGAAAGTAAATAATATTGCCATGAGAATGTGACAGACATGATTAATAAGAAGCCATTTCAACCAACACTATAATATTCATGAAGAGTGTTATCAATTATTATCCGAGTTCTAATGAATTGGTCACGTTTTAGGAACTATGATTTTGTTGAGAATCTAGATCTTTATCACAATTGAAAATAAAAATTCTGAAGGACAGCTGTGCTTTGATGAATTGGTACAATTCGTTATATTCAATTTTTGTATTTTATATTGAATTCAATATTTATATTTGAATATTCAATTTTTTTCAAATTCAATTTTGTGATTCAAATTTCAGTTCGGATGAGCATTTGAATAATTGACTGAATAACAAACATACCTCTATGGGCTTATATTTCCACGTTTTTCCTCTATTTTATATGAAAGACATATATATTTCATATCATATGTCATCCATATAAAATAGAGCGAAAACGGGAAAATATAAGCCTATAGAGGTATGATTCTTATTCAGTCAACTATTCAAATGCTCATTTAAACTGGAATTGAAATCACAAAATTGAATTTAAAAAAAATTGAATATTCAAATATAAATATTGAATTTAATATTGAATATAAAAATTGAATGTAAAGGTATATTGTACCAATTTATCAAAGCACAGCTGTCCTTTAGAATTTGGTCAGTGTGCCTTTAAATAATGCTCATTTAACCTTGATCGCAATGCACAATATTACATTAAAAATAATGCACATGATACGAAATAGATGTACATTAGTACAATTATTGTAGCACACCTGTCCTGTAATAATGAAGCGAATTGACCGTAAAATGCGTGTACCGTGGTTGAACTTTCGCGTACAAGAGTGCATGAAAAATAATGCACATGAGCAGTTTTTACTGGGCGGGTTTGCTTGAATATCCAAGCTATCGAGAGCTTGGAATACGCTGCACGCTGACTGAGACTTGCGGCGGGGTGCGGTACAATAGCGGTAAGCGGGTACATTGAAATCAATGCACACGGGGTTGTCACACGCTGCACGCACAATGTGCATTGGATTCAATGTAAAAATTTTAACAGTGTAACATATTATGGCCTACTGCATTATATGAAAGTTGACATGGATTATTTTGTAAAATAATATTCACGCTTGAAAATATTCAAGTTCTGAAACCTTCGATTGACGTATAGATAACTGTGTCTTTATTTAAATGTATAACTTGAAAAGCAATGCTGATCAGGCATTACACACATGTTTTCATTTATCTTGTAAATAAATCCAAATATAGGCCTACAGCTAAAAAGTATACGTGCGAAGTTTTTGTTGTTGTATTAGTTTATACTTTATACCGTTTCGTAGGTGTTACATCTGTCTCTGTTTCTCTTGCAATGATGGTTCTTGTTTCTTGGAACGCCCAAATGCTCTCATTAAGAATCTCATATTTCGATAAATCGACTCATTACGCTCATCCTACATAATTCTATCTCATCTGTATTCAATGTGTTCGATATCGCAGAGCTATCATCAGACAGTCACTTAATTAATGTGATACTGAAAATTAATGTTATATCAAATGATTATTGATTTTTAAAATGGATGTTCAAGTTAATTAATCAACCCTGCAATCTCATCATAAATATATTCTGCAAAGCAGTCGAGTGTGCGAAATGCATTGTTTCGCGGCGACGATCGCATCTCGATTGTGATTGAATGGAAAATGCTGTAGAAACCAGAGAGTGATTGCAAGCAGTGCTAGCACACATACTCTACTTCCGTATTGGCGTTGGGGAGAGAGAGAGAGAGAGAGAGAGAGAGAGAGAGAGAGAGAGAGAGAGAGGGGGGGGGAGGGGGGTAGTCGATCTGTAATGAAACACTATCAATATCGATCAGCACTTCAATCTTGACATTTACTCACACTTTTCTCTTTTTCGTTCTCTCCCGTCGACTCATATATTTGTCTTGTTTTTATACTGAATTTGTAATCGGATAGCAAAGGCTGGACTGGATCTAGAGTTCTAATATAAATTCAATGAAAGCTGAAAGATCGTAAATTGAAAAATTGATTCACCAACAAACACGCATATATTTTTTAATTGTTCTCAACTTTCTATATACGGGTGTTTATCTCTATACGTCATTGTAACATGAATACACTTTATTCGTAGGCCTGTAGTTGAACATCATTTACTGCAATTAATAATCCGGAAATCTTTGGAATGTTTCCATTGAAAACTTGCGGAATTTTCTCTAGTTTTGTGTACTGCACACGATAATGTGAAACCTGCTGTGTTAACGTTGTGCTTATGCAGCACTTACAAGTTGCCACTACACCGCGTGGAAACCCCGGAAAAATTGAGGAATGAGAGGACAGTTACGCAAAAAGGTCAGCTAAATGTCAGGGAATTAAGTTTTACTATATTTTTCTCGGATTACAGAAAACCAGGTCTTCACAACAAACTATGCCATATCAATTTTGAAAAATATCGTGACTAATAAAAGCGCCTCAACATTTCTTCATCGTTGAATATGCGTGATGCCCATATTTTAATTACGAATTAAGTATTATTTAATACTCTTTATTTAATGTTGGATAATTTAGTAGTTCACTTGGTACGTCAAAAATACAAGAAAAATATCGCCGGCAGCTTTGTTACTTGAATTTTAAATGCGAATATAGGCATGACTGTAAGGGAATTTTAAACTTGGACAAAGTATTGAAAGCATCTACTTTCTTTCGAGTATCACGACTGAGATTGGCGGACATTCTGACAAGCAAATGTTCTTGTTATGAGAAGTCCACTGACAGAACAGCTTAAAAGCTTAAGACATTCAAATGGTTGAAGTATGAATCCGCTTTTCGTCTTGCAGTTGTTTCATTTTCACGGTAAGTCCACGATAAACCCCACATAAATCAACCTTGTTTCCACTCTGTCTAATAACTTAATGGAAGTGCATCACTCAAGACTAGAAATAATTACATTCTAGTTTATATACCGTCATTAAAGGAAGTAACCATCTTGTGATGTTGTTTTGTAATATAATAACAATAAGGAATTTACAATGAAAGTTACGCACAGTAAATATCTTCCTCTTCAGTACGTTCGTATACGTCACCAATATGTGCAGAAATCTATGAACGTTTAAATCTCTTTATAAAACGAGAAAACGTGATCTGCAAGTTCTGCATGCTTCACTGCTTATACAAAAAAATTTAGGGCTAAAAATGAAGAATCTGCTTACATCAAACTAAAGAACGGTTTATAAAACTCTTTTCGAAGTTTTATTATTATACACACGAACATATAGCGAAATATTCCCTTTGATCCTCAAAAATGTTTCTAGTCGTCTTCAAGATTGAGGTATAGAACGGAAGTTTTACATGCATGATAAATGCGATTATAATGAAATTGTATGTTGTGCTGATGGCAAACCATTTCAAGCCAATCGTATTCAAGTATAAGCCATTTATTTCCAGTTTATTTCACTGTAATTCTGAACTAAATTTTGAAGATGACATTGCTTTAAAATTGTATCCTTATTTCATCAAATTGTATGAATGTCATCTATATATAACTGATCAAATTAAAACATTAACATCATTAATTCAAACATTAATCGTTCATCAAACAATAATATCATCTGATATAATTTCAGTCGATTTAATATGAGCCTAATTTGATAAATTTCCAGTATTTTCATATCACTCAGATCTATAGACTATGATCTCAAAGAATCATTCCCACCTTACTATTTAAAAACGAGTTTTAAAGACTTGATCTTTCAAAACTTGAAACCGCATTATAAAAAAAAAATACCAAAGAAAAGTATTTCGCGATGCCCTTATCGTATATAACCTCTGAAACAGTGATGAAGATCGCCTTCATATTTCATGAATGAGTATTCTTCCTCAGTCATCTGAAGACAAATGTACGCATATCTTCTCAGCTCCAACAGCCTTGCATCTCTCTCTGTCCCACTCACCTTGTCCCGCGACGACGCCGCAAGGTGTGCTGGGCGAGAAGTATCGCGGACGCCTTGTCGGCCTTGCCAACTACCTTGATGGTGTTACGGTGGGAGAGGCCCCCCTCTGGAGGAGGAGGTATAAGCAGATAGGAAGATGATGAGATGAAAGAAGCAAATGACAAATTCCACCTCCAGTGAGAAAATCTTGGTAGAACATCCTTGAATTAATCAAGCGTATAGCCGTGTCCTATGTGACAGCAAAAGGAATGTGAACTCTACTATTTAGTGTATTTTGTTGATAAATGTAGTTGGGATAGTGTAATGGTTAGTGTTTCGCTTTGTAATTTGGGTATAGCTTGAAGCAAGAAAAGCTAATTAGGATGGGCGTACAGCTATAACAGGCTATATATTTCAAATGAGAAATGACAGAAATAAGAAAGACCGCTGGAGGATAATTGCGAATTGCGACACAATATCCTCGTAATGTAACTGAGATAAAAACTGTCGACTGTATTTTCTCATTTGCATTTATGATTGGTTTTAAAAATGGATCATTGGATTTTATTCCATTCATTTTCAAATTAATTCCAGTTGAATGAAGGTGTTTGAGGTGGGCAGTATAGAATCTTTAAAAATCAGTATGCAATCAAAATTTAAAAAATAAAAACATGATTGGCGTTACTCGTCTCTGTCAGTGTCACAGATACCGTTTCCCTTGACAACACAAACTAGTGTTCTTTTCTCACATATCCCGAATGACTGATCGTGTGATAAAGGCCAGTCAATCAATCAATAGTCGCCTCCATTGCCAACCACTTCCAATCAACACTCAATTACCTTTGACCTTTCACTCCAACAACAAAGTATCGCGGCTCTCGCCGATATTGGAGCATCAGGCATTTGTTATTGATGAATTTACCTTCGCGTTACAGCGTACAAATATATCTCTTTCGTTGAACAAAAAATAAATCGTACGTATTTTGCTCACACCCTAATCTAACTGGGTATAGGTAGGGCTGGTAGGCCTACATCACAATATAACATCACGGTATAGATTATTATTAAAAAATATGCACCCAATGAATAAATTGGTCGTTGTATGACAATTATTCTTGAACCAATTTTATTTATTTATACTCAATTGTATTTGAGAAATACGATATATTTTTAAATCTGTTTTCTATACAGAATGATAACTTTTTGAAAAGTGTATGTTGAAATTAGTACTATCGTTTGATATAAAATTAGTGTTCCAATTCAATTTATTAGTGAACAGCTATAACTTTTGATTTTAATTAATTATTGGAAGCGCGCTCTCTCTTTTCCTCTCTCATTCCCTATATCTCTCTCTCTCTCTTTATCTGTCTAGATGCCATTCGACTGTTCCAACTTCTAATTAATAGGAAACTTGAGTTCCATTCCTTATTCGAAATCACGTTTACATTTTGGCGCTATCTGTACTTCACCAGTCACAAGTGTTCTAATTCCTACAACCCTTTGTCAACCGTGTCTCCCTCAACAACGCGCACATTGTCTATTCATTAAAAAGTCACTAATTTCGTTTTAATTAGCAATTGACCGAATACATGTACTTATACATGCTCGTCGCTGAGGTGTACTCATATTATAATGTCATTATTGTCAACGGTTTAATTGCTTGTTGAACAGATTTCCTGGGTATAATGTAATTATTCTCCGGGAATAATGCAGTGTGCCACTATTGTGTGGAGGGGTGATTAAAACATTACTGCAACTACGTGTTTCTAGGCACGAGAAAGAACATGGTGATGTGTGTAATAGGGAGTTTTGTTCTCTTGAGAAAAGGGGGGGATGTGAGTGGGATCATTAATCTTATATGACAAGAAGCCTTCGTGCACTTAACCCTTATGTTCATTAAGAGGCTTTTCCTCCCGTAGGAATAATACGGGAAACACAGAACATGCTTACAAATACCGGGATTGGCTTATATTTTTTTTTTTTGTCTTTCATGGTATAGTTTCCTTCACCTTGCCTGTAATTTAGAGGCTGGTGTAAAAAGTTGTCTCGACCACATTTAAGTATTAGTTCGTTAAATATGTAATAATCTCAATGTAATAAAACAAGCAACAACAAAATGTGCACATTTATCTTATATATTCCATTTCCGTATTAAAAAATTGAACTGTGTACAAACTGCTATTTTTAATCTGCTTCGACTTGTATCCATCTATCTTTCTCTCTCTTTCTACAACCAACTTCTCCATTATCGTGCAGTTCAAGTAAAATGTCTGAAGTTACCTTTGAAATGTAATAACTTGGAATTGAATCTTTGTTTCGAATTCGTTGATATCGTTTAATTTGTTATCGAATTGCCAGCGCAATTATTAAAGATAGAATTTAAACTCTTCGTTGCCTGAATTTTGATTGTTGAAATGCATTTTATACATTTATTAATTTATTCCGATTAGTTTATTGACCTTCGTTACATATCTTATCGTAACAACAGAAATAGTCATCACGTCATACCACCGCCGGCTTTATTATATACAGAAACTCTTTTAATTAGTTCCCATTCACTGATTTAGCCTAAAGGTAAGGCGAGAGGATCGACAAATTATACACCACAAGCCGATGGCAAGCTCTTGTTTCATATTCGTTATTATAGGTATTAGCGAACACATTTTGTGGACGTCTGATTGCTTGGGCTGCTGAGCGACAAGACGACGTATTCTGGTATTTATTGGTTGCGATAACAAAGATTTCCATTCGATTCAAATAGAAAATCTATCCGTATTTTTTAATTTTGGGGAAACTTCAAGGGTCTCAAAGCAAATCCATAATATCGTGACATTTTCTTGGCAGCACTCGACGTCCAACTTCGAAGGTGTAGTTTTGGTTGACAATCGGTGTGACAGATGTAGATGAATTAATTATTGAAATTTTGACAATATCCATAAGAATAACATGTTCAATATAGAGAAAGATAATTGTATCCGAAAATTCAAAACGAATCCTAAATCTTGATATGCTGTTCCAAACCAAGGTCTGTAGATTTCCATTATATTTCGTATAAATATCTCGATATATGTCTTGTTTCTTAATATCACGTTGACATTGCCGAAAGTGAAACATGTACTCACGGCTTTCACCATGATGTTATTGATAAAAGGAAGTTATTCTATATATTGATAAAACTGTCTTCTTGAATTATATTGCTTTTCCAATTGAATAGACGTCAATCGTGGCCGATAAAATACCTTCACTCAGACACGACTCAGGAGTGTGAATTCCTCTCGGAGAATGTCTGAAATGCGCGCGCTGGCTTTTCATTAAATGTATTCGGACACGGTGTGTGAGAATGAGCCATGGTTATGATTTCCCATTCGTAATTTAAGCTGCCTGTCTTGACAATCAACTTATATTTGAATTGTGTTATAGTGAGTTTGAGTTTATGGTATTTTAAATTATTGTTTTTAAGAGTTGTTCATTATCATAACAACATGAAAAAAAAATGAAAATAAAATGCATAGCCAAATATGATTTATTTCTAAAAATGAATAAATGATTGGAAATGAGTAGGTAGGCCTATCTATATCTTCATTTGAAAAGATGACAATTTTGTGACTTCAGAGTTTTAAAAAATTTTGATTTCTGAAAATTTCAAGTTTTGGGGGCGTTTAAATTTTTGTAAGTTTTGAATTTTTCAAATTTTCAGATTTTTAAATTCAAGTTTAAATTATGATGCTTTGAATCATATATAACTAATCTTGACTAATTTTAAGATATCCACAACTGACGTATTTCAATACTCGTATAGATTTGTGTTATAAAAATGTGGATATGAGTGGCAGTTATGAAATAAATATATTGAAATTGAAATTGAAATGTATATATACTTTTTTCAATTAAAACGGTATTATTCTTCAGTTGAAGCCGCACAACCAACACTCTTGAATTGAACAGAAACCAGACTGAATCCAACCATTCTCAGCCTCGTATCTACTTGCAGTCATTCAACATCTCATTCATTGAGTAGTTATTTCAGCCTTCTATACGGTTAGTTCACCGAGAAAAGGCAATATTAGATCCAATCTGTTCTTTGAGACGTTTTAAGCCCTTTGACTATACAGAACACCTCTAATACGCATGTGCGTATATGGAAAGTGATTAATGTGCGGAAGATCTCGTGCCATGAGAAAAGGGTTTTCATTTAATACCGATGACGTTTATCTCTGTCGAAGTTATCAAACCAACGTGTCTGTTAGTTTAAAGGTAATTAGGTAGTATTACGACATGCCATGCAGAACTTGTTTTCGGTGTAAGTGCGGTTGCGGCCACATGAAAGTGAAACTATATAAAAATCAAGCCTTTAAAATGCATCTTGGAGGTAATATAATGATATTAAAAATACTGATATTATTTATGATATTAGTAGTGTTGATACCCAAATACAAGATGTGATACTCCACGCATAGGCTATAAGAAATTTGACGGGTATATAGAGTATAGAAGTGATTTAAATTTAGGAAAAACACATTTTATATGACCCCAAAGTGTATATGTTGAGTGGTGCCATTCTAGAATGTTCGTACTTTAATTCTCTGTCTTTAGTAATTAGTTGGTTAAGAAACAGTTGCTAAAATGCGCTAAAATATATGGAAGTAATTACTTTGGCAAAGTAAATGATCCATAACAGAACTAAGGACTATACACGAGGGAGTTTTACTCTCAGATGAAGAGCTCTATAGTTGTCGGAACCTCGCCAACTCGTCCTACTCATCTCCTAATATCAATTTAGGGAAATATTCGTATATACTAAAGTACAATAAATGATTTGTTAACATGTATCAACTATGAATGGAAAGTGTTCACAGGTTATCAAAAGAGAATAGAAAAGTTGAACTAAAACAATTTGCGAACATCAAGCTGTTTTTGTATGTAATTATCTTTTCTATATTGTGTATTATAATTATATATTTAGTGTTATTATTTATATAATCTATAATCATTGTGTTTTTCATATTGATAGTTTGTTATTTTATTGTATGCTTTTTTCTTATTTTGGTTTACAGTGACATAAACTCTAGCCTGCTCGTTTGTGTGTGTAGCTCGATTAATTTGAGTTAGTAATTTAGAATTTTTACGCTCTAACCATATACGTGTCTGTATATGTTCACAGTTTGATCAGTATTGTCATCACGTATTCTGTAAATGTAATTATTATACAAGTCTCTATCGATTTTTTTGTATATATATACAATACGCCCATTAGTCATATTCAAAGTACAAATAATAAAAACTTTGTTAGTTTCTGATAAATCTGCATCTCAGAATAAGCGCAGTGCTCGGAAGAATATCAATCGCGTGTGTTCTGTTATATACGCGATAAACTCGTGCTGTTTATTTTACAAAACAATCTCAACAAAATGCATTAGTTCTTTTTTCCAATTTTATCACATGGAAACTTCGTGATAAACAATCATTCCTCCTATTTGGAAGGTGAAGGACAAAGTGAATAATGTAATAATAATTACAATTCAAACATGCGATATGCAAAAATGGAATGCTGTCTGTGACATTCCTCTAGTGTGAATTAATCGGAGTGTAATTGAAACACTCGGCCAGTGGATGTGTAGGAAATAATTCAATTAGAAAATAGTTGAAATGTGTGACTTATTGTGTAATATCTCCTCACTTCTGTGATCTACGATACGCATCAGAACAAAAACAATCCTCCAAATGTATTTTCTCCATTTATTTATTTCGCTTTTAAAATAATTTTTCATGTGAACTTGACACCTTAAAAGTTCAATGTGGATTCTATTTAAGGTCTGCACAAACACTAATACGAAATCGCATTCTACGTCTTCTACTCTTCGCACTTCTCCTACAGGAAGAAAGTACTATCCTGCACAGTTGATTGGTTGAACGCCTTGTCGTGGCGTTGATCGGGATGGAGTAATCGTATTACTGGCACGGCGAGGGGGGAGAGAACGGGAACGAGAGATCGTTCGTTCTGGATGCTGTGCTCTATTGTTGGACATAAAGGACTATAATTTGGCGTACAAATTGCGATCCGCCTGGATGGATGGTTGAGTCTGTGTGAGTTTATCTCTTACAAGGATGAGTGACGAGTGAGCTATTATAGGCCTACAATGGACCTCATCAAAATGCCTGGAACTAGGAATGTGATGATGAATTGTGTTTTCTGAACCACCATCGTGAGGCCTACATAAGACCTCTCTATGAGGCATTTTATTTTTTTTTAATACAATGCAAAACACCAATCTGGTGGAAGGGCCAGGTTTCTTTGAAATAATTATATCTTTCATTTTTTTAAACTAAAGAATTATTCACACTTTGACACTGATTTGTCAGCACTTACAGTAGCGGGGAATACTATTTAATATTGGTATGAAATTTGATTTTTTTTTTCAAGTACTGCTAACCACTGATGCTGTCGGGACCGAGTACATGATTCTATTTTCTAAATTCTCTTATGTGTATGTGGAATTCAAATGCGTTAGTCGCAACACGCGTATTTGATCCAAAACATATTTCCCTCGTTTGATATGGACCTGTGCAAAAGGCACCTATTTCAACCATTATTCAATTTCATCATATCAGTATATATTATGAAATAATTAAAACGTATTTCTATCGGGCCTATATCATTCGAAATCTGTTCATGGTTTGAAACTAAAAAAAATGCGCATTTCCACAACAGTGCATGCAACAAAACAATAATAATATACAAATACGCGAGAAGGAAGGTGGAAGAGAGATGCTGGTACCACTCTCTCGGCGCGATCGATCGCCAGTGCCAGCGTAGCGGGGGAGGCGGCGCTACGTGCGCTACACGACTGTTGCGGCCGGCCAGTTTCGGTTCAGTATCGCACGATACGAGGGCCGGTGTGGGCCGCCATGGGGCCGTTATGTTCTCAGAATTATGCCGCGAAACTCTGCGACGTATTGTGGGATATAGTGAACTCGAAGGTAATCCCCATAAAGCATTGGATAAAATTAGTTTTCGATTTTTTTTTTTATATTATTATTTTGGGTTATAATTATTCCTTTTTGTATGTTGGTATGATTGATGTGTAGTCATTCTCATTATTTTCATTGTTTAGTAATACTTCATCACCTTTTAAAATTGTATATCAAAATTATTTCCTTGGATGGAATTTTCATAGATTAATAAACCATTAGTGTTTTTTTTTTGTCATAGTGTATCCTTCAGCTATTTTTCTCCATCATGGCATTTAATAATATAGCTTAACCAACCTGGCCGTGTCTGCAAAAGTTCATTACACAACAATATAGTTATATATTCATTACATTCTTTATATCCATATTTTCTCTACCACCTCTACGAAGATTAATCTACACATGGCAATGAAATGCTTTATACATACTCTAGTGAGAATTGTCGTGCTATAAGTACTTGATGTACTATTGTAATAAGTGTTCGTATGTCGCTGTAATTTAGAATGTGTGTTGGATATATGCAAGTAATTTTTCGAAGAAGTTAATTTGCCAATAAAACATGGGCCCACATATAGTAACCCGACACGGACGCTTTTAAAGGTCAAGTACCCTATCGCGTGAAGATATGCATTTCATTAGAAACATTTGTCTTCACTCTTCGTATTCTTCATCTTCTTTCTCGCCTCGTTCGTGCTCCGTGTAATTTAATCATATTTTGTGTGAAGTTGTTTCACTTTTCGGCTCCAATCGTGTTTAATTTATTAGATACTCGTATGAGATTTATTGGTAATAATTTGTCGGTCGTATTCATCTTTAAATAAAACCTTTTATCTAAATAATAATCATAATAATAATGACTATAAGAGTGTCTAAAATATAAATGCGATTAAATATTGTATATATATATAAAAAATACATATATTCAACATCATCTATCTAAAATTACATATAGATAAATATCGATTCTTCGATTCAAAGATTTTGTTTTCACACCTATTCGTGAAAAAAACGATGTAAATAATGTATAATGATGATACATTCAAAAGATGATAATAATCGTGATTCATCAAACTGACATGCGATTGCCAATTTGATATCCTTATTAAAACTCGAATCGAAGCAAACTGCTTACTGCCCTCGAGGTATTTCGTGCTTCCTTGTCTTCATACACAATTGTACCGGTATAGGAATATTTGCGAATATTATTTTCTTCGGTATTTTATTAAGGAATTTTCAATAGAAATATGTGTTATAAAAAGTTATTTAGAAAATATGCGGCAAGAGCCTTGTATAATGTAATACAGGCTGATGGTGTAGTTCGCGTCGAGACGAGATGAGTTACGCTGAAGATTAAGTGGAATTTGTACTGCTAGGCGGCAGAAACAGCTAGATGGAAAAATGAAACGTGAAAGAAGCTGCAGAAAATGAAACTATATTCCAATTCATGGCTATTATATATAGGATGGTTATCGCGCGTGATGCCAACCTAATCATCCATTTGGAAATTGGCAATTACACGTTTTATCGCTTTGCGATACAGTTAGCCAACTGATACTAATTGGTTTGAAAAATTAGTCATCACAGGCTTTCACAGCTCGCCAAACATTTTAGCAATCTGAACAATATAAATGTGAAGAAGAAACAATGACAATGATATGTAAAATTCACAATTAAAAAGAGCGTGTGTAACTCGAATCTGCTGTATGAAAGTATACTTTTTCCAAGTTGTATATATATGTATCTTTATTCAGACTCTGTCTTACATTAAAAGATTGCAAAAACACAGAATAAAAATCAATTAATTAAAATATAAAACAAATTATCAATAACATTATATATATATATATATATATATATATATATATATATATATATATATATATATATATATTATATGATATTATATTATATAATATTATAGGCTGTGTGTCGTGAGGAGTGAAAATATTCATTCTGTTGAAGTTTATCGTTGATTTTTAGCTTCCTTCATGTTTATATGAGATGCTCACTATAACCAGTATACGCATGGCTTAACTCAATCTGGTTCAATAGAATATATTAATTGCCAACATTTTATAAGAAATAAAATACATTTCTTATATAACTATATTTCCATAGGTATTGTATCAAGTCTTCTTCACATTTCACATTCTGAGAATTCAGTCGTTCCCCTGTTATAATATTCATTGAAACCATTTCAATTCACGCTCGTCGTCTCTTGATTGGATAAGTTTCATTTGTTGGGAAACATTTGTCGTAGTTCTAGCTCGTGCTAACCAAATAGTTCTTCTATTATGACATCATCTTACCTACCAACTTTTTCCTCGGTTTCGGAAGAGAGTTTTAATAATTAAACTCTTGATATGTCTTCTAATTTGAACTTTGTCAGCGTATAAGCTTCGTGAAACTTGTTCATCCCCGGCTACATATATGTTGCATTAAAGTTTTCGTTATCTCATATTCTAGTTTCTGATCTGTCCATATTGTCTGACGTAACGGCTGCAATTTGCCATAGTTTCGTCCCCAGTACGCGTCTATATATATTTGCGTGCAACGCATAGCAATATACAGGGGATGATCCCAATTGCGAATATATGAAAAATATAGAGAAAATATTCTCATACGTTTGAAACAAATGCATACAAATTATATAATTACACCGCTTTCGTCAATAACTGAAACTGAAACGGGAAGATCAGTCGCTAGCCCATGGAGCCGTCACTCAGGCGACCGGGGTTCGATTCCCGCCATGGTTGACCATCCTATCAGAGCTTTCTCGTCGTTTCCCTTCATCATATAGATAAATACTAGGATGATTCCTCAAGAATACACCACGACCGCTTTATTCTCACTGTTCCAAAAACCTAGTGAATAACTTCTTCTCGTCTTCCCATTATCTTAATCGTCATTCACCGACACCAAGATCTTGGCTAGTTATCATTAGAGTGTGCCGTTACATCAAAAATGAATATTATGAATATATAATGGATGTAAAGAAAATATGAAAAAAATTATATTGAGAGTAGGTTTAAATCAATAGATTTACTCGACATGATTACGACTGACTATATTTCCGAATAAAAAAAAACAGAGCACCAAAAACTTGATTGTTTCAATATGACGTATGAAATATTCTCATTGCCCCTGAATATGATATTTCCGCCATGTCAATGCCAGCCATCAAGCTACGTCTATATAAACCAACTCGCCATATCACCAAGAAACTCCGACTCGGGTACTTGATTGATTCCTCTGCGAGTCTACCATTTCGAGGTTCTAACAAGTCAACTGTGGATAACGTGTAGCCCTATTGGGCTGTGAGGGTGATTTGCAAGTCAAATCCATGCCCCAGCGATTGTATCACGTGGTATATGGACCTTCAAAGACGTAGACGATGGAGAACATATTTGCATGGAAAAGTAATATCCAGCAGCGAACTGGTGTAATGGCAGATATCTAGTGTTGTAAAAAGAAGGCTTTTTCATTGAGCTTTTTACAGAGCTATATTACGTATATAGCCGGTTAGACGTTCTTATTCTAGTTATTCTAAGTTTATAAATACTCGCATGTTATACTAATAGTGAGAACGACAACCATCCTGTGGCTGTGCCCATTAAAATTTTGTCGAGTTACGTATATATAATTATATATATATATTGTTTTCTGCAAACTCAGCTTGAGAACTTGAATTGCTTTATTTTATCTTGAATGATTGTTTAAACTTTTCAAAACTAGATTTAACCAACTTTTGTCAACATTTTCAGTATCGTGAAATCTTTATTTCAATATACAAGGACGTCCTCTATAGCTGTATAAACAATCGATGAATATAACCATATCTCTGCGAATCAACACACGAGAGACGGCCGACGTCTAAGAACACAACAGACGTAAATATCGGTAATTACAAAAATGCTCTGCTACTTTTGTAACTTTCAACATTGAACACATTTAGAAGATGTTATCATATGTTCTATAATGATCTAATCGTAAATCTATGGTAACTATCGCTTTTTTATGCAGGTAGATCTTACACACAATCGTCAACAATGATATATACAATGAATGCAAGGATTAACATCACGTTTTGTATACGTATATGCATAGAAAAATATCGCGAAAAGAAAATTTGTTGAAAATGAGTTTTATGAAGAGTTATTCCTGTAAAAAAAAATTTCAAAACAATACGTGTACAACAATGAGTGTCACAACGGTATCCCATGTACTCCATTATTCCACCATTTCTACCATTAATATCCTTTTTATACATGTATCATCATAAGTATCCGTAAATTTTATTCATTTATTTTAGTTCTATTGAAATGTAAAGTTGTACGTTCTTAATTGTCTCCCGCTATATCTGTGCACTGTTCATAATTGTGATGAAGAAATGTTTTATATACTGCATGCAGTATATGACTGGATCTGGTTGAAAGCTTGCAGTCTATTATTAGCGATCTCATTTCCGTATGGGAATGGCATCCCATCCCCATATTCGAGTAATTATCAGCGGACTAAAGGTCAATTCAAACCGACACAAAACGGTCGAATTGTTACTTCAAATATGTAAAACTTTTTCATTCATTTTAATACCGCTGATTTAGCTTATATTTCTGTGATTTAGTGTTCATTTTTTACTTTAAAATTCTATTGTACTTGGATTCGCGAGAGAAAAAATGGCCTCATTTAAATAGATGGCCTATAGCGAGCCAAATCCCACCGGCTTATTACCGTGCATGATCACGGTGAGTTCGCATATTAAACAAGTCCCCGCAAATTGTCATGGACTTCTGCGAATTAAAATAATTGCTGGAATAATGTTTTGCATAACAATAGAGCTATTGTTTTATTAAAAGGTTTGGTCGATTAACTCTATCGGCTGTGTGTGTGTGTGTGAGGGGGAAGCCGAGAGTTAAGGGTGTTTTGTTTTAACTCGCTCTATAGCCGTATTTTGACCGGTGTATTCAGGCGAGAAACGTACGTTTGAATGTGCGTAATCATCGCAATGCCGTGCTTGAGATGCCGTGGGTAAATTCATTGTTATTGGCCGAGAGGAGAATTAAGATCGTGATCTTTCAACACTCGTTTGAAAAAAATGTGTCTTGAAAAAAAAATGAGGGTAAAATAGTATGGATTTCATATAACTCGGAATTGAAATCGAGTTAGGCGTAGTTCAACAGAAATTTCGGCGAATATATTTTCAGATTCATCGTTTTTTGCCATCATTTATCTTCACCAGGATGCTATGCCACTTATCACACCCCTTCTACAAAGCCATCATTCAAAGTTCAGATTTCTCATGGATGTTTTTACTTGATCAATGAATATCTATATTTCATTCATTATAAATCTGCACGTTACTGTATTTCGTGTCAATAAAAATATCTGCTGGAACTAGAGATATTCGATAAACAGTTTACAGGTTGATTTGAGGCCCGAGGAAGATTCGACGAACGTTATAAAAACGACTGCGGAAGCAGTCAACAATTCCCATTTTTACGGCAAATTACGAGTATATATCTTACTAATTCGCGCCACCAATCTGATCGCTTGTTCCGCCCATAAAATTGCTCGTCAATGCCATCTTACCGCTCATCAAACTCTCTCGTTTTCACAGTAGTAACCTGTGTGCGGCAATAGCAAAACACTGGTGCCGTGCGGGCGGCCCAGTTACCCCTGCACTCAGCTCAATCCGTCGAAATTACTGCATGTTCGATATTGAAATATGTTTATTACCATGCTGCATTCAGTGCAATTCTTATATCTTATATATTAAAAGTTATTACTTGATTTTATAGTATTCTACTTAATAGTATTCTAACTTCGGCATCTATTTGAATTTTATTGAGTACTAACCCAATGCAAACAGCTCACTCATTGAACCTTGAACTGTCTGTAAAAATGACTCGAGAATCAAGATTCAATTGCGATAACTTTGAAGCTAATTACAAATCTAGCCATCGTAAAAATGTTCCAGCTGTTTGCATTACAAGTGAGCACATTTGTTCTTAATCGAACTGACGTACGAACCAATCTTGGTCAATACTCTCAAATGAAGACCCTCAAATCTTTGTTGACTATTATCCAATGTTGTACACGCCCATTGTGAATTAATTTGAGGAACTGTTTGACTTTTATTGACGCTGACCAAGTTCTAGTCGACTATCAGTTCGAAAAAGGTTTCTTTTTCACTCGGTACTGTGTTTTTCATTTGCTGATTTCATCACGGTTAAATTGTTCTAAATTGGGTTGGGAGGGCATGGAGTTCTGGGAGGTTTCATTTCCGATCCCTCGTAGCTATATATACCTTGCGTTTTTCTCATCCTATTAGTATATATTGGTTTAATCTCGACCAATCTCAATTCGTCTCTATAAAGTACTTCCCTCTGCTATAATGTGATCTGTGATTAGTTCTCCAGTTCAATCGACGAGTGCTTGCTTATATAGCCTACATTCAGAAACCAATTATTCACCGTCTACCAGAATCAGTGAATAACTATACGAGCTCGTGTTGCTTGTTCAACGTTGAGAGAATTAGGTATCAATCGATAACGAATGCGAATATACTTATCAATCATATTATTTATGTCAGAGGATCAAGTAACCAGATGGAATAAAATATAAATGTGGTATTGTATTCGCAATAGTGATATTATAGTATTCAATCTTCACTTTTGTCATATTTGTCATTATATTGAATTCTCTATTCCCTTACTTTCATAATTGAGAATATATACTTCACAAATATGAATTGCACTTTTCAAACTTCAGCCGAATGGTATAAAAGTATTAAAATTGTTGAAGTATATTCAAAGGATTGTCGTTAGTGTATACTACATGTTTTGGTGGAGGTGCCACGATCTAAAAATCCTCTTCCTCAAGATGTATTTTCCCTAAGCTTGACACTCAAGAGAGGCGCGTTCACACGATGACGCAGTGTTTAAATGGCTAATTATACGTGAAATACGTGTATATCATAGAGTATATGAAAGTTAGTTTAAAAGCGTCAAGCTTATACAGTTTAACGCGCGCATGGTGGTGGCGTCGGATGAAATAATTCGGCAAAACTACGCTCGTAGAATTTCAATACCCGAAGCTGCGACTTGGATTACATAAGAGTCGCGTAGTTTTCGTGAGACACCAGCATTATTTCAAGACACTTTTATATGTGTATATATGTTTTATTCATCTTTAGAGCACTGGGTTAGTGCATGCATGCACAATTGTCTCTGTAATACTTCTTATGTTTATTTGTCGAGTTAATACGTTGGAGTCGGTGCCTGGCGCATATATACTGTAATTGGCCGTAATAGTAACACTGTTAAAATGAGTCGCAAATAACAGGAGAAGAGGATGATATATGAACGTATAAATGAAGATACACAATCTAACGTGATGATTCCGACGATGTGTTATTGTTATCTTTTTTTTTTAATTCGCCCTCCACGAGTCAAAGTTCATGAAAGTTTTCATCGATATTCGGATCACCTTAAATTAGACACAAGCAAGTTTGGTTTGGGCTGAAAAAATACTTTTTCATATCGAATACGAGGTGCTAACAACTCCTGAAATCTGGTGTACACTTGTCATAAAATCTTCCTGAAATCCCTTTAAATCTTCTTGAAATCCCTTTAAATCTTCCTAAAATCTTGTGAAATCTCCGTGAAATCCCTTGGAATCTGAAATCAGGTGTACGCCAAATTTACAAGTTGTTTATACCCCTCGATCAAATAATTGAAAAGTTATCGCTCGTGAGGATTTATTTACTACCGTGAGAATTATTCATCAAATCAAATATGTATAGGCCTATCACATACTTGGAACCTTCACATTCAACTGTATTCTTTCATCTTCCAATTGTTAGAAATTTACTGCAATCACATTTCGACTCCCGATGCTACTCTGTAATTATTCATCGTTCATCGCCGATAGTCAACTTGAACCATGATTTATTATGAAGGATGAGAGACTGACTCGGAGTTTACAAGCTCTGTGAGTGTTTTGGCTGTAAAAGTTAGCGGGACTTCAGTTCTACAATATTATTATGTAAAATCTCGAGTAGTCGAATTCAATTCATGAACTTGCATTTGCATATTCCACTCACTTTAATATTGTAATTTCACGTGAACTTTATTATATTCTTCAAGGGTATGCCTATATGAGGCAACTGCGAGTCCATGGAAGACCATTTAGCAAATTATCGTATTTTAATGGTATGTTCCAGTAGAGCTATAAAAATACTTTTCTTTTAGCCTTATTAATGAACAAAATAGATTAGAGTAGTTGTAGCGATCTATGAAGATACATGCCTATCAAATTAAAGTTATACATCTAAAACCATTCATTGTATTCCGAAAGATGATATTCCGTTGAATCTACACCTATACGCGCTGTTTGTTCGTACAAACATGTGCTGTTGTAATGTCGTGAAAAACTATCTCGCACTAAACATTAAATATAAACAAACATGATCTACATTCGATTATATATAGCTATAATAATTCTATGACAGACTAAACACACAACAGCATTGTAGATGATTGTAATTAATCACAGACCGCGCTTCTCATTCGATGTGCATAATAAGCCTTGTTTTCTGTTCTATTGTCATCGCCCCCTTCCCCCCCGGATTACCGCTCCTAACGATTTCATCGCACACAATGAATTCATCTTGGATAATACTAACTTGCCGTAATTACGTTAGTATCTAATGTTACACCTGCGATCGCATAAAATGTGTTTTATTCCGAAATCAAACCTACAATATAATCAGGCCTACCTCTAATTTATTTATAGATTATTCGTAGAGTACGTATATGTACGTTGTCTGCCAAACTGTTATTGCCTAGTTATAATGTAGATACGTTTTTTCCGGATGCGTTTTAATGTGGTTTGATCGGCCACTTTATGTGAAAACAAGTATACAAGAATTGAATATAAAACAAGAAAGAAATAATGTTATTGCTGAAATTATAAAATACTCACCTTTCCAGTTTGTATTGTCAAGTATGTGGATGTAATTAAATTACAATTTATTTAATTCTATATAATGCGTTGGTCGTGGGTTCGAATCATGTGTAATCCATGTATTTATGTTAATTTGCTGTTCACATGTAGGCATAGAATATTATATTTTATCGCGGCATCATCATGTAGACCTAATTGATGGCAACATGTTGAATAAATGTTATATCAAGTTGAAATTTTGTCGGTGAGCGACAATTCGTACCACCGAGGAAAAAATGGCAAAATTTGTGCGTGTTTTCTTGTTTACTGTAGCTGATATTGACTACAACCTCTCCTCCTTATTGAAGGGATGATTGGATATATCGTCTACTGATTATGAGGTTTGAATCGTTCTTTCTTCGTACAGATATGATATAAAAGGTGATTGTTTCAGTCGCTACTCGAATGTTCGTAAAATGTTGAAATACACTTACCGTTTCCTTGTTTAAAGACGGCTTCAAGGCATGTTTTCTTGTAACAACTTCCTCTCCAGACCCTTCACCATTCTCCTATTCCTCTTCTGAGCATTTTTCAATAGCTTACTCCTTATACATCCTTCCCTCTTACGTTTCTTTCCTTTAGCTTTCGTTTCCTCTTGTTTCTCTTGTGTCATCTTTTTATATTGCTGCTCCCGGCTACCGGATCTTCTTATACAAACTAGAAATATAAAAACTTTATTAATTCGTAGCGAAAACGAGATATATAATTCAATTACGACTAATACATGGAAGTAAGTGTATTTTCGTTGTTTCAGTGGTAAAATACGTGATACACTTTTCGTCTCGATAATGATATATAAAGCGTTTGTTTCGCTTTGTTCGTTCATATAGTAATAATTATTCTCGGTTTTGAGTTTTTTTTCTTTTTGGTGTTTAATGAAGACACTGGAAGGCATTTGTCTATAGAGAAGATATATACGGCTCGTTACGAACAGAGTGTAATTATACACGAGCTCGGATTGTTTCGGAATGAACTCCTCGACGGAATTAATATTCCTTCTTGCGCTCTCGGTTTGTGGTTTCTAGTAAACTGCTTTGATGGGCTTATCGTGTATGGCTTGACCTTATGTCGAGGGTTAGTTTCAGGGAGAGAGAAACTGGGAAGCCGTATGGAGTTGCAATCAAACTGTGTTAGTTATACTTTCAGACTACTAATCCAATTTAGGAATTATCTATGCCGGTATATAGAAATTGCATTACGTATACAACAAAAACAACAGCAACACATAGTCGATAAAACGATAAGTCGAAGCAACGCATATATGTTTATAATTTTAAAATATGAGTTTTATTATAATTGATGGTTATCACCTTGGAAAGTTAGAAATGGCATTCAGAATTCATTTCTTTCGTATTTCTGGTATGAAATATATTGAATATCATTATTTTCTGTACCTATGTATGTGTCTATAAATAACACTCCGCTGATATTTTCATTCCAATCTCATTCGTTTTCCTTCATTTCCCCAAGATCAATTTTTCTTCACAATTCATCTCACCATTGTTGTTACTTGTTGTACTCTCTCTCTCTCTCTCTCTCTCTCTCTCTCTCTCTCTCTCTCTCTCTCTCTCTCTCTCTCTCTCTCTCTCTCGCTGTTCTGCTGCAAGTTGATCGATGTCAGATTGCCAGAACAGTTGTTGTATGTTCCCGGAGGATACTCGGGGACAAATAGTCCCCAATAGACCGTCTACTGGAAGTGTTGTTATGTTTCACGCGAGAACTTATCCATGTTTCACTCGTGCCCGTTTCAGTTGAAGCACTGTATACTTGGTGACGTGCTATATAACCTATCGTAGATGCATGAACTAGAACACGCAAGACGCAAGAAAAATTGTAGAATGGAAACTAATTTAATACCCAGATGACATCACAATAATCTATTTTATTTCAAAGTAGGAACTCGTTTAGTCAGGAATGGTTTTTATTGTAATATAACGTTCAGGTAGCGTTCTATATTTTCTTAAATGATTTGTATGACTTATGTTGTACTCTGCTATATTTTTCATGTATTCATTTTCATTTATAAAGTTTTCATGATTATTGGATTTGATTGAAAGAATACATATATAATCCATATATTGGCGTAGGCCTATTATAGTATTGTGATGGATATAAAAGCTTTATATGGTATAGAGAGATGGCTGTTGTGTTATATTATATAATGATATGTCATACTTTCATCTATTAGTATATAAGAGGGTGACACAAATACTCTCTCATTGTATTTTAGACCTGCATGAAGGCAATACGGAAACTTCTGATTATGCAGTGAATATAATATAGATATAGAATCCAGTTTGAATATAGATCGTTGAGACGTGATTATAACCAAGATAACAACGATCAAAATTTAATTCAATACAATTATTATTATACTAATTTGATGGCAACAAATCGGTATTCAGATTGTCTGTATAGGAACAGATGGGAGTAGAACACTCAACAGAGCAGAAAGAAAGAGAGTGAGAGAGAGAGAGAGAGAGAGAGAGAGAGAGATAGAGAGAGAGAGAGAGAAAAACAATTCCTCAATCCTCATCATACTTCTGATTAATCGAATTTTAACCGAGAAACATAAAATGTCGAAAGTAAGCATTCGGTTCGAAACCATTTAATTGTGTAGCGTTGATAACATCTCGTTTAATATGTTCAACTTGATTTGTTTCGAGTCGCACTGTCCTTTAACCCACTTTACCACATTTATGACCTATACTATATCCCTCTTTCGTGATATAGTATATAAACGTATTCTTTCTCTAGTTTACCGACTCGACGATTTTAATTCTACGTGACAAGCTTAATGTTTATTACGTGTTTGTGTAGTTTTACGTCATCTTGAAAAATCTAGAACAAATTGCTTTTTATGGGTGTCTATAGTCCCTTTTAAAGATCTCGACTGCATAGTTTCGTTTGTAATACGCGGATGCAGAAATTGACTCACTTGGTTAAAAGATGTATGAACTTGGTGTGACGATGTGTGTACCCATTTAAGTACTATATATATAGGCTGTTTGGGGTTCGTTCAAATCAATCTCTTTATTCGGGAATACCACCCTCGGGGAAAGTTTATTCGACTTTCTTTTCTATCCTGAAAAAAAAGGGAATAAGAAACTAGCTTTGAAAACTATTCCGGTCAGTATATGGGAACAATAAAGGCGAAACTTTTTCACGTGTAGAACGAGGCAGTTAACACCTAAGAGGCAGTAAAATAAATGTTGGAAGTTGTCGGCCTTTAGGCGCATGAAGAAAGATCCTTATGAAAACATTCAGTGCCACACAGTTGTTTTGAACAGTTGTTTCTCACCAAGTGATTGAGGTATAGACGATATAGATACATGGTCCATCTGTTGTTGACACGCATTCTGGTTCCGTTTTTCGGATAAACGGTCCAAAAATAAGTAGGCCTATATCAGAATTTATTTGGCTCCACCAGCGAATCTTATCACCGAAACGTAATAATCTTACTGCCAGGATTTGACGTTTGGTGGGACCGAGTTGATCACGCAATAAAAAAATACTGAAATGTTTTACGTGACTTATTGCGTATCAGACTTATTACGATCTATATCTTCATTTTATATGAACGATGATGGTCGTTTATAGTCTCAGAACTACCCTTCGATATATCATCAAATCTTATTCTTATATCAGTAGTGTCTGCTTCAAATTGTCGTAAAAATTATGGCAACCGACAGCGCAGTCCTGGTGTTGAAGATCATCAGTTTTAAATAAACAAAAATGGGGTGGTAAGATCGCCCTTGTGGTGCCCCGTCCAAACGATCCTATCTTTCATCCATAGCCTTAATTGGGGAACAATGATTTTGTATCAAGTTTCGATGTTATTAAAATAATAATAATAATCATAATAATCTTGATAATAATGTCGCCATTTTCTTGATTCCTTTGGGACCATACTTTGTTAATTACTTGTCAACTGTAATAGACTATTCGTTAGCCATCGCTCTGCGTTAGAAACTGAAGTCGACCGTGGGTTCAAGTCCCGCAAAAGCCTCGGAATTTTTATGAACATAATTCATGCATATCAGTTATCACCCACTCATTCGTACCCTCATTCAACTCGGCTGGTGATGGGGTCGTTAACCAAACAACTATCAGCATTTGAGATATTTTATACAGTAGGTCTAATCAATACACGTGATGTTGGCTCAGACAATTGAGGCACTGCTTTGAAATGTGAAGGCTGGACGGGCGCGGGTTCGAGTCCCATCTGTGGGCATGAGTTTTTGAAAAACATCCTTACACTTTTCATCACTTTGATCACCCACTCATTCGCACCTCCATATAACCTAGCTGTTGGTGGGGTCGTTGAATACCATAAAAAATGCCAGCTCTACTGACTGAATAGATGTAATAATTTTAGAAGATATCTTGGCTGAGAATAGTCTACAAAAAGAAATAAGAGATGTGGGAATATAGTTTCAGTGCGGAGATCCGCAATTTAATTCCAAGATTGTGCCATGCACAACTCGTTCAACTCCCCTTCTCTCTCTCTCTCTCTCTCTCTCTCTCTCTCTCTCTCTCTCTCTCTCTCTCTCTCTCTCTCTCTCTCGTATCGTATCCTATGGATAACCTGTTTGTTTTCATCCCGAACTCGATTCCCGTGGGAGACGTCCCGTCATCACGTGATCCTGATGGATCAGACGGGAAGTGGGAAGATTCTCTATGTGCGGTCTTGTAGCGAGGCTGAAGTGCGCTACATCACGTATAGAGAATAGCGGTGTATCGGTTGGTATATCGCGTATAGGTAACGATCAAAACAAGAACAGAGGAATATAAAATGACTATATAAACATACACAATTGCTAATATTTTGAACGGCTTCTTTATACGTGTGAAGATTTTTTTTCGAATTGCAAAACAAAATGGACGGTGATTAAATGTCCTGGTATGCCGATAGGCTACTTGATAATTTTGAAGGAATAGGCCTATAATCACTAATAGAAAGCCCGCGAGTTTATTAAAGTTTACTGTCATCAGACCCATTAAGAGTTGAAAACTCAATATAAAAGTTATAGAGTACAACTATCTTTAATGGACATTTTATACCATAAATCCATTACATTTTCTCTTTTTAATACTGTCCGTGTTCCGTTATTATTTCATTTCTTGACTTGATATAAACTTCGTTTTTTTCTAATTTTTTGTCTGGTTTATTGACCGATCGGTCGAGTAAAAAGCCCTCTCTATATCCGATTAAAATGATGTGAAGGAGACAGTCGTGGCCCAATATCAAGGAACCTTGAGGGAAACCATGAAACCCTTGGTCTGTGACGTAAATCGAACCCCGGTCCAAATAGGGTGAAATGAAGATATTACCGGCCATTGATTCCTGAATAGTATGATTTCTCGTTATCAACATTATACGCTGATGATGTACGAGCTATCGATTCTTATTATCAGCAGATAAGCAATGATCAGCTATTTAATAACCATTCGACTGTATGCTTGCTATGTAGAACAACTCGCAGACAATGCTCGAAACTCTTGTATGTTCATGAGAAATGATGTATCGAAACGTTTAATCGAACCTTCATATCACAACCTATGGTAGGGGATGAGAGTATAATATGCATCGATGTCGGAATTCAATGGTATTATGATTGTTAAATGCGGCTGGCGGTGAATAAAGAAAAACAAACATTTGGCAGCTATAGAAGTGACAAACGTTGATTTAATGATGCAGGGGTTATATTAGTGCGCAGTTGACCCTAATATGCGCAGTTCTAAACTTCAAAAATGCAGCTCTTAATTTCAATTTGCGCAGCTGTAAAATCAAATCTCTGTATATAATAATGCACTATAATTATACTAATAACACTAATAATGCATATTAGTAATGATGCATCATGATGCAACAACCTTGGCCCTACATATTTCCAAATAGTAACAAGATACTTTAAAAAACAAAGTTTTCAAAAAATTCCCTGCGGGGCTGTGGATCCCCCCCCCCCCCCCCGCAGTATCTGCGCGGAACCTACCTCTTTATATAATTGATTTTTTCATATGCGCAGTTCTAAATTTTCACTAATATAACCACTGTAATGATGTGTGCTGGAAAATCAATTTCATCAAATTCTGTTGGAAACTCATCATTCATCACTCAGTTGTGATTGGTTTTCGAAACGGAAATCGTATGGATTTATACAAAAATGTGACACACGTCTGAAATTGTAGTTGTCGTGAGTCGTTACTTGACATTTCGACATTTTGCGAATATTTTATTATACGTCTGTCGTGTCTTGAGAAGTTTTTGAAATGCTAGAAAAAGATTCTAGCATGGAGGAATTGTCTTGGATGTTGTTTCATACGCTTCTCCCAGGCCATTAGTGATGTCACTCTTTGTTGAAAGACAGATACAACAATGTCCCAATTGCAATTGATAATGATCAGTATAGGAATCGTTGACATATTATATGCTAACATCTTTAGATCTACATTTCACTATGGTAACGATTGTATTTATAAAGTTGTATAACGATATATATATATATATATATATATATATATATATATATATATATATATATATATATATATAAACAATATATATATTTTTATATATATATATATATATAATATAAACAATATATATATTTATATATATATATATATATATATATATATATATATATATATATATATATATATATATTCAAGTTGCTCTCTTCAATGGTCAGTTTTGCTTCGTCACTTTGATTGTTGACATCGTTTCTCTTGATCCCTGTTGAATACGGACAAAAGCCGACCTTGGAGCGAAGATATTCTCAAATTACTGCAATAAATTCATCAACTTTATTCATTTTTAAATTATTAATAATAATAATTATGGTTTTATTTCCTTTTGGATCATTACATGATATAATGGAAAGTCATAAAAAAAGTTATATAACAAAAATTCAAAATATTCAATATAAAAATCTCAATATGATCACACTTTAACTAAACTCATCTAACCTATAGAAGCATTTTTCAATCAGATAACTGCGTAGTCTTTTTTTTAATACAATTTTAGAATCGAGTTTGCTGGCATCTTCAATCTTCAAATCTCTGTTTTGATGTTCTATTTTGCGTTGAAATCATAAATCACCATTTTTTGGTCGATGACCGGCACCTCCACCATTAGTCACGCGATACCCGGCACCTCCACCAAAAAGTATCGATATCCGTGTTGAAACTTTTCACTCCGAAGTTTCAACCAATTAGAAAGTTTGGCAAGTCCCTGTTAGACTGAGAGCTTTTCTATGTGTGAATTCTTAATCGCATTGTCATTTAGTACATATTTTTACTTATTCATTTCAACTTTCATCGAACAGAGACGTTACATTTTCAAACATTTCGCCAAGAAATAATCATTTATAGTATAACATATGGGCCTTAGGATAGTCAAGATATATATACATGTGTCACTTGTCATTTAACGTATATAAAGAATTGAAGATATGCAATGAAATATATCAAATGAAATACATTGATACAACATATCTGAAAACACTCCAAAATACATACTATGAAACCACTTTTTGAAAACATTCAAATATATCAAATAAAACAGTGAGTAATTTGGTAATAGGCCTATGAATTATATAAACTCATTATTATATGTATTATATAAATTACGTATATTTTATATATGGCCTTAATTGGGAAACAGAGATTTTGTATCAAGTTTCGATGTTATTTAATATACATATATATATATATATATATATATATATATATATATATATATATATATATATATATATATATATATATATTTAAATAAACACCATACTGATTACACGTCAATTACCAATCCATCATACTCGTGGAAATGTTGTTTCAATATTTTATTTCCTCACGTCTTGCGCATTTCTCGCTGTGACTTTCTCAGTTGGTTTTGCTTCTATTTTATGTCATTGTCAATACATCAGTGGTACCAGTCATATTCTCAGGGTGTAAATGATATACCTTACCTAATGAGCGTTGGCAGCTGCTGTCCTTTTATCAAACTTCAATATTGCATGTTTGACTTAAACTTTTTGACACAACTTTTTTAGAATCATCTTTTACCAAATTCAGATCTTATTCGTATTTATTAATTCACAGAAAAAAAATATGAAATACGCGACGATATTTTCAGCTTGTTAGTGTGAACATGAACCGTATGTCTCATTGTTTTCCATTGCTGTCTATATACAGACACTTGAACTCCCATTTCTATGAGAACTCATTAAACAAGACTCCATCATGATGTGAATCGTATAATACGCACTCGAATACTTCTATTTAGAAACCATCTTGAACAATTATAAATTCATAACTGCATTTGCTCCATTTTCTCTGTTCATCGTCTGACGGCGCTCGAGTTACATCATCATGTTGCTCGCTTCACGTCGCATCCAGCGCGATATTGGTTTTCTCTATAACGCAAAGTTTTAGACGCCCAGAAGGCATCGTTATTATTCGGTGTAGAAACTAAGGCTACATGCAATATGTCTTCACACTCCCCCTTGTAAGCTGTGAGTCTCGTCAGGTGTAAAAATATTTGTCCTATCACTTTTGATCTTTATGAGATGCAGAGGGAGAGAGAGAGACAGAGAGAGAGAGAGAGAGAGAGAGAGAGAGAGAGAGAGAGAGAGAGAGAGAGAGAGAGAGAGAGAGAGAGAGAGAGAGAGAGAGAGAGAGAGAGAGAGAGAGAGAGAGAGAGAGAGAGAGAGAGAGAGAGAGAGAGAGAGAGAGAGAGAGAGAGAGAGAGAGAGAGAGAGAGAGAGAGAGAGGAAGATTTGTAAAAAAGAATGCACAATTCTTTTCTGAAAACTGAGTTCATGATGTAGTGTAACAGAGGGGTTATAACTCGTATACATTTGGTGCACATCTGATTTCAAGATTTCAGAAGATTTTCAAAGGATTTCAAAGGACTTCCAAGAGATTTCAGGAAGATTTCAAGAGATTTCACGGCAATTGTACACCAGATTTTAAGAGATGTTGACCCCTTGAGTAAAACGTTACATGAGTTATGAATTACACAGGGACGGAGGAGCAGAGGGTCGGCTGACCCGCCAATAATGTTGCGATAGGCATAACTATAACAAATAAATATAACAAACGTGACAACTTGATCAATCTTGACCCCCCGATAATGTAAGGGGGCCGCCGCCTATCTATGTATATGTGAATGTTCCGACGTGGCAACGTATTGAAGTCGATTTAGCAAACTATCACCGAGCTGTGCGAGGTATCAATATTCAACTACCGTTACTATACAGAAACACCGATCTCGTTAATCCCTTCAAATTGATATATGCATTAACATTTTCAACCTTGGACAGTAACATATTTACAGGTAGGCCTATAAACGCCTTGAAATCAGTTTTTTCAGTTGTATAGGCCTATATGTGTAATTTATGCTATATAAGTTATATATAGTTCTTACGTATATCTTTGTATAGAATTATTTCTGTATTCTATATTAGAATTTTTATCAATGATATTTCATTCGAAAGTCATCACAAAAAAAATGTTTGTCGTCGTTAATTTGACTTCCATGCATTAACTGCGTGATTCATTTAGCCTATCGATACAAATTATTTCTACTGTAAATTGCACATATTTCCTCTTGTTGTCATTATGTGCTCGTCTGTAAGAGAGACTGAAAGTTCTGTTGAAGTTCTATTGTATGTTCCTTCTCTAATGAGCACGAAATATTTCAGTAAGAAAGCTCAGAGCAGAAAGCGTTCGAAAGTTTTGTAATAGTTTATAATTAACTGGAAAGTTAATTTAAATGCAAAACAAGATATTTAATGAAATTCGTGTGAAATTGTTTTTCTCAAGGCTGACATTATTGTCAAACTGTTACGTCAAATTTTCACTGGGTATAACGAAAAACACTGATGAAAATCACGAATGACATTTCCTTTCTTGAAAATGGCTTAATCTATCGGGGGATGATGAAATTCAGTTTGACCTCTTTATAAATCCGCCCTTCTATATAAATTGATGTCATAAAACTGTAAAAGCACGCGTCTTTGAAAGCCATCTTCTCGAACTAGGTAGCAGATCTTTCAATAAATGTGGACTACGTTATATAGGCTTACTTAGGGTTTATTGATTTTATTACCTTTCAGTAAACTTTGTCCATCCTCGGGGAATAGAACACGTTACAAATACGCGGCATAGTGACGATTTTGTTAACGCGATGATCTTGTATGGTGTGGGTGTATTCAAATGGCTGATGATGATATTAAATCACTTCTTTCGATTAGTCACATGGGCTTACCGGTGGCTTACTGTGTTATTAACTGTAATTAACCTTTGACTTGTGTGTGCCACGTGTTATATACTAACGTCACTTCTTCTTGTTTGCTTCCAGCTGGAGCCGCTCCTGTTGACGCGTCACAACGGCACGGCCTATCCCTCAACAATGCCAGAGCCTCGTCAAACAAAGGTATAGTGTTTCACGCGTCGTTAAAAACAAACGGAACTGCGTGTGGAGACTTCTCCGTACATTTCATACTTCACAGTTGTGTGTAGCGGTCTAGTAGAATCAAAATTACTTTATTATTTTAAAATATTCCAGTTCTCACTATTACCATCGAAATATCTGTTACCAGTCAAAGGATTTTTGGATATTGGACTGTTTTATGATTTTAGTTTTGAATTGACCAAATATAGTAATTACACTCGTATTCAAAAATGCTAAATTGGTACGTTCTTTTTTTTTCGTGAGTATTGTTCAAGTATCTTTTTAACTGGTATTTCTTCACCGTTTCACATATATACCATAGTTTTCTTAAGACCGGCCATATGACGGTTTAATCACGCTGATGTATTTTATAAAATTATGCATTCTCGGTTTTGTAAATGGTGTACGAAGAGCTCAAATAATCTTCTACATTATACACTGTATTACCACGTGTGCTTTAAATTATTGTATATATACATAGGCATATATATATATATATATATATATATATATATATATATATATATATATATTATATATATATATTATATATATATATATATATATATATATATATATATATATATATATATATATATATATATATATATGTATATATATATATATAAACTTATACACATATTTGTGTGTGCGTATATGTGTATGTATATATTTGTTTTAAGATGGCGGTGAATGCCGTTAACGGCAACTTAATTATCCTTTCATCGCAGAACTTTCCGTCCTAAACTATTTATCCATTTCGAAGTATCCGATCTCGGAACTCGCTATACTGAGTGCTTTACAAAATCTGAGCGACGTTTCTCATAACTGAAAGTATACTTCTGCGACAGACTCAAATCGTGACATCTTTTACTTCCCAAGGAATATCCAATTACTCAAGTTTTCTTCACTTTACGTTTTTGTAACGACAAATGACAGCTTTTTTTTTTTTCTCGTCGACTAACTACGCCAGATACACACAGACATAATAGAGTCGGTAGACCGCGAAGTGTACTTTGCTTGGTAAAAGGAGGAAGGCAATGCGAATTGCAGTGCATGCACTTCAACACAACTGCACTGTGTTGAGAGAGCAAATTATTTGTGAAATCAAGTTCGACTCCACATACATGGTTAATCATATTCACATCCGGGAGCGTGTAAATAATATTGATACGTTCTATTGTCAATTTGTTGATTCTACTTTGTAAAATATTTGGCATGTCATTTTTTTATATTCTTGGAGTTAATTAGAATGAATTTATACTGCATCGTTCGATATATTTATAATTTTGAAAATTAACGTACTTGAATACAGTTGATAATGAAGAATATATCGCTCTGACAATGTTGGTTATTATTATTTCAATATAGGCCCACATATTTTTTGTTCTGAATTACCTACAATTAAGCATTCATCTACTGTATAAATTAGTTATGGGTCCAATTATTGAACTTATATAATATATTAGCTGAAAACAGAATGTTTTACTCGCAGCGTGACCATACGTTTTTTCAGTTCGTAGACATTTCTAAGAAGTTTGTTTTCATTTTTATGTAGATGTTTCATCTTGTAGAATGGTTGCCACTTTTTGTGGTATAAGCATGAATTTGGATGATTCTTATATTTACCTCATGCCATAAGAATATGCCCGAGTTTTTACATTTTTTTCTCTTGGGTCTGTGAATGTACGTTATTGACGCTCCAAATATCACAAAATAACTCGGAAAAAAACAATCTAGACACTTTTTTCCCCCACATTTTTCTTGAAGATTGAACTCCTACCACTGATCGTATTCTGTAGTAATAGTAAAAGTCTTGGGTCGCGCAAAATAGCTGTGAAACTGAGATAATGGATAATGTCCCCCGAGAGGCCAACGTTGGAGAAACTAGATTACTTCCAGTCGTATTCACATTGCATTCCGTCAATAATTTTGAACACGAAATTCACCATTTTTTTATTCACTCGACTTACTCTGCATCACTTCACTCTATTGCTTTTTTTATGAAAATATATCAGTTCGTTTGGATACCATTAATGATATTCTATTTTTTTCTCCACAAAATGTGAAACCCATCTGCCTGTCCAAACGTCAATTTTTCTAATCCGGTAAACATTGTTCGACATGTACTATTGACAGAATACAGATAAAACGCTTTTAGCAAACGCCAGTTCTAATCCATGTGGGGATGTTTATTATAAGGATTCTTGTGCTGAAATGTTTAGAAGATTCCATATTTCAACTTCACCCTCTCTATACATATTTATGTCCATCATGTATGTATAAGAAAACAAACATATTTTATTAGCAAACAAAGATATCCATGATTATTCTACAAGAGGACAAGACAATATACTTATAAAAAAACATTGCCTCAAGATGTCAGATAATTGTCCTAGCTATGCAGGCTCTATTTTTTATAACAATTTACCGAAATGCATTTAAGAAGAGAATGAGTTCAAATTTGAATCAACATTGAAGAAATATCTTATTGAGAAATGTTTTTATAAAGTTAATGATTTCGTTCAATTTTAATTTCTCATATCAGAAAATTTAATAATTCTCTCATTATTTGTAGTCATCATATTCATATGAATGGAGTGATCATTTTACAATTATATCACATTATTTTATACTTTGTAATGAATTTTAATTTAACCGTAAGAAATGCAAACTTGTTGTGTTTGTAGACTATGATTTAATGTTTCACTTGTCCAATACCATACTTGTATGTTTAATTCTTCTGGACTAAAAATATATTATTATTATGATTATGATTATTATTCAACATCTATTGAAACTTCAAAACTTATGTTCTGTCAAAAAAGAAATTAAGTACTGGCTTTTAGACTCCTTGAGTGGTACTCTGTAATTATTTGCAAATTGATTTTTTTGTCACCTAATGTGTATTATTCGTATCCACCATTATCCTATTTTTTCCCCATTATTCTATCTTTCTAATTTAATTAAGCGCAATGTTATTTTTCATATACAAATGTAGTGTTTTCTTTCTTCGTTTTATTATTCTCTGTATAATCCACAGATAAGCCTTGTGCTAGGCTTTGTGGACAAGTGAACCTTATGTTTTATGTAAATGAATGATGATAATAATGAACAACCTATATCATAATATAACTTTATAATATAACTTTATAATATATTTATATTATAAACAAACTTGAAGACGGGTAAATGTTTTTATAGTCATATAAGTTATTTATTTCTTCCAAATGACCAAATATATAAATTATCAAATTTCTACTAAATTATCATTATTATTATTAATTTAATTACAAATAATAATCATCTTTATTGATCATTGAAACGACTCGCTAAAATGGTGTCCGTGACCACCCCGAATATCCTTGACTGTTTCCGAGTCGACCCACGGGTATTTTGACCCCGCCATGTTCGCCCAGGGCGTGCAACTCTGATGCATCATACATGTGGAGGTGTCATCGTCGTGGTGTGTCGCCTACCGCCGCATTCTGCCCACCGTACCTTAATTGGTGCCTTACACACATTGGGCAAAGCAAGGAAGTACTTGAGAGTGGGAGGGGGGGGGGAGAGAGGAGGGGTCAGGGTTGATTGTCCGAGAGGAATACCTTTGTTCACATAGGTAATTGCTTGCTCACCTGAAATAGGTGATGATTAAACATTCATCGACTTGACGTGAAATTTCGTGCCTACGTTTAGAGTTATTATAGACCACTATACACACTAATATTCACGATGTCGTTTGACTAAGATTTTTGTAGATGAATTATTGGTGAATAAATTAGATAAATCACCGCCAGAGTTCGCCACTTGAAGTATTTCTGAAACATTTCGTAATAGTCTCATCTATAGCTATCTCAAACTTTTGGATACAAATTACAAAATGAATGTTCAGCCTCAAATATGAAATATTATCATGATAATTTATTTCTTCTCATATATACATTATACTAGGCCTCACACAATGATTCCATTTGAAGTGTAACTTGTAACAAGAGAAAAAAATCTCCCGAGTCTATTCCCTTTGTTTTCTATGATTTCCTGTTGTATGTTCTCATTTTTCACTTGTTGAAAGTAATTTATATATTTTTATATATATAATATATATATATATATATATATATATATATATATATATATATATAGAGAGAGAGAGAGAGAGAGAGAGAGAGAGAGAGAGAGAGAGAGAGAGAGAGAGAGAGAGAGAGAGAGAGAGAGAGAGAGAGAGAGAGAGAGAGAGAGAGAGAGAGAGAGAGAGAGAGAGAGAGAGAGAGAGAGAGAGAGAGAGAGAGAGAGAGAGAGAGAGAGAGAGAGAGAGAGAGAGAGAGAGAGAGAAAGAGAAAGAGAAAGAGAAAGAGAAAGAGAGAAAGAGAGAAATTTAAGCCCAAACGTAATTTAGCATATAGATTTTAATGAAGATACCAATTTGGTTGAAAAGTCCGCTCCGAGATTACCACCAAGTTTTGCTGCGATGTTTTAGATTTTTTGCGATACCTATCTAGTCTTGAGAGCCAAAACGTCTCCGAGTGAGCTAGCTGTAGTCTAACACCTGTGCTGGCAAGGTCACGTCTTAAAAGAGCCCCACCCAGTCATTCAAGAGTCAGGACCCATCAGCGGTCCCTTCAAAAGACTACACATAATTGCCAGACAATGATATACTGAAACAATGCTTTTTTTATAATATAATTATCACAAAATCTTCTGATAGATAGATATACAAAACAGACTAAAACAATCTTGATCTGTCTTCGTATACTGTTGAAAGCTTTCCCACGCGACTTTGGTTTCTTATAGGAAATTATTATAGAATTAAATGAATATAGTGTTGGGGAAATTTAAGAAGAGGAAGTGTTCTTCATAATTTCAGGTTCAAAAAATATCAAAACTTGTTTTCATACTAATTGAAAAAAATCGATAGCATTTTTGGAGAAGATATTTGGAAATGATATTAGAAGAACAATAACCCTCGTATTCGACAGGAATAAATAATTATTGAAATTATTGAATAATTCATGATATTATTGAAAAATGATGAATCAAAGTTCTGCAATAATTTCAATTCACTTACAACATGACAACCTTTTTGTAATAATGCAAAAGAATCACTAATCCGTAACATTGTCTGTTAATTTACATTTCACTGGGAATCAAATTTTTTCAAAAAAGTAGGGATTTTGTGTTTTTGTTTTGATCACTAAAGCTTTGAACTAGTAGCAGTTGAAAACCAAAGAGGGCTAACACTTGTTTCACAGTTCACAGAAAATCATCGATTTGATTTACAATGTTGTTTTTCTATAAGAATTGACACAGCACCGTGGCTATCCTTACGATGTGTGTTTGAAAAATATATTGAAAGTGTGGGTATAAAAACCTGCTTCATTTATGAACTTGCCTTCGTTTTGGCTGGTTGGTGTAGTAGAAAACCTTCGAATAGTTAGTTGTAGTGTGGGAACTAGAAACTACAGTAAGTTATTCCCTTACTTTTAGTAATACTACCAACTTGGTAATACCAGCTAGTAATACCAACCATATTCTGAAATATGAAATGTTGAATCATTTTGTTAACGTTTATTATATCATATTCAGAAATCCATATCTATATCTGATCCAGTAACCATACCAAAAAGTATACTGAATCTATATTTTCTTCAAATGAATTTGACAATTTATTGGATACATGTTATTGAATAGTTTTTGTATTCACATTCCAATTCGTCAAGATACAATTCAGATTTTAGAGCACAACGAATCTGTGTTCGGGTTTCTGAAAGAATATAATAATCATGGTCCATCTTTCCATACTAGCAAATCTGGTAGTTGCTGCCATAGAAACTTACCCTTTTCATTCTCAAATTCTGTGGCACGTTTGTAGTACATTATATCATCCCTAATTATTTATTATTTCTACAAGTAAAGTTGGTTTCCAGTTAGCTTTTGAAGTTTGATTCTTTTTCAAGTCCTCACTGAGGGGTTAAAAACTCGAAACAAATCAGGTGACACTCGGAAAATCAACAAGAAAAAAAGCAAAATCAATGATGAGTACAAAAGTTATGTGTATTAAAATCTTAACAAATTGGGAAAATCTAGACAAGATGTTATAAGCTGTTATAAAATGTCTGTATCAAGAAAAATATTAAATATATCTAATTAATCAACTGAGGATGAAAAGAAAAAATCTACTATAGGCCTATACACCGGCACACCAAAAAATGTTGAGTTTTTAACCCTTTGCCTCTCACCCCACTTAGTTGTTCCACGCTGATATTTGGAATGTTTGTCGAACTCTGTTTAGGATATTCTGGCACACTTCACTGGTTTGCGTTCGTGGGTAAAGAGTCTGATGTAGACTCTAATCAAAATGATACCTGTGTCAGTCAAGGTAAAACAGACATCAAAAAGAATGCTGTTGTTGTTGTTTTTGTCGTTGACATTAGAAGAAATGGCATGCAGAGTTGTAGAGTGACATTTTATTTAACCCCACTGCATATTATTTATTTGCAGGAATGATTATGTTGATAATAATGTTACATGTTTAAATATGTGGTCTAATTTCATGGTTTTTCAAAAACCATTTCAGTAGATAATTGTTGAAAATGTAGACTACAGTAAATGAATAAAATACTCAACCTTATTTTCGTCTCAGACTTTTCAAACTCATTTTGTGGCACCAGTGGCAGTTCTTCAACTCCAAGCTAGAGCAAACACAAATGAATTTAGCTGAGCATAGATTTATATGAATTTAAAACTTTTGACACTGGACTGTACTTTTATAGTTTTCACATATCTTATTTCTCAAATATACTATTTTGGCTGTGATACCATTCTAACTCCATGGTAAAGGTAAAAATTATGGTATTTCACTTCATCAAATTTGTTGGGCTCCTTGCATAATAATTTTGGTATCTAATTTTGTAAGCAAAAATAGATATTTCATTCCTGCCTGCTCGTAATAGAATACACAGATAACATGAGTGGACAGTCCATATATTATATTAGGCTGAGTCTCATGGGAAATGATGAAGTTTGGAAAGAAACTTTGAGAATAGATTCTACATTGAATTTATGTTAACATTATTATTGTACTAATATGTATTAGCTGTTTGGTTTTCATTTAAGTAGTTAACATTTGTATTTTAGTTTGAGCATGTGTGAATCTACCTTTTACAAGTAGGCCTAGGTGATTTTTATTTGTAAAATATTCTTCCGTCGATTTTGTGTAGTTTCAACTGTATCATTGTCATAGGTACATTGAATTTTTTCAATAGTACACTTTGTTCGTGTATGCTACCTCAGGTTTACATGTGTGACTGGGAAATTATTCTAAACCACTAAATTATCATCATCAGGAGTCTCTTGAGCTGGGATCACAAACTGAAATTCGAATTTCACTACAAATTTACAGGATAATTAATAATATAAAGGATAATGTATCAATTTCAATTAATATAGACCTAGCTAAATTTTCAATTCACTTTAATTTAAACAGGGTTAGAAATCAGAACTTGATCTTAGTAAGCCTTCTAGGATCTTCTGTAAAGTGATTACGGCCTCTCACGTCCTGTTCAGTATTGGACATATTATACTTGATAGTTTTCATCTGGTCGACAGTATTAGAATAATTAATATCGTGTAATTAGTATTCCTTCCCCTTGCGTAACATTAATACCACCTGCCCACCTGTACCTTAATTACAGTGATTCATATCGAAAGCATACTTGAAAGTGTTGAACTACACCTGAACTTGTTACGGAAGTGCGTTTGGACAGCGGTTATTATTGAAACCATGGTCATTAGTTTGTGCTTGATGTTTGGGGTAATATAACTTGTGACAAATAATATGTAACTATAATAAAAGTAATACCTATAATTTACCTACCATACAGATATATATATATATATATATATATATATATATATATATATATATATATATATATATATATATATATATATATATATATATATTAAATATATATATTGAATATATATATATATATATATATATATATATATGTATATATATATATATATATTTATATATATATATATATATATATATATATATATATATATATATATATATATATATATATATATGTATATGCACCATGCATCTTATTCCTGATATTCTCATTTTTAAAACTGGCTAATATTACTCTACTTATAGATTACTCATAATATTAACATGTAATTTTCTATAAACATGTTAACACTATATCTTACTGCAGATAACCATGGAAACACTAACAGTACTTGGTTGGATGAGCGAGTGAGAAGATACAATCATAGAATGATTCAATGTTTGACGCAATATTTAATTGAAACATTATCTAGCCATGGTAATGTAAAAAAAAAATGTTGAACCTTCATTTTTGTTATTAAAATATTATCATTATAAAGATTATGTTTGGTTTGAAAAAGTAATATATGACAGAAAAAATTATACTTGGCTGAAAGACTTGCTCATCATAAACACTGAAACCTATAACCAAGCCAACAATACCAGTCCTCGTGCATACTATGAGCATGGGAAACCAATTCACCCCCTCCCTTCACATCCCTAGATTGTGTACCTGAACAACCTGCCTATACCATTGTCATTCACATGCAGACATTCATTCGTTCATTCTATTTGCCTCACTGTAGATTCGAACCGGTTAGATGGCGCTACAGATGGCGCTCATGGGACTTCACCTTCCATAACAGATCAAGGTATAACGCTAGGGCTTGTTTGTTGCAATATTGCTTTTTGTAATATTGTTGAATCCTAATTGGTCGACTAACATCATGATATCATCCGTAGGCTATTCAAACGCTTATTTAATCATTTTGTGCTGTGGTATAAATTATAATGTACTAAAATATTCATTCTGTATTCAATCATTCAAACTACATAATTGCTAGTGAAATAACTCAATTGAAGTATCTGTACTGCAATGTCTTTAGTGTACCCATTATTTCTATCATCATGTTCTAGCCTGTCGTATGAAAACTTGAGCCTGTATGAATATTATACTGTTATAATTTAAAATTGAATGTCCTTTTCTAATATAGGCCTACTGAGCTTATCACAACATAAGTTTAAAATCCAATAATTGCCTAAATGATCATTTTCATTGCCTAGAAATCTATACTAATCACTTGGCTTTCCAAAATGTAATTTCTTAGATACAGAAGTGAAGAACCTATAGCTTCTAACTTCTGAAATCTGTTTCAAATCATTGTTCTACCACCTGCCTTTACCAAAATCTACTCGCAACGTAACATTGAACTTGTTTTGTTTCAAATTGATGTTTTCCTACTTTGATGTATTTCTGTTAATGTACCTTCAGCCTTAAACATCATTCCTTTTACCATCGCACAGGTTGTTAACATTGTCATTCGCTTATTTAGATATTTATTCAATCATCTTACTGTTGTGTTTTTTATTATTAAATGAATACTGAATTCATACTATATAATTAATTGAATTTATGAATTGATCATTGGTCTTGTAATATTCTAAGTTTGAAAAATTTGAATTTTCATTTTGATGATTGATAAATTCTACCAAATAGTGAAACTCTTCACCAAAATAATATCCTGATATTTTACCTTTTATAATTTATTTGGTGTAGTTTCCTGAATGACAGACAACGTGCCTTCTAAAGACTTTTCAGTAAACAGACAGCTTACCTTGATGATATATTCACTCGACGTCATTCTGTTTCATCATCAAACATAGAACTTGATGCTGATAGCAATCGTATATTCAAGGAACTGCTTCCTCTGTCCCAAACAATACATCTGCGTTGACAACTTTTTGTTCTGTTCGCACTAGGTAAAGATTGTGGAGGAGCATCCCAGAAAGAGCGCGAAGAACGTATCCGTAACCTGCGCGATCGTCAAAACGAGGAACGCCAGAAGAAGTTAGAAGAGCTCCAGAATCAGGCACTCGCTGCGCAAAAGTTCCGCGAGCAAAAAGAGGAAGAGCGACGTCGAAGAATAGAGGAACTAAGATCACGAGATAGTGATAGGCGATATCAAGTTGAGGAGAGAAAACGACAAATTTGGGAGGCGGAGAGAGACAGAAGAGAAGCTATACTACGCAAAAATCAGGTATACCTCAAATCACACAAACTATAATTCTGTAATGTTACAATGCTGAACAATGGTCAATCAATTTGAAGAAGATTGGGATCGATATAATTATTGATATTTTGCATCAGGATTTATAACATCAATTTAGCCAGATGTTGGTAAAGAAAAATATAGTAATGAAAAATTATTTATATCAGTCGTATCTACTGAATTTAAGGGACTAATGGATACCATGAGGGCTTGATTCAACATCATTATAACTCAAATAATAATCGTTTTTTAAAGTCTAAAGGTGGTAATTTCTTATATCACACGAGTCTAGATTGTAGTGGAGGCTATATTATTCATTTGTTGTATTGAATTATCTCAAGTCTTGACTGTAGATGTGTTTGTAGCTCGAGTATTGAAATTGGTAGTGATATTAATATTAAATATTAATAACAAAAACTAATTGTTAAATATTTAATATTAATTAATATTTAAAAATATTTAAATGAATTGTTTTTTTTTAGTATGGATGAAACTAAGTTTCTCAACTTGAATTGAGTGAGCATAGATAGCAACTGATGTAAAAAACATGACAATAAATATCTTTTTAATCATTATAAGCTATGACATAACTTTTATAGAACTACAAAACTGTGTTGTCAATAGTCGTAAAATGAAATATTTCTCATAACAACATGGAAAATAGATAATAGTAAACAATTGAACAATAGGATTGAACAATAGTAATTTTACTGAGCTGTTATTCAGTTAACCCAGCACTGATTAACACAGTAATTTGATATAACTGCATTATAATGTCTGTATGTCTACAGACATATTATTGAATATGAATAATTTATTGAACTATGTAGGCCCAATCTGAAGTGTAGAAAATAATTCAATAGTCTAAGAATGTACTCTGGGTCTGTAACACTTGTCAACCAACCTCATAACAATGCGTTCAAGTTACAACCTTATTTTTAATTATAATCTTTTCATATTTAATTGTGTTGATATTTACTTTACTAACCAGTGGTTAAGAAATAATGGTGTTTTGGGTCATAAGCCCAGGCCCACATATTATAGATGATTATACTAATGTTTTTAATGCATGATGCTCTATCACATTATCTTGATTGATTTCAGGTGTAGCGTATTGGTCAATATTTATAGCATACAATTGTGAATTTTTCCTCCAACTTTCAACTGACTCAATCCTAGTGCATGCGTACTTATCTTATTTCCAGATTGTGCATTGTGATGTGAATGTAATGTTTCTCCAGGAACGCGAAGCACGCGTCGACACGAAACGTCGCAATGAACGCAGCCAAATAGTTTTTGCTTTCGGAAGCTCCACGCCCCGCATGCTCGAGCCAGCCGACACGGGCGGCTCCTTCTGGGGCACCCGCCGTGCGACGTCGACCACCAACGTCATGATGTTCTCGGCTGCTCCGCTCACGCGACGCTCGTCGGAACGCGAGTTGGACGGCAGCAAGAAGAGGGCAGCGTCGGCTTCGGGTCTTGACCGGAAGCCAGAAGAAGGTGAGAAACATGAACAGACTTATGGCCTATCAACCCGCAGGCAGAACTTATATGTAACGTGCATGCTCATTTCTCAATATCGGATTAGAACATGCAGGACTGTATTTTTAATATCCGAGTAGGCCCTACAATTGCGGTATTCAAATTTAGTGAAGGAGCATATGTATTCACAATTAAAAAAGCTACGGTACATGATTTTGTAGAATCACAATTACCCGTAGTGAGATTAATTTGACTTGTTTCTCGTCATATGCAATCACCATTGTACAATATAAATACTTGTATCATGTAGTCTGTTGCTACCCATATCAGTCATCGTATTATATATCTGTACTTTCTTCTTCAACTTTGTAGGCTACGTAGTAGATCTCACAGTATTTTATTCAGTAAATTTGTGAACTATGCTGCACAATAATATTTTCAATGTGCATCTATGTAAGCTTGAGTATGGTACTATAAGTTGAAATCAGATTCATCTTCATTATTTCGACAGAATTTCTTGCTGTTCATATTACATATATTTCTTCCTGAACAGCTTTGTACGACGATTTTTTCTTGAATTTGGGAATGCGTATGTATGTTTACGAAAATACCGTCTCAGTTTCAGGAATGTAATTAGGTCCGTATTATTTAACCTTTTTTACAGATCTTCGCATGTCAACGTCGATGTACGGTGTGTTCCATTGGACGGCACCCGAAAACGAAGCTAATATTGCTCATTCTGAGCCCCACCCCTCCCAGATGGGTTTAACGACCCCGAACGATAGCACCCCTAAGGTGCACAAAGATTTACCGTTGAATATAACGGGTCGTGGTTATAACAAAATGCGAAATGCCAGTAAGATTGGTGGTGAGTCTCTTTAACGCTTAGGGAACTCTTTCGTTGATAGACACTGCCTTTACTCACACAGTGTCATATGCATGATTTCTTCACAAACTAGTTTTCAATAGATTCCAAGTCACTCGCTGAAAGATGAAACCTTGCAAAGAAAACTACTGGTAATCTTTCAAACTGTGATGACAGTGGGTTTTTATTTCTATATTCTTTTACCAACTTCTCAAAATTGCTCGCAATTATAGTTTGTTTGCATTTTTAGTTGTACGTACATAGTAAATGATTCTCTACATTTCTTAGCACTCGAATGGTTGCATTAGTAATTTCAATTTTGGGCTATTGAGCCTAATAGAATGGAACAAAAGATTAGATTTAAAGTAGAGCAAATGCCTACGTACAAAGTACTAGTTAGTTGTACTTTGGGTTAGGCCCATTTTTACCCAGTAGACGTACTCTACTGAGTAGTAGATATCTCTAGTGTATACTGTATAGTTTTGGATTTGTAAGGTTTCAGTTTCCTGCAAAATATAAACCTGTATCTAGGATTTAAAGTTCAGCTTTCTTCTCACAATCACTAGCTTACTCGTTCGTTTCTTAGCGATAAGATATTTAATTATTTAACAATTGAATATGACTAATAAAATATAATAATAATAATACTTCCAACTTTCTATAAACCATAATTAGGAACTATTCCACTTACGTATGATTTTTCGTCCAAATAACATTTTATCCTGCGATTTCTTACTCATCATTTTACACGCCTAACAATATAAATATATATATATATAACTATATATACTATTTATAAATGTATCTACATCTATGTAGTATCTATAACTACTTTCAACGGTGAAAGCCGACAATCAGTTCTATGAAGCTTGCGCCCTTGATTCCTCTGCACGCTTACCAAATAAGAGAAGTGTAATTGTTTGTTACATCTTCAGGCAGTCTTCATCTTTATGACCTATTAATATTATTGTTTCTTTTTTCCAGATCTTTTTAAAAGCATTTTGTTGTTCCTAACATACATATTATAATTATTTTTTATTTATTCAATGTGAAACTGTTTATTATTTTTTATTTATGTATTAAGTTTGTTACTATTAAGCTTGTTATAGTATAGCATGTTACTCTTAGTGCTCAACAGAATTAATTTTCATTTTATTTATTGTGTGTGTGTGTATAATAATTGTTTTCTTGAAATAATATAGCATTAATCATAGAATAGGTCAGTATAGGCAAGCACTGAAAATTGAACAAATGTACATAAGAAATTAAGAATAGTCTTTGCCTTGAATTGCAATGTTTACTGCTAGATAGACATTTAGACTAGGCCTATGTAGGATGAATCATCGGTCACAAATAAATAATAAGTATGAAATAACAGGCGCTAAATGACCTCGCTGTCGATGCACCTTCAAAGTTAAAACCCTAATATTCATTCATTCAGTATGAAATCATTTTCAGTTAAAATGTAATCTCATATCTAATCGGTCTTTCTGAATTCCTTGAAGTACATCACAACTCTGAAACTAGATTTCAATTAATAATGACAATATTCATTTTCCCAATTTTTAGAAAGAAAAAATCATTGCAATCTCATGAATTACAATTTATTCATTTGTCTTCCAGAGACTATGAGTCATGAGTAATGTCTGCGTTATGACTCGGAGAAAGGGCCGAGTCCTGAGGACAAATGAAGATAATTTCTGAAATACTGATTCTGATTTATGGTTTTCTCTAAAATTGAGGAAATTTGCTAGTAGCCATGAAGCCAGCTTTGTGTATGCGCAACAGTACAGTACAATATATTCAAATACAGAATTTAAGAAATATTGAGTGGTATCTCATCTGAGCTTTAGAGGATTTAGATGGGCAATGATTTATCTGAATATATCATATTTTTGTTTCCAATTTCCATATTGTTGATAGATTAGGAAACTCATTTTCAATAACAAATGTATAATTTTATCAAAAAACGTATCTGATAACTACTGGATAGTTGATTGATATATCTAAATGTATTTCATTATATTTCAGTTTGAGTTAACTTGTGGGTTTGTGAGTGTAGGCCTTGTATTTTGTCTGGTAAATAATATTGTAACAATCGTGTGCTCAGCAGGTGACGAGGTTGACGCAACTCCTGGCGGAATCGACTACAACGCTCGTGTCAACCGCAAAAAGAACGACTTGATGCCGACCATCCCTTCCCCCCGGGACGGCACACCGTCACGCCCAGGATCGGTCCACCTTCAGAACCGACCGTTCAACCGTTCGCCAGGTAGGGCGTTTTCAATGTCTCGTCTTGATCAACTGTCAAAACCGCGTCGACAACCAATGAAAGAAATAACGGAGAAAATTGTTATCGAGAAAAAGAGTTTAGGTACCGCTCCGTCGAGTGTCAGTCGCAGTATGAGCCATCTGGTGGCAGGTGGCGAAGGTAAACCTCGTATGCGGAAGACTGATGCTTCGAGGAGTATGTCGCAGTTGGTGCCAGTGCCACCAGTAGCGCCACCAAGGATGACCAGGGCGGAACGACTGAGGAAGAGGGCAAGGGAAGTCGCCATCACTAGGGAGAAAGGTGAGTGGGCATGAAAAAGGCATGGTAGGTTGAACAGGATTCAATTTGAAAAATCAAAACGAATAGGGGCCTATCAATGCATTTTTTCAATAAACATTGAACTTCATCATATGTTGATCCCTAATTAAAGATTTGGCCCTAACTATTTTAATGTACATTCAAATATCAACTCAGGTTTTTTCAACATTTCAGTGCTGATATTGTTTTTGGCATTTATCTTTGTTGCATCCCTAGTTTACTCACTAGGCCTGATAGCTAGATTGTAAGCCTCCATTCATTTACTAGATTTAATATCAGAATCACATCAATTGGTATTTATTAGTCCAATTGAATCCTGAATCATTTTGATGCATGACGACACTGAAATATTTACGGGACATTTGATTTTTAAAAGTAATGAATGAGTAATTCAGTAGTTTGGGAATAGTTTGTGTGTACCAAGTTATCCTACATTTATTATGATTCATGTGCTTTGCATTTAGTAATGTGTAAAGTAAATTGTTTAAGGGAGCTTTGACAAGGAGTAACTTTGAGGTTGCAAACTATCATAAAAAGTTTCTGTTTGAAGGTATTGAAGTTAATTTGCTTCATACAATTCAAAGAATTCACAAAATACGAATCCATTCACATCAAGTTACATGTTATAGTTATATTACAATTAACTTGAAAAAAGTTGACATACGCATCTGATTTTTTTATACAGTATTTCAACTTCTAAACGTCCATGTGTTTGACTATCGTATTTTAGACAATAATTTATATCTGTGGAATCTCCCCAGCCGACCTCCCGTATAACCTAGCTGTTGGTGGGATCGTTAGCAAACAGTTATCTCCCCAGCCAGAAGTTGATTTCTCAGATGTAACTCAATCCACCATTGAATCTTAGTCCATCTTGGAATTTGTTTTCTAAGAAAATACTGCAGATTTTATTAACCTATTGCACAAGCTATAATATGTTTACATTTATGTAATTGATAGAACTCTTATTTTAGAACTTTGAAGTTTTTAATATTGATATTCAATAATTAATTAATAGTGATTATTAGTGCATGCCCAAATTCTAGTCTACAGACGTAATACTGTAACCTTAGCACTTTTAAATTTGTATGTATTTGTATCTGTTTCAATACTGTCTTTTGTCCTGTCACTGTGTTTTATTTTGTAAATGAAGCAAGATCTGTGCTTCTTATTGGCTATCATGCTTGGTATTACGCTACTATTAATGGCTTGGCTTCTTAACTACTTATGGAACACTAACCACGGTTTCTTATAGACGAATGTGACGGGGCTACTGCGCTATTGCATGCTTGACTTTGGCTACTCAAATTCTTTATTGTTTAAGAGTGCACTTGAATTGGGCGTGATGAGATATCAGATTTCAAATCTTTGCTACTAAAGTTGAATCAATTTAAAGAATAGATTTTCTAAACTTTTTTTTTTGACTTGACAAAATTATAAATTATAATATATGATGAGGATCACAAATCTTCAACACCAAATAATATCTGTGAAAACAATGAGTATGGTACGGGAGTAGTGCCGTGTAATATTCAAGGACACGGGCAAACATTGTTTTTAAACTGTTCACAGACTTGAATTAAACAGCTTATGGTAACCATTCAATAAGTGTTTTTGAAAATACATTTGAGCTAGATCTTTGTCAACATTTGATTGCCTATAAGTTTGTCATTAATGATATGATATAGTCATACTGTTTATATGGTACAAGAAAGTTGACATGCCTGTGACTGCAACCAATACTTGCTTTGGTATGAGCATGGAGTAATCTCAATCTTTAATTCTTGGTGGGTTGTACATACATTATTCAACAGATGAATTCAAAACATTTATCAAGGTTATACGTAAATGCTTAGCTATTTATTTAATATACTCGAGCATGTGGCGATGGGACTCCTTAACAACAAACACTGAGAAACGTGAGTACTGCATAATCTACATTATATACACAATTATTATTAATCAAGTGGAGCTCAGAAGGTGAAGGTCATCGTCTTCAATTCTCTATTCTAATCGGACAGGTAAATCTTTCAATAATTAATCGTACTTGTTACTTATACATTTCGTGGTGGCAGACATTCATAAGCTCTCACAAACACTAATATATCGTTGCAAGACGTGTGAATGTAAGTGTAATACTCCAGAATACTCGTAATCACTTTACGAATTATTATTTCAGTTCCGGTAAGGGAACTAGATTTCAATTTAATTCTGAAATCACTGTTCACACGTTTAACGAGGGTTGTAAATAAAGTATGAACCCATCTTCACGTGAGGAAATTGTAAAATTTAAAGGATCCTATTATTCATTACTATATAATGTCATGTGTGCTCTTCCGTGATGGTGGGATTATTACGGGGTGATATTTAAGTTGGATACCATTAAACCTAACCCATATTAGCCTCATGTATACGTTTTCAAAGCACTGTTTTTTTCTATTCTTCTATTATAAATCAATTTGGGTTTATGTAAAACATATCACTTTTGTGGTTTTAAAGTTTTCACTCACTTTTTTGTAAGTATTTTTGTTTGTGCTGTATATCAAACTCCTTGTGACTTGGTTTTGTCAATCCACTGTGTGGGAAACGTATAAATGTGGAAGTGTGCTGGTTAAAAGTAATTCATATAATTTATAATATTGATGTAAATATAAAAATTATTCTCATGAAAAATGGACAGTGTAATGGTTGGTGAAGGTTACTGCACATTCCTCTCCAGATTTCGTTAGCTTCGTTTTGTATGAACTCATTTCAACTTGCTGACGTGCTTCAATAAAGCTACTAGACTGAAACTCTAAAGTAAATGAAAAACCTTGTGTATCTTTTATGGTGTATTGGCACATTTTCTTCTCCAAAATACATCCGAAAGCGCTAAATGACCTTGCTGTCGATGCGCCTTTTAACCCTAATATTCATTCATTCATACATCTAAAATAACTAAATACTGGTACGATATCAAAAACTCAATAGGTTCAACTGCTGATAGTTGGTGTAGAAATTATTTTGAAAGAAAATCAGTCAACTTGCATTCGTTGACATCTCTGAAAATGAGGTATTTCCAAATATAAATATCATAAAACCAGCAGTAGGCCTAATATACTTTATGTAATACTATTAATTCATTGAATCAAATTCCTTACACGTATTTTCAATTTTAATTGTTTTACACATATAAATCTCAAGACGAGTTAATATCAATTATTAATGAATGTTGAGAAATGATCTACATGGTTCTATGGTACCATATTTGTAAATCTTACTTCATTAAAGCTTAGTTTTTCCAATGTTTTTCAGTAGTTCCATATTTCACCTACTTGTTAGTTTTTTGTCTTCCTCCGTAGCTCAGTCAGATAAGGCACCACTTTGGTAGAAACTGACACCACATTACGAATGTAACGAATTTATTGTGAATGTTATTCTGCTATCCAAGTAGACATGAACTAATGAACTATTAAAAACTGAAACTTGAATCAATCAGATAAACAACCTAAGAATGTGCTTCATAATATCTAATTAGTACAGTTTGTTCGATACGACATAATACTTGTAAGTTTTTGTAAATAACACCCTAGTTGTAGACTAGCTTGCTTCTAAACGCCTTGTGGCCTGCCTCCATCTAGGTATGCGCTCAGGGGAGGTAACCCCTTCTCCCCCCTCTCGCCCCCTCTCCGCTCTCAGCCAGCAGAGTATCACGAGCGTCAACAGTGGCGCCATCCTGCGTCACCGCCCTGTCGCCGCACCACGCAGGCCTCGGCCAATCAGCATAGCCGTTACAGGCGTAACCCAGGAGATTGACGCGCGACCTGCGTCTTATAGACATAGTGAGACCTATGCACACTGCTTTATTCTTAGACCAATTATGTTCATAAACCAACTCGACATTAGGCAGAACTCTCGTTGGATCAAATAAATAATCCAACAATAAAACATTAAGAGAGTAGAGTATATTAGCAAAGCATATTATTTATTCAACACGGATTTTTGTAGTCTAATCATTTAGGCTAAATACCAATGATCTCATTTTCAAGTTGAAGAATACTGTACTGGTATTATTTACAACAGAGAATCTGAGGCCCCATAAGATCCAAACGAAAGGGCATACGACCTAAGCCTTGAGTCGCCTTGAGCTATTTAGAAATCTTGACACTGAAACATCAAATTGTATTCTGCAAAAATAGAATAGAGTAGGCCTACAGTATCACTTATTGATTATCATGCATATTTTATGGAACTAAGGTTGGTTTGTGAATAATTTGTCGTACTATATCAAAACTACACATTCACACGAGTAAAATGCAGAGGAACCAATAAAAGATTGAGCGAGTACATTCTAGGAAAATTCAATTGCCACGTGAATGCAGAATGATGAATTGATTATACTGCACATATTTTCTTTACTGGTTCAGAAAAAACAGTTGATTTTCCTCTGCATTGAACTTGAAGGTGACAATAATTATTTCCATTGCTTTCCGCACTAGTTCATTTGCTCCGTGTACATATATTCACGCCAATTAATTTTGCACGATTTTATTTTTTTACAGATTTATCCTCAGTTTCTTATAGTGTTTAATATGCTTCAAACTTGTACAACACATATTTATTATAATTAGACATTAGGAATTATTATTACTTCTTACAATACGCACTTCAGTAGTATTTGTCTCTGCATTTCCATGAAAAAAATGCTCAGTAATTGAAACAAATCAAAAAGTGATCAAGTTGAAATCATTATTGACTATCTACAATAGTCATAATAGTCACATCTATAAGTGCATTAATATAATATTTTATTTATTTATCTTTGTTCTGTTTTTGTCGCACATAAGATATATTCTAATGCATTTCTGTTTCCTATTACCTCAGGTATTTCTGGAGAAATTCGAACTTCCAAGTCAATGGCTTCAAGTGTTGAACGAATTGACAGCTCTAAGCCTCCATTGCCCAAACCTCACTTGACGAAGAAGCCTTCACCAGCCCATTCGAAGCCGGAAACACCTGCAAGGAGGGCAATGAAGTCATCGTCTGCTAAAGCATCCCCACGTGCCACCCCCAAAGCTACCCCCCTCCAATCTCCCGGCACTGAAACCGCCCCCCAAATACCACATGAGCAACCTGACACCAAGAAGGAGACAAAAGTAGTTACAGAAATCGCAAAGGTTGACGTTAAGGTTGAGCCTGCGGCAGTTGTCGAAGCTGTACAAGCAGAAACTTCACGGCAACTTGTTGATGTTATTGTTAAAGAAGAAGAAATTGTTCAGCCACAAGAAATAGTGAAAATTGTGGCCGATTTTGAGGAAGTACAGGGAGAGGTTCCGAAACCAGTTGTTGTGGACGTGACACCGATTGAGAAGGTAATTGAGAAGGTTGAAAAAGTGAATGAAAAGGTTGAGAAAATAGTTGAACAAATTGCTGATAAGGTTGAGAACGGTATTGCCAAAAAGGTTGAAGAAGAAGTTGACATGAGTGCATCGATGATAGCGAAGACCCGTATAACGACTGAGGAGGAAGCGAAGGCAGCTTTAGCCGAGCGGAGAAGGCTTGCTCGGGAACAAGCAGAGAAGGAGGCGGAGTTAGAGAGGCAAAGGATCGAAGAAGAGAGACTAGCGGAAGAGGAGCGATTACGTGTCGAGGAAGAAGAACAAATCAAGTTTGAAGAGGAACAATTGAGACTTGTTGAAATAGCTCGTAAATCTGAAGAAGAAAGACTGCTTCTTGCAATCCAAGTATGTAATACTTTATTGTATTTCATTGTTACCTACAGTACTGTAGGCCCACTATAAAACCTATAAAAAAAGTACAACATAAACTAACAATAATGCATTTTCCAGTTGCTAGGCCCACTGTATATAGATAGTGAGCAAACATTGGAATCTAGTAGGTTTTATCTATCATTTAACTAGCTATTTGTTGAATTTATTGTTAGTGTTACCTATATATAATATAGTGCAGAACATACTCAATTTTGCAGTTAGTCCCAAACTGTGTCACCCTCATTATTTGTCCATGTTAGTTCAAACTTTACTTGACTGAAATTGTGTTTCCTACTAGTACATCCAATTCCAACTTACACCAAATATGATAATAGTCCGCTAATCTATTTATTTTGAATAATACAATTTTTGTCTATAATTTCTTTGCAGGAAAATGAAAGACAACAAGAAGAAGATAGAAAGAGAAGAGAAGAAGAGGCAAAGGCTAAAATAGAAAGAGAAGAAGCAGAACTGAAGGCTAGAGAAGAAGCTGAAAAGTAATTAGACTAATTATTAAATGATCTATTTATTTCTTTTACTTTGATACACGGTGTTGATAACAAACTATGAACACAAATAGGGCAGTTTTCATATTACGTACAGAACTTGGTACAGTAAACCCTTGTTAATTCAAACTACCCTAGTTTAATCCAAAATTTAGCGTATTACGTTGTCGGCTAGCCGAGTACACACGATCAGTGAAGCAGCTTCTCTCACGTGTGGCATAATTGTCTCTCACGCGCAATAGCAATACAAAATTGCTTCAATTCTAACCAGGAAGTGTGATGAATTTCGTTGAGAATGAGTTTTTTGGTTAATCCGAATTTTTACAAATCAAAATTATTTTTTGGGGTCCCTTTCATTTCGGATTAACGAGGGCTTACTGTATAATGCATGTTCTCATCGCCTTATCGTTCATCAAATTGAATTGCAAACTAGAGGATTACAGATATTATTTTTGTTTATTTTTATTCTATATTTACTGTACTTTCATAAATTACAGAATTGTTTGGTTTACTAATGCTTTCTGGTAAAAATTTAAGAATGGGTACCCCCCAAAATTACCCGACTGGTACTCAGGTTTTTTGGGGGAGAAAATCAAGAAACGTTACTTGCATGATTTCTTTCAATAGTCCCTTTTCAAAATTCAATGCACAGGCTTGCTATGTATGGCAGTTAGTGGCAGAGATCGACAGAATCACATTTTGGTTATATTAGTAGTGTTAAAAAGTCGGTCTGCTTATCCACAGGGCTGAAAGCAAAACACCAAGATATATAACTTTCATTATCTCTCATCTTACTCACTCTGATGGTGTGTCAAGCTCTTAGAATTATAGTACTCATATTAATGTTGTAAATAGGGTCCACTACTATATTATAAATGTGTAAATATGTTCATTGTAACGCACAATAATATAAATCATCCATGCTAAATGAATTGACAGCATTGGACTTTCAAACGCGGGTACTAACATCCCTCTATACCGGTACTTCAAATGTTGCCACTAGATGACACTTTCATTTTCCGTAAACAAAAGAGTCATAAATAACCCGGCCTGAGAGGTAATTAGACGAGCTTTAGCGAGGATTCAATTTGACATACTGAAAAAAATTGGTGTTCGTTTTTATGTTGTTTTTTTTTTTTTTTTTTTTTTATGTTTTTTTGTCGGTTCTCTACATGTCAAACGGCTACAGCTATCAACTTCAAACTTTTTTTCGTCATGGTTCCTCATCTAACTTAGATCTGTATAGTTTTGTGGCATTATCGGGTGGTAACTTTTTTTTTATGAATTTTAGAAATTTCAAAAATCCCCATTAGAATAACCCGGAGGAAAATACTTGAAAAATCAAAATTTTTCAAGACCTCTCAAATTTTCGCCGAATATAAAGGAAACTATAAAGCACATTTTGAGAGATTTTTCGCATCAATCGGATGAGAAATAACGAAGAAAACGCATTTATAAAGCATTTTCCCATCAATTTAGGCTATTACGGGAACCAATTAAATCTATAGCAACAAGTGTCACCAATTAATTCAAAACGATTGAAATGAATGAAGAGGAAGGCCGTGACATAACTGATTCTCGTAAGGTTTTTGAACGTTTGGAGTGATCCAAGGTCTGTAGATGTAGATTGGGTTAACAAATTATTTTTCATTCTAGATTTCTATACCCCTAAGCTCGTCTAACAACGCGCATCCCGCGTTTTCCTAGTCTAGTGATTTCGTAACCTGGCTGTCAAGTGGCCAAGTATAACCATTAACCTTTTAACCCCAAGCCCTTTGTGTTCTAAATTAACAAAAGTTTACTGTTGAACCATCACCTGGTACTTGTCAAAGATTAAAATGAAAGCAATATTTCGGCCATGTTCCTCTTGCCTTCATCAGGTAATAACTGTAGCCTACTGGTCTTTTAACTGGGGCTGGTAGGTTAAACGTTGTGATTAAATGTTTCAAGATTTTCAGACATTATTGAATGTGAGAAATAGATAATATGCTGCTATACTAAATTTCCCCAAATCATGACTAGTAATTATACTGAATTATCTCTTCTATTGTAAATCTTCATCCTTGAAAAAATGAAAACAGTATTGTTCAGCTTATGCCTTCGTTGTCTGGTTATGAAATGGGTAATGTAACCTTGGATTGTAACTACAATTGGTTGAATTTATAAATCCTCTTTATACATACTCCAAGACTTCTAGATGCTTTTTTGTGAGCGTATAAACATTTGACAAACTGAACGTTTTTTTACGGCCCTACGTTGAACTATTATCAGTAGTTCAGTCTTATAATACATGGTTTTACCTAGTTCTTTGGTTCTTTTCAGACAACGTCAGGAAATGGACGAACGCTTGAAAAAGGAAGAAGAAGAGCGGGTAACACGTCGTAAACGAGTTGAAGCCATCATGTTGCGTACACGAGGCAAAGGCAACACACCAGCAAACACCCCCACGAAGGTACGTTACGTTGCCCGGCACTTTATTATACTATGATTATAAGGTTAACTGCACACTATTCTATCATTCAGACGTAATTGTCAGAATTGTTTCTTACTCATCTTTATTTATTTCAAAATAGCACTGGTAACCAAGAGAGATAACAAGTTTATATTAGTTGATTAACCGATACAGAACCAGAGAGAACCGTATCATTGGAGCCGAAATGCCTTATTGTCCCAATTATCCATTCTTACATTTGAATGTAATTGGGCCTAATAGTAAAGATTTGGAAAACCGAGGTTCAATTCCCGCCATGGTCGACCATCCTGAACGGGGTTTTTCGTGGTTTCACTTTGTCATTCAGGTCAATACTGGGATGGTTCCTCAAAACACCTAATAAAATAACTTTTCACCTCGTCATCTAATCATCTCACATATCATTCACAGACGCCAATAAATCGTAGTCATCATTAAAGTGCGTTGTTAAACCCAATATGAATAAAAAGAAAACTAGTAAATATATAAGAATGGTTTCTTTTTTTTTATAATATGTTCAAATATGTTCATAATACCAGATCCACCAGTTTACTGCTAGTAACAAGCTTAAACTATCAATGTATTTCTTTGAGATCTAATTTCTTAATATTTACATAAATTTCATATTTGTTCAAATTGTAGGAAGGTGATTCCGAGGGTGATGAAGGCAAGGACCCAAGTCCCTCTGACGAAGTCAAGTCAGACGTCGAACAGTCTGTAATCCTGATGGCTGCATCTGCCGACACCCATGTAGCCGTTGGCAACGGCCAGCACAATCTGATGGACGACTCGTTTACCGATCAAGATAGTGTCCGAGAGAATGGCACCGGTGATAAGAAAATGATGACGTCGAGTGCTAGTAGTGAATTATTGCTAATAGACAATACCAATGGGAAACCAATGGAAATGAGCGATGATGACTTGAACGTTATAGCTAGTGAGCTTCCAACACAGCATAGCAACGGTCATCGTAATGGGATGGATTACAATAATTCAGTAGACTTTGTCAATGTAGATAATATGTAAGTATACAAATATGTGAACTGCACTGCCATTTACTGTATGTTCATTTTCAAGAACTAGTATCATCAATTTGATCATAAAGAATGCCAAATCAATTCAAGTGAATTAAATTATTTCTTTCAAGTTGGAGCATCAAGTTTAAAGTAATAATATAGCCTATTTTAGGTCCTTTGTTACTGAAATATATTATTATTATTATTATTATTTACTGTTTATATTTGGTATGTAAAAACTATAAATGTGAGATTGAACTTATAAATCTACAGAGCATTCACGATATGATTGCAACATTGTTACCGTGAATCCGTGACACATTGTTTTTTGTAGATAGAATGGGGTATCGTTTGAATTACGCTCAATCAATTCTGTTGGTATTTAGAACGCTTCGTTCAGATCGTTCATGGTTTCAATTACTGAACGTAGGTAGTCAAATCAGAAGTAGATTTTTGTTGCAATCAAATCATGAAACTCATAACTGTTGTATCTATTTTTTTTTTTAATTCATTGTAATTAATCGTATAACCTTTTCATTAACTAGACAAGTGATAAATGAAAGTTATGTTCTCTGTATACATTGTATGAACTCTCAATGCCTTATCAGAGGTGGCTGTACACAAAACTTGAACAATCCAATTCTATATCTCAAGAAATGTTTTCCTGTCTCTTCCTTGAACTATCTAGATAGTACTTTGCTACTACTTGATCCTCACCAATTAGTAATGAGTAATTACCATACTACAGCCCAATTACTAATCACTCTAGGAGCTGTGCGTTATCATCATCCATGATACCATTAATTCTTGTCTATAACAAGCATGAAACTTGACAGTTGTGAAGCCAACATCAATTCTATTTCATTTTCAACTAGAGATGAGTAAACACGGTCTCAACAGTACATATTAATTGAAAATATATTTGTGAATTGACAATCCAGCTAATTTGGACAAGTTAATTGCTCATCTATTATGTCGTCAAATCAGATATCATAGGCAGGCTCATACGCTTAGAGATGATGAAAATATTGAAAACGTGTTTTGCTTTTGTATTATACTGTACATTTATGTGTACCTTATTGCTGATACTACCATGCAATATGTGATGGTGAACTAACCGTATTTTAAATGTCCATTAATTTGATCATTTGTTGATGAATATAATAGGCCTAATAAGCTTGATAAGAACTAATGGAAAAAATGTATTCCCTAGCTTGAATCAATATATCACTATGAACAGACTAGTATACAGTAATTCTGTATTACACATCTTGTTTACAGAATATTCAGAAAAAAAAAAAATATTATTGAAGTGCAAAGATTACATTCTTATCTTGTATTTTGATAAGAGAAATGATGAAGAAATAACAATTTGTAGATTTTTTAAAATTATTTCTGTAGTATTTCCGGTATACCGGAAATCCAAAGATAGTGCTGTATTCATTCAATGTTGAGTATGAGGTGTTATCTCACCTGATTGTAATTCAAAACAACAAAATTTGAGACTGATTATTTATTGTAGATGTAGATTATGTTCTTTCTGATGTGGCCAGGTAGTCTAGATGCTTTTTTGTCCTAATATTCCAATAGTATGAATAGCTTTTTAATTACTGGTAGCTGTACCCAAAAGTTGTCACAAAAATCAACTAGTCGACAAGAATAACCTTTTCAGTTCATCCTTTACACGTCGATTCTTTCGACATCCTATAGTATTTTGTACAGTTATTATTTTTCCTGTAGCTTTATGAAAACTTTGCGGCAATCTCTTTCAGGAAACAGAATAAGCCGAGCAACAACTTGCTCGATTTCTCAGACTTTGAATCATTGAGTAACGAACAGTCCTCGACCTCCACTACAGACTTGGGGCAGATTATGACGCCCACATCGGGTAAATTTATCAACGAAGATAATGTCAACTCAAATATCATGAACGGTCCAAATGCGCCATTCATCGCATTCTCTGAGAACCTCACAAAGAAGCAAGATTCAAATACAGTCACTGGTAAGGAAATCAAGCTTCAATCACATCAGTGACAGATCTGACACATTCTATTTACTGTGACTACTTCATTGTTAAGCTGGAAATGCATGGACGTAATGTGAAAAATGTACTCGAAACTATTTTGAGTAAACATTAAAAAAAAAATGGAACTTGTGTATTCACTGTGGGTACTTGGTAGTATTATATTGCTAGAAATTGCTTTTCCAAACATAACATCTTTTTCTAAATTGGTACATTAAAATCTCTGTCCATCGTTTTTCAAGGGACCAGGAAAATTGAACCATCCATGCAAGAAAACGATCCATCCAGGAAAATTTAACATTGATTATATGGAGTGGGTGAGAAAAAATGAATGATAGAAGCAGGAAAACGATGAATCTGGGATCAATGCATAGATGTTTTGCTGTACCATGTTGCTTATATAATTGGCTTGGGAATATTCTTTTTGAATTTGTAATGTACAATTTTATTTTTCAACATATTAAAATAATTAAATTCAGTTTATATGCCTAATTAAAAGGCAATAAAGTATTGTGCTAGTTATTCATTTATTATTTCCAATATTCCAATTCATTCTTAATTTTATGTGTATCAAAGTTGATGGACTGAAAATGAAAATTGTGAAGCCCTTGTACAATTTTTTTTCTTTGATCACTTCAATCAAGCTATAAACTGTTATTGATTAATATCCGTTTCTTCTTCCAGATCTTCTAACGTAACTTGGAAGTTCTACGTGGAATGTAATAGTATGAAGAAACGTACCTACCCGTTACGTCTCGAGGTGTGGAAGTGTAAATACAATTGTCTCAAGTGTAATAAAAATAATAAGTAATTCAACTGTGGGTATATAATAACAGTACTGAAAAATGTTACAACTACGTATATTGAAAGATTTCTCTAACAGTAATTACTAATTAATATTGCTCTCGATATGTTACATGCTAGAAAATACTATATCCTGACTGTGAGGTTAAAATAATAGATTCTATTGCTTAACATATTTATATTTTTGTCCCATGTTAAGTTGGAAATTGTTGAAATCTTGAAATAAAATGACTGCATTGATATGATGATATGCACAAAATATGGGAAATTGCTTAAAAGAAGATTATTTTACAAAGAAAATAATTAAGATCTTTAAATGGTCAGCTCTTTGTTTGTCATTGTGTAATATTAATATTGTTATCATGATTCATCATCACTTTGGGGTAACTAGAATTAAACAAGTTACAAACTACTAGGGTAATTACTAAATTGTGACATTGTGTAAATCCCTTCAATTGACTTCTCTATTTTATTCTGAAATATTTTATTCAATCAACTTCTCAATAATGATGACATTTATGTGACAAGGGTGTGAGCTTTTTATTTCCTAGTCAGTTTAAAGCATATTTCCAATGCTTTCTGTACAATACGGCTCAGAAGAGTAGGAATGCGTGTTATCGGTTCGATTGTGATTCCCTTGAAGCGACGCTGTAAAATAAACTCGGACTTGAATACGTAGCACAGACAAATGAGCAGTTTTATCCAGATTGGCTCCATAGTCAAAACGATACTCCTTTTTGGTTTATCTATTCAGTTAGTAACAACGATACAATAGAAGAGGTTATTTTTTACATACTATATTAAAAATAACGGGCGGTTTTATGCAATTTTTATTGTCTGTAGATATATCCTACCTATCCCAAACACAGAAGCAAAACTGAATCAATTATTTTGGCAAATGTGTAGGCTAATTATTATAACTAGATGAAATAAATTTGCCGATGTCTTTGACAGCTTATATATATAATAATTGAACATTGATATGGTATTGATAATCAAAGTGTAATTAATGTTATTTATTATAATAATTGAAAATTTTATTCTCAATTTTCTCCCCCAAAATTTTTAAAGCAAAGATGTAAAAGGATATTGCTTTCCTGTTCCTTTCTTTGTGTAGCGATTGAGTATGAGACATTTGTCTTTGTTCTCTGTAAACACGAAATAGTGGCAATGTCTGTTTATCTGTAATACAATTAGCACGGAGGAAACATAATTGAGTTGAGTGGGTGTACTCTTACAATTGTAAATGCTTGTATTAAAAATGCTTAACTTTAATTTAAGATTAGATACTTACTATTAATTGAATTTTATTTTTTCCTTTCTCTTTTCCTCTATAATTATGTAGGCCGGCTCATAGATCATAGACCGTAGACCATAGGCCGGATCATAGACCAAAGAATGGCTTAATTCGTAATATTTTGAGCAAAAATATCTTTGGTTGGAGTTGAATGAGAAACAATTGAAAATATTACTTGAAAATATTTTCAAATATTTGAAAATATTATTTTGAAAATATAATTAAATGTTGACCACAGATCCTTTTTTTCAGTTTGCAAAAACTAAAAGGGGGGGCAGGTATAGAGATTAGGGAAATGGCATATTTCTCGTTGGTGCGTCCTATGGTGGAATATGCTAGTTCAGTTAGGGATCCTTACAACTAAAATATACCTCAAATTGCCATAAAAAACATTATTTACGAACAAGTGGGAGTTGACAATTCTTTGCAACAAGCGTAACAATGGAAATGAAGGTAACTTCTGAAACATGTTGAATGAAGTTCAATGAACCTCATTAAAAATTAGTAATCCAAAAATTCCTTCCGGGGCCAGAAGATTGTCTGCCCCCCACCGCCTCGTCCTCCGCGGTTTGCCGACTCCCCAGCTGCAACAGGCCATTGCACACAATTCATTTTCATATGGCATTATGGATCTCAATCTGCCCTGCTGCTTTCAGGGGGGTATTGATCCTACAGGCCTATATAAATATCTTCAATCTATTATATTCGGCCTCGGGCTCTTTTCCTATCCACACCAAACTATTATTCAGTTATTACAACAGCAGCATAATAATATGTGATTCAAAAGTAATTAATGTACTGTATACATATGAGGGTACAGGGGGGAAAATAATCAACGTCAAAAAAGTTTGTTCAGTGGAATTCAAATAATCATATTAATTTTACAACCTGAAAATGTGTTCTGTAGTTAGATTAAAATTAAGTGAATAACATGTATAGTATTATAGGTAGGTTAAACTAACCTTGATTGTTACCATTCAGCAAGTATACAAGTTTTCATTTACCAAAAAAAAAATGTGTTGTCAATAGATCAATTTTTTCAAATTCTGTAACAATTTACATTTGGAAATTGATCAATGTCATCCAATCACAGAGGGAAAACGATCAATGTTATTTTGTTACAGGGTGAAAACTAACTATGTAAATATCCCACCATGCCTTCATAGTACAAACAGTATTTGCACTGAGCTTTTAAAGATTGATACTGCTCATATTTAGAAATGCAATTAAAAAAAGGCCTATCAAATATATAATATTAATATATTATATTATTAAATAGGTCTTGAAAATTATTTTGTCATTTGAGAATGAAAATTCATGAGTAAATAAGAATGATGTGAAAAGAAAATGTTCAATATTGAATTCAAAATCTCATTTCATTGATTTCCAATTAAACAAATCACTATCCAAAACAATCCCACTCGTGGACCTTATTAAACTAGCGGGTCCAGCCATGTAAAACATAACCGTGTGTAAGCACAATTTAGTACTAATTTAACGTACGTTCATTTGTAATGGACACTTTTCCTGTGTGTCAATAGTTGTGTTACAAATATAAAAGGATAAGAAGTGTGCATCTCAAGTGAGTTTCGGTTACTTTTGTACGTGGCGAAAGCAGAAGACGTAATATTTCAAGGTCGGGTTGGCGATGTCAAGCCGTCCATTTGTTCTAGCAATGACAGCGTGCGTGTGCTGGTGTTCCTGAGACACACACATCTACATAGAACTGGGTAACTATATAGTATAATAATAACTGCACTGCACGTCTCTCAATTGTGACGTCATGTGTACCGGACTGCCGACCGTTCTTCCCCAGTTTGTTACTGACTTTGATCGTTCTTCAATTGGATGCAATACTTCAAACAGGATTTATGGACTGACAATGATCAAAATGTCATAATTTGACTGTATAGTTTTCCAGTTGGATCAGATCCAGAGATAGAATTAAACTTCTAGAAATTATAGTAGGGAATGCTAATTATAAATATAAGTTATAGTATGATTATACAAATTATATCAATAGATAATAAAATAATATAATATCAACTATAATAGATATAATCATAATTCGAAAAAGGCTGTGCATAGGCCTAACAAGGCCACGATGTACTGATACAAACCTATTTTATAATAGTATAAAAAAGGTGCTCCAATTCCCATACTGATAACATGGAAGGCATTTTGTGGTTTCTTGCGTTAATTTCCGAGTCAATCGTCCCGATTGCCTGTTGCGATTTAGCAGATCCCCTTGTGACCTTGATGTGAATAAGAGTGTCTACGGTACCGGTGGCATTGTTGAACTAACAAAATCAATAATTCTCGTAACCACTGGGCCATATATAGCATTGTTGTTCTAAATAGTTCGATATAAAAGCGAGAGTTGCGCTACAGGCAATCAGGACAATTGACTCAGATTCTGACTCCGGAAATACTTCACTTTCAAGACCCGAGTTGGGTCACCTTCTTCATATTATGATAAAATAGGTTGGTATCACTACATACTGACAAGGCTGTGTAAGCAGAAATTTTAGAGCTCAGATTGTACCAATTTTTCGTAAAACAAAAAAAATTTCAAATCAAATCTGTATTTGGTCTGCTTGGGAAGGGGCAACCTTCCGTTGGCAGACGGTAATATTTTTACCTCAGATTTGGAAAGATTTTATATTGGGTTGAAAGCCAGCAATGCAATGAAAAGTAGCCGTTATAGTTGGCCATAGGAATCCTTAAAATAATATCAAGGTTATCTCAGTGCAAGGAGTACTTTCCCATAAAAAAAAATATATGTTTTAAAAAATAAGTTTTTATTGTTACAAATATAATTGTCGAATCTGTTGTGTTCCAAAATTTGAGAACATGACAAATTTTACAGTAATAAAAACATACTTAAATAATTCTATATAAATAATTTAATAATAATAATGATAATAATATGAATAACCATAATAATTCCAAAATAAGAAATGGAATAATAAATTTACGTCGGTCGGCATATTGAGTGAAAGCCATTCCTGTTCACAATAATGAAACATCACAAAATGAGAATACGAATGCTGATATTGTAAGATATTATTTTATTGGCATTGAAAGTTTTTTTCACAAAATGAAATTTCTATAATAGGCTATCCATAATATATCATAAAGAAAAAGTTGAACTATAGTATTAACTTGATTGGTAATATTATTACCTTTTGAGGTAAAGAGATTCCTAAAACAGCACAAAACCAGTTGCAACTCTCGCCAAGTCGTTTAAAATCCGCGCATTCATGTCTCAATTGGCTGCTTGAACTATGACGTATTCCAACCAATCATCCAATCACATCAGTATGATTCATGGCATTATGCTAAATAACGCACACATTGGACATACATGGCAAACTCATAGGAATAATTAGCGAAATACTTAGTTGATAATGACATTACTAATTATTTATTGTAACGCTTTTAAAAACTTGTTTATTTTCTAGTACAAAATGCAAATGAGTAATCAACTATCGAACCCAGAACCAGAAGGAATGTCGGACTTATCATCTTAAAGAGATTCCATATTATATGACTTTGGAATTTGTATTCGCATCCAAGTTGTGAGTTTTTTTTATACTGAGTTTAACGACGCACTTTACTGATGACAACGATCTCATGGCGTCGGTAAATGATATATGAGATGATGGGATGATGATATGGAAGGTTATTTTCTAAGGTGTTTTGTATAGTGTCAAGGACTCGGCGACCACCGGTCGTGGCCTGTTGTTGAGGAACCAACCCAGTACTGACTTGAACTACAGTCGTCAAAGGAAAACCATGAAAAAAACCTTATCAGGATGGTCGACCATGACGGGAATCAAACCCCGGTCTCCTGAATGACGATCCAGTGTATTGACCACTCGGCCACACGTCTCAGTGTGTGATTTTTGTAAATCTGAATTTCGGGCCTATACGATTTTAATATTCGAAAGCTCAGTTAATTAATATAATCAGAGAATATTCAATGTCACGTACGTTACAATGGAAAAACGATTCGTTGGTAAAAATGTATTATTGTTCATTTTCCACACAAGTCAAAAGTAAAGAATAATCAGATTCAAAATGGTCATGTCTTTAACAATGAATAGATCTTGGGAAATATATTCATTTGATCATCATGATAATGATTCAGCCAGAAAAAAAATATAAAACTAAAATTCGATATATTCATGTAAAGTTCAATAGAGTTGAATTATATTTTACGAGAAAAAAAACTTATCTCCTCATTTATCAGACAGTCACAAAAACCAGCGACAACGACATTCCTCATCTCTAGACGTTTCCTAGTTACGCATTTACACTAAAAACTAAAACTAAATAGGGAATACATTATTAATTGGATTAATTAGTTGATTATTTATTGTATCATCTAAGAGTGACCGAACCCACTAAGCGGAATGTGTGGTCTATACAACGTGAGTGGTTTCTGCACCAAAGTGAGGTTCTCAATGTATTCCGGCGAGTGCATTGTTCCGTCATTTATTTAAGAGGAAACGGATGCAGATTGCGTGGTGAGATTATAAGAATAACGATGACTACGCTCAACAACTTGAGCACTGCTTCACACTCTTGCGCTTGTACTTACACGATGGTACGCCCTTAAAATTAATGGAATGCCATAAATTAATTAAAAGAATGCTTGTTAATTTAATTGATGTATATTGAATATGTAGCTTACGCACAGGCACATGAAATATTGGTAGTTGTTGTAGCTGAGTGAGTTCGCATAATTCATTGTTTGATATAATAGCAAAGAAACTTGGGCACCACTTTATTAAAAAGAAACATTGCTGGCTTTGCTGCTTTCAAAAAATTCAATTTAAAAGCTGAGGTAGTTGTTATTTATCAATTATTATTTTTAATTCATCAATTGGATTTTCTCGATTTTTCCAATTTTGGTTTTTCCGAAATGTCAACTTCATGATTCGTTTCCCTTGGCTGTTTTTTTTTTAATGGTAATTCAGTCAAATATACTAAAGCGTTCAGTACATATTAATATAGTTATACACACGTGAGGTATCTCTCATGCAGCCAATATAATTGAATTACTCTAGAAAACCAAGAATCTATATTCTATCAATATCACCGAATAAAATTGGTGATACAATTAATGATTAAAAGAACAGAGTAAAAAGAGTATAAAAAAATATTGCATATAGGGAATGAAGCGCATTCTTTTCTACATTCGCATTCGGTCTCGGCCATCATCGGAAGATTTAGAACTACGGCATTGTTCTCCAACGGACTTCGTGTCTACCTTCGGGTCTTAATCTTACGTCATCGCCTACACAAATCAAATCGTGCTCCAGGTAAGATGCCTGATGCTGTGGTGCGATCCGTCCCGTAAGGTCAACGTCGATCATTCATACATCCCGCTGTATGCCTTTTGAAGCCACGTATTACGCCGACTCTGACATCATTTCGGACCAATCATATCGTTAGATTGTTACCACGTGATCAAAAGGCGGTTCAATATTCTCTACTTGTAACCGGTTAGTGGTTTTTACTTGGTCTTGTCACTACTCACTAGTCGTCGAGCCCGTGCGGAAGATAGTACAATATTTGGATTATTAATCAAGTATACAGTCGTCAACAATGGCTACTAACCGAGCAACTAAGTCTGGATTCGCTGCTGAGGCCCAAAGAAAGGTATGTTGAGCATTTGTCACTTGTTTTTGGGGGTTGATAATCTACCCTTCTGGTGTAAACCGGACTCTTTACAGCTGTAGCAACGCCCAGGTGTTGCCACTCGAACTAAAGGTGATATACCAGAAAACATGGTATATGAGCCTATCTAAGATACATTCTAATTCAAATGTCAGTGTTATTAATAATTAATATTATCACAATTTTATTACTAGTTACGGATTTGATTTTCGTAATTCACATATACTACAAATATTTTTATTCAATATTTAAAGAATTATGAATCTAGTCTACTTTTACCGGTAGTGCACTTCTAGCAGATGAATAAAAATTAACCATTGTTGTAAATTGAAACGTGGGTATTTGATGTGAAGTCCAATTATAAAATGTCATGCACCAAATAATTTAGTATGTTACAAGTTCGAGGAATAATTTTCAATTACTATTTAATAAGATTTTGAACCAAGATAAATAATAAATAATTCTTCACTCTACTATTCTCAACACAGTGTTCTATCTTTTGATGTTTTTGGTAATAATAATTGATATTGTGTTTAACGATCCATTAATGGAGATTCAATTAAGAACACTGTTGGAAAATGTAATTATGAATTATTATGAATTATACTGATCACCGTCTTCTATTGTTATTAGAATTGTATTTATTGCTGTAAAAGATGATGCAGTATGATACAGTTAGATGGTTTTACCGCGAATTTTTCTATTAGCCTTTAATCTGATTCTGCTAATTGTATCAAATCGATTTTTCTTCGTATTTGGTTTCACGTATATATTAACACTTGGCGGACGGCGCGTGCTATGAGACGATTCTCGTCTCTATTGTTGTTTGAAGGTACTGTACATGCCAACAAAGGATGGCCGGTATTTTAGGGTGAGGGCAGCTAGCTCTTACAGCCAGGTGTCATGAATTACGTCATCAGGAAACCTGTTGAATTCGTTATGAATTGATGGAAATTATTTTCGAATCAACTGTGAGATGCGCTCATTGAGGATCTGTTCGACTCATTTATTTATTATTTGTTGGCTATTACTGCCGTATCTCTTTTCAGATAATTTTATATAGCATATCAAGTGATAAATTGATTAAACTACAGATTGAATGATCCATCATGTTATTGAAGTGGGCTTGAGATTTTATAATAATCTATTTATTTTGTGACTCGGGATCTGTTATGAGAATTATTAATCTATATACAGTACCCAATAAATTGATAATAATCTAACTAGCACTCCCATATTTATTATTATTTATTCATTCTTTTAAAAATCACTCATTTTTATCCGCGGAAAACCCTTATAAATGAGTTGAAAATAACTTTGAATTTACACCTTCAATCTATTGCGACTTGTTACTGAGTCAATCAAAATAATAAAAAAGTACCGAAAACGAATCAATTAATTCAATTTAATTAGTACACAGTATCATTGCAAGTACGTGAATAAATGGTAATAGATTGAGAATGCGGATGGACGTAGTAAAAAAATGGTGATTGATAATCTGGGCAGTCTTCAGATTGCTATGGGGTCTTTCATCTCACATTTATAATGATTTGAAACTGGTTTAGTAAACCCTCTTAATGGGTTCACGTACAAAATTTAAAAAATACATTTAGTCAAATGTACAACTGAAATTGACGAGCCGTGTTGCCGGGTCAAAACGCCCGATCGGTAATAGTAGTGGTTATGAAAAACGGTCGACCGTTAACGTCAACAATCGAGTTGGAATTCATCTCTTGTGCTCCAGATCGTATAGGTTCCAATTGCGGTTCCAATTAAATATTTGATAGTCCGATTTCACATGTGTTTTGATCTGCCGCACCGATTCACCTGCACGGGCGGGTATACAAAGTTATGTGATGTATTTATGTTTAGAAAATTCAAAACTGTTTGAACTTGAAGTAGTATTGATAAAACACAAACCCGAATTGCTAAGAAAATCGACAATAAATTAAAGTGATGGCTTTTAGAAGTCATTACAAATTTGCGTACCGGTATGTCTTTTTAGTTTTTACGATGGTTTCGGCTAATAGCTTTTTGAACCCAATTAGAGTAACAACCTCTACCGTAACGAGTCACTCGTCGCTTTACTTGTGATTGTTAATTACTTAATGGTTAGGCGTTAATTGTGCCAACACCTTAATTACATATAGTGTTATGTTCAGGTAGTAATATCCTCATTATTTATTCATTAGTATTCGAGACATGCATACACTATGAGCCTTGACAGTTTTCCACGAAACATCTTTCAATCAATCAGGTCTCGGCCACATGTCAACCGATAAACATAATAAAATGATGATAGGTGCATTTATCTTACGGCCATTGTTTGGCTGCTCATGCATATATTAGGTTTGTGACCTGGTTTGGGCATTTGTTTCTTATCTGGTACATGTATCTAGCTTCAATACTAGTCTAGCACAGGTTAGTTGTGCATAACCTAAACTACATTCAATTTGGAACATTAATTAATTTACCACTTATCGATGGTAGTTTTATTATAAACTCACAATTGATAAGTAGACCTAACAATGAAAATCTTCAAAAACATGAATCAGACTCTGCAGATTGTCAGCTGCATGTGTTTAAACGTAGATTAGTTTGACTTTATTTATTGTTTAATTATAGTCTCATTTGATTGTGGTTGTAAATTGTAATTGAACGTGATAATTTGAGTATATAGTGGAGCATTTAACACATGTATCAATGACTAGATAGACCATTAGTAATTATCTAATCTTATCTCTGCCATTTGGTGATGTTATGAGTAATGAGTGCAACTAAATCGCACGGTGAATCAACAGAACAACTAGACCACAGACCTGATTATATAACCTGAACTAGACATAACTAATAGCTATGCTTACAGCCTTTGATCAATTAGTAAACTATAAATGATGTTTATGTGATTCACTTTTAATGAGCAGCCAATCAATGAGAAGCCAATCAATTAGGTTTGAACAATATTGAGCTAATTATCTACTATCAGGCCAACAGGCCTGGACTTGAGAATGCAGCGCCCCTAGGCTGAACCAATAATTTAGCGCCCCTATACTTGTTTTCAAAATGTGCGTAAGACTGGTGTCACGAACGTAAAAACTCTTTCATGTCAATGTGAAAAGCACGTGGCATGTCAACGTAGTTCCGCTCGTTACTCGACATTAGGCCCACTAATGATGGCTTACTAATTAACGCTATATTTTCATGACAGGGTGCGACTTGAACGGGGTTGAGTGTTCTAGAAAGAAATGCCGATGTTTCGATATTTCGGTAAATCCAATAGGGGGAGGGACAACATAGCCCCGAAGGGAATTTTTTGAAATATAATTTTCGTAGATTAGATTCTGTAAGTTGTAGATATTGGCCAACGTGGTTGTGGTGGTAATGAGAGTTTGAATGAGAATCATAATAAGAAGACGTTTTTGGTTTTTGGCTTTTTGGTTTAATTTTCACCTATGATGTAACTCGTGTTGCATATTTTGATACGATTTCATTTCATTCAAAACAAAAATATGGAAGCCCTGGAGAGCGCAAGCGCCCCCGGGGCTCTCGCGTTCCTAGGCCTTGCCAGGTTGTGCGTGAATCCGGGCTTGTACTATATCTACAAGTATATCTACTTAGCAAAAGTACACTTTTATAGGCTGGATGCCTGGATATATTAAAATAATGGAAATGGAAATGGAAATTATACACATATATACAATATACAATATATACATAATTAAATCTATCGCTCACGATATAAGATGGTGCTATTTATCGCATTGTTGAATGTACATGTGGAGAATGCCATCTTATGAATCACATTAAATGTTTCAGTCAATTTATCTCATTTTATTTTCACAATCCTTTTATGATACATTTCTGCAAATACACCGCTATAATTGATCTTAATTATTCCTAATTGCATTGAATAATTAATGCAACTATCGGTTGAAAGGTGTAGAATAATTTTACCATTCAAGTCAGCCTGTCGCATCTAACCAGAGTCAGGACGTGATGGATAATACTATTTACGTAACACGTCCATTGACCGTACGTTGACCATATAAGGTGATATCTTCACGCCTATAAGCTTTAATCCCAGTGCTTTGAGCAGCAAAGCAGAGTGAGTCAGTCTCATACGCCCTACTGACATATTAAAGCGTTTTGCTTATCACCTTCGGAGACCTTCGCTGTGCCGGTCCATTCCATTGCAACTTATTTACTACCATATTGGGATTATTGAGAACAACCACTTTCATAACAAGATGTTACAAAACGATGGTATTCTTAACGTGCGAATTATAATAGTTCTAATAATTATTGACAGTTGGACGTTGTTTTTTCAATTTATAGATATGTAGAAAAAATAATAATTGAAACTCGTGAAAAATTCCAATGTTCTGGTCATTATGAAAATGTACATCTGATTTGTAAGGATCATTATAAAAATACCGGGGAATGAAGTATAGTATTTTCATCGAGTTTCTAAAGTCTAAACCATCATAGCCATTGTGATATAAAATTCAAACCTAGCTGTATGATGACAAATATAATTAATAAAGAGATATTAAATCGTTATTGATACATGTCAGTGATAGGGATAGTAAATTCAGAGTAAAATCTAACAATGAATTTGAAAAATGAATTATTTAAAAATTGCCAAAAAAAGCACGTAGAACTGTATATATATTTATATATATATATATATATATATATATATATATATATATATATATATATATATATATATATATATATCTATATATATATATATATGAAAGAAAAAAATTATATATATATATATATATATATATATATATATATATATATATATATGGTATATATATATATATATATATATATATATATATATATATATATATATATATATATATATATATATATATATGAAAAAAAGAAAATTGTGAAAAATCACATGATATTTTACGTTCGGTTTCTCTTGTCGCCTATTCGACGGCAATATAACCATGGTTTTATTCTAGGTCTAGATGATCGACCATCTAGGCCTATTTCACCCTTTATCACGTATTGCCTCTTGTGTACGAGTTAGCCATGGCCAAAGTTGTAAACAAGGAGAAAGTCCGAAAACAAACAGCGTTTAATAAAGTTCAGGAGTGAACTCACTCAACTAGAATAATTACATTTTACAATAATAGTCTTGTGAGAAAACGACATAGTTGCCTATAGGTACCTTCCTCTCACCATCTCACCACGTAATCGTTCATTCATACGACGCCAATAGATCGTAGTTATCATTTAGTTATCATACGTAGTTATCATACCCAATTTGAAAATTCAAATTAACGTCTTGAAAGTGGTTCAATAATGTATATATAGTCTTAATCTTATCAGCAGTTGGCCAGTTGCAATCGCTATATTTATATAGGTACCAGTATAATGATGTTGATTTTAATAATTGGAATACATGTTCACTAAATACACAGCATATTAATTATGTCTTCATTACAAGTTTCGAGTTTTAACAAGTTTTAAGTTTTACAAGTTTTCAAGTTACATATTTCAAGTCATAAGATGTATTATTTGTTTTTTGGGTGATTGATGATCCCACCATTATAGATATTTTAGGATATGGGAATTCTAATAAGTGGGTGTTAATGAAAAGTTGAAATGATGATAAGTGGATGATTATAGGCCTACGTTTATAAAAGTCCGATAGGTACTGCTATACTGTGTGTACTGTACTCTATTACACTCTTTCTAGTACCACCACAAATTCTCTGTGGTACCACATACGAAATATCTAGTACCACAGATAATTACCTAACTATCCTCTGGTATCATACTCTCTATATAGTCTACTTACTCTCTACTAGGCCTATACTATCACCAAGTTATATTAATCTAATCATTTTAATTTTTGTTATTTCACTTTGAATATCATTTACTATTTATTTTGTCAATATGAAGCATGGACGTTTCGTAAGATTCGTGATGGCTGCCTCACAATAATTCGTCGTATCAATATTGTTGACTAGTTATACAAATAATAGAAAATACAGAACACTTTAAACTCTAGAAACACTCTAACAGAAGCACAGATATCAAGATTAGCTCGATTATCTGTGACAGAAGTTGTACCGAGATACATCCATGCATATATTAATATGGATGCAGTTGAATTACTTGTTGCCAATCAATAAGTGCTAGCATTTTATTATTCATCAATCACATCTTCTGACCAGATGGTCAGTACCGTTATCGTTATTATAGATGCAGACTGACAATACTCCCGTTTGATTGGATACCCTGCTGTGATTCAAACGAAATGACGATAAATAGTGAATGGTGCTGGTGAAAAGGGTCATCTTATGCTGGCCTTCCATGAACGCGATTTGCGTTTCGCTTTCGCAAGGCGGTGGAATTGAGGCGAGCTCAACAATCAGAAATCGTGTAACTTTCGTCACTGATTGGTCGTTTTATCATCATGGTGGCTTGAAAAACCGCTTAGCGAATTCGCAATTCGAATAAAACTGAGCTTCCATACCTGCATTATTCGGATTGCGAATTCGCTAAGCGGTTTTTTAAGCCACCATGACGATAAAACGACCAATCAGTGACAAAAGTTAAGCGATTTCTGATTGTTTAGCTCGTCTCAATTCCACCGCCTTGCGAAAGCGAAACGCAAATCGCGTTCATGGAAGCCCAGCCCACCATTAAACGTTCAGATAATTTATAACAATGGACCACATAATCGTGATCAACGAGTAAAGATCGTTTGGAATAATTAATTCATTCATGTTTTCGATTTGCATAATATTATACATTGATATTTTTTGAGCATCAACAAATGTATACTGCTGTATACCTATACTTGATAGGTCTTACTCTTTCTTACCTGTATGTATGCTAACGCCTTATTTGGTTGTATCTTTCATTCTATACACCAATATATCATCTAGTGTGGAACAAATTGAGATTTATTCAACGTTAATGATAATGCACTTATTCAAAGTGCATTCTATTAGTGCATCGCCAGTATGGTTATAATGAAAATATAATTAACAGATTTATTGATTGCTTGTTCTACATCTGGGTCTTGACTAGTGTACTGGGATTTGGATGAAATGTATTGACTTACATTTATGACTTACATTTATTTATTAGCACTTATCAAAGTTCAAGTAAAATGTCGTTAATTGCAAATATGCAGACAAGTTGTCAACTTGCCAAGTGAGTAATGGATATCATGATTGCATTGCATTGAATTTAGCTGACAATAGTAGATAACAGCATATGTTCATTATACAAGGTAAATGGATTTGTTTGAAAAATGTATTGCTTCAATACTATTTATTTTTGAATTCTCAGAATATTGGTTATATCTTAGGCTATATCATTCTTCAAAGTGTGTAATTCATACCCATTAGGTCTATATTGGCAACACAAACTCATGTGTAGTAACACTGAACAGAATTTGTGATTGAACTGTGAGTTCAATATTTTATACCTTATATACCTATATTTCATGACATATTTTAAAAAATGGGTTCAGGCTTAATGTGTAATAACTTTCAAGATAAGGGGTACACCAAAAATAATTTCGCATGATGCCGAAGTGAAATCTCACTCAACTTTTTTGTTTTACCTATAAGCATATGGTTTGACTGTCGTGTATAACAGATCTTCTTTTCCTCTTGATAGAATGCTCGACATATTTGTTGAAAGAAAATGTATAGGCCTAAGTGCGTCTTTCCGATAGGGATTTGTCAGGTTACCATAGTAACTTGAGCCTTAAAAAGTCAAAAGTCAACTATTTTTCTTCTCAAGAATAAGTGTTATTTAATCGTCATCTTCAATTCAGCCATTTTGTTTCATATAATCACATAATGTGAATGTATTTTAATCATAATTTTGAGTGTATTTTAATCGTCTTCAATAGTGAATTAACAGAATATGAAATATGGAGGTAGCATATGTTGAATGATATCGAAATTTCATCGTTTGAATTGATATATAGTTTTCTTGGTGGAGGGGGGCCATGTGACTTCTTTGCCCCTGGGCCCAAAACTCCCAGCTACGCCACTGCAACAATGAGAGTCACCAGTTGTTTGGAATCCAAAATTTTCCTCGACTGTAATACCGCAGTTGTGATTTGTTCGTGCATTACAACAATATATGACAATGACATCACTTCACAGAAGTCTATGACAATAAAATGGGTAGTACATCCAGGGAGGTGGGAGTACTAAGAAAGTAGGCGTAAATATTTCAACTGTATTTGTGAAAATAAAAATACAGTATCTCTCTCTAAATAAATATCATGTATAAGTAGCATTAGGCCTATATAAATATTATTTTATCACCACTCGCTTCAGATAATATCTTATTTGCTGCATCGCATCGTTTGTATTCTTTATATTTCACGCTTGCGCAGAATGAAAAGAACACGTTCGTTCGAACTCGATGCATTCTCCAAAGCACTCACATTGAAAGGTTTACTTGATTGTGCAATGTTTTCAATTGTCATGAATATTCTTCGTTGGCGGTCAGTGATTTGCTCTTGAGCGAAATACATAAGAAATAGGTCAAAACCATTGAACAAATAGCTCAGATGAAAATGAAAGATGAAACAATAGTGATGGATGATGGAGCGACCTCGTTGGATGATGGATTTAGTAATATCAGGGACTGCAAGCGAAAACATTGGTGATTTCGTTCTTGTAGTACCTAATTTGTCAGTAAATTTGTTTTTAGTTTCGATTTGTTCGGGTTTGGTTTTGTTCTTTGAGTTATGTTTTTCGGTTTCGTTTTCAGTTGCTGCAGGTGGCCTGTTCTTTATAGTTTCGTGGGTGGAAACTAAAACGAAGGGAGTAGGCCCTATAATGAATTCGTTTATCACTTTTGTTGAAATGCTATTATATTCCAGTCTTAGAAACAACGCAAATAATACTTCTCTTCAAAATATTTAATATTCGTGTTATAAAATACCTACCATAGTCTTCGTGATATTGGTGCAACATTTTAAAAGAACCCTTTGAACTTTTTTCCTATTTTAATGTCAACATGGTCAATGCGTCAACACTTGTTAAAAAGATGTATTGATACAATTTGTGTGGAAGTGTGGTGCAAATATAGCAATGTTAATTGATCCATAATTTGTCTTTCATCTATTATGCTTGAACGTTAGTAGGAACGGAGTCTAGACAAATTAATAATTTCTTATTTTTAACTGACCATTAATTCAAGTGAGTCACTATACTGAGGAGTTCAAAGTGCTTGTACAAAAAGTTGAGCACCTTATTAGATGAGCGGGAAAATATACTCGTTTCTTATTGGTCGAACGAAATAAGAGAGGGAAAAAGCTCTCGTCTTATTCGCCAAAGAGTTACGACGAATTTATCTAACCACTTCCATCATCATCATTCACCATCCTGTTTCCGAAATGGAAAGGAACGTTGTACATGTTTTCATGATGTTTTATAGAAGCTGTCATAAGAGGCAGACAATTTCTGACGGAGTTTGTCTAGTTTACGCCCTTAAAACTTTCAAGACAACTAATAACATTCATGCAGGAACGCTGTGTAACTCGACCTTTTTTATCTTAAAAATAAATTTGACGTAACCAACTCTAAGAATCACGATTGATAAAATATGTGTAAAAAATAATAGTTTGTGTTGATGGGAATTTGTTTATTATATTATTACGTCATATAGCCTTGAGTGAAATGACTCAGTCAATTTGTCAGAATAGCTTATAGCATCAGCAAGCAGTAAGTAATACATTAATTTTTAACGGACACTTATATATGTTATATGGGATACAATTTGAATCATTCCGTAGTGCAGGAATGTTGTAATTGTATGCCTAGGCCTTATATAGCCATATTAAATTGATTTACATAGGGTTTAACGACGCACTCTAGTGATAACGAAAAGATCTATATAGGCATAGGCGTCGGATGAATTATTAATCAAATGACCAGAGGAAGGTGCGTATGTAATGAGGATATAGTGGGAAGGAAGCGGTCGTAGACTCATGGCCTATATGTTGTAGCCATCCCGGCAATTTAGCCTAGAGGGAAACCACGAAAAAAAACTGTATAGATGGACGGTGGCGAGGATCAAGCCGAGGGACGAGGGTAGATATGTCCCTCACCTCCCGGATCACGTGAATCGAGCGCATTAGCAACTGTTACATGTGCCGGTGTGGCATATTATCGTTCTTGTATTACAGAATAATTCGAAATGAATGTGGATTTTTAAGCCATTTTATACCGCAAATTATTTGCATCGTTACACCATATTTTAACCATAAGTTGAAATGTATTATAACAAATGCATATATATATATATATATATATATATATATATATATATATATATATATATATATATATATATATATACATATTTCTAATAATAAGACCTTTTAATAAGACCGATAATTTCTAATCTGTAATTGAAATAATTTGTTCATACTTCCAACTTCATGTAAGCTTGTATAAGGTACACATTTTGTATTATTATTTCATTAAAACAAATCGTAAATTTCAATCGATCTCTTTGATTCGATGTAAACTATTAGCGTAACTTATCATTGTATATCATCCCGAGTCCAGCCACTCCACACTTACAAGAAGAGGGAAGAGAGGACGACACAAATAAACGTAACATTTTTCATCTTGAATTTTCTTATTGATCGATGATTGTTTTCTTATTGTTTGGTTAGCGAATTAGCGACCCGAGCAACAGCTAGGTTATTTGAGGATTGATTGAAGGGTACGAATAAGTAGGGGATGAAACTATTAAGTGAGTGAAAGGACTTTCACAAAACCCATTGCCTTATGCGAGACTCGAACCCACGCCCGTCGGTACGTATCGGACTGCAGTTTCCAAAGTGGTGCCTTAATTTACTAAGCTCCTATAATTATTTTGTCTTTCATTTATTTTGGGTTAAATGACGTACTGTAATGATGATAACTATAAGATCTATTGGCATCGGATGAATGATTAATGGGATGATGAGATGAAGGTTTCTTCGGTAACCTAATGGGAAGGAAGTGGTCGTGGCCTATTTGTAGGAACACCCAGAATTTACCTATAGGCTACAGAACGAAACCACGAAAAATCTCTGTAAGAAATGACAGTGCCTGCGATCGAACCGAGGCCCGATCTATCTTCAACTCGACAACTTCCAGTCATATGGAGTAGTGATCGTGTCACCAACTGAGTTACCAGCCCCGATTGTATTTCCATTTCATATTGTACAAACTTCACTACAATCTTTCTGCATGTATTTCAAGAATTACGCTCATAAATAGCTGTCTAGCGATATCCCGGTAGAATGTTTGGGGTTTTACACGGTAATATCATTGATATTCACCGTCATATTATATCGAGCTTCGTATTCCTGACGTAAAATCTGTAGAGATAGCATTTTGATTCCGAGGCAAGTATGACATGAATGTTGATTACCCATCAAAATGGTCGGAATAGTTGAACGTATTCTTGAGAGAAGTTGTCAACCTCATTGTCGTGCAAACTGCATGCCAGAACAAAATAATATGAAAGCGTCAGACCGAATAGTTATGCGTTGATGATTTTAAATAGCTCGAACTATAGGGCCTATATATATATATATGTATATATGTATATATATATATATATATATATATATATATATATATATATATATATATATATATATATATATATATATATATATACATATACATATTATACCACAGAATCTTAAGTCGGGCGTTGGTTCGAGTCCCACCCAAGACATGCAGGGCTTTCATATTAAACATTATCCATGCAAGTTGTTCAGCACCCTCATACCTTCAAATAGTCCAAGCTGTAGGTGTGTGGGGTCGTGGGCAAACAATAATAATCATCAACAAGATAAAACATAAGTATGAAATTGACCATTTTCAAGTTACATCGTGTTTTATTAAATCCTTGTTTATAACTATTTGAAATTAATATATTCTCCTTCACTTTCATTGTATCGAACTTATTTATCTTTTCAATCAATAAAGTGTAATTGAAAGGCTAAAAATCACTGGAGACATGCAGATATTTTCGGTAACTTTCATAATTATATAATTTGTATTTTGGTAACTTCAGTCAATGGTCATAATTCATCTGCGACATTTTCCTCGCTGCCATTAATCGTTGCAACCTTTAGTGATTATAAAAGATTTTTTTTTTTTAAATATTGGTCATTCATCGTTGTGACGTCACTCAATACTACAAAACGAAACACCAGAATAGTGCCATGACAGAATACCTAAATTTCCTCCAGCTGACCAAAGCAATATAATACCTCCTTACATCTACACTATCCACGAAATATCACAGATTGGTACTCCCGACCGTTCATGTTATTGAATAGGGGAGACTGGCGATCGGGACAGTCCATTCACGTTGAGCGAAGTAGCTATATATATGTACCTCTCGTAATTCCCGAGCTCGGCTGCAAGAACTGCTTACCTTATGAAGTCAAACTCGGCTCACAGACGCTGATAAACCAAGCAGGTTTTCTCTACAAGGCCAGACGATGATGTTATTACAATACAACGAAAGACATGGTACCTTCACATAACAAGTACTATAGAGACCTGTGTTTTTTTATGTTGACAGATTAACAGCAAATACAGCGAGGAACTTGCACAGGAATGTTTGGAATGGATCAAAGAAATCACCGACGAGCCAATTAATGTGTCGGGAGATATGGATAACTTCTATGAGATCCTTAAGGATGGTACTTTATTATGCAGGTAAATATGATTGGAAAGGAAAAGGTGCCTTAAATTCTTCGTAGACTCAATTTGATGTATAATGTAAATATGACAGAATATATAAATGGTCAAAGAGAATGAATGACAGAAATTACCTCTATATTTTAAAATGAAAATTGTTTAAAAAATGAGAGGTTCAATGAGAGGTTTAATAAGCCTCTGATCCCCCCCCCCCCCTCCTCGCCACTATTATGTATTACATTTAATTATGCTCACAATTGCACTTTGCAGATTTGATGCAAATTTTCAAGGAATATATATATATATATATATATATATATACATATATATATATATATATATATTCTTTGAAAATTATTTATATATATATATATATATATAAATATATATATATATATATATATATATATATATATATATATATATATATATATATATATATATATATATATGTATACATATGTATATACATATATATATATATATATATATATATATATATATATATATATATATATATATATATATATTCCTGGATACACATTTTAAGGCAGGAATACTGATCCCCCCCTCAATATCTTGGAAAATTATGAAAACTGCTTAGGTACTAGAATTAGTGGCAAACAATTTTTACTTTTTCATTTGTCCATTTAAAAAGAATCTATTTACATTTTACATTTTAATTTTTCAAAATTCAAATCTCAGTTCAGAATTTTTGTGACTGGTACCAAATAATTTTGCCAATAATTTCAAGTTCCCTTGATGAATAGATTGTTTAATTTTTTGAAAACCTTCATTTTACAGATTAGTAAACCATATCCAGGCTGGCTCTGTTAAGAAGATCAATGAAAGTAAAATGGCTTTCAAGTGTATGGAAAATATCAATGTTTTCCTTGAGGTTGTAAAGCAATTAGGGGTTCCAGCTCAAGAGACCTTCCAAACAGTGGATTTGTGGGAACGACAAAACCTTAACTCTGTTGTCATTTGCCTTCAGTCGCTCGGCCGTAAGGTGAGTTCATTGCATTCAGTGCATCCATTTCATTTAGCCACGTGTGTGTCCACGTGAGATAATATATAACTTGAAGACAGATAATTAAATTATGGAAATGCTATAGAAAGCTACCCAAACAAGAGGTAGAGCATGTGGATGTTATTTAGTTGTACTATTTTATATAATTGAATTATCCAGTTGCCTAGTAACTTATCAATAGTTAAAATTTCACTCGGGCTCAAACCTGACATAGGTACTGGTACATAAAATCGACTTTGCTACTGCTACACAATAAAATATTTCTACTGCTGGATAGATTGCAATTTTATTTAGAATTGTGTGTGAGAGAGCTTGGACTCCGAAATATTTATTTACAAAAGTATTATACTTGAAGCATACATTTAGAGTAATAAAAACAATTTCTTTGAACCTACAGGCTGGCAACTTTGGCAAGCCCAGTATTGGTCCTAAAGAAGCCGACAAGAATGTTCGAAACTTTAGCGACGAACAGATGAGAGCCGGCCAGGGAGTCATCAGCCTGCAGTACGGAAGTAACAAGGGTGCCAACCAGAGTGGGATCAACTTTGGAAATACCAGACACATGTAAACGTAATGACGCGACAGCCTTAACCAACCAGTATCGCAACGATTGTAACATTGGGAGGCGGCAGGGAAATGAGGTTCCTATTTAATTCATGCACAAACCTCGACTGTCGAAGATTACTACCCCATGGTGTTGAACTTGAAAAAATTCAAGATATTACATTTTAATTATTTAGATAGGACATGATATACTTTTATTTTATGAAAAGGCTCAAAATGATGGAAAGTAATTTTGAAGATCGGTAAACTGAAGCCAATATTTGATGTGACGTCAATAATAGTTAGGTTGGCTACCCGTATCTAATAAGAGTAACATGACCTCGTGCCAACAAGACATTTGGAATACAGTCATATTAAGACCTTGAATCTAGGCAATGTACTAGAGACTGGAGTACCTATAATAAATTAATGATTAATTAATGATTTGTTATACCAATACCAGCGATTTCACTACATTTGTAAAAATAAATGTTTTTCAAGAATCATCTTTAGGTAGACCTAGGTTATTTCTTTCAGGCATTACCTTCACCTCTTATTTCATTCTATTTGTCTTACCATTTGCAAATAACCTATGTTGGCTTATTTGTATTTGAAAATGATTAGTTGTATCTTTAATGAGAAATTGTATACTAAAAGACCAAATTTTAATGTAGTTTATGAATAATGATGAATAGTATATTCTTGTATAGTCTAACTTGGTTTGGTCTGTTTATTATTTTTGAGAAATAAATACAAATAAATTTGTAACTCATTACTTAATCTACATGGTAAAATTATTGCAATTCTAATTGTGATGGAATCCTTCCTAGTTCCTATACAGGAGACTTACTTAGGACCTACTGCACTGTGTCAAATCGAAAACCACCTCCACTTTGCGAAGTGGTAAGACATTCAGGTAACAATTGTGAAAACATCCACTTGAACACACCTGTCACCTCTGTCAAATTAAAATTCTCAAGAAATTCAACACTCATTTTATGGTGACGGAATTATCATCACTAAGGCTATGAATTGAATATATTTCTGTCTGCTTTACATTTTGGGATCTTTCTCGGGTATAACAGGTGTGAATAAAATATCATAAAATGATATTTTGAACACTAGGGTGGGTATAATGCGAAGAAACTATGAGGCATTTCAAATTTGCAATTTAATTAAGCCCTTGAAAGTTTTCAAAAATAATTTATAAACCAAATTGTACCATAATTGTAATTTTATTTAGCGTAACAGCTAGTAAATACATGACTAAATATTACAATAACCTAGACTTAATCTATTACATTTTGCTAGAATATTCAAAAGACTACACTTCACATATTTATAAATGATTACAGATCTCATTAATTTTGAAACATGGAGTTTTTAAAATGCATTGTCATTGGGAGATATTATGGGCAGCTATTACCTCCATATTTTAATTGAGAACTTATGACTGCAAAATACAATAGGCCCAGCCATTCAACTTTCATTTTTGAAACGGGTAATAATCTAATCCAGTGTTATAATTATATTTTGGTTTCATCTTCTTTAATCCATCTGCCATCATTTTTTTTACTTCCTTCCTATATGCTGGAGGTTTCATTTCATCTTCAATTGTACACGTTATATTTGGTTCTTGCTGTAGCTTGAATATTCTACGTCTAATTATATCGATATCTCTTCCATAGCCTTCAGAAAGGTCACTTACTGCCGCAGGGGGTGCATCAAACTCCATGACAAAATAACTGCAAAAACGAAAAAGTCATCATTTCAATTAGGGTTGCTTATCGATTTCCATTCACCTTACATTGATAATTGATTTTATTTTCATTGATTTTTTTCTGATACAGTAATTGATATTCTCGTATCAAATGTTAAAGTATCATATTGAATCACTGACAGTTGTCCTGCTGTCTCAGCTAACGCTCTGGGTTAGAACCTGAAGTCAATTCAATACCAGTTCGAGTGTCACATAACGCGTAGTATTTTTCAAAATATCATCTGCTCACTTTTACCGGTAACCTAGTTTTTGGTGAGATTGTTGAACAAACAATACCGGTAATCATTGCTGAATCACTATTTTCATCAAATTATTTTCAGAACAATTTTCATCTTTCAAGTTGTAATGCCGAATGCCTTGTAAAATGCCCCTTGGAACAGTTTGGAACAATCTGCACATATTTTTTCATTACTCCACTAGAGAAGACGTATCTTGGTAGCTTACGGTAGGAGCAAAGACTTTGAGCAAAATACAGTAAACCCTCTTTAATTCAAAATCATATGGATACAAAAATACCTGCTTTGATTTGTAACAGTTTGAATTATAGAAAAACTTGAATCGTCAGAGTTAGACTTAATATGTGTTGACTGCACACTGATTGTAGGCCCTACAAAATATACAGGGGTTATACAAAAAAAGTAGGGCCTAATATTTAAAAAAACATTAATACAAATATTAATCACAGAACTTAATCTTCAAGACAGATGAGGTAAACAATTTAGCAATAGAGAGCAGTTGGGCATTGGTCTGAGCTCACACACGTAGCTAGAGCAAATGTCTACGTACACCACGAGAGGTATGATCAATTTTGATTTATACCTAGCTTGTTTGTGTTTGATTCCATGGACACTCGTTTTGTAAGGCAAGTCTCTAGTTCCCAAATTCTGCAACTTGCGAAGAAACCCTCCTTTTTCAAAAACTGCTTCTGCAGTTCGTTTAAGAGTTGCTGCTACTTCTGGCTGTAATAAATAAAATTATCTCTTGGAAGTTTGTTGAATAGGCCTATCTATAGTAGGCCCTAATGGTATCTAATCTCTGGTCAAGTGCTTTTTATATTTTATTTCATCAAATATTATAGCTTTTTTCATAACAATACTTTCAAAAGGAAAGTAAGCCCTAGCTAAAATTATTTATATATTATATTGACACTGAAAAAGTAATGCTGTGGGTGGATCATCCTTATCACATATACCCTTATGGTATAGACCCTAGGTGCAGTGACGTTTTCAACGTAAAATAACTAATACTATCTAGGCAAACTAGTCAGATCGGTAATAATGAGAACTTGGAGTGTCTTGCGATTTTTCAGTATTAATATATAAATATTGAGTATGGAAGTGTGCTTATTAGATGAGCGATAGCAAAGACATCCATCCTACTCTTATAGAGCTTTGTCTGTACGTTTTTTGATTGTTTGTAGACACTGCACAGGTCACACGGTTCAACTGACCAACATGAAACTTTTTCTTTACAAACAGACTTATGCAATTTAAAACTATAGGCCTACAGTTTTTGGGTCAAATCGGGTTGGACCATTTTTGAGCAACACTATCGCAAAGTTCTAAAAACCCTATAAGATCAGGTCGAGCGGGAAAAAATGAAAGATAAATATTTAATGAATGATTTTTGTTCATTAAATGGGCTACATATAAATAATAGCAGAAAAATATTGCTGAGATTCACAGCTTCCTAGATTCGATAGTTACCGAATGGAGTATATTTTATAACATTCAGGCCTATATGAGTCAAGGCGTGTAGTTTTCAATGATACTGTACTTTAAATATAGATATCTTGCTCATCTTACAACGCATATGTTGCGTTTACCCAGTGTAGGCCTTGAAAATTTTCAAAACAAACTGAAAACGCCAATGCTTATCGCTGGATGTTTGCAACCTCAACCTTCGCTTTGACTGGACATAACGTCAGGACCACAAAAGGTCAAGGTTCACCATCACAAGAAAAAAATTGAAATTTGGATATGCCGTGTTCTTAATCGGTTTGTTATAGGATTTGTTAGGTGGTGGTAGATGATGGTTAGGGTTAGCAGGGCAGGGCATGAGCCCTAAAATTACAATCTGGTCGTCCATTGAACACAAAACCTTACCCTACGGCCCTACCTAACTCTGACAATTGAGTTTTACACACTCAATGCCCTGACCACCACTAATCAACCTAGAAACATTCAACATAGGCCTAACCCTCGATAAGACCGGTTAAGGGTATGGCATATTGGATGTAAATTTACAGTAAGCCATGCTAATCTGTTAAGGGTTGTGTTGGGTAATCTTTTTCAATGTTTTTAGAGTTTTTAGTGATGGTTAGGGCATAGACTGGGTTTAGGTAGGGTTATTGAATAAAACGAAACGGCAATTTTACATTTCAAACCTCACCCAGGCCTCTATCCAGGCTTATTACCATTGAGCAAAGAAGTATCCTACAGAGTACAAAGAAGTATCTTACGGGATAGCGTGGTAGCGCCGGAATTCAATGGCGCCAGTAGCGCTCTGGTTAAACAGTCTACAGATCTTGACCTAGTGTTACGGCTGGTAATCACCAAGAAAATACCATTGCTAGGCCTAGAGCACTGTTGCGAGTGAATGTTTTTAGGGGTGCTGTGATCAGCCAACTTTTTCTTTGTTGGTGAGCATAGGCATTGAGTTTACAGTGTAAACTCAACTCAACTATAAACTCAATGGCATAGGCACTGACTTACGGCGCTGCCTATCTAGATACCACTAAAACAACCCTAACCGTTGTTTCCCTAAAACAGATGGTTGCAGACCTAGGTGGGTCTAGGCCAAGGAACCTCCTTGGTCTAGGCCCATGGCATTGAGATTGTAATGTTGCCCATGGGCTCAAATGGATTATTTTCGTTTTATTTGAGGTTAGGTGATTCCAGGAACCCAGGCTAGGTTTGCAAGTTCCCTATTCAAGATTGAAACCTATAAATTACCTGCGTCATAGTACGAAGAAGCAATGACATTTCGTACGTAGGCATTTTAAAAAGGCAAAGTTACTATAATTGAGGCCTAAATGCCTATGATCCGTGCCTCTAGATTGAAAACAAAGGTTGAAAAGACACTAAGGCCGACGCTCACAGCCCACTAATGGAAAATCAACGATACTAAAAATTCGGAAATCTCAGACTCAGGAGTAACCTAGTTCCTACAACGATTTGCTAATAGGCGTGGTTATTTATTGAATCTGATGACTACGAAATCGACCAGTTGCTAGGGCGCTGGATCATCTGCTTCCCATGTCCGCGTCTCGCGTAATCTATGAAGTGGTCTTATTTTCGCGCCTCGTGCTTATAAAATATTTCGCGCTATTGAGAAAAACGTATACAGGCACGAAATTAAACAGGTATGAAGTTCGCTCGTGAAAGTACCGATATAGCTACATTTAAACTATATATACATTTTACATTTAAATAATTTATTGATGGTTTTTGAGATTCATAATGAATTAATAATGATTATGTAAGCTGTTCATGACCTTTCTTGAATTATATTAAAATGCTGGGCCCAGATTCACAAAAGGTCATAACTCTGATCTGGCTTCAAGTTACGACAATTTCTAGAGACAATACCATATTTGATCAATTATTTTTGATTTTTTAATCTCAATTTTTGATTAAATCCATTATTATCATCAATCCATTAATTATTAAAATTAAAAAATCGAGAATAATGGGTCAAATATTATGGTATCATCTCTAGAAATTGTCGTAACTTTGAGCCGGATCAAAGTTAAGACCTTTTGAGAATCTGGGCCCAGGTCTGTGCGTTTGTTCAATTATTGTTCAATAATTTTCGATTGATAATGCGTCTCTTCTTATATCATTTAGTAGACCCACTATATTATATCATTAATTCCCTCTATATGTCATTGAGCATTGAAAATGTGAAAATGCGGCCGCTCCGCGAGCTTGATCATTTTATAATTCACTTTCAATGAACTAGGCCTAGATGTAGGCCTACGACCTGCTTGAATATTTTATAATAATGGCAACCCTATTCGATACCCATTCCATACTTCTGCTTTATTCTCATCTCTTCTAAATATTGTAACCAGTAAAACGCAACACGTCCACGTGCGTTGTTGGATGAGCGAGATCGGCATATATATATATATATATATATATATATATATATATATATATATATATATATATATATATAAATATATATATATATATATATATATATATATATATATATAACTTATATATATATATATATATATATATATATATATTTTTATATATATATATATATATATATATATATATATATATATATATATATATATATATATATAACTTATATATATATATATATATATATATATATATATATATATATATATATATATATATAACTTATTTATATATATATATATATATATATATATATATATATATATATATATATGAATGATTGTTAAAACTGTTTAAAAATCATTCATTATAATAACCTACTGGTCGTCAACCAGGAAGCAATTGAAATCATATATATATATATATATATATATATATATATATATATATATATATATATTTATATATATATATATATATATATATATATATATATATATATATAAATATATATATATATATATATATATATATATAAATATATATATATATATATATATATATATATATATATATATATATATATATATATATATATATATATATATATATATATATGTGTATAATGTAATGGAAAGCTGTATAGCTTATGCACCATGAACTAGTTCCAAGCTATTATGTCACTGCCTTCCCGCTCGTTTTTAATTGTTCCAAATTCTACACTGAAACCTGTTGCTCAGATAATGCATTTCTTAATAGCGTTTTGCATAACCTTCTCTATTTCTGTGTTAAAACAAATAGAGGAGGTTGTGGCTTCTATCCGAATTATGTGAAACTTAGGAATAAATTATTAGGCCTATATCGGAATTCCATGAAAATGTGAGTTTATTCAGAGAAAATATTTCTTAGTATCTTCTCTAAACAAATTTCGGAATAGGTTTTCTCAGAAGTCAGAAGTGTTAACCGACTGGACCTAAAGACTACTTTTTTTCAGGCCTATATAGGCTACATGCAGTTAGTACTCTACCGTATCGAATTAGATAATGATATAGAATAGATTATAGGCTACATGTGCATGTATGCCAAATTTCATTTGAATTTCTTACTACTTACTGTTTATATTGTTACTATTCACCATTTACTTCACTATTTTACTGTAGGTCTATAACCTATATAGGCCTAGGAGCTAACTGGAATAATTTTAATGTTCAACTTTAATTTTAATTCTACCGTAGCTTCAGCCTAGCTTGTGACAAATTCTATATCGGTACATTGTAATAATCAAATGGAGAATAATAAATATATTTAAAAATGAATTTAAAAAAATGAATGATTTTTCGTTTGACCCGTGGAGCGCGAACAAAAAACAAAAAAAAAAAAACATGTTCCTTTTTTTCGAGTACGGTGAGTCTTCGCCTCGCTCATCTGATGAGGCTCATGATGAATGACCGTGGGTAAAAGGTCAAGAACGTTTTTTTTCTGTCTAAATCCATTGAAATTGTTTTTTATTCAATTTTTATTCGATTTAGATTTTCTTCGTCACTCTCACTCAATGATTAGACAAGCGTTGTAGGACCTAAGATGCACAGATCAAGCTGGAGCCACACTCACATAAAAGTTGATTTGGAAATCGAAGTTCGCTTGCGATGGGAAGCTGTTTGGAATTCGGATTCCATGGCTAAAAACTTATCATAGACTAGGCCTATTTACTGTAGGCTGATATGGTAATATCATGTGAATGTATTTATTTTTTAAATGTTGATATCGAATTCAATATTTCACATGCGTAATTTTGTTATATTATTTTGTTAGAATTGCTATTACCGGTAGGCCTACTGTTTTTATTCTGAAGGAATGCATGAAGCTAAGAATAGGCCTAGGCTATGTAGGCCTGCAATAGCTGCCGTCTTGCTGTATTTTCTTAGCAAGAAGACAACAAATAAATTGAATTGAATTAAGGCAGTCTTAATACGAGTAAGACTAGCCCACTAAAAACGTTACCACAAAATGTTTAGACAATTAATTCACTAATATAAGTTATAATGACGTGTTGAAACCATCATGCTATCAACAACTAGCCTATCAACATAACCTAGAAATCAGCATATTTCGTTTATTTAGCGACAGTGCGCTATTCAATAAAATACATTACATAAAATAGGTACATACACTGGTAATTTGTATGGATAATAGAAGATATAACATAAAATTGAAAAAATATGAAAATAATAGAATAATAATGAGTAATAGACTAACAGAGTATTTTCTTCATACTAGGCCTATAGCTTATAATTTCTTAACATTATATCATTAAGTATATGTATATATACTATATACACTATATACTTAATGATTATATATTTCACAAGTGCATTTTTGAACTCTTTCTGTGATCCCAATTGTTTTAAATAATCTGGTAGACTGTTATAGTCACGTACACCTCTATATAACAATGACTTGGCATTTATCTGTTTGGAGCAGCTACTAAGATACAGATTGTTATGATTTCTCGTACCATGGTTATGGATCGAGTTAACATATGTTAGTTGTTCATTTAGATAGGGGGGTAATTTACCATTGTGCATTTTATGGATGAAACACATTCCATTTAGACTTATCCAGTTCACTACGTTCAGCCATCCTAGTACTAGTAACATTCTGTCTACATGCGTTTCCCTTCTACATTTCAGTACAATTCTCATTCCTCTATTTTGTAATAGTTGCAAGTTTTTAATGTCTGTCATGAATGCTTGATATAGTATTGTTATGCAGAAAGTGAAATGTGGTTTAACAATAGTATTATATATCAATAGCCTTGTCTGGAATGATAAATGTTCACTAATTCTGTTTAAATATCCTATTTTTTTACAGATTTTCCCTTGAATATATTGTACATGTGTTTTAAAGTTAAGCTCATTATCTAGCAAGATGCCTAGGTATTTAAACTCATCAACAAACTCAATCACACTTTCACCTATTTTAACCTGTGATACATGGTCTGTTACGTTTATATTTCTCAAGTTGCCTGTTCCTATGAACATGCTCTTAGTCTTCTTTATATTTAGTTTCAGACTATTTATCTTTAACCAATGTGACATTTGCACAAGTTCATCATTTAGTTGTTCAAACATTGTTTGTAGGTTTTTTCCAGTGATGAAAATTACCGTATCATCTGCGTATACATTTAGGCTGCAATTTGTAATACTAGTATTTATATCATTAATATAGACTAAGAATAAAAAAGGTCCCAATACAGGGGATAATGCTCTTTGCCAATACCATTGCCAATACAAAGGTTATTTGAAATTATCACATCATTATTACATCCAATGTTGCACCCAATAGGCTAGCTGTAATAATTGACAGTTCATTTAGTAAATTTATAATGAGCCGTCCCGACCTGTTTTAGGTTTCGGAGCGTATATTCGTACAGTCAACCGTATGATTAAGTGAAAATAGATCATACGGTCAGTGACGTCATGACTGAGATGTTTCGGTCGATGACCATAAATGGCCAAAATGATGCTCTCCAACAATGTGACTACTGTAGCACATGGGTTAGCACAGTTGACTCCCATGCCAGGGAACTGATTGAATCCTGCCTGTGACTAATTTTTGAGCTTATATATTATGTTCATTTAATTGGTAACTTGTGTCTGTTGCACTCTAGCAGTTGAAATTACAACTAGACTATCCTCCCGAACGAAGCTGAATGAATCCTACGTCACTAACATAAACAACCAATGACAACGCTGACCGTATGATCTATTTACGCGTATTCATACGGCTGACTGTACAATTATCCACAGCCCTTAGGTTTATGTTGGTTCATCTTTACTACCGTATGTTCTCAGGGAGTTTGAGTTGTGTTATCCATTCGACTTTATCATTCATGTCAAATAGATGATACAACTACAATTTTTCATCACAGTATATTCAGCATAGCTCTGCTATGCTTCAGTAGGGCCACTTAGATAGCCGTGCTTGCACAGCAAAAATATGACCGCGCAAGTCAAGTCGCTCCTGGTGTTTGTGCATGGAAACACACGTAGTTCTGCACGCATTTGGTGCGCTTTGGTGCTTGTAGCTACATGCGTCTATAGATGTAAACCATTTTTCAAGCGGCCGAAAATTGGCGGTCGTTTCGTTCGGGACTCTTAACTGCGTAATCATTTTGGCTTATGCTATTGTTGTCAAAGCACAGACAAAGTCCTTGGATACTCAAAACTTATTTTAAATTTGCAGCAAGTGGTTCCATAGAGTAGGTTTAGGAGTAACACTACTAGTTCTCTCTATAAGTCCTTAATGACTCTATTGTAAAAACCTCACCCAGCATCCGTCACCATCTACCATAACTCTAAAACAGTTTGGCACGGCTACAGTATTGAGTTTGTGGTGTTCACGGCTTACTATAAATTTACTGTTCATTTCCCTTGTATTTGTTGTCTAGGTTCTAAGGAATTGGTGAGCACTTGGAAAAATAAGCATGAAATCAAAACACACTGGGTGTCACCCAGCCTGTGGTTTTACGAATAACAATGCTCAGAGACTCACAACTTCACGTCTGTCTGCCAATAATCTTCAGCAAAATAACATACCAGTTTTGGATTATCAACAACAACTCAAGACTGAAATAATTACAGGCAACTTGGAGGGTGTTATAACAGCAATAACAAATGGAGCACTAATCAACGTCATGTTCGAACCAAAGGAGGATTTTAATGCATTAATGGTTGCATGTTTCAAGGGACATCCACACATTGTTAAGTATCTATTAGACAACGAAGCAAATCCGCATATTAGAAACAACGATTTGATAACCCCATTAATGTGTTTATGTTTTGGGTCTTGTAACAATGAGGATCAAGTACTACAGTGTGTAAAGCTTCTCATTTCTAAGGGTATTGATATAAATTCAGCAGACAAATATGGCACTACTTCGCTAATGCATTCTTGCCAATGCTCCCGTCTGTCTGTTGTAAATGAGCTCATAACCAAAAGTGTTGATGTAAATAAGCAGGATATAAATGGTTGGACAGCACTGTTCTGGGCTGTGAATGTAGGCAACTTTGAGTTGGTAAAAATTTTAACCAGTGCTGGAGCCAATCAGAAAATCAAAGACAAAAAAGAGAGGATGGCATATTCATTAGCAGTGTCAAAAAAGGGTAGACTTATGAAAGAAATTGCTTTGTTTCTCTGTCCAGAAATACTTCAACATCAGTTGAAACGTGATTATCCATTCAAGTATCTTGGATGTGATGATGAATATGATGCGAGGGACAATGGAGCTACGTTACTTGTTTCCGTGTTAGATTGTCAAGAACAAGTAATTGAAAATGGTCAGAAAAATATTACTTCATCAGTTTCAAAATCTGATGAAAAATCAGCTAAAATGAGCTTCTATGAATTGCTTACCACTGATACGGGGAAGCTAACAGACTTGGGAATGCATCCAATACACCAGAAGCTAACAATGACTTTTGTTAAAAATTTTCATCTTAAACCGTGGGTAGTTGAGTTGGAACCATCCAATACTAAGAATCTTACTTATATGGATTATGCCAATCATATATCAGACTTGATATACATCTTGAAGTTGCTTGAAGCCTCACATATTTATCTAGAGCATCAATTTGTACGTGGTATAGAAAGTGGCGAAAATGGTATGGATTATTGCAAACTAGCTCGTTTGGCTGAACTTCACTCGTCACAAATGAGCAACCTTGTTAAAGTTGCAAAAGATTTTATAAATTTTACTGCTAACCTTGATGAACAAGTTGTAATACCAAGTGACTTGATAATAACAAAAGATTCTTCTTCTCTGTGCTTGCCAATTGTAGAGATTATTACATGCTCTTCTCTTCTTGTTTTCATTGTATGGAAATTCAGTACTTGGATTTACTGAACTTGGGCAATTCTATCTCAAGAATTAATATGTAGTATGCAGGGTAAACAAAATCATCAAAAACTGTTAACATTCACACACATAAGCTACTCGACTAATTTTGAAGTATGCCAATGCCTTGAAAGGTGACGTATTTTTGAATTTGCCTCGAGTGCTGTGGAATTGTAACTTCTTAGTCAACTTGGTGCAATGCTGACTTGATATGTAATTTTAATTTTTAACGTTATTTTGTTTGAATACGTAGCATAGCTGTTTTTTGACATTGGAGAATAATAATACAGAATCTGAGTGATATAATGCATTCATGTTTATAAATAATCATTCATTATTGTACCGGTACCGTACTGCGTTTGGCATACTGTTACAGTACGTACATTTCAAAAGTTTGGTTATTTTAACGTTGTGCATTTTTTTTATCAGACACCCTAATCGTATTTGAAGTAGTATTTGAAATAATAGTATACAACCATATACCATCAGCCTATGTTTTAATTTATGTTGATAGGGTAATAATTAGACCTACTACTGTAATGAAATAATTAATATTTCATGTGAACTTTGAAAATGAAAGTGATGAAATAAATGCAGGATGAACGTAATAAGGTGTGTATTGGGCATGAAACCTCTCATTTTTACAAAATTGCTTTCCTATTTTAGTTACCATAGTTTTCAGAGACGTGCAGTCAGAGCTTACCGTATCCAGAGAAAACTGTATTAAAAAAATGTGTTGCCCTCCATAGCATAGTCAGCTAAGGCACTGCTTCAGAAACTGAAATCAGTGTTGGGCGTGGGTTCGAGTCTTGAATGGCATGGGATTTTGTAAGCGTCCTTTCTCTTATCATCACTTCATCGCTTCAGTATCACTTGCTCATTCGTATCTGACCACACCGGCAAACCAACGCAACCGTCAATACATCTTGCCTTGCAACCGGTAAATTTTATTTGACAGTTTTTAACCTCAATATTAGATGATGATGCACATCTCATTACATCATCATTCTCATATTGTCCATCAGAAAATAATATTCTTCAAATGAAGTCCTACTTTCCAATAATCTCAATATTAGTCATTTATCTAAAATTTAGTTTATATTTTTGGAAACGAGTTATACAAATTTCTTCAAACTTGGTAGAAATATGTATTAGATCAGATACCCTCTCTGAAAATTTAATTCCAAAGCTTGTATTATATGCTATATAATACATAAATCAATTTTTTCTCAAATTTTTCAAAAATTAATATTTGAATGAATATTGGGGCTTAAAGGCCTGTCGACAGCTAGGTCATTTTGCGCCCGAGTTGTAAGCTATAATTTTCATGAGTTCGATGTGAAGCTATTTATAAATTCAACGACTACAGTAGGCCTATAATGAAACACAATAAAAGGAACTTCTGTTCAAAAATACTTACCAGGAACCGCATGATTATACATTATGCATGATCTACGTTTTTAGACTCGACTATACTTGATATTCAACACTTGACACATTGGGCCTGTAAGCTGTATGTATTTAATTGATATGTTGGCACTACTGCCCGTGAATCACAAAAATCACTATGGTATTTTTGTGATTTTATCACGCTTTTAACTAGCCCAATTTCTAGAACGAAAGTCGACATTTTTTTTGTATACCTATGATAAAATACATTTTATACTTTGATTATTAGACGAGCTTTAGCGAGGATTCAATTTGACATACTGAAAAAAAATGGTGTTCGTTCTTATGTTTTTGTTTTTTTTCATGTGTTTTTGTCAGTTCTCCACAGGTCAAATGGCTACAGCCATCAACTTCAAATTTTTTTCATTATGGTTCCTCTTCTAACTTAGATCTATATAGTTTTGTGGTATTATCAGGTGGTAACTTTTATTTTTATGAATTTTAGAAATTTCAAAAATACCCATTAGAATAACACAGTGGAAAAAAATGAAAATATTTTTATTTTCCAAAAAAATGAAATTTTCTGTTAAGTTGAATTACATCTTGATACACGTTTCTGGAAATTCTCAGCTTGACCGGGTCAGCCATTTTGAAGAAAAAAACATGATATGTGCTTAATTGGTACCACTCGAAGCTGTTTTTACCCATTTATAACTCAGATGTCACACAATTGGCAAATTTAGGCAGAAGTTTGGCAAAGAAGTCGACGTACTATTACTTTCCGCTCGTCTAACAACGCGTATATAGCGTTTTCCTAGTTGTTGATAATGTTATTCATATTTCCAATTATTTTGCAGTTTTCTCTGGGTGAGCTCTGCTTACCTAGCGTACACTGACCTCTGTGCCTCTGATCGCCGGCTTTGCTATCATTTATTCTTAGTAACATCCTAAAAATCCACTGACTGACCAGGCTTTAGTTCAGGAGGTGGTTTCATTTATTTTTGTACTATTAATATATGTGTGATGTTACTGCAAGCGTATAATAAACGTCAATTATTCAGTTGGTAATTTGGTACAAACTTGATCAAGTTTTGAATTATTCAATTTTAATGACATGGGCCTATTATTTTTAATTCATGTTGAATATATATTTTTTAAGGCAGACCTTATTACCAAGTAACTTGGTTGAATTTTCTATATTTACTACCAAGTAACTTGGTTGGACTTTTTATTTTTGCCACCAAGTAACGTGGCAGCTATTTTCATAATTGCTACCACGGTACTTGGTGGCTCCTGTCAAATGTGCCAAGTATTATTGATATTTCCAAGGTCAACTGATGTAATATTTTGTTTCGACTAATTTCGTCATGTTCAATTGTCAAAATAGGCTACATCCATTCTTTAATACGTTCTAATTCCACAAATAATTCCCAACACATTAAATATCCCCCAAAAAACGTGGAAATGAACGTGTTGGGCCCAGGGATAAGTGGGGCTTCAGCCTATCTATACGCTTTCATAAACATTGTGATTCATGCAGTTTATATGACTAGGAGCATCTTCGAACTAATCAAGGGTCAGTTCATTTCCTTTTCTGTGAATGTCCAATAAAAAATGTGTGAAACTAACCTCCGAAAACATTATTTTCTTACACTAAACTTGCCTCTACCACAAACCATCGTGGTAGGCCTAGCTTTTTCTGAAATTGACGGCACGGAACGTTTTGCCTCTTCACAATTCTACCTCACATTAAATTCAGGAATTCAGGAAATGACATAATCAGATATGAATAAAGAACTCACATATGTTCAGTATTATTGTTATTTTATTCCTATAAACTCTCAAAATTACAGTAATAACTAGTAGCCATAGCGGTTGCACCGAAGTTTAGAGCAGTCATTTCGTCATTGTAGCAACTTGACAACTGAAACATCGTGGTAGCTATTTCGCATATGTCAACCAAGTTACGTGTGGGCCTCTATCAACTATAGGCGTGGGTACCGTCCTATCTAGACCTATAGTTTTCTTCGACGTTGGATGGCTTTTAGGGCATCTAATTATATGACAATGAAGAATAGTATGAAATCGAATGATATTGCTATTACTCTTGGAATATTTCATAATAGTTCGCCGACATCAGTTTGACTTGACAGGCAGTCATCACAAATTAGGCCTACCTTGTCAAAATGAACGCATTTGATTACGCCTATTACCATACATAAATGATCATAATCTTCACTGAATAATCATTAAAATCTCTGAAAGTGTAGCTGATATATCTTTGCATATTTTCTTGGTTCTCGTATCAGGCCTAGGCCTACTGAAAATATCAATCTTCATGGAGATTGATCACGGTCATCACGGTCACAACCATCACGGTCTTTGTCCAAAAGGGACGACCTGGGTCACGGGTCGTAACGTTAACATTTTTCACAACTAGACCGCACATTACTGATATTGGAATTAATATGAATGAATGGAAACCTCACATAGGTACAACATCATCACTTTATTCTTCATTACCGATACCGTCAAAGAGTCAATACACTTCACACACAGGTCTAACTGTTTGACAGATGAAACATCGTGGTAATTATTTCGCAAAAGGCAACCAAGTAACGTTTGTTTTAGACTCGTATATCTTGGACATTATTTGGATTATAGGGCATCAAATTTTAGGGTAATGAAGGGTCAACATGATGAAATCGAATAATGTCATCATTAGTCCGGAAATTAGACAAAACAGTCGGCACTAGGTCTAGGCCTACTCCGATTACGAAACCACCTGGTAGCTATAATGGATTTGCCCAAGTGACATTTCGAGTTCAAGTACTAGGCCTAGGCCTGTTTTGCCGTGTTCTTGTCAGGCGACGGCTACATACAATGAATGACGTTTTGGGAAGGATTAGAGTGATGTGAATCGATTGAGAACATCACAATAATTTTTATAACATCGAGTGATGTTATTTAATCCTTGAAATCTTTCAAAACGGTAGGCCTAGTATGTGTTTGACAAGCACCGGTAGGCCAATGCGGATGCCTAATCGAATCACATGCTCAACCTGGCAAAATAATCGTATAGACTAGGCCTAGCTTCTATAACACTAAACACCTTCACCAATAATCGCTCAACTCTTTCAAAGTGTCCTTATAATGTACTAGCCGACATAATGATCTCGGTTAGGTTCTAGGCCTACTCAAGCTTAGGCTTGAGCTACGCAAGCTACGCCACAAACCATTTTGGTATGCCTAGCCAAATCACGTCGTTTTACAACTAGACTGCACATAAAAACAAGTTTGTAATATTTTTTCGGATTACCTATAGGAATGCAAAGAAATTTTACACATTTAGAACATCATTTGCCCCACACACACACAAGTTGGGACACACAACAGTTGGACGGACGAAACATCGTGGTAGCTATTTTGAAAATGGCTACCAAGTTACGTGTTGAGTTTGACATTGACAGATGAAACATCGTGGTAGCTATTTTGCAAATGGGTACCAAGTTACTTGGTGTGAAAAACGAAAAGTGCTGCCAAGTTACGTGTACACGTAACGTGGCAATAAGCACTTCCATTTTTTAAAATCATTTCTCAATAATTATGTGAAAACAAAATAGTAGGCCATCACAATTGAAATATTTTGGTTCACATAATAATGATAGTTTGCTTTAATGAGCCCACCAACAGATATGCTATTTTTTAAAAATGTCTATTCAAAAAAAAATTATTGTACACTGGCCTATGTCGGTTTGTGAAGGAATTGAAGTCAAAGTTGGCCATTTAGGATTAATTATAAAGTCAATGGTTTGGTCATTTCATTTTAAAAAATGTAGAAAATCTAAACCAACTGTCCTAACCTGAAAAACAATTTTGAATACTTGCTTGGTTTTTCGAGCTTCGTACGTCGGACACTATTTAGTTTTTAGCGCTAGTATACGTTTAGGTGGAAATTGTTTCCTGCAGCCGTTTTCCATTGTAGTCAAATACCATTATTTCTATTAGGAATTCAATTAAAATTCAAGTGTTTCGTTGAAAATAAACTTGAAAGATGACCACCGATGATGGTGCTATATTTACTAAGCTTCAGGCGCTGAAAGAAATCAGGTAAATACGAGTGTGGAAGAGTACGAGGTTCAGGCCATATAGCTTGGCATTTTAGGCCTAGCCTAGCCAAGCATCTGTCATTATTTGACAGGTTAGGCCTAGGACAGTCTGTGGTCGACCGGTAGGGCCTACCACCGATTCGGAGTTCTTCTTTTCATTTGATAAAAGCCAATAAGTTCTTATTATATTTCTCTAATCATTGTGTTATCTGCAATGCTCATGGAAGGCCCTAGACTGCCCTAGACTAGGCCTATTGATGGTTACAAAGCCAGTGGTAGACCCTATCCAAAAAGTCAAAATTTCAAAATAATAATCAAATTATATGGCAGACCTTTCTACCACCATTGATTTTAATGCTATCAAGTACCCATGGCGTCTATAGTGGCTTCGAGGTAATTTTGTGTTACTCGGTACCAAATTCAGATTTTATGATTTGTGGGTAATGTTGTTTTTTTCTCTGTAGGTTGTGGTTTGAAGTGCTTTTTGGAGTAACCTTGAGTTTATAATTGTTATGTTTTGTGTGTTTGCGACTTACTTTAATGTGCTATGGAGGGCCTCCTATTGCCTCCTCCTATTGCCAAGTTTATATTTGTAGCTTAACTGGAAGGTAGAATGTATCTTCCACTAGTCAATGGCCACAATTCTAGTGTACACATGGAGGCTTCAACTGGAAGATACATTTTATAATATAATAAATGAAAATCTTTCTCCCGGTTCTAAGAAGTCAGGTCGGGGGTGTCAAACACTATCATCTAGGGCCTCTTAAATAATGCTGGCTGGCTAATCCTCTCGCATCTGCATCCTCTTCATTATTATTATTATTTAACTCTTGCAAATGCACATAAATGTGCGGTGGCAAGTTCCCTAAGTACCCCTATCCCACCATCTCCTTAACCCTCTGACGGAATAACTTTAACCTGATTTCATCCCCTTCAAAAACATTTCTACTAAGCCCATTCCAGTCCCTACCTGTCCTATTTAAGAAAGAGAATTTACCGACATCTAATGTAGCCCCCTTTATGACTACCGCTCTATCATGACCCCGCCTACCTCCATACCCTGACTTATTTCTTTTTATCAACTCATGCAGCTCCCCCCACCCCCCCTCTCCCTCCATTACCCTGAAGAAATTACATAAACGATCCTCCTTCCTCCGTATTTCCAATTTCTGCCACCCCAGGTCTCTCATCATCTCAGTTGGACTCTCCAACATTCTTACCCTCTCCCCCCTTTCATTCTCATCCCATTTCCACCTCCTAACCCTACCTGTAACCCTTCTCACAGCAATCCTTTGAACCCTTTCCACATCCCTTATCTCACCTAATCTATAAGGATCCCAAACTGAACTAGCATATTCTACCATGGGATGCACTAACGAGAAATATGCTTTTTCCTTAATCTCCATACCTGCCCCCCTAAGTTGCCTCATTACAAAGTTTAGTGCATTTATACTCTTTTTTACTATTCTCTCAATCTGACTCCCCCACCCTAGACGCCTATCAAATACCACCCCCAAATACTTGTAGTTTTCCACCAACTCCAGCGTCTTCCCTCCTACCTCATACACTACATCCGTCCTTATGTTTCTCTTACCGAATGTGACTAACTTGCACTTTCCTGTATTCAACCCCATCTTGTTTGACTGAACCCAACGATTAATTGCCGCTAAATCTACCTGAAGAGCTACTACATCCTCCTCTGTAATGATTTCCCTATATAACACACAATCATCTGCAAATAACCTTATTTTCGAATCAACAACACTAGTCAGATCATCTATATATAAATCAAACAATAAGGGACCCAACACACTACCCTGTGGAACTCCTGACGTAACCTTAGTCTCACTTGAAACCTCTGAACCCACCCAAACTCTTTGCACTCTATCCTGAAGAAAGTTTCCAATCCAATTAACCAACCCAGCATTCCCAACGGACATTTTTAACTTCCCTAATAATATATTGTGATCTACCTTATCAAAAGCCTTCTCGAAATCTAAAAACACTGCATCAACACGTCCCCCCCTATCAACTACCCCAGCCAACTCTTCTGCAAAACCTAACAACTGCGTCTCACATGAATAACCCTTCCTAAACCCATGCTGCACTTCTGAAATACTCCTTCTTTCATCTACCTTCTCCACAACTCTCTTTATAACCACCCTTTCCATTATCTTACACACATGCGATGTTAAACTAATTCCCCTGTAGTTGTCTACCCTACCCCTTTGCCCTCCCTTTGAAATTGGAACCACCTCCGCTTTTTTCCAAACTTGCGGTACTCTACCTGCTGTGAGTGAAGCTTGAAACAACCTTAGCAAATAACCTACAACTCCCCTACCCGCTAATTTCAGTAGATCGCTTTGCACCCCATCTATGCCTGGCGACTTCCCACTTTTAAGTTTCCTTAATACATTCCACACTTCTCTCTCTGTAAGCAGAACCTCCTCCCCATCCCCCTCTATTGCTTCCTCCTCCCCCATAATTCCATTCGCATTGAACACATCCCCATAGAATCTATTTAAAGCTGCTGCCTTCTCTATGTCCATTTTCCACTCATTCCCTACCTGATCAACTAAAGTTGGCAACTCCCTGCCACTACCTTTCTGACTAGAAACAAACCTATACATTCTATTCCAGCTACCTTGCACATCACGTTCATTGAACATACCCCCCATGAATCTTTCTTTTGCCTCCCTCTTAGCCCTGCTTAATTCCCGCCTTAGTTCCTGGACCACCTCCTTTCCCTCCCCTGACGCCCTCACTTTCTTCTTCCAACGTTATTAATATTCGCCATGCTTTCCGTTCTTCCCACAATCTTCCCTCTTCCACATCTTCCCATATTTAGGCCTACCTCCTCTTCTCCTTCCACTTCCACTTATTTGATCTCTCCATCTTCCTCGTGGTCTACCAGCTTTTCTTCTACCCTCTAATATTCTTTCGAATTCTTTCCTTGGTATTCGTTATTTTATAATATAATTTACCATATCATCTACGGTACCAGTTAAGCTAGACATATATCTTCAAATGGTAATAGGGCCTACCAGATCTAATTAAATTGATTATCACTATACCTACATTTTACAGAGGGAAGACAGTCCAGCTAGAAAAAATGAAATTGAGAATCCTGCAAGAAGTTGAGGCAACTGAACAAGAGGAAAAATGCTTGTCAGAATATAAACAAGAAATGGATATGTTGATGCAAGAAAAAATGGCTCATGTTGAAGAACTGCGACAAATTCATGCTGATATAAATGCTGTGAGTAACCGAAGTTCCTGTTTGTCTAATTGATAATAATTTTCTGTAACAGTCAGAGTTTCTTATTCACAGTGTTGGGAAAGTTCCTCAAATAAAGGAACCAGTTCCAGTACCCGTTACTCTATCAAAAACGATACGAGTTACCGTTAACTCTCTCTCACTCTCACTCTCTCTCTCCTCTCTCTCTATTTCGCCTTATTGCGCATGCTGCAATATTGTGAACGTAACCATTGTATTAATATAGCATTACGGTACTTTACTTATCTGTACTTTTGTTTCTTATTACACCCCAAAGTGTGAGGCAATTAAGAACAAGTAACATCACACATGGACCTAAGGTAGAGAGAGAGAGAAATTAATTGGGGAAAATAGAAACATAGGCATATGTAGGTCAACAAAGGAAAAACAATAAAAAAGAGTTGACTTATCTTGAAAACTGACCAAGTTGATACAAATTTATGTTGACATTTTTTAAATTCATTTTTAAATTTGAAAAAGTATCAATATCAATAATACAACTAGGATGACGCCATATATGCGTTGTTAGACGAGCAGATAGTAATAGTATGTCGACTTTTTTGCCAAACTTTTGCATACATTCGCCAATTGGGTGACATTTAAGTTATAAATGGGTAAAAACTGCTTCGTGTGGTACCAATTTAGCACATTTTATGTTTTTTCTTCAAAATGGCTGACCCGATCAAGCTGTAAGTTTCCAGAAATGTGTATCAACGTGTAATTCAACTTCATGCAAAATTTCATTTTTTTGGAAAATGAAAATATTTTCTTTTTTCCCGCTGTGTTAAGGTACGTTCATAGAGCCACGGCCACACAAATTTGCCATGCCGTCAAAATGAATGAGCCAATCACAGACTTGCTGGGCTTGTCGTTGACTGTGACCTTGAAAGTTGGTTTAAGTTGAACATTTTGCCGGACGACAGACTTGCCGTGATGACGTAGACAATTTCACGGCCACTTTTATACTCAAACTGTTTGTTTTGCTTACAAACTATCGACTGTCAAGGTTGAACACTGTCGACGTTGCCATGGCTATCTCATCGACTCGATATATAATTGCCCTGAGTCCGCGATATAACTGATCGTTTTAACGTGGTAGAATGAACGGTACAAATCATTTGACGTCCTACGGCACCCGACAAGATTGCCGGCCGGCAAAAATGTTGTGGATCTATGAACGTACCTTTATTCTAATGGGTATTTTTAAAATTTCCAAGATTCATAAAAATAGAAGTTACCACTCGATAATGCCACAAAACTATACAGACCCAAGTTGGATGAGGAACCATAATAAAAAAAAGTTTGAAGTTGATATCTGTAGCAATTTGACCTGTGAAGAACTGACAAAAAAAGAAATAAAAAAAAAAAAACGAACACCAATTTTTTTCAGTATGTCAAATTGAATCCTCGCTAAAGCTCGTCTAAAAACGTAATTCAAATGAAGAATTTTAAACCTGATTGAGTTCAATAATTTCAATGATTTTTTGCCAATTTTTCAAATGGGAAAATTGGTACGGTACTTAACAAGGCAGAACTTTTCACTCAGGAGTGTTATTAAACGGTAGCTACTGAACTTGGTCAGCCTTGAAAAATATCAAGGGGGACTTTCTTCAGCATTTATTTCTAGTGAAGGCAACCTAATAAAACCCACAACGTGTAGAACCAATAAAATCCCCCCAAATATATTTCTTCCTAATTACCTCTGACATTTAGCATGGCATTGTTATGGACAGTTCCTATTTACCCCAAAAGTTCCTTACTGCCCCAGGCACCCATTCCTGTTTTCCCCCAAAAATGAAAAGATAGGGTAATCAGGAACAACAACTGGTTTGCCCTCCCCCCCCCCGAAATGTGAAGAGACACATAACTTGAAAATTAATTACAATTATGTTAGCGTGGTTTTCTGTTGGGTTCCTGGATATGCTGGAATTCAAGGGAACGACCATGCCGATAAAGCGGCTGAAGAAGAGACGGAGAAAAATTACGTTGTTGAACAGAGAGTTCAGTGTATAGATCTAAAAGCCCATTCTAAACATCTGTTCAAACTCAAATGGCAGAGTGAATGGAATTCCGTATCAAATAACTAGTACACTTTTCGAAATGAAACCAACTATTGAAGAATGGGATTTCTCTATTCGCAATTCAAGAAGAGAAGAAGTGGTGCTGACCTGTTTGCGAATAGGTCACACACTTCTGACTCGAGTTTATTTATTTACAATAGAACAAGTCACATCTCGATGTGGTACATGCGATGAAATTCTCACTGTGAAACATATTCTTATTGATTATGACAAATAGGCGCTACGTACTCAATTATTATACAACAGTTGTGCGTGGATACCACCTTAGATAGAATATTGTCAGATACTCGAAACGGATTAATAAACTATTCCAATTTCCTACGTAATATTATTTTTCTAATTTTATTTTTTATTTTTCATTTCCTAATCTCACTGAATAAATAAATGAAAAAAAAGGGTGATGGAATGACCACGCTATCGGTGTCACCCAAAGAAGAGGAGGCGTTTTAGTTGGTAAGAATCTGACACTCCCTGTAATTCAACCCGCGGGGGTCTCATGCAAGATATTTCCCCTCCCCACAGAAAAAAATATATTGCCCGTTTAATATCCATCATTTTTAAAGTAGACCTACAAACAAAAAAGTATGAGCGATTATTATCCAACCAAAATTTGTGAAAATTTGTATGAAATGGAAAGAAGTTTTTCTGACAGAGGGTATTTGAAAAGTGTGGGAATTCTGGGCTTTAATGTTTTTTCATTTTCCTATTTGACATTATTAGTACACCTATTGAGTACAATTTTTTAATAATATTTTTCATAAAAATGTATGCTTTCACCTTTGTCAGTTCAATGCTTTGTTCCCAATAGCCCCAGTTCTTTACTACCACAACCTCCCCAAGTCCCTTCAACAGTTTCCGATCATTTTTCGACAGTTGACGTACAATTTTACTGTTTTGACATGTAGAAAAATAAATAAAATCAAAAGTAACTAGCTCATATCCAATTGAAAATTACAGATGGAAAATGTAATCAAACAGGCTGAGGAATCACGCAATCGAGCCTTGGATACTGCCAAACGTGTTCACGAAGAGTACCGTCCACTAAAGCTGGATATTGATCGTATGCGTCGAGATTACTTGGGACTTGAGAGACTCCCTGAACTTCACGAACAAGAAGGGGATTTGATTACGCCCGAGTAAGAATGAACCCCAGTATTTAAATAATATTGATTTTAAAAACTAGAAGAAAAAGAAAAAAAAATGGAAAAAGACGTTGAATTGCAAAAGTAACTTTTGGTTTGCAAACAAACTAGAAAGATATGTCTACATCTTTGAGACTGAGAGATAAATGATTTGTCAATTGGTTGGATGGATTTAGTAAAATCTATAACTCGAACAAACCGTGAACTTTTTTTCTGTTAGGGGTCTACATCTCTACAGGTAAATTAAGTGACGATTACGTACAGGATTAAGTGACTGTCACTGGTTTTCCTCCGTAATACTCATCTTCTAGCTTAGATTTGTATAGTTTGGGGCACTATCACTTTTGAATATAGTAGAACAGGATAGAATTTTCCTGAATATCTGGTATGGTTCAGAACCAAAAGTTTGATTTCAACTTCAGCTTCAACCAAAATAACTAAACACCCACCATAAAATTATGTTAATTTTTCAAGTGAAGTATCCATCCATATGGATACATGGTAGGTCTGTGCGAGTCTTGAAATTCCTGATCGAGTCGAGATCACCACTCAAGCTCGATCGAAGATATTTTTTCCCCAGGTTGAAATTTCAATTCTCGAAACACTTCCAGGTCTTCAACAATTTCGAGCGAGCTAGCGAGAGTGGAAAAATAAACTTGTAATCTTTTCATCATTCAACAGATTGGTATTAGAAATACAGTGTCTGAAACTTGCAAAAAAGTTTTATTCCTCCATTTTCCTAGTATGTATTTGATTTTGGATGGAATTGAATTCGCTCGCTCAAACTAAAATTGTGCTCGAATCTTGCTTGAAAATAAGTCAAACTCGCTCATAACTTGCTCGAATTAAAAAAGCTCTGCTCGCACAGCCCCAATACGTAGTCTCTTGCAAGCCGATTTTCATGGCCCCTTCTTTCCCACTAGGCCCTATACTTTCTGATTGCATGAAATACAAACACAAATCATGGCAAAACATTTTTAAACGGACATGAAAAAATCAAAAATCAACTATAATTTATTCCATAGTTGATAAAACAAAGTCATTATAAAATAGATGTTGAATAGAGATTTAATAGGGATTTCCAATTAAACGAAGTGAGTAATTAAAAAAATGTCTTATTTAAGTACAAGTAGGTAGTCATGACCTGATATACCATGAAAGATATACTTTTTAATTTTCCATGGTGGTTTAGGACTCTAGGTAGTGCTGCCCAGCAATAAAGAAATTTACTTTTAATTGTACTGCCCATTTAAAATATATTGGCTCCGTCCCTTTCAGCCCTGATAGGCCTTTTTATGTTTACCGTACACTATTCATAGAGGTAGGCTACATTATTCTTCATTTTCAATTAGAACACAAAAATCTTATCATGATTATCTCAGTCTGGAAATTATTGTAACACTCCTAAGACTTTTTGCTTCTAGCTACTTTGACAAGCATTTCAAGTCTGACTGGCGTCCAGAATTACGTGAAGATCCTGGCCTGTCAATGGCGCTCGCCCACCAGGGTGCAGCATCAGCATTTCTCGCTCCTTCTCAGCCGTCAATGCAACAGCTCGTCCAAAATAACAAGCCGGAACAACGTCCCATGCCGCCTGCACCTGGTCCGACTCCAACGTTTAGACAACAGCCGCCACCAATGAAGTCTTGCCTCTCGTGCCATCAACAAATCCATCGCAATGCTCCGATCTGTCCATTGTGTAAGGCTAAATCGCGCAGTCGTAACCCCAAGAAACCCAAGAAAAAAGAATAATGGGTACCGGGTGTGACATTAGGATGAGACGAGGATACGATATTGATAAGTAGTACCTTTATCATCCTTGAGAAATCTCAAGTGGTTATGAATGGTCATGGTCGGACCACCTTTGTTAGTTGTAAGACGACAACGAAATTTTTTTTCAGTAGGTCCACGAATTTATGGTATTTCTGTTGTTCTTTGGTAATTCAGTCAAGTAAGTCTCCTGATAAATTACAGTATAAACGTATAAACAAGACTTGCAAATAAACAAGTCAATGAAAAAACATCTTCATGGGCCACAGTTGCTCAAGTTTTCACGCCTCAAACTTCCACGGTCGTAATCCTTGAGATATCAAATTGATTCTTTCCAGTTTTTTGATCATTTAAAAAGGGAGGTTCAACTTCTTATGGGCTATGGAATTTCACTATAAATGAGATTTTACGTTTTAGCCTAAATGAAAAATACGAGGAATTTGTGTGGCTCAAATATTAATATGTGTTTGACAGGCTAGTTAGATGACTGTCCCCAGTACAACATCCTCCCCCCACCGTCTAAGCTTCTCGTTCTTAGGTCTAGCTAGCAAACGCGAAGTTTGTCTGTAGAGTTGGACAAAGCAGAACAAATTTCTGCCACTAGGCAACATGTATGCATTTCAGATTGTTTATTATTGAATATAGAGAACTAGCCTATTTGAAGCGACACATTTATGATGTTATTATTTTCTAATTATGGCGTCACTATGTTGTTATCCAAAAGTGGTGGCACATTCTAATATTAATGCTCTTTTCATGTATTTTTTTTTGTAATATGAAAGTCCGGTTTTATGAAGATTTCTTGGTTAAAGCAGCCATTTCAGGTACAGTTACTGGTGCCATCTGCTCTCTGCTGACTGCCTCCAACATGGCTGACCAAGTTCGTATTTTTCATTGTGATCGCACTTACAGTGAGTACAGAAATACAGTGGAACCTCTTTTATACGTTTTTTAGGGGACCAGACTGAAAAAATGTATTAACTTGAAAAACTTATTAATGAAACTATCTAACATGTGAAGCATATGGGTTGGATCAAAAAATAAAACCTATAAATGTAATAAATGTATAAATGAGAAACTTGTAACAGAGTTTCTACTGTAGTTTCATGCAAAAATGTCAAAATATGCATTTGTTTCAATAATTGTTACATTGAAATAGTACATCTTATTGCGGCATTTTCATAGAAAAAAATTGCGAAAATGGGCGAGTTCCCTATATTCAATAATTACCTTCAGATTTAGTTCCAATCTACATGAAACCAAAAATATTTTCAACAGATTCAATAATTTGGCAGCCAAAATTGTTTAAAAAAATGAGCAATGGGCTTCAACCTTACACTTTACAAAGCAATGATACCTTACACTTTCCCCAACTTTGACTGATGATATTCTGGATCTGCATTGAGGATAATTGACTATGTATAGGTATTTAGCATCATTAAAAGTGAGTGCAAAGTAGTTTCGCTGTTCTTGAAAGATAGGCTACTCGTAGTAGCGTGACATGTATACTTCGTCTAGTTATACATACAGGCGAACATTTAGTCCTATTCCATCTCTTGAAATGAATTTTACTTAATTAGTAGTTGATGACCTAATTAATAATTTTGATCAGTGCCATTACATAATAGATTTTCTACTTTTATCCTTTTAGTGACCTTGTAAGTATTGATAATGCTATCCATTAATTCTTCTTAATAACCTTTCCATATACTGTATGTGTAGGCTTACACCCGACAGTCAAACTACAGTTTATTAGTATTAACTACAGCTTTAATTAGGGATGACGTCGGAAAAACCTTTTCCGGGTACCCACCTGTTGTTTTCAAACGCAACTGGGTCTATTGACCGAAACCGTTTTTTTTACTTTTCCACAAAATATGGTTATTATGAATAAATATGGTCAAACTTTAGCCAATTTCTGATTGCTTGCCTGAGAATGCTTTGACAAAAGTCAAAACGACATGCGAGAAACCAAGTTGAGCAGGATTCAACGATCATACATCATTGTGTGTTGGCTTGGTTAGCTGTCAACTCTTGATTGTTGTGTGGCTCATCACTATTGACGCTTGACCGTTCCGAGCCTGACGAACGATTGTTGCAAGTTTAAATCACTGCCGCTCTCTCGTCAAGGTCGGACCAAACAGCATATTCAAGTCGTTCACTTGTATGAGAGAGCTCTAAACATGCTTGTCCATGCTTGTGAACGGTGTTCTTCATCAGGCGTTATTCTGATTCTCAATTATAATTGTATTTTTTCCGAATAATCGACCAGATTTAAAACCAGTTTCAACAATTGGGTGTCCAGTTGCTGAATTTACTATTCGATGTTATCTCTGGTCAAACAACCACAATGTAAAGTTCTGTGCTTGATAGTTCTATTCAGTGAAATCTCGATGAAGCGCTCTCGCATCCTCCGTTTTCCTGTCTATCATTCATTCCCAACTAGTCATATACAGTGAAACCTCTATGCATCGTTTCCGGATCCATCGTTTTCCTGCTTATATCATTCATTTTTTCCAGCCCCCCTCCCATTTAATCAATGTTAAATTTTCCTGGATGATGGTTCTATTTTCCTGGTCCCTTGAAAAACAATGGATAGAGGTTTTACTGTAATTGAAGCTCATTTTTCCTGCTTCCATCGTTTAATTCGTTTTCCTGTTCGCATGTTTTCTTCGTGGTTCATTGAAAAAGTATAACGGTGTCACTATACAATACGTAGTAATGATGGTCAATATTTTTGAGTAATGAGAATGCCAGCAACAGTCAACTCCTCAATAATTCCACTATGGTACTATTATTAACTATCAATGACAAAAACTAAAGTAAATCCATCACATAAAATTGTTGGCTACAGTTCTGTATTCCAAAGTCTCTATGAAATTCTACAGTTCTTCTCATTTACTATGGCTGTATCATGTACGAATGCTTTTTCCTCTTTCCTGATGAACTACAGCTCTGATAATTGATATATTGTTATTAGAATTGTAGGAATATAGCATTCATTTTTAGATTTGGTAGCCTATATTTATGTGAAATGTAGCATTTTGTAGCAAACTACTAAAAACAGGAACTGACAACTCTAGATCAACAAGTGCAGGATTATCAGCAAAAATTACACATTTTTTGGGAGTGAGTTGTCCGAATACCACCGAGTTTTGATCGGTTTTCGAGGAAAAAGGTACGGTAACGATTCTTTCCAACTTGACATTTGGTAACTCCAGTTAATTTTATGTTTAAACTTTGAGCATACTTTTCAAAAATAATATTTTATACGATCCAGCTCAATATCTTCAAAATCGTGCAAACTTTCATGAAATAGTTAAATGTAGCTAAATACTCTGAAAAAGACATTCATAGTGAAATAGAGTATGATATTAAATTAATTGGAATAACATGAAACACAAAGAATATCAAAAATATATATCCTCGCAAAATATTTGGATTTGATAAGTTTATTTCATTACGTGCTAAATTCCTACATCTCTAATTATTATGACAAAAGAACCAGTGCCATTGTTATATTGGGGAGTGATAATAATTTCATATGAATCATAAAGCCAGTAAGCCATATGTTGAACATGGGCCTACTGATAAATGTTTGCTTTTTCTTATCAATTATTATTATTGTGAAATAGGCTATTCATGAACAATAGGTAGATTATTATTTAATTGTTCATAAGAATACAATAATAAATATGGATACATAAGTACTAAGAAGTGTACCTATACTTCTTGTTTAATCATTTCAATATACTGCTGTATCAATTCAGTCAAGTAAGGCATATTACGTATGGAGAGAAGAACTATCCAATGAACTTTTCCGGAGCTGTCTCTTTGTACTACCTGTGATTGATAATCTTGTGCCAAGTATGTGCGATTACTAGTTACTGAACCTGCACTAACTATAATGAATATATAATTACCAGTAAACAGCATTCAACAAATGTGTGTATGTGAGTCCTAAGCGCGGTACACACAAACTATTTGGGTTGCCATAATTACCAACTGGCTAACTAAGTTGGATAGTTTACTTGTGTGCAATCGACAACTCTGTAAATGTTGATTTTGTGGGGTATTAACGAAGCAGCGAATTAGTAAAAATTGTTGAAAATTGATTTGCAATGTTTAAGTTACACATGTTCAGCATTTCTATTGGTTGTTTGCCGATAGTCTGTCAATCAAGTTGGTGGCTTTAGAAGCTCTATCGTCACCTCCCTCCTGCGAGTCTGGCGTATGTTTAGGTCGTTTAGACTTGTAAGCGAATTCAATTGGCGATTGAGACAACTGGAGTTGTACGTGGGTGCCATGCTTTTCTCTAGTTATATTTTTATAGTAAAAATAGTTTGCAACCACAATATTTGTTGTATTATTTATTACACACATTTATAATACATTAATAACATTATAAAACACAACCACACAGCCTAATACATTTAGTTTTCATGTAGCCTTCCTTGGCTTATACTTATTAAACCATGCTCTCTTTGAGAAATTAATGAATGTATTGAAATACTTTTTCATTCATTCATGATTGTATTAATTTAATACATTGAATCTCTATGTTGTAATGTGATTTCCTAATAATATATATTGTCATTGAATGTCTTGTATGACTAAACACTTGTGAAAAATAACTGTTTTTGTAGTTGAGAGCAATGCCCTCAATTAATTAAAATGATGATTATACATCTTATATTACATGACATAACATCACTCGAGTGCTTCCTTTATTCCAGTCGTCTATAGATATTCATAGTTTAAACGAGTGGGTAGCTTGCTGACGACGCAATGCCACAGTTGTTTTCACGGTTACGAGCCATTTTTATGAAGCCCTTTCCACCCCATGATGTTCCCCAAGAATTCTTGACAAGCCAGTAGTCGGCACCTGTTTCATCAGTGCCATATCCTACTGCCAAAACTCCATGATCGAGTTGTTTGCTGTCACAGTCGGGTTCGTAATAGACACCTGCAAGCAGAGTAATAAAATGTGTTCCATTTGTTGAAAATGACAATCTACGATGTGCAAATTACCCTCTTCTTTCTCCACCATGTATCAGATATGTTTAGGCCTACAGAATATCATTTATTCAAAATATCATTTATCTATGCAATTTAGAAAGATTTTGCATACATTGATGAGAATTTATGCTGTCATTTCCATCACACATCTCATCATCTATAGTAAACAAGAAACATATCTCTGCTTTGGATTAATACTAGTTATCACTGGTTAACCGGATAGATGTAGTTTGACCTTGGGTCACTTGATAGCCCTTGTGAAACAGGTCACTGGTACTGCCAATGTACGAATACAGAGGTTAAATTTACCGACTTGCCGAGAAGAAAAAAACCACTGTTTGTATACTAATTTACATAATATTGTACTCAATTAGCATACAGGCTACTATATATCAGCCCTGTATTTTCATTTCATACTCTACTAATTCCTTTTCCTTAATTAGACTTACTTAAAATTCTTAAGGCTAACCAAAGCTCAAAATTACCCAATCACCAAATTTACTCAATTCCAAGCTTAAGACAGCTGAATGATGAAATAGGTTATTCCAGCAGCAACAACATAAGCTACCTCAAAAAAATACATTACACTAGTTACAAACACAAAGAAACCCAAACAAATGAATCGGTAGGAAGAGAAATCAGTGGGACCATACCTTCGGAATAGAACTGGAATGATTCGTGGCTAGCATCAATAGCTACTGAAACTGGTCCGATTGTTGCAATGGCTTCCTTCAATTTATCTTCATCGCCGGCAGGAACATCTACGAAACCAGCATCAGTCGCGCCAGAATTCTTTGGATTATAACGACATTTATCATCCTACAAAATAATTACCACACATTAATGGTTGGTGCTTTTACTGAATGCCCTAAAAAAACAACCAATGTCATTTTTATGCTCACATTTAATTGATATCTTCAGAAAACAAAATATTTTGCTAATTTCTGCAATCATAAGTCAGTGTATTCTGTTCTAAAGTAAATATCGAGCTAATATAATGGAGTATAATAGCTCACAAAGCCTTGAGAGAATAAAAATCATGCTGATAACAAGGCAAGGCGGCATAGATGCAATTATTTAATCAATGAGATGAAAGCTCAGTATTAACCAGTATTGATCCCACTATCTTTGATGAACATTTATTAGTGATTCAATGAGTCTCCAGGTTATTTTTGAGTGAACCAAATAATAAAGGACTGGTAAGATTCTTAAGGAGTGCGGCTTCTCTGAACATAATCACAAACTTGTTGGTAAACTCTTTAGGATGCGAGACCTTGTAATTTTCATGCTTGATAAATTCTTGCCGAGTGGTTAATAATTATTGTAAGTTGAGCATTCGATGTTATTGATTGAAAATATCAATCAACAATTTGCACACTACCCTCTTCTTATTTCATAAATAACATTCCGATGTTGAATCCCGCATGTTCAGTTTTTTTTTTGCATTGAATTAAGACATTATTATGTAATGAATACTAAAAAGCAAAATATAGACAGAATTTCACTCACCTCAGCTTCATAAGGATAAGTATTTTCGGTATCAATTCCCTTGTTGTCTTTGACGTACTGGAAAGCTTGGTCCATCAATCCACCGTTGCATCCTTCGTTGCCATACTTTGCAGAACAATCAATGAGGTTTTGTTCGCTGAGTGAAACGAGGTAACCAGATTTCCTAAAGTGCTGACCTTCGAGGGCTCCAGTTGCACTGAACGACCAGCATGAACCACAATGACCTTGATCCTTGACAGGGGTTACAGCTCCAAGATCACGCCAATCAACTAGTTTGGGCAGTTCTACGTTGGCAGGACTGATGAAACTGGCACCAAGAAGAGGCACTCGTTGTTCGTTACCGAGAAGGTTTTTGCCACTGGTACGGTTGAAACCATTTACGGTGTTAGCAAATTCGTGGTGGAGCTAGAAAATATTAGTAGATAAATGTTTATTCCTAGTCAATATCTACACATACTATACCAAACATCTGTTTGGATGATGTTTGGATGAATATGATGTCAATAAAAATTAGGAATGTCGATGAATACTCAACTTTAAAAAACTTTTTTTTATATTGGGTTTTAATGACGCACTATACTGATGGGTAGGCCTACGATCTATTGGCGTCAGTGGATGATGATGATGATGATGAGAGACTTTTTATTATGTGTTTTGGATGGTGGGAAGGAGTTGGTCGTGGTTTGGTGGTGTTGTTAAGGAACTATCCCAGTATCAACCTGAACGACAGAGGGAAACCATGAGAAACCTCTGTCAGGATGGTCGACCATGGCGGGAATTGAACCCTGGTCTCCTGTATGACGGTTCAGTAAGTTACCACTCGGCCACGCGTCTCGGTCTTTTAAAAAACTATCCAACCTATTTATCGACTTGAGAATAATGTCGCGTCTTTCTGGTTCTAAAACCTTTAAAATGCAAATAAATAGAGAAATACAAAAAATACAGATGATAATTTGAAAACCCTAATATTCATTTAATAATTCATTTATTTAATAATCTGTTGCCTCAAGTGTTATGAAATTGAAACATTAGGTGCAATTTAGGCTTTAGATGCTAATGATTATTCATCAGAACCAACTTCTACTATTGGTTCAATTATTTGTTTACATTCAAGCAGGAAGTAAATTACAGCGATGACAACAATATTCTGACGACCATACGTGGTGATTGCTTACCATATCACCATATTTGTTCAATCCTAGTTTGAAGGACACAAGTCCTTTCTCGTATCGTGCATTGTGTTTTGCGATCTTATTTTTATTTTCCATATAGATTTTCATTCGCAACTTCTCTTCTGTGTCTGTCGTGTACTCTTTACGATGTTCAATCTAAAAAAAATCATGTTTTATTCATTAGTTTCAGTTAAACCTTTCATTTTTTGGCTTAACCTAATTAATAATTGATGTTGACATCCGAGGACCAAGGAACCTTCAATATTTCGATTTCTTCATGCTAATCTAACAACGTTAAAACAGTAACAAATTAAAAAATGTGAAAATAACTGTTCAAAATGAAGTTCAACCACTTACCTTGAATGTCTTCCATTCCTCCATCACAAGGTCGAAGTATGAAATTGCCTGAGAGGCAGCAACAAGTGTTGCAAAAATAAGAAGCAACTTCATGATATCCTAAAATCAAACAAAGGGAAGTTTCAGATCTACTGCCTAGATTAGCTTTCAGCTGTTGCGAACAGCTTCAGCTCTTGTCACAAAGCATAACGAAATTCTGGAAATCAACTAACAATTGAATCATAGAATGACATCATTTAGGCCTATCCACATCACATGATGTTGAGTGTATAACAATCCTAGGCATATTCGCTTTTACCGGACGTATGGGTTTTTTACTAAAATAAATAGTGTTGGTCAATTCTATCAAAAATAAAGAAGACAGAACCATTGAACTAGACTTGGTTCGACCTTTATCTCGCCTCCCTACGTCGCAGATAAGCAAGGTTAAAAAACGAAACAAAGAAAACTAGGCCTACTAGTCCTAATATTAGTAGTAGGCCCTACCGTATTTGCAGTAACACAGCTATCTTTAATTGATCAATTTCCAATTACATTTTTTAAGCTAAATATAAATGCTGCTTGCACCCAAAGAGAAAAGGGTGAAGAGATAATACCTATATGGAATTATGATGTAGACTTACCCAAATTTAATAAACTGTATACGAACTAACAACAAACTGGCGAAATGACAGATGCGTACAGTATAAATACAGCTGAGTGGAGTATTTCCATTGGCTGTCAAAGGACGTTGATTAGTTTGACCAATCAGAAATGATTAACCCTGGTGATCAATTTGCGAAGCTTGAAACAGCTGTTCGGGTTGTTCGCTAACTCCGTTTTGCAAATTTGGATCCAACATGGACGGCCAATATGATATATCACGTACAGCTCGAAGAAATATTGAAGAAAATGCAAGAAGGAGGGCAACGTTGCGCCAAGAATATATCAAACAGATAACAGATCCTCATAGACATGGTTCTGGAGAAGGCGGCACTGTGGTAAGTATATTCGATATTAGGATAATGGTGTTTTCGCTTCCTTCAGGAGGGGGTTTCTTGTTCCTCCTAGAACTAGGCCCTAGGCCTAGGCCTAAGCCAAGATTTTTCACGTTTGCCTAGGCCATACGCAATAGTGGGCCCTAGTGTACCTAGTTATTGGCCTACTATATCACAGTAATTAGGCTTATGTATAGGAAGCTGCGCCGATCTGTTTTAAGCAGAAATATGTAAAATGGGCCTAGGTCCTAGGCCCAAGAGTGATATGTTCCAACTTGGGCCTAGGTCTACTCTAGGCATACACCCTCTTAATTGTTCCTGATTAGGCCTAATAGGCCTAGTTTTTGTTCGGTATTGGCTTTTCAAACATTTCTGTCTTGGGCCCATTTCATTTATTTATTTGACATCAATCCTCCAACCCCCATAACCATTGAGTTTGTAGTTATAAGAGAGTGCATCCAATGTTGAAGTTCTATTATTATTATTATTATTATTATTTAACTCTTGCAAATGCACATAAATGCGCGGTGGCAAGTTCCCTAAGTACCCCTATCCCACCATCTCCTTAACCCTCTGACGGAATAACTTTAACCTGATGTCATCCCCTTCAAAAACATTTCTACTAAGCCCATTCCAGTCCCTACCTGTCCTATTTAAGAAAGAGAATTTACCGACATCTAATGTAGCCCCCTTTATGACTCTATAGGAGCAACCGTGATCGGCCGGCCCAAGCTTCACCCCAAAAAAACAGGGTAGGCCTATTTTGTCCAGGTGGTGCTAGTGCCGTCACCAGACTAGTACCGGTGACAGTAGCACCACCTGGACAAAAACCATGTTTTTTGGGTGAAGCTTGAACTGCCAGATTTATAGAGCCTCCCATAAGAATGTACCGTCTTTCTAATGTAGTTATTATAAAGTCAATGGTATAACCTAGCTGTTGGTGGAGTCGTTAAGCAAACAATCACATCAATCCTCAAAACTTTCTTTAGACCAATGGCTATTATGTTTCTAGCTACAGACCGATTTCAGTAGGTACTGCCTAATGATCATTCTTTGTTAACCCCAGCAACAGCTAGGTTATATGAGGATTTCAGTAATATCAAATTTTTAGGTAGACCCAGCGCCTAGACTTACCAGTAGCGTACCGTACCGTAGTCATAACGAAATATGGATTAGGGTAATTTTATCGTTCAACGTACCATCGCTAATTTTTGTCCGATATTCTTGTTTGAGGTGTTTTCTGATAGATCTTGTTTGTACGTATGATGTAGTGTTTGAACTTTTTATGTTTTGTTTGTTTTAATATGTTTTTTCCTCACTTGAAGTTGATGCTTTATGTGATCTGATTAAGACGACAAAGGTGGACAGTAGGTTAGGTTAGGGTCAGGTTAGTGTACAAACCTCGCGTATACCGCCGGCAGGCGGAACAGAGCTTATATACTTTTAAAAAAATGAAGGAAAAATTGAAAAAAATTGAAAAAAATGGCGTGGTACGTTAATCAGTAAATTTACCTGGATTAGAGTTTTTAAAAAAAATTCTATTGGGTTTTTTAATGACGCACTATATGGCTATGATCTATTGGCGTCAGTGGATAATGAATGAGTATACAAGTACAAAACTGTATAGTTTTGAGGAGAAATCGGTTTCACCACTCTCGAAAAAAGTGAATTTTTGAATATTTTTTGGACGAAAATACGACAAAATGCACTCCACAGGTCGGATGGTTCGACCGATTTGTCTGATTTTTCTCGTGAATACGCTGTGTCATACGAGTAAAATGTGTTCAGGTTTTGGTTCCAATCGGTCCGACCACTACTGAGAAAAAAAATATTCTCGAATAATTTCCCTAAAAAATGAGAAATTAAAATCTTCGATTTCTTTTAAAATCCCTACTGAATGTTGCCACTGGGTTGATACACTCTATCACAATATCTTACATTGATTGTGAAAAGAGTTCAGAAGAAAAAGCTAAAATATAGATTTTATTGATAATTCTATACCTAAAATCACTTTCATTATGCCACTGTCTCGATTTTTCATTGTAACGCTGCCCATGAACTGAGTTACCCCCATGGTTACTCCCAGGCGGTTACGACCAGACCTGAACTGACATCCTCTAATGTGGTCCAACCTAACTGCCTGGGTTGAGTTTTCATGGTTAGGGTTTTTGACCTAACCTCATCTAACGTGGTATAACTAGCACTCTGGGTTGGGGTTGGGCTTTCATGGTTAGGGTTATTAAGGTCAGGTTAGTACCGACTCGGGCCTGACCTCATCTAACGTGGTTTAACCCAACTGTTTGGGTTGAGCTTGTATGGTTAAGTTCAATGGTGTATACAGGAAGGGGAGGGGCGGGCCTCCCCCCTCCTCCGAAACACAACCGTAGCTGGACTGAAATTGCATTATTAGAATAAAAAGAATAAAGTTTGTGGTAAATAAAGTATTATATTATTTTATGAAGTGAATAATAGGAATGCTCATGTGATAGTTATTGGGAGTGTGTATTGAGGTATTTGAAGATAGCGTATTTTTTTACAAAATTTCTCCCATTTTACACTTGAGTATCTCCCCCCCCCCCCTGAAATATAATCCTGGCATCGCCACTGGTCGGCGTTATCAAGGTAAAGTTAGTCGACTCGGACTTGACCTGACTTCATCTAACGTGGTCTAAAACTCTAACCTAACCGCCTGGGCTGGGATTTCATGGTTAGGGTTATCAAGGTCAGGTTAGTACCGACTTGGATCTGACCTCATCTAACGTGGCCGAACCATCTGCTTGGGTTGGACTATCATGATTATGTTCATCAAGGTTCAGGTTAGTATACCGACTCGGACCTGACTTGACCTGAATTGATCTAAAGTGGCTCAACCTAACTGTCTGAGTCGGACCATCATAGTTAGGGTAATCAAGGCAGGTTAGTACCGACTTGGATCTGACCTGACTTAACGTAGTCGAACCATCTGCTTGGGTTGGGCATCATAGTTCGGGTTATCATGGTCAGGTTAGTACCGACTCGGGCCTGATCTGATTTTATCAGAGTTTATCGTGGTCTAACCCAATCGCCTGGGTTGGGATTTCATGGTTGGGTTTATCAAGGTCCGTCTAGAACTGACTGGGACCTGACCTGATATAACTTGGCCTAACCTAACTGTCAGGGTTGGTTTATCATGGTGAGGGTTATTGAAGTCGGGTGACTTCACTGTAGGTTTTCATAAGTGTGGTACCGTATTGGTGTCAATTTCTCAGCTCGTCCTTCAACGCGAGGGAAGCACGCCGTAGCGTTCGCCTAGTTAAATTAATTACATGAAATTAAATTAATATTGACATTCTGTGAGAATTTCATTTCAGTACGATAAAATTGAAAAGCTGGTAATTCCACTCAATGTTATTCTTATAGGGATTTTACAAGTTTTCCAAATTTTTCCAGAAAAATCCGTCTAACCGATTTTGCTCAAAAATAATCCATAGGCTTGTGTTTAATATATTTAATCGTATATTTCATAATCCCTAATATTCAGAAAAAGTTTCAAGTTGTTTGCCTGACCCGTATGCTGAGCGATTACATAATTTTATCTAATTTTTGCTCACATAATTCCCCCCCAAAATTAAATGAAGCTAATTTTTTTTCCAGAAATCTAATCAAAGTGTTTGCTACACTAATCTAATCAGTATTTAACATCCTTTTGGTATTTGCATAATATATCTTTTTGAGCTGCTTTACCTTATAATTCCATCACTGTACAGTAGGCCTACCAGTATTAATAAAAATAGAATTATGTTAGATGTGATCCTCCAACTATTTTCCTTCCTTTTGTATATGAACGAGAAGATTGTTTGTTTTTCCGCTATTCCAAGCTTTTACTATAGGTCCTACATGTAGTTTAGCAAGACCTATTCTGCATACATGTATTTCATCTCTATCCCATAGTTCAAAGGTCACCTTGATTGCAAAAGTATTACATAGACCTATCCATGTTTATTTCAAACTACAAAATTACCAAACATGATTATTGGAAAAGGACCTCATGCAAATATCTTAGATTGACTTATTCAATTTCCTATTTTTAGTGATCCTTTAATTTTATATTTTCTGCTCCTTTTTGCTACGTGACCGGTTTCTCAACAAAGGTACACGAACTACCAAGATTGATCAACTCTGGAGATAGATATCCTAATTGTTGTTTCAATGTACAAGTTTCAAATTTGTAAAGATTTTCTGGTAGTTATGATTGTCTGGATGATATTTCACAAATTTCATGAAATAATCTGTTGTATTCACAATTTCATACACCGGCACATGCAGCGCAGTGGTGCGCTCGCTTCATATGATCTGGGAGGTGAAGGGGCATATCAGATCTGGTTAGATCGCCTCCACCATCCATCTTTACAGGTTTTTTCGTGGTTTCCCTCTGTAGTCTAGGCTAATGCTGGGATGGTTCCTACAATATACGCCACAACCGCTTTCTTCCCACTTTCCTTCCCAATAAGTACGAAACCTTCATCTCATCATCTCATTATCCGACGCCAATAGATCTTAGTTATCAATCACTATAGAACGTCGTTAAACTCTACACTAGGCAAACGCGTTATGTGTTGATGGATGAGCTGGAACATATCAACTCATATTTGGATTGGTTATTATTTATATATATATATACACCTTGAGATCCAAACCATTATGTCACTGCCATCTTATTTTTCCTCATTAATTTCTATGATAATAAAGAAGACCCGAGACGATTGTTTTAATCGTTTACAATTGAGTGGTGACACCTGTTGCTTGGATTTAATTGGTATCTTAAGGCCATATTACACGGGGAATGAATAGCCCGAATGGGTTGGTTAGAATTGATGCGCGCAAGCGCAGATGACTCACCTCCATTCGGCTGTTTGAATAGAGTTCAATTGACGTAATTGGAAATAGTTCTATATTCTCGGGTTGCATGCACTGAATAGAGCCCACGTGATCTGATTCATCCAATAGGAAACCAAATAGCGAACAGCTGATCTCAATTTCAAAACATTGACATTTGTCAAATTACATCAACAGTCAATATTGTCATTAGTGACGTTTGAAGTTGAAAATTCCTTTTATTTTGCAGTTTTTGATCGAAATTATTAATGATGCAGGTCGTGTCTCAAGAAGGCTGTGAGCCATTCAACCAGCCCGGCTATTTGGTTGTGTGTAATAGGTCATTCGGCTGTTTGGAGTGACCTTGAGGAACCGAATGATTGCATTCAATTACAACCATTCCCCGTGTAATACGGGCTTTAATAGCTTTGAGTGATTTACAAAAAATGACATTATATTTTTTTTTACCTCAAAACGGCTGGTCCGATTTGAGTGAAAGTTCGGAATAATGTGTATTATTATATTAAAATTCTCTGAGATTTTCACGATTTTTTTCCTCTGGGTTATTCGTATGGGGTTTTTGAAAAATTTGAAATGAGTTTTCTCAGAGTGGTTGAACCGATTGTGCCTCAAAACTATACAGTATCGAACTAGATAAGCACACAAGTTTGTGTATGCCAAGTTTCAACTGATATAAATTTTCGTTTGACCTGTGGAGCGCAAAAAAAAAGCAAGCACTTTTTTTTCGAGTATGGTGAAATCTTCCAATGAATAAATGGACAGTTTCATCTTGCAACTACTTTGCAAGATATATATCAAAACCAAGACCAATTTCACTGTTGTGGTGTGTTCCCTACAAGTATGATCTGATATTTTCTAACACACTGCTGTAAATGACCAAGTACGGTACTAGTATATTTTAAACTTAGGCCATATGCTTATACAAAAGTGCTGTATTTCTGCTAAATGAATTTTGCTACTGTTCAATTGCCTCCAAATTAATTATCCAAATTAATAAAATTAAATATCAAAATTAAATATCAAAATTAAAAAATTAAAATCCAATATAATCCAAAAAGAATTAATCCAAATTAAATATCAAATTCGAATTATGGCTAGGCTTATAAAATCAGAATTAATTAACTCAGCTCAAGTTGTTATCTTATCAATACGGAGTTCAAGCTGAAAGAAAACTTCCTTAAATGATAGCCTATGAGTGAGTCTATAAATTTGTCTGTAGATAATATGTTGGATCATGGCGTACACGTGCCCAGGTCATGTCATAGGCTCACTTGTCTGTCAAACAATACATCTTACTCAATCTGTTGCTGACACTACCAATGCAATAATACTGAAACTTGCTGAAGGAAGCAAAAGTATGTGTTTCATATGTACTTGAAATTGTGAAAATATGTGCTCAAAATGACAAAATATTTGCTTAGAAATGGTGATTTACATATCGTAGAATCCATTTCATTTAGTGCAGTTGTGACCAACCTTTTTGGGCAGGGGGCCATTTAAATTTTCCAAATATCACCGCTGGCCACTCAAGTTCACTAAAAAAAAATGTATGTGTATTATATATATCAGCGGCGTGCGGTGATTATTTTGCTGGGTATTCTACTCTTAATAAGAAAGATTAGCACATACAGGGTAGTATGTGCGAAGCCGGTGACTCACAGGGACAAAGCTCCAATTTTAAGTCTCGCAGGGAATTTTTTTCAAATCATAATTTTAGGTGTTTTTCGTTGACTTTTGATGGAACGTATGAATGGATTCAGATGAGAAAATGAAGGAAAAAAGAAAAACATCACGTTTTTGATGGTACCTACAGGCCTTTGCTCAAAGTACTTCAATTTTTCAAAATGCAAAATCACTGACAACACACCGATTTGCATTTGAAGTATGTAAAAAGTACATATTTGTCCACTTTTCCTGAAATAATCGACATTCATTATTGGTTGCTTTGCGCTTTGAAATTATGTTAATTTCGCTCCGAAACACGTCTTGCTGTCACAACACTTGGTTATAAATAATAAAACTAAAAGTGACCAAGGGACAATGACTCACTCACTCACTGTGAATGTGATTTTGTACTGCAATTTCCAATCTCACCGGTAGCGTATAGTGGTAGCGAGCTAGCCTTTTGCGCGTGTTCGGTCCCGCATGTGGTACTGTTTTTGATACACTGTTTTATTTTGATTTACAAGACATAATGTTGATTATTATTTGAGTAATGTAGTAGTGGCTATCTAGAGAATTACCCCGTCTTTGACACTCTGAATGCACCCACGTCTTGGCCCGCAGACCATTTGATTTCCACATATTGAGTAGTAATATAATTCATACAATACCTCAGCCGGCCACTGAAATAACGCCTGCGAACCATGGGTTAGTCACCACTGATTTAGTGTGTTAAAAACTGAATCGTATATAAATATATAAAACATATATATCAGTATAAAATTAAAAACAAAAAATATTATTTGAGATTATGAATCTATCGTCTTTTGAACAATAATTGCAAAAAGAATGTCATAATAACAATGAATGAACAAAGAACGTCATAATAGTGTCTGTCCTGATACATTGTATTATAAATACACATAGGGCCTATAGGTATTTCAAATACAATCACATAAGTCATAACCACTAAGATTTAATATCTTTTGCTTAGAATAATTTACTTTCAAAACATTTTCATTGATTACAAAAGAATAGGTCTAGACGGTTGATCTTGGATTCCTAAGACATAGAATACATCTAAAACCAAGGAAATGCATAAATATGTATATTTTTAGATGAGCGAATGCAAAGACTTACATCCTACTCTTATGGAGCTTTTTTTTTTTTTTTTTGTAAGCACTGCATAGATCGCACGGTTTGACCACTATGTAGTGATATCAACCGATTTTATCATAATATAAAGAAGGTGACCCAACTTGGATCTCGAAAATGAAATATTTCCGGGGTCAGTTCTCAAGTCCAGGGTCCCGATTGCCTGTAGCGCAACTATCGCTTTTATATTGAAGTATATAAAACAACAATACTCAACAATGCTATACACGACTCAGTAGAATTATAATGTTAGTGCGTATTTGCATTTGTGTTTTTACGAACATTGTAGATTTTGTGAGATGAACAATCCCACGGTACTGTAGTTACTCTTTTCTACATCTAGTTTACAAGGGAATCCAGTAAATCGTGACAGGCAATCGGGACCGTTGGCTCTGAATTGACCGCAAGAAACTACAAATGCCTTCTATGTTATCAGTATGTGAGTTAGAGCACCTCCTTTATATTATGATAAAATAGTTTGGTGGCACTACATCGTGGTTCGACTGATCAACATGAAATTTTTTCTGTACACGTAAACGTAGACCGTTTTGGAGAAATATCATCTCAAAGTTTCATAAGATTTGTCTGAGCAGAGAATTAAAAAATAAAAAAATGCCAAAAATTAAAATCTTCCCTGAATGTGAACAGAATAATAATTTACACATTTGTAAAATTTGGTATGCAATTCGGAACAATCGTTTTGAAAAAAAAGATTTAATGAACGTTTTTTATTCATCAAATAGATAGAAATAATAGCAGAACTATTGCTGAGATCCACTGTTTTCTAGATATATACGATATTCACCGCAAAGATAAAACTACTTCAACGACTCAGATTATACCTCATTCAGATATCTTGCTCATCTTACAACTCATATGCTGCACTTGCCTAGTATTTATATTGGGTTCAATGACACACTATACTGATGACAATGATCTATTGACGTCGGTGAATGATATATGAGATGGTGGAATGATGATATTTAAGGTCATTTTATTAGATGTTTTTGAATAGTGGGAAGGAATCGGTCATGGCCTGTTTTTAAGAAACCTTCCCAGTATTGACCTGAACGACGGAGGAAAGCCACCAAAAACCCCTGTCTGGATAGTCGACCATAGCAGGAATCGATCCCTGGTCTCCTGAATGACGTGACAGTTCAGAGTAGGCCTATTAACCACTCGGCCACTCGTCTTAAAAGAACCTACAATATTTGAGAACATGTCCTAACAAACTGGATTAGCGTGATCATGTAGATGCATGATTTGCACAGACATATTAATGGACGTAAGATTTAAATACTTACACAATTTTTTTGGGTCAAATAATTATTCTTCAGGCTATCTCGGTGCGCTGGAAGGCTGATACGATCAGTGCTGCTAGTTCCAGCAAAATCTGTTTAGAATGCTGAGTGAAAAGAGGCCAGTCACATGGTCCAGTTGACGTTTGACAGCTGACGTCTTGCCACCAATAATGAAGTACATTTGGTGAGCACATGCGTAGAGGGTGGCCCGTTGGCCTATTTGCATCTAGCAATTTACAGGAATTTTGGTGGAACTAGCAGTACTGTTGGTATCAGCCAAAATAATTTCGATACAAGACCTCTTCTAGACCGTGTTCTAGCCCTAATTATTTCAAAGGGAATTTGAAATTAGCCTATAACTAATTGTCTTGATTGAACTTGAAAATTTCAAATCTCATTCAAAAACTGGATGAATTGTTCCGAAGTCGTCATTTCCTCGACAATGATTTTCGTATAATATTGGATGGTTGAATATTCTAAAGTGATATTTTTCAATCAAATTATGCAATGATTCAAAAAAGTTGCTGAATGCAATTATTGCCAAATACTAATGAGTGGCTGAAATTACAGAATTAAAAATCCTTCTTGGCTAAGGTGGACGATATAATATAACACTAAAATAACAGCTCCAGTTTTTGGAAGTTTGACTCCATACACATGTCCCGGTATGCATTTATCCCGAGAATCCCCTATGTCTCCATCTCCGGTCATACACCGAGTATAACCGAGCTACAAGGCAGTTATCTACTTTGTCTTTTCATAATCTTGTCTCTTAATTTCATCTACAGTTTGATAAAGGTGTGCAGAGATTCATGGCCATGAAAACCACTGGCTATGACCACTTCAAGCCGACGTCGAGGAGCGCTGCTGTTGGAATCGCCGTTGTCGTAGCTCCAATCGCCCTCTACGCATGGTGGCTCAAGAGCTCGAGGGTAATTATCACCAAGAGCAGGGAAAGACCTAAATAGTTGGTCAAAGTTGTCGGTAGACATACTGACAAATACATCAAATTCTAGGCCTATCGACAGATTCTCAAAATTTCCAATCCATTTCATTTATTCATTTCATTTAATCAATTTATTTTCGTAAAATTTGATTGCAATTTTCTAATTTTGCATTAAAAATGAATAGGAGTGGTTGTATGATCTTGCTTTCGATGTCACAGAAAAATACTGTAGGGCCCTATCCCCAATTGACTCAACTCTTGATGGGGTTGTTGAGTAATCAATAATCGTTGTTATTTTCAACTACTGTACAAACCCATAGTTGTAGTTATTGATAAATAAAAAGTGTCATCTATATTAATTGTTAGAATGCGAATAAATCATATTATATACTGGCTATGTAGCGTCATAGTGTATTGAGGATACTGTAATACTACTTTACACTACAGGAAAACAGCCAATATGATATTAGAGAAAAAAGGATTTTAAATATAGGCCTACCACCCGTATTATAAAATTATTTTGCAAAATTGATAAGATGATAATATAAACACAAACATGGATATTAGTATACCTAAATTCAGTAGGTCTCATTTTCAACGAAATTTTATCACGTAGTACTGTAGGCCCCTATCAATACTGTACAAAGAAATTTACAAGTTTTCAAGTTTTTTTAGTTCTATTTATTTTTCAATTAAGGTACCAGTATTCAAAATGTAATAACAAATATAATGGAAATAATACAATAAAGGCTATTAGAATAATGAATATTTTGAATATACCAGGACTCATAATCCAAATATAAATAGGCCTATTAGTAGGCAATTGGAAAATAATATTTATTTACATATCAATAGTATTTATATTGGTACCGGTATTTTAAACATTGTTTTGATTCATAAATCCAATTTTTACTGGCTTCGAGAAATAACACTGCACTTTTGTTTGTAATTTGAAGTATTTTGGACCATTTGCATGAATTACTTGGGTGATAAAATTCATAAATTACAAATTGATATTCTGTAAATCCAGCCCTGCTTTCCATAAATAATACGGTATGTATTAGGACTTGCAGAAAAATGTAATAGGGAAACCAGATACTAATTAGTAACCATGTAAATATGTATGTAGGCCTAGTGTAGTAATTATTTTATAGTAGATCTAGTCAGATAGAAGAATAAATAAAGAGATCAAAGTTTCGAAAAATATATTGGTTAAAACCCGATTGGTAGCGTGCTGTCGGCATATGCGACTCAGATTTTCAAACTCCATTTCTGAAGGACATACTACCTATAGCTAAATTAACATTTTATTTTCATAAACATGTGTTCAGATAATGCTTAATGAAGGCCTATGTAATATTGTAGCCTCTGTTTGACTACATGAATTCAACCTAGTTTGTATTGAATAAATAAGCATGTCATAGGCCTATGCACAATTACTACACAAGTAATATTTACATAATATCAGTATGTACAGTAATATGCAAACAAAGACTAATATGGTTTCATTTTTCTACAGGATGCCCAGGAAAAATTGTATCGAACTGGACAAGTTTCATACAGTGATAGGAAATTCAAGTTCATTTAAACTCTACCCAGTGGATTTGTATAGGGAATGGTATAGTAGATATATTTTACGGAGTTCCGTCTATTAGGTAGATATTGAACAATATTTGTTGTACATTTAATGAAATTTAAATTAAATCGTGTTTGCACATATACCTAGCTTAACATAGTTTGTGAACATTATTTTTCTGCATAGAATTAATTATTGCTTATCTGTCTTCAAGTTGTTTATCCCTAGCAATAACTGAATCATCGAATTTTACCATGTATGTGGTTCCTTTATGCCAGTGAGCAGTAACCTTGGCAGGCTGTAACAAGATGTCAAATAAGATATATAAGTACAAATGTACACAAGCAGGGCATGTTAGTTTGTCATGAAAACAATGATTAGATTCACTGTCAGAATAATGACTAATGATTAATTAATCACATGAGTACAGCCCATAGTGAACACATTTCAGCTGCACAGTGAACAGGAAACGAGCTGTGGTCCTATACCTACTTGTAACACCAGTGGCGACCTGAACAATGGGGGGTTAAATTGAACATACTGCACAGGCCGCGCCGTTTGACTGAGCATCATGAAACTTCTTCTGTTCACGCAGACTTATCCAACTTGGATCTGTATAGTTTTTGGGTCTGATCAATTTTGAGAAACACCATCTCAAAGTTTCTAAAAACCCCATAAGATTGAGCCAGGCAGGAAAGTTTTAAAAATAAAATCTCTCCAAAATGATTCAAATTGAATATGAACACATAAACAATACACATTGGTACAAATTTGTGTACAATTTTGACCAGCTGTTTTAAGAAAAATAATTTAATAAATGTTCTCCATTCATCAAATGGATAGAAATAATAGCACAAAAATGTTGCCGTGATTCGTTAACGGCTTCCTACATTCGGTACCGAATGAAGTATATTTTCATAGGAGTAAAGTCGTGTAGAGTTTTCGATTATACTTCATATACAGTAGATATCTCGCTCATCTTACAACGGATATGTTGCATTTTTAAATATATAAAGCTTCATATAAGTTACAGAACAAGGAGTGAATAGCCTTGCAAGTAACCCTGCAGGACAAAATTTTGTATGCTCATTAAAAAGATGCAACTTCCTCATTCAACATTCATTTCTTTCATAACTAAACCACTATCTATTCACCTTATCTGCGTGGATTTGAGAGAGCTTAGGCCTACTATCTACAATTCAATTCTATCAATCATAATAGAAATATTTCAATGCATTTATTCTTAAAATATTATCAAAGAATTATGTTTTCATAAAGAATAACAGTTTTTATTGATTTACATGATTAGTAGGCCTATGTAATTCTGCCATGATTTTCCAGCCTGAAACTATTTGATGATATTTGTTTAGATCTTGGTACAGAACTATCCCAATTACTAATAAGCTTATCAAGATATTCGGTGGCCTGTTGGTAGTAGGAGATTGAGAGAGAGAGAGAGAGAGAGAGAGAGAGAGAGAGAGAGTGAGAGAGAGGGAGAGAGGAAATGCCACAATAGACATGAGTGAGCAGGTTCTTGACTGAAGTGAATTCCGCAGTGTTCGAGCAAGTTCGAGCTTGTCTTTGTGAGCTTGTTTGAATCTTGCAGCCTAACAGCTGGCTAAAATTCTTTCAATTTGACCTACACTGCACGCTCCCTCTGTCTACCTACTCTGAGCTGCACGGCATCACATTACTAGGCCTAGATGTTTAAAGGTTGCCTCCTATCGCTCTTGCAGGCGTTTAGCGGCACGGACTTTAATAACGCATTCGAAGCCACGGGCGTTGAACAATGAAAATAGAGATTTTTTTTGCAATAAAAAAAATTATTTCTAGAGAAAAAAATAAAATACCATACGAAATGTAAGAAATGATTTATTTAAGATGAATTGATTTGAAAATGGCATAAATTTGGCAAATCATAGGGACACAGGAATCATACTGCAGTACGTACATATAAGACGTCACTGTGCAACACACTGCACAATAGTACAACCTTTTTTCTTTGGTACTTGGTACTAGCTCGATACATCTTGGTTACCGGCACTACATTATCTAGCAGATACTGGTAATCACTTACAAATCTACATCTGTGCAAGACAGCCATATGCATATAATTTATTTTTGATTTTACATGATATAACAAAGAGTCTAATTGACCAGTAGTGATAGGCATGGTTTATCGGCAGGCCACCTTGATCTATACTTCATGTGGGCATTTAGAGATACTCTGATAAGGCAATGTCAATTTACCCACATAACAAACAGCTCATTTGATTGGATGTTTTGTTTTGTGACGTTTGTGGGCGGCTCAATCACTAGACGTCAATTGGGCCTGGCAGAGTTGATAATACATATAAGATATTTACTTACAAATCCACACCCGTTTAGGACAGCCTCTATGATACCAGCTGTGAACACGGAACAGTTCAAACTGCCTTTGTCTTTTGGAACAGATATGAACTTGTTGACAAGAGGCTCTTTTTCGATGATATAGTACGTTCTTTCATCATCATTGGCATGCTCCAATTTGTCTGCTTCCTTACCAAACAAAGACTATAAATGGAAAAGAAAACATTTTTATTCAGTTGTTCAAACTAGCCAAGTGTGTTGTGCTACAACTTCAATAAGGAATTAATCGAAGTCATTATCACTCTCACGGTTGACTAGCTGTGTCTACAGGAAAAGTTCAGGTTTTACACAATACAGTACCTGCATAAATGAAGTTAATGTACAGTAAAACCTCCATGCATCGCTCCTGGATCCATCGTTTTCCTGCATGTATCATTCATTTTTTCTCGCCCACTCCCATTTAATCAATGTTGAATTTTCCTGGCCCCTTGAAAAACGATTGATAGAGGTTTCACTGTATGTAACTATATATCTACATTGAGTAGGTTTATAATTACATGAGATGAGGACTAATTTGTTTCTATGCAAATGAGATATGGTAGGCCTAATGAGTTTGGAAATAACTTATTAACTGTAGTAGTGACTTTATACCAAATTCTTATATATTATGTACAGTAGGCATGCATTCTAAACTAGATAGAGCTACAGTATACAAATTATTTATTATGCCGTATGGAGATATTTTTGCATGTGCTAAGAAGTCTAAAATTGATATGGATGATATAAATTGAAATTTCAATGAGATATTTTCTATTAAATGCACACTGGAGTTGAGTGTCCAGAGCACTATAATGAGTAGGGCTTATGTAACAATACACACAAGCAGTAGGCTAGACATCACTGTCGACGGGTGTGAGGCACAATATGTACTATACAAATGGGGCTATACAGTAGGCCTACTGTAAAATGGGATCAGTATTTTCATGCTGAAAACCTGGGTGAACAACTAAACATGATCATCGAATACATTTAAAAAAAATTGATACCATTACATATACCGGTACTGATATACAGTAATCACTTACTGTTTTAGAATTTTCACTTTAGTTTATCAAACAACAACTGACAAAAATAATAATACAACTGTGCCAAATTATTAACTTCTTAACATTTATTAATTTACAATTCAAAATATTTTAAATTGTAAATTAATAAATGTTATGAAGTTAATAATTTATTAATTTGCAATTTAAAATATTTTGAGTGGTACCACTCAAAATATTTTAAATTGTAAATTAATAAATGTTATGAAGTTAATAATTTGGCACAGTTGTATTATTATTTTTGTCAGTTTGATAAAAAAAAGTGAAAATTCTAAAACAGTAAGAATTTTATAAATATTTCTCATGGGTGTTTCAACTACCATACCTTTCCAACTGTCAGGTGATACCATGCTACATTACCCTACTAACTGTTGAACTATGTATATGATGATCAGTCAAAGTGTGGTGGTGTCACTTTACTACTACAACAAATGTTGAGGGTCAAATCTGAACAAGCACCTCTTTGAACATAGTCTCCTTGATGTCTGTCAAATGTTCGTCCTTCAGATCAACGCATCCCATTCTGAAATTTGTCCACCATCCTGTATCCTAATTTGGTTGTAAATAACAATAGTTCTAGAAACCACAGTCATGCATCTGCTATTGCAGGATCTACCTATTCTTCAAACTGGGCTCCAAAATGGCTATAGATTCGCTAGTGCAACGATCTGATATGGCAATCTGCTAGGCAGAGATCGAGGAAACCTTGCTGCTTGAACTTTTAGTTCAAGTATCTCAATCACTCTATAATCTAGTACTCATTTTAATAGCTTTTTCTCCTGCCAATTGAAATTCCAGTTCTTCCACTGGAAATCTGTTGTCTGTCATGAAAAACATTTGTTTTTATATGTTCTAAATTATAACTTTGTGAGATGAAACTACACTGCATTACATATTTTTGGATCAAATTTGGAAGTAACGCTGTACTTGGAGATAATTAAATTGCATGTAAATGGTTTTTCAGTTTGTGGTTTTCCTGGGCACAGCTGTATTTTTATGTCAAATGCAGCATATGTTTTCTATTCAGTTTTTTCAAGGAGTACAATGACATATTCTGATTCATCTAACCCTCAGAAGGTCTTATGTTATTTATGAAAATGAAAAAATATTCAGATTGACCCCACTGTGGGGTGAATTTTAAAATCACTTCTCAATTTTTTTGGAGCAGAAACCATCACTCTTTTTTCAGGTCAAGCCTTCAACACATTTTTTGGTAGTACATCGAGTATTGTAGAATGTGCCATTAATTTTGTACTCACATAATTACTGGAATGTCTAGGTCTCATTGTTATATGAATTTGGTAAAAGGGAAAAGAAAGAACAGCATCTTACCAAGGTTCATAAGTAGAAATACTCATAGTGGAGTGCCCATTAATCAAAAACAGATGTTTTTTTTAATAATATCGAAACTTGATACAGTATCATTGTTCCTCAATTAAGGCAATGGATGAAATATGAATTAAATATGATTATGAAGGTGAAAGATAATTATGCAAACACATGAGATTTTACAAACTACCGCTACTTGACATTATGCTATTGACTTGGTCACTGTAGAGTAGTGGTAGTAATGATGACGATACTCTACAGTGGCCAGAGTTCTATTAACGGGCTCTCCATTATGACTTTCAACTGAGTATTTCTACTTCTACACCTCAGTAAGCTGCTGCTCATTTTTTCCTTTTTTACCCAATTCATATATCTAGCATCAGGCTATTTTAGCTATACACACCACTTATCTCATTATTAGTAATTTTTATTGACTTCATTTTCACTAGAGTACAGTACTTATTAATAAGGGATTGGTCAACTGGCTGACCTAAAAAAACGACTAACTGTACCGTACTAAAAACCAACCAGTTGACCTAAAAACCAATTAATCTTGACTTTTATTTATTGAGAGCAACCTGTACCTGTGAAAGAAGTAAAATTGAGGGGTTTGGCTCCCTTCACAAATTGTTACCACGCACCAAAGTTCTATATGAGCTCTAGAGTGGTGGTTGAGGTTAGGTGGATAAGGTTGGTGTCGTATGAAATTTCTGAAGGGGAGGCTGGAGTCAAATCCCCCAATTTAACTTCTGTACAGGTTGCTTGCAGTTTAGGTCAGTTGGTCTTCAGTACACTTGGTACCTTCTCTACAATCCCATATTTTATTATACAGTGCCTGCCACTATGTAATTTACATCATATGAGAAACAACGATTTGAATCCTTCGAGGGAGAGTTCTTCATATTTCTAATTTGTAATACAGTGTAAGGCATATGATATTGTTGGTTTCGACTGGATTTTTTTTCAAGGATTTAGTCATCAATTTTCTCTTGCCTAGCTACCAGTTGGTAATCGCACACGGCTTTGCAAATATCAAATAGATGTTGCTCGAACATGGAGAAAGTGATTTTTTCCAGAAATCATCACATTCTATTCATGTAAAAAGCTTGTTTTGTCAAACATTGAAGTTGATTGATTACTCCATATTACGTTTACCTGTGGCCTACAATACCACAGCACAAAGAAAAATATCCCAAATTGTACAGAAAATGACCAGGTTGATCGCAGACTACATTTCCTACAAAGGGAATCATTGCAAATGAATAAGTTGTCATTCATATCTTACTTTCCACAAAGTAGACTTGATGAAAAGCAGTATATTCAACAGTTTCGTTTCTCGTTTGTAATTTCTTTCTCGTACAAAGTAAAGATCGATAACCTTGACGCCGACTTCTTGACCCATCTCTGCAAGCCTGGACATAATGAATGCGATTATAAATACATCCATGTTCAGTATACCGTAAGTCTTGGTTGTTTTAGTAAGAGCACCTTCACCTGCAGACCATATCTTCAGCTACACTTATTGAAAATAAGGGTTAATGGGTTAATGTCATGGCTTAAGTTTTAATGAATGACTATGATCTGAATAGTTTTCTTAACTTTCAATAATTAATATAATTAGTTGGGTAGGCCTGGTGGGACCAGACACTCCTTTGTACACAAAGATAATGTTACATCTACACATTGTTCACATCTATGTACATTGTTGGAATGTTTACATCTACTGCAGTCCTGGCCACTGAGTTGTAGTGTACAGACTCAATACACCTGCCCAATGCCCTGCCCACACATCATTAATAATTTCCATAAATTGAGCTACATGGTCAATATAAATTTAGGGCCTACATTGTCATTTTGCAAATAATTCCAGACAAATAATTTCAGAAGAGTAGGTAGCAAGTTATCCAGATGGACAAAAATATTAATTTATGATTGCATTATAAAATCTCATTTGGAGTACTGCAATACTATTTTTACAATTGCAACCATTGAAGACATGAAAAGACTACAAAGATTACAAAATAAAGTGATGAGATTTATATTGAATGAAAACACGGATGCATCAAAAGAAAGTATGCTGAAAGAGCTTAATTGGATTAGTGTAAAAAATATGACATTAATATCCATGTATACTTTTATATTTACAATTAGTGAAGGCATTGAGTTTGTAGTTATAAGAGAGTACATCCAATGTTAAAGTTGTATAGGAGTAATCGTGATCGGCCGGCCCGAGCTTCACCCAAAAAACAGGGTATTTTGTTCAGGTGGTGCTAGTGTCGCCACCAGACTAGTACCGAGGACACTAGCACCACCTGGACAAAACACCATGTTTTTTGGGTGAAGCTCGAACTGTCAGATTTATAGAACCTCCCATAAGAATGTACCGTCTTTCTAACGTAGTTATTATAAAGGCAATGGTAAAGGTTATTTACCAGAATATTTGAATAATTATATTGTAGTTAATGATAGTCAGACACTTGCTACAAGGAACTCCAATAATATATACTTGGAAGTCTGCAATACAATGGGTTAAAAAATAGTTCATTTTATAAAGGTATTAGATTATATAATGCACTTCCTGATGATATTAAGAATTTGGACAAACTACGTAATTTTAAGGATAAGATCAGTACATTTGTAATAAAACAAGGAATTGTATAATTCAAGTAGCAGATACTAACTGCTAAATAAATCTCTTCAAACAAACAAACAAACAAATATGGATACGGTGAGTATCTTCTAAAATTTAAATATAGTATACAAGTAGGCCTAGGCAATGAATTTGTACCTCACAAAATCAATAGCCTAGGTCTACATATTTAATTTTCGAGGATTCTGAGTACGTATTTGGATGATACAGCATAAGTCTGCGCATGGGCTCCCTGAAGCCATGGACTCCAGGGCAGTTGTCCTGGCCGTTGAATTTGTGTCCTGGCTGCCCCTATGGTAGTTGCACCTGGTTATAGGATTATGTTTGATGGTGATTCTAGGTGATGGTCAAGGTCAAGTAGGGTAAGGATTGAACCATAAAATTAGACTATGCCTATCTCACAGCTGGAAAACGGTTTAAACACTGTGATATGACTACATGTCAAGTTTCGGCAAAAACGATTGACTTCTAAAACGGTTTAAGAAGTGATTCGACATTGTCAAATCACATCTGACATAAATGATGAATAGGCGAAAATGGATTTGAGGAGTGTGCCCGTAACTTTAAGCCAGTGTGCAATGCAGGCAGTATGTATGTACACAAGGCAGTGCCAATAAACAAATGTGACCCGGCATTTGTTGTTTCCCAAACTGAATTGACAAAACAATTCAGTGTAGGTCTAGGCCTATCATAAAAAATGTGAAATATTTGAAACATATCAGGCTGAATCAGTGTAGGCTTAGCTTAACCGTTACCAGGACTCAACAAACTCTATGGTTAGAGTCTTTACATGAGGCACAAACCTTGCCTTTCCTACGCCTAGGCCTAGTCCCTACCCTAAATATCACTTAGAAATCTAATAAGTAATAATCTAAAAAAGATGACCGAAGATAACCCTTGAACACTGAGACATGACCAACTATGTATTAGTGAGTCAGCCTGTTTGTTCACTTACTTATTTTGTAATTCAGGTACTGTGTAAACTCGATTTTGGCAATATTGCACTAGTTCTGAAAACAACAGTGCAAAGCAGCTGAGGCTAACCTCGCCCCTGCCCTTGCTTAACGATTTATCCAAAATACTTGTCTTGGGTCGAACTGCTGATATGGTGATACTCATTTTGAATTAAATATAGGCCTGGGTGACTTCAATTAATTTCCTTTGAACCCGACAGAAATGTGTGAAATTTGAACTTTCAGAAATTTGTGTGTTTGTGTCAACTAGTGACAGTTCTTGGTAGCCATCTTGAAACTTCTAATGTTGCTTCTCGACTCTCGAGTTCTCGGTGTTGGTAGAACTGCAAATCTATATCGCGGTGAGAAGGCAGTGAGTTAATTCTGACGTATTTCCTTGTACAAAATCAACTCGCAGAGTCACAGTTTGCAGAGTCTGTATTTTGTAGGCTACTCTAGTTGCGGACTACGTTTTGTTGCTAGAGTGTATTTTGTCTCTTTGTGTTGTATTGCACTCCTTGCATCGTCTCAATAATTATTGTTCTGCGTACAGTAGACTACGATGAATAACCAAATGGTGATTTTATTCTTGTGCCTTTTTATTGGCACCTTGGGCAAACCCTCGACAGACAATTTGGGTAAGACAGGTTGCGTTTAGGTATAGTTTAGGCATAGACAGGGGCATAGACCTCGGCGTTAGACCTAAAGGCAGTTGTAGGCACTGAGTAGGCCTAGGCCCTACATAAATCTATGCTACAGGTACAATAAAATTTCGTTTAGGCCCACTCTGAACAACCTAGGCTTCGAGTCTAGGCCCAAGTTTAGGGCTATTATATTGTCATATAGGCCTACCTAGGCCTAGTGCATTAGGACCAATTTCATTTTTTTTTCATTTTTTAAAGTTTTATAGAGGCCCTTTAAATGCGATTGGCCAAGGCATTGCTTTTGTGACTTGGTTGGGCCTACAAAATCAATGGCAGAGCATTAGGCCGATGGGTGAGGTTAGCGACCCATTGAAAGTTGTTTGATGGACTTTTACCAAAAAATGGCAGATCTTTAGGCCCATAGATAATCCATCATCTCCAAGGGAATTTTAATCTATTGGACAATACTAATTCCTTATGCGTGGTGGCTTCATTCAATTAATCTAATCAAGTTCTACTAAAAAACACCAATTTCACCATAAAAAAAATGGAAATTGGCGCTAGGCCTATGACAACTCCGGCCCATGTGACCTTTTCAAATGACCCGCATTATGATCTCATGAACCAATGTAAAATCACTGCAATTTATCATAAGATTCTCTGTACGGTATTTAAATTGAGAATATATAGGCGTATTTTACAGGCGTTTCTGTCGTTGCAAGCCAAACGATAGAGGCGGTGTTTGAATTGACATCATAGTTGATAATTTTCGACAAAATATTCATATTTTTTCCTACCGTTTGGCTTGTGACAACAGACGCACCCATTTCGCAACCTTGTGAACTTCCCTGCTTGCGCCATATCAGTAGCCTACGGCCCACCGTAATATCAACTTGACCTTGGGCCTACTACTATAATGCGGGAAGCTCCGCCCACTTTCAATGTTATTGAATTGAAACAAGAATTTCAGCGTGCCTAATGGCAAGAACCGACTTTTCCTCGCTAAGTTTGGCTCACTTTGATCTTTTAACAACAAAAAATGACTCGTTAGCTCGCCAGTTTCTAGCACGGTAAGTCCTGTCCGCTAGGGTCGCCAGCTTGTTTTTTGTTGCCTTCAAAAACGCCAGCTTTCCGGTATTTACAATAGTTACAAGGTATTTGGCGTAGACCTAAATGTATAGGGCCTAGACCTAAATGAAGACCTATAAAGACAAGAAGTGCAATTCAAGCCTCATGTAGGGCCTAATTTAATTTTGATTTGAAAAAGCTTAAATTTATGTGTATTGAAAATATGTTCTTTGTATACCGGCATATCGTATCGGAAGCAAGTGAAAATGGAATAAAAATCATTTGACAATTATTGACTGTGTGGCTCACCTCAATTTTTCACATAAAAAATGGCCCTCTTGAAGTATCTGGCTGGTAAACCCTGGCCTAGGTACTCTGTCAACCAGTTTTTGTTGTGAAATTACGTTATTACGATATTAGAATTTTCGGATTACGAGTTGAGTAATACGAATACTTGACCCAGCTAATACATAGTCCTACTCAGTGCCCGTATCATTGGTTTTCTATAAACTCAACGCTGGTAGTCTACAGAAAATACTGTCACGTTATTGGAATATCGTTGTTATCCCGCTTATGAATTGGCAACGTATAGCTATAGTCCCATTTCTACTTCACTATCTGATGGTGAGACTATAGGAACACCAACTAGAGGGTCTGGTATCCACGAAGTGCATGGCTTGGAAAGCCAGGTAAATGCACTTGTGGATCAGCTGTTTTACATTCGCGTAACACGCTTCGAAAATGTTTTCGTTCTCTTTCGGACCAACCATCGACACAGACAGACGTGTTTCAGGAGGGAGTGAAGGATACTGTAGGCACAGCAGTGAAAGAGATGGCAGTATTTGTAATCCTTATTTTGCCTCTACTGTAGTACTGGTACTGGTATAATACTGGAGCTAAGGTCTGGTATCCTATGAACATAGCAAAATTAGCTGTCTACCCTTCATAGAATAGCTAGGGTACCATACAGTCCGCACTGTCCTCTACAGGCCTACTATTCTGTAGTCTTGAACTAGCACACTTCTGGGTCAATCACATTGAGGCTTATGTGGCCCTGGATTAAGAAAAAATTAGATTAATTGTCATGTTCCCAAATTGGTACCAGTGCTGCTAACCTACAGTACTGGTAACAAGAAATTTTGTTGGTAACCAGTACTGGTTAGTATCATTTAGTATATAGAACGCTGGTGGGGTCTACATGTAGACATACCGGTAGGCCTATGGTATGAAAGTTCTCTCTCATTTATGGCACTTTTTAATGCTTACACTTGTGTTGAGTGTTTACTACTCAGTTATTATTTGCTTGAATAAAAAATATCAATTGTAGCCTAATCGATTTTCAAGTTCTACGATCTAGTGTACTCGTACCTCGAGCACTGAGTTCATAGTGTACCATACTACAGACTAGCTCAAGTTTATGATGTGCAAATTGTGCAGATTTTTCAGTACAAGTTCATTTTTAAACTGTTCTAGCTGGCAACAATAGTCTATCATCAACGATCCATACTCCGGCTCCATCTGTAAGCATTGGAAGTGATAGTACTTCCTCCCTTGATGGAGTTTCCTCATCTGTTTCTGCATTGACTGGTTCCACACAGCATATTGCATTGGGTCAGAAATTGAACACTGATCCATCTGAACTGTCATCTAATACTTCGAGCATACCTGCAGGCAGTAATGATGCTAATAGTTCAGTTATTACCACTCTAACTACACCACCAAGCAAAGATACAACAACCAGCAGTCCTACTAATACTACTACCATCATTCCTGTCACTACCACTATCCCCCCATCCACCCCAACTACAAACCCCCCTGCTCCCACAACAATAACTCCGATTACCATTCCAACCATTCCAACCCCAACAAACGCTTCTACTACTCAGACCACTACCACTACTGCCACACCGAGCACAGCAACAACTGCAACTTCGACTCAGGCCACGTCTACGCAGACTCCTACTCCTACTCCAGCACCTTCAAAGGATAGGCGTTTTGATGGACCCAGCTTCATTGGTAAGTTAATCAATTATGCAATGACTATTCGTGAACAAAATGAGACCGTAGGCTCACATTTACACGTAGGCCTAGTAGAAATTAAAAGTAGAATTTAAATGATAACAATGAGTAAAGAGAAAATATAAAGTTGTTCCCATTGATTAGGGTTACTAGGTAGGTTTACTGTTCAATGTTCTGCATTTTTATAAGGTACATAATAATAATTTTGTAGGTACTATAGGCCGACACTTGAATAAACTCGTGACTCTCATTTTAACAATGAGTATTTCCTGTTTTCTTATTATTTCTATTCTTTAAAAATATTTCATTAAACTTGAAACCCCATTTCAGAGAGAAGTTTTGAGTAGGCCCTATTGCTTATAAATAACAAATATTGATCTCAAGAATACCGTAGCTAGGGCCTATACATTGTAGGCCTAATTACATTATTTATGTGTCACGGTGCTCCTCACTAGTGGTCAAGTTAAATAATTGAACATTTTAAAACAATTATGTTCTATAGCTAGGAGCTTAGGCCATGATATCTAGGACCTATGATACCTTTGAACAACAAGGTCTAGTTTCAGATCAAATAGTAGCTTTTATCAAACAGTAGGACCAAAGTTTAAAGTTCAAAATAGGCTAAGTCGGTTGATAGTAAATAGTGATTAATGAATAATCTTTTCTTGTTTAGGTGGCATTGTTTTGTCTCTGGGTATCATTGCCATTGGGTTTGTTGCCTGGAAGTTCTACAAGGCTCGCACCGAACGAAATTATCACACTCTATAAGCGATCTAGTTGTCCGCCTATCAACATCAAAATAAACATGGACACATTATCAGAAATAAAGGTTCGTAACCTCCCATTTTCAGTGTTGCGCTAATTTAAATTTACATCTGTTTCAATTGCTGATGATTTTTCGTTTATTCAAACAATATTTTAGCATTCTGGCATACAGAAATCAATATTCACGTCATAGGCATAATCACTAGTAGGTAGTTGGTTTGCATCATATTTATGTTCCGGTAATTGAGCGTAATCCCCAAGAATCGACAGCCTTTGTTATAAATTCATTTGCGTTTTGTTGCAGTAGAGAAGCGATTTTGATTTATATCTCAAACCGGTTTTGCGCTGGGGCAGTGACAAATGGCAGTCGTTGGTTTTGTGATTAAACGTAGTTTTAAAGTGCCCTTAATGTTTGGAATGTGTGGTTTTGAGCAATTGATTCCTAGGAATTTCATTTGTCATAGTCTTTTTGGGTCTGTAACAGTTTTAAAAGGAGAATATTGCCTTGTATGTAGTACCGTACCTTGTTGTATTATATTTTGATATTGAAGATTAGAGTACTGTCAATTTGCAGTGTTTTGTGGGGCTTTACAGGGGTTGCTCAAACATTCAATGCTGTACATTGCACTTCATTGGCTGGTCATACTAGTACTGTAGCAAGTATGCATATTCTATAGGCCTACATATTTCTGTAAATTAATCTCTTGTCCATAATATTAGGAGTGTATGCGTCTTGTAATATATATATATATATATATATATAGTACCATATATATAAATAACTTTCAGTTTTATTGAAATAGGTTATGGTTAGCCGGAGCTGATTTTGTTAGGAGTTGGGAAGTTGCAAAATAGTAGTCATGTATTATAAATTCAGCCATACCAAACCTTATGCAGAGTGATTTTTATATTCTGCCTGGTTGTTGCTTTATAAACAAACTATACTGTCACTCCCACTCCACTGTTTTAATTGTTAAATCTCAAACGTACTTCTAGAGAGATTTGAAACGAGTCATTCTTTCAATGAGAACGTATTTTGTTGACTATAAATCTATCGATCTGTGATTTGATTATGAGGCAATGTTGTAGAGGCATTTACCTATATTGCGTAATCTCAATTTTAAATAGTCAAGTGAATTTTTTTTCTATCATTATTTAAAATGAGTCATTGTATTTGTATCATACATGAACATTTTTTTTTTGCTTCTCAGGCATCATTAATATTTCCTCAGTATCTTTTTATTTCTATTATTCCTTCAAGAAACATGATTTTGTTCAAGTTTTGATTTCATAAAGTGTGCTAGTATGTCCTTGAACCAGGGTCCGTATTCACAAAGAGTCCTAACCTTAAGATGTCTCAAGTTAGGACCATTTTAATGAGTTGGGACCAATATTGGTCTCAAGTTGGGACTATTAAACTGAGTTAGGACCAATATTGGTCCTGACTCAGTAAAATAGCCCTAATCAAGGACGTCCCAAAGTTGGGACTCATTGTGAAACCAGGCCCTGATGGCTATCTTTGATATTTGTCATTTTGTTAATGCCAAGAGAAGTTAGGCCTACCACAGTCAGAGGTAGGACTTTTATCGGACAATTTCTTTTGGTGCACAAAATAACTCACTTGTGTTTTAATCAGTCATTCAAGAACTAATCTTGCACCTCTAAGAATCCATCCATGTTTTATAATATAACTAACAATTATTGATGATTATTCTGCAAAAAAGCTAGGTAGATTACACATTCCTGTATATGATGAAAATATTGCATTAAACTTGACAATTTATATTAGAGGAATGGAAGTGTGTGAAGCGCAGTCCAGTAAACATGTGTTAGAGGGATCATATTATTATTGTTTACAAGGCCTTGACAGCTCATTTCAAAGTTACAAATAAAATAGACACCCATTGTACAAAATGATGAATAATGTTTACATCATTGATGTTCATGTAAAATTCACTAAGAACATTTTGTGAGTTCAAAATAAGCTGTGAATGGGTTGCCATGTTATCCCCTTGCAGTTTTTGCCACTGAATATCGTGTTGGCTCGTGTTTAGTGTGAAATAGCTACCGCCACACAATATATGATAATTATTGTATTTTTCATGATAAGGCTGATGGTAAAATAAATATTTGAATCAAAATGAATTGTGTATATTGCTTTCATGATGGAATCCTGTAGTTAGTTGTTCACAATTGTATGTATTCAATGCTGAATACAGTATTACAGTAATTATATCTTTTGCATCTCCACTTTGAATTAATTATTGCATTTTTAAGCATTTGTGTCTGTCTAAACATACAGATGTTTATTTGGAGAATGAAACATATGTTGACCTTCGGCATGTATACACATGCAATTTGCACAATATGCTAATTAGTAATTTGCAAGTAGGCTTACATATTTTACCGTACATTGTCATTATATATCAACATGGGTTATTGTAGGTCAACTAGGTTTATCACTCCTATCAAAGTGTTTTGGCACTGGGAAGAAAATCAAATTCATGAACTCTTGGGGAGTGTAACTCATTACCAAGTGTAGAAATAAATTGGCAATGTTTTTTGATTTTGTTTAATTCTTGTGGATTGACAAACAAGCAAACAAAACAGAGGAAATTGTATGGGTGGAGTCCTGACGTTGGGGAGGTAGAAATCATGGCCTGCTACCGAAGAACCATCACTGTGGAACTGTAACAAATGGGAGAAAAAAAATTGCAGGTAAGAGCGCAGCGAAGACTTCCATTCTGATTACCGGAAAAAATCAGGCCATGTTTTTATGCCATTTCCTTGTGCCCAGCATTCAGGGTCTGAGAAAGTAACCAGTTGACTTTAAAACTTCTTCTGGACATTGGTGTGGTACTAGAATAGATCCATGTTGTTGTTGAGCCAAATTGATTTGATATTTTTTCAGGACATTCTTTCTAAAAGTTTGATAAATTTGCATAAGAATAACCCAGAGAGATGATATTTTTAAAAATAGAATGATTTTAAAAAATTTGAAACTTTCACTGAATATAAAAACCATAATAGTACTCGTTTAAATCAATTTGTACTTTAATGCGATAGGAAATGACAGAAAATACATTAAAAGCATACTTTTTGTGGAATATTAGGCTCAACAGGTAGGATAGGTCAGGTAGCAGGTAGAATTTTTAGATGTTTGAAGTAATCTAGGGTTTGTCAATGTAGAGTGAGATGACAACATTTTCCTTTCAAATTTTCACACTTCTAAGCTCATCTCACATTTTGTTTTTCCTAGCTATTTGCAATGCATGAAACTAAGATGTTGCCTATTTAGTAATTGGAATTTTCATATTCATACCATATTAGTTTTTCACTGCCTTGGTAGGCTGGGTTGCTTCAATCATTTGCCAGGTGATTCTAATTCTATTCTATATACTAAAATGATTATTCCAGTTATTCACCAAGTGCCGGTACCAAATTATAATTAGCGAATTAAGCAGAAACTAGCGAAATGATTTGTTATCAATCTTGGTTAAGAATGCTATTTTTGTACCTATTCTAATATTTGACTGATTGATATTTAATCATCAGTTGGTACAACTTGCTCGTAGTCTAGTGTATGATGGCATCATAGTAAAGTTTTGAACTTATTGCATCACATTTATATTATGTAATTTGATGAGCGCAGCGAAAACTAAATTTTACCGTATTCTAAAGAAAGATTTTTTTATTCTACATTGTTGGCTGCCCACAGGTCGAATGAAAGTACAAATTTAGTCGAAACTTAGCAACAGATATAACCAATTTACGATTAAAATGAACAATAAATGAAACGGGAAGGCAGGGTCATGATTGTTTTGAAACCACTGAACAATTACATTTAAATATAACTAGATATCGCTTATCCAACAAGGCATATAGGCCTATGTTGCATTTTCTTAGTTATGTAAATGAGGATATCAGTTACTATCAGTTACTTGGGAAATTGGCTATGATAATAAATCATTCAGCCACTCAATTTACGTGCTTTAAATCAATCATTACACTTATATCTGAGCTTTTAAATTCATCTATCCTGGCCACCAGTCCTAATTGCTTGTGCTTCAAGCACTATTACCAATAACATTGTATTAACATAGATTATATCTTGTAAGTAGTAAAAAGTGAATTATGTATTTTTGTTAGTTGATAATATGTAAACAGACTGATAACTTAACCCTCCGCGATTTCATTATCATACGATCATGGTCATAACTTCGAGCAACCTGTTTGAAATTCCCAAGGATGAACAACTATATATTTTGAAATGAATGCGATAACAATTAACGAGGTACTGTATTCTTACTTCCGTTTGACATGTGAATGTTGCGGCATTGACATTCCTTATGTTCCGGTTAAATCGAGATGAACCAAGCAAGATGAATATTTGTAAAAAATTTGCGATAGCAAATTTATCTGTGCAAATTATTTTTTTGAATTCGAAATAGGCCTTATCAATGTTAGGAGATATTGATTTGTTTTGGTTCTTGGAATTGTTGTTGTTGATAAAACAAGCCAACATATCTTATAAATATGTTCTGAGTTCTGATGTTTATGTTGAAATTCGTAATAGACTGAAAACTTATACATGGTTGTATTGTATGTATAGGAGTATTCAAGTTTTGAAAAAATATGCAGTTATTTAGTAATTTGATTAGTTGCGTGTTTCAATCAATTTTTAAATAAATCGAAACTCTTTCAACTGAAATATCTTGAAATATATTTTTCGGAACTAATCCATGTTTTGGGATTTTCGTGAAAGCCACTGCAAATATATATGATGATGTTTTTCATATTCAGTGAAAATTTTGAAGCTTTTGATGAATTTTCATATTTCAAGTATTTTCCATCCGTGTTATTCTTATGGGGATTTTCCAAACTTTCCGATTTTTTTTCCGGGCAAACCGTAAGTCCGATTTGTTTGAAAAAACAATCCGAACCTATTTTTTGATTATTTGTTTTCATGACCTGTATGTCGTGCACAAAATTACAAAGAGACAAACAAACATAAAAACGAAGTCTTTTTCTTCGGTAAACAAAATGGAATCTTCGCTATACGCTCATCTAATAATAAAGAGTGTTCTACAAATAAATTGAATTTTTTTTTGTACCTGAATAAAACAATCATCTGTATCTGTATCCCTACAAATCTTCCTCACTGTTGAGAGCACTGAATTTCCAGAAAAGATTATTAACCAACTTACCAATCAACTGAAATTACCCGAATAACCTCAGTGGCGAAATAAGAATTTCAAACTGTGTGTTCCACTGTTGTGCCTATTAAACATTATAACGACTAAGAGTTCGATGATGGACTCAAGTATATCTCCTGAGCATCTCCTGTACTTGAACGACTGTAGAACGACCAGAGGCTTCTTTCTAATGATGGCACACATTATTGTAATAAGTGGACAATATTTCCCAAATTTAATTCTTCAATCACAACTTCAGTAATAGTTTTTTTATTCCTAATTTTTGTTGTTGCTATGGCAACCTTTTTTATGATTATAATCTATAACATCAAAATGAAATCGTCAGATAGTTCCCTTTTCCCACTCTCTTACCGTATCCAAAAATAATATTTCCATCAACATCCAATATTTTTATTATTAATTGTGAATTACTGACGTTATTTCTCCAATGAGCTAATTTGCTTCTCAACGTATTGATTCATCTAATTTACATTTGAAACATTAGAAATTCAAAACGTATATCTATACATTTTTGATGATTTATTTTCATTTTTTCCCGATGCATATCTTAAACTGGTGACATCTAAGATGTAATTTGAGAGTAAGATTAATAAGGATATTCTGAAACTCAATTGGTTTCTTTGCTCAAAAGATTAACATTTATGAACACTTTTTTCCCACCGATAGGAACGTTGGAAGGCTCCTCGAGTTCAAATCACATACAAATTGAAATAACAATAAGTAAAAAAAAATATCAAATTAATATATATATTTAAATATTAGAACATATCAATTTTCATAATACTCAAAGAGCCGCCTAAGAACGTTGCTTTCTCACACCACAATCCAAACACCGTGTTTTTTGTTTCTGAAAATCATCTGAACTTGACTGGAAGTTCAACATTTTGAGTAGTGTACTGACTATACTAATACGCCCGCATCGAAATTATCATTGAAATTGAATCTGGGTAGTAATCCGATAAATCTATATTCGATCGACGATACTCACACGGGCAATAATGGTCATCATGTTGAATACGCTTAGCGTAATATTACATCAAATGGTGTTATTGAATATACCACTACGTAATCCACTGAGGACATCATGCAAATGATTTTAAATGTGTGAATAGTTTACTAATCAACACCCGTATAGTTGTAACTATGCTTTATAAGCATTCAGGAGACCGTGGTTCGATTCTCGCTATGCCTTCAGGCAAGAGAGCTGCCTGTAAGGGCTTGAGCTTAGCCTACTACAACATTATGTTTGCCGTGTATCCAAAGCTAGATTTATAATGAATTTGCAGTTGGGTTAGGTTAGCTGCTTAACCTCTTCACCTTGATGTTTGCCGTGTACCTGAAGTAGATTTCTTTCTCATTTAGAGCATGCCCTCCCTCTATTCATTAATGTTTCTATAATGTGATTCATGCTCAAAGTTTTTTTAAGAAAAAACATTGTGGTCAATAATCAATTGTTGAATAAATTATTTGATGAATTACTATTGAATTATTACTATTATTACTACTATTGAGAGCCGCCAAAGACAAGGCATGAACCATAATAATTTATTATTAATATTGTCTCATAGTTATAGTAATGTATTTTGTTCGGCAATTCTTTTGCGCAATAAGCAAATACATATTTATATAGATATTGTCTACCGTATATAATTATATCATACGTTCTAAAGGGGCCCGGAACGGTCAGAAAGCCCGGGGTGCGATCGCACCCCGGCACCCCCAGCCAGTCCGCGCCTGCGATCTACGTCAAAAGTCATTAAATAATGTCTGATCAGACACCCACACACCCCTTTCGGGCGCGGGGCCATGGACCCGAATTTGTATTGTCGGGCCGCCACTGATTGCTAAGTAAAAAAATTGAGTATTAAATTAATATAGGTCTATATTTAGATATTGAAACATGTTAATGGGCATGTTCATAATTATAGCATATTTATACACAGAGAAGTTGATTACCAACTTTTGTAATCACTATATTATTGTAACTGGATAAACATACTATCTTCCTACTGATAAATTATATCAGGAGCTTCCTGCTCGAGAAAATATTACGCTAAACGAGCACTACAGAGTCTAAAGATCCACATAAAAGTGTGAAGGTTACCATAATAAACAACCTTTATTGGTCCCTGGCTTATAAAAAGTTTACAGGATAATAATCAATATAAAATACAATTGTTGATATTGATATATATAGAAATGAAATATAGTTAAATAAGTGAAAAAAGTAAGTGAAAAATTGAAAATTGAAATAAGTAATAATAATAAACAGTTATGCTTGATTTTTTGAAACATTTTATTAATTTTTTTTTTTTATCAATTAGAAAAGTTGGAGGTCAGAAAACTGAACCAAGAAAACAGAAAATATAAGAGAAAATATAATTACGTTCACTTTGATTAGAGTCGGATTTTACATGACACTTTCCAATGAAATTACAGATAAAATCCATGAAAAGGGGAATTTATCATGAGCACTAGAAATTGATTATTTTCAGCCAGAACAATAGTATAACAAACATGAATTACGAAATGAAGTAGGTTCATGCACCACTATATGATTCATGCCTGTGAGACAACTGGATTTACTGCGCAAACACACTACAGTTACTCCAGCTTTTATTGATTATTGATTTTCCTGTTTCTGTTACTGTTATTTCAAGTCAGCTGGTTGACGGGTTGATCAGTGGGCGATCCGAGCTCTATTCCAACTTCACAACTTTATTAACATGAGAGTCGATAAAGTAGCATGGCTACGGAAGGCAGAACTGCTTTATCGACTCTGATTAACACCTAGCTTATTTGCGAGTATGAATGAGCAGGTGATTATGAAATGTGATTATGAAATGTGATTATGATGGTAATTGTGAAAGGACGTTGACAAAAATTATGTGCTGTATGCGGGAGTTGACCCCACCCCAAACGTGACGTCAGTTTCTAAAGCGGTGTCTTAGCTGACTGAGCTATAGAGTACGACTCCGAGCTCTATTTCCGCTGGTAGCCGCTATTCATCGGGCCATCGGTCCATGTCACCACATGAGGACATTGTTGTTGTTGCTGCGCGCAACCTGAATTAACCTAACTGCGATCTAATCTAATTTATCTAATTAATCTAATCTAATTTTAGATTGATAAATTTTAATCTAATTAATTTATTGAACTTAACCTATCTTAACTAACCCAAATTAACTAACCTACCCAAACAAACATACTGAACTCATTTAATATAGACTTAAACTAATCTAAAACCTATTTCCGGTCTGATAGCCGCTTTGATTTCCGCCATGGTCGACCTTACGAAAAGATGTTCGGCATTGTTTCCCACATGCAATCATTAAAAGGATCACGGGTGTGGAACATGTCTCGACCGCTTTCTTCCCTCATCCAAAAACATGCACCCACATCCTATTTTTTATGATCTTCCCCAGGATAATCGAAAGTACGTGAATAGTATATAAAAGTAATTTTCTAAAAGAATACAAAAAAAAAACTGTAAATTATTTATTTGTATTCATCCTATTTCGAAGTGAATTTGGCAGCAAGGATGACTTGTCAGCATTTATTTCCAATTCTCTCTCTCTCTCCAGAAGCAAGTTTCTTGTGTACTGACCTGATGAACTGCTGAGTCGCGTTGCTCGTTAGGGACGTATTCATAACGTCGTTCAAGTCACATTGATTCGGCGTCGAGGGCTACTCGTTGGTCAGCTGGGTCATCATGCCGAGATGCAGAATATAATAGCAGTATAGGGAATATACAACAGACAGATAGTTGGTGGTATTTCCAAGGGTGGTTTCAACTTGGAGACGGGGAGTAGAGGGAACGAATAGGGACGTGCATAGATGATGGATATACCTATCGTATATATACATGGTATGGGGCAATTTAGGCCTACACTTACCACCGATTGAGATACTACAACATTTGCTCCATCATTTACGTTCAACGAATTTTTAAAATTTACGCGGATTGATTGATTGATTATTGTTTAACGACCCCACCTAGGTTATACGGGGGTACGAATGAGCGGATGATAATTAAATTATGAAGTGATGATAAGCGAAAAGACGTTTACAAAATACAAAGGTACAAAGGTATACCGGTACCGTATACACAATAATTATATTTATAAAAGTTCTATAAGTTTTTATAAATCCTATACTTGAAATATCAAGTGCCACGATGAACAAAGAGTTTGAGATTTCACATACAATATTTGATCCTTTTCTCATTCCTTCTCTTCCTGTCAACTCTTGTCCGAACCTCGTACAAGAATTGTCCATTACTGAATACATCTTCCCTCACTCACCCTACACCCTCTCATTCTTTTTACGTAACAAACAACTTAAGAAAGTTGTAGACAAAGTAAGGCATTTATGTTACATCTACTGCTATTTGTACCCATGAAGAAGTTGAAGCAAGTAGTAAAAGAAAAGAAAATAATACTTGATCCAATTCTTCGATTCATTGTCCAGACCCATAAATTGACTTTCAATGCTATATACCATGTTTCCAGTTTGCAGTTTGCTATATTTCTACGGACTATGGATGTAACGGTTAAAACTTTCAAAATGGAGTCACAGATACCCTCACCCAATCAGTTCTATCTTATCTGTAACTCTTATTTTCGTTAGTTCATGAAGAAGTAATAGCCCAAATAATATCGAGTAATAATAATAATTTGATACTTTTATTATTTTTATTTTCATCCAATAAATGTACATACATTATTACAAGACATTTATTACACTCTTGAGTGTCCACAAAACGCATTGAGGGTTTTTTTACTTGTGGAATAAAGTAATGATACTCTCTTCAAAGAACTCACTTTCTTTTATTTAATGAATAAATAATATCTAAAAGTCACGTTCAACTAGCGAAATCACATCAAATAAGAATACAATAGAATAAAAAAAAAGTACAATACAAATGAATTACAAATAAACGATAGACCCTATATATTTTACTACTAATAAAATAGTATTCCTCCGAAATTGTTCATACAAATACAAATTTGGTCTGAACGCCGTAAAAAATGTTATCATTTCATTTATTTATTTATTTATATATTCATCTATTTATCTATTTATTCATTTGTAAGTAAACGTAACATGCGCACAATTAGGAAAGCTGATTCCGCTTCAGCAACTGATATGGTCAAAAACTGAATTATAGGGCCTAATAAATAATGTAAATTTGCGTTGCAATAATCACACCATTCTATTTTAATTATCGTATTTCATTTATTCATTACATTTTCTTTTTGAACGTGGAAAGATGAAAATGTCAAGTAAAGTGTAATATTTCACACAAACAATATCGGCGACATCTATTTTATCTTGTCTTTTAGCTATATAACGCATATTTTACACGAATCTGTATTTTATATTCGTTTTTATCTTGGCGTACGTCACAATTGATAGTTAATCCTTAGGGTGCCACTACTGACAACTACACCTTATACCTTATATTGAAAATAAAATAAAGATTCAAACTCATAGCGTTCCACTCGGCGAACGTATACACTGCTTCCACCTATAGGCCCACAAACGTCGCAAGGGAGCAGTAGACGGTTATTTATTGGCTCGAGATTTCTGGCGATGTGAACCGGAAGTGGGGAAGATTTGTTCGGTTCTTGTTCCGGTACGAAACATCTTTATACGTTTCGTCGAATAACTGCCGGCATACGTTCACTGGGGCCACATTGACTGTAAGACCTAAAGGGGCGTATGAATTGGATTGATAAATTCCTTTGATTTCTGTTTGTAATTCAGTCCATTTGAAGTCAGATTATCCGAATGATTAATAAATGATAAATGTGATGAAATACTATTGACATCATGAGATGTGATATTGAGACAAACGGATTTCCGTATATACATATATTATATATAAATATATATATATATATATATATATATATATATATATATATATATATATATATATATATGAATAAAATCGATATATAAAACCGATCGTGATTCAGGCTGAGTCCCACGCGATAGTGCTGGACTTGGGTTTAGGTTAATATATATATATATATATATATATATATATATATATATATATATATATATATATATATATATATATATCAATGTTCACTTTTCCATTTCTACCGGGCTTTACGACCTACTCTGATGATGACAAATATATATTGGCGTCGGTGCACGATGCGTGAGTTAATGGGAAGATGAGATGAGTTGTTGTTTTATTTGGCGTTTTTGATAGTGAGAAGGAAACGGCTAAGGAGCCGTCTTAGTGCACCGAGAACTCCGAAAAACCTCCTGTCACGATGGTCGACCAAGGCGGGAATTGAACCCCTGTCTCCTGAATGACGATTCGGCGTGGTCCACCCATCTCAGTTTCTTTTTTTTTATATTGGTTTTAACGACGCACTATACTGATGGCTACGATCTATTGGCGTCGGTGGATGATGAATGAGATGATGGGATGATGAGGTGAGAGGTTATTTTATTAGGTGTTTTGGATGGTGGGAAGGAGTCGGTCGTGGCCTGTTGGTAAGGAATCATCCCATTATCAACCTGAACGACAGAGGGAAACCACGAAAAACCCCTGTTAAGAAGGTTGACCATAGCGGGAATCGAACCCCGGTCTCCCGAAGGACGATTCAGTGTGCTACCACTCGGCCACGCGTCTCGGTATCTCGGTATTTTATTTTTTCATTTATGATTATTGTTTGCTGGACGACTCCACCAACATCTAGATTATACGGGTGTACGAATGAGCAGGTGATTATGAAACTATGGAGTGATGATAGGTGAAAGAACAATTACAAAAACCCGTGTCTTATGGCCATGCCCTATGACTCAAACCCACGCGAACGATGACTTCAGTTTCTGAAGCGGTGCCTCAGCTGACCGAGCTACCGAGGGTGGCTTTATTTATGTTTATGGGACTATTTCAGAGGGTTGTTTGGCTGGCGTGTAAGCTATTAGCCTTCAATTATCAAGATCATAGTTATAAATAAATAATATTTCATTTCTTTTTTTTACTAAAGAAAAAAATCTAGGTTTACGCCAATATAGAAGTTCAATCGAATACACATCCTGAACTCGGCGCGCGATTGATCACGTGAAAATATGATTAATTTTGTCTTGAACGCCTGCACGCTCTTAAAATATTCATCTCCATCTGAATATTAATTTAATATTATATAGTTATAGAATATTCTTATTCTCCATCTGAGATTAGGTCTATAATTATGTTGTGGTTTTGAAAATATTTAACCTCAATGGTATATCTTATCAGAAAGAATGCTGTTTATAGAAGGATATGTTTGTAATAGATATCTAAATATGTTTGTAATCATTTAAGAAATATATTCAGTGAAAATGGAGAGTGTGCTGCTGCGGTTTTACTCCTGGACTATCTGCTGGAATAGCATTAGAATACAGTAGATAGTCACTATTTGAATATTTTTCACGATTAGGAAAAAAAATATATCGCAATGGTTGTGAGAAGGTTGTGGAAGTGTAAAAAAACTTACCATCTTACTTGATTTTTCAATTTCTCACCACTGTATAGCTATACGGTCCTACGCACCTGAGATATTGCACTGCGCTTATCTCTAGTATCTCTCATTTCTCTCTCTCTCTCTCTCTCTCTCTGACTCTCTCTCTCACTCTCTCTCTCACTCTCTCTCTTACTCACAAAAAACAATTTGTTCATAGAAATTCAAAAGAAGAAAAAATAACTTTTAATTGAGTCATCACTCGAACTAACTACAATTAAAAAATTGAGAAGATAACAATCGAGTTTCTTTTCATTATTTCACAAAAGACTATTGAAATCCAATTTTTGGTAATTGATATGTAAACCCTATTGATTGAATGAAAATATCAAAATTCTCTCTTTCTCTCTCTCTCTCTCTCTCTCTCTCTCTCTCTCTCTCGCTCTGTGTCTAATTTCATGGACGCGGACATAGCCCAACATTTCTCTCAACTTTCTGTGTGAATTGTGTGTTTGTTATTCATTGTTTGGATTGTGTAACAGAATTACGCCACGTAGTGTCGAGTTGGACGAGTTGTCAGTGGTACATCTAGGTATATATATATGTGTATTTTGTTGTGCTACGAATAATGTATATACTAACTAATAACTTAGTTAGAATGTTAGCCTTTGGCTACAGTTCGTGTCAAGGGACCTTTTCAGTGTGGATACTGTTATATGATGAGAAACACCAAAATAGCCACAGAAGCCCGCACAGAGTACGCACACCGTGAATCTAAATTATGGTGTGAATTGTGTTTTCAATCGTTGGTTATGTTTACGATTGTGTTATGAATAGAAACTTTTGACAGGAATATAATTTGGTTTAATTATTACATAAAGTTTCACTGGGGATTTCCCTTTATGACGGTAAATATCAGCTTACAGTAGAATGGGTAAAGATAAATGTACAAGGAACATGCATAAACATGTACAACTGGGAAAGAAAATGAGAACTGTATCAGATGTATAGTTGCATTAAATAAAACGCTCCGCCTGCGTTTGTTTGAGATCAGTTCTTAGCACCAGTGTTCGATTTGATTTTTTTTAATTGGTGGATGGTTACCCTGGTAATAATGTACATAGAACTAGTGTGTGGAGAAGAAAGAATTAAGTTTTTTCAGAATGAGAATGAAGCTTTTTCATTTATATTTATGAGTTTTGAGAGTTTTAACTGTACTGAACATTATGCTGGTCTGAACTATGATTGTGTATAATTCACGTCACACAAGTAACACGATTTTAAAAATACTTTTTTCCAGGCGTTCCCAGTACCCATTAGGGTAAACAGTTTCCGCCATTGTGGTTTCAGTTATAAATGATCATACAACTTGGACAATACAAGAGACATTCAACAAACACACAATAAGATACAGACAATATTTGTCCAGAATGCTCATAAAACCCTCAAATTTTATGATTACAATGGTGGAAAGATCAGTTTTTGGGGTGGTAAGATCGCCCTTGTGGTGCCCCGTCCAAACGATCCTATGTTTCATCCATAGCCTTGATTGGAGAACAATGATTTTGTATCAAGTTTCGATGTTATTAGAAAAAAAAATGTGTATGTATATAACAGTAAACACTTGGTATTTTTGCCATCGATTTGTACCTCACCGCGTACCGTTAGACACACATAAGATACAACCCAGTGTGAATGTTTATTAGGATGGATCAATAGTATTTTAGAAGATACTTTTCTGAATGATATGGCTAAATGACCTCGCTGTCGATGCGCCTTAAAACTCTAATATTCATTCATGAACCAGTTTTCACTACAATATGTTCAAACGGAAAGTCACAGCGATAATTCATACGTTACATTGACACTGAAAATCTGATGCTGTGGGTAAGTTCCTCTTAAGATATGTAATTAAAAAAAAAAATCGAGAGGATATATGAGAGGTAAAACAAATTACCGGTATGTGAACCTACATTTTCTGCTTTTTTTTTTAATTTTAGGCATCAGGTCAGGTTGTACCAATAATAAATTTGATGATTAACTAATAAACAGTGGATTAACTTGTTATCACCATTGGTTTTCAAAGATATTTTTGTATCCTAATTTCTGATTAGCTCAATATAGTTTCATTTAGTTCATATTATATTTAGTTCGTATGGTTCCATTTAGATCATATTATATTTAGTTCGTATAGTTTCATTTCATTTTCAATATGGTTTAAAATAGTGTACGTTTAGAAATGAAGTTTTTTGAGAATTTTCGCTTTTTTAACGTATGCAATAGGACTGGATTTGCCTTTTTTTACGAACAACTTTTGGATCTGACTCCACATTATTAAAAAAATACTCTTGATTTTTTCATGTAATCGAAACATTGAATACTGTTATATCACATGCTTGAACTATATTGCAATTTAAATGACTGCAACATTTAAAGAACATATCTCATAGTTCTATATTTCTATGTAGCACATATTATTGTTATAGCGTATTTCTCTGTATTATGTAGCCATATTTTTTAAAAACTGTAACGTACCGTACTGAAAAACTTCAAAAGAGTTCATGTGATGACATAAAATGTGTCTCTGCTTTCCTGATATTATTTGCCATTGTTATAAATAAAATCACTTTTCTTTTGTACGTCTTGTCAACATTTTTGTTTCGTGTGTTTCCTTTCCTCATCATTATCTGATAAATAATGATCATACAAATCAGAAATTCTCTTTTTACTATTTTAGTTTATGTTATTCAGATACATGAGTATTCAGAGAATGCTCGAGGCATGTTTTGCATGATTCTGTACCAGAGAATGCTGACTGAATAACAAGATCTCCCTTAGAAGCAAAACACTAACACTAACGTACAGGTCTACAATGGAAATAAATAAAATAAAAGGAAATCGAAGTTTCCACGAAATATTATTATGTGGGGCAGGCAAACTAAATTTGTATACAAATATGTACAGTTGATGTATATCGACCAAGGAACAAAGAAAGTGCTGTAACGCATAATAATGTGAAGACGACCGAAAGATGCTTGAAAAATATGTCTTCTGGGACTGTATTTCTGAGAAAAAATTCAGAATATAGAATCTCTGATCTTGAAAAAAAAAAGAATAAAAGAGTTGGAAGAAAGTAAAGTTTTTGTTATATTCATAAGTATGGTATATTTTTGATCACATAATTATTATATATTTTTTTGTGTTGTAACAGTTCTGCTCTCTCTTGTAGGTTTGGAATAATTTTGTTGACTTTAATTTAGGAAACCAGATTTCATTCTTCATGTATTTCATATATTATTTATAATATTTTGCTTCCAGACCAACATTTTATATTATACTTTCATTCTCTTCAACTTCAACCTCATTCTCGTGCTTTTCATCATTTTAACTCGGATATCTTGGAATGTGTCATTAATTATTTTGCACTTTATTGCCAAATAAACTGTTCATTTTTCACCATTATTCATTTATATCCAAGATTGTATTTTCTTCTTTCAAAACCACAGACAAGCCTTTATCAGGCTTTATGGATTTGTGAACATGTATATGTATTCATATTGGGAATCAATAAAAGAGATTTACAAAAAAAAGAAGCTTTCACCTTATTTGATTGGAACTATTTCGATTTTCAGGTGATTATATGGATATGCTATCAAATTGATTTTGTATGAACTCATAATTACGACGATTATCATGATTTCTTCAATTAATCTCCAATTATCATTCTACACCTTACTAGGCAAACGCGTTATGTGTTTCCGCGTTGATGGATGAGCTGGAACATATCAACTTATCTTTGGATTGGTTATTATATATATATACACCTTGAGATCCAAACCATTACATCACTGCCATCTTATTTTCCAATAATAATTTATATGATAATAAAGAAGGCTTTGTTTTAATCGTTTACAGTCAAGTGGTGACACTTGTTGCTTTGATTTAATAGGTATCTTAATAGCTTTGAATAATTGACACAAATAACATTATATATTTTTTTACATCGAAACGGCTGATCCGATTTGACTAAAAGTTCGGAATAATGTGTATCATTATCAGATTGAAATTCTCTGAAAATTTGAATCCTCTCAGATGAAATATTTTTCACGAATGTTTTCCTCTGGCTTATTCTAATGGGCTTTTTGAAAACTTTGGAATGAGTTTTCTCAGAAGTTGTTCAACCGATCGTGCCTCAAAACTATACAGCATCAAGTCAGATAGGGGTTCATGTGTGTGCCAAGTTTCAACTGATTTTGAATTTTTGTCTGACCTGTGGAGCGCGAACAAAAAAACAAAAAAACAAAACAAAAAAAAAACAAAAAAAAAAAAAAAAAAAAAAAAAAAACAGGCACTTTTTTTTCGGTATAGTGTAATTGAGTCTTCGCTTCGCTCATCCAATAAACCAGCTCAACAGCATTGAAAAACATAAAATATAAAAACAAAAAACCTCATCACTTTTGCTTCATTTTGGATGAATATATATAAGTGTTTAAAAATATCTCTTTCTTAGCAATGTTTTCTTCAAACAAACTCATATTTTTTTTGTGTCGACAAAATAATCATAATTATTTTTAAAGCGTGAATAATCTATTCAGTATTTTGATACAAAGAACAAACAATATTTCTCGCTCTTTGTTGAGACCTGACTCTATATTATGAGAATGAGGGTGTAAAGGGGAGCGGAAAATGAGAATGAACGTTTGGAATAAGGGTTGCCATTAAGGGTTTGAATGGGAACGGGGAAGAGGAGATGCAACCTGCAATATCATCCGTTCTCATTTGCCAATAGGGTGCATGATGTTTATGTATAAGGGGAGAACATCGGATGATTCGCATATGGAAAGAATGTTAAACAATGGTTTGTGGAAAATATAAGCAAATTTAGTAACAATTCTTCGAGCGCGAATCCGAAATATGTATACTAAATAATATGAATATCCATAGCCAAGCTATCAACTATCACTTTATAAAACCATTTCATGGTCTAATAGACTAAAAGTCTAAAACATGAAGTTTTGAGTCAAGTCAGTAATATACATTGAATACTTAAGCCGACGTCAGTGACATTCTAATCAACAGTTGCAACAATTTTTAGTTTTTATTCAGATTCATATATTTTTCTCATATTCTCAGTCTTTGACACGGATAGTAGGTTCATTTTTCAATTATAAATGAGCCTTCATCACCTCTTTGTCACCAAATGTTTGTTAAACTAAGGACAAAAACTAGTTCAGCCGAAATGGAATTTTTTTCTTCTATTTTTTCTTTTCTTTTTTTCTATTATTATTATTCTTATTATTTATTATTATTTCTTATAACCATCCTGTCATCAAATTTCTCTCTCATAGTAGACAATTTTTCAAAATTCACATGTACTCTACCTGATAAAAGTACAATTAGTAAATTAAGTAGTCTAAACCTGGTACTCAAGTATGGTTTTGTATATTAAAATTAAGCAATTATGAATATCAAATTACATACATTATTATTATATCTGATCTCTTGTCACTTTCGCACCTCCTACAACCAATCCATAGTTTCGTTTCACTTCATTTTTGCATGCATACGTCGCAGGTGTTTCTTTACAGCAGTTAATGCAATTACAATATCGTGGTTGCTAGCTGTTGATCCGTCTGGAGCACGTGACCCGGAAGTATAACGACATTTTGTTCTGTTATTGCCCCGCTTGCTTACTGCCCCTCATCCATATTCGGAACATCTCTGCCTCGTTATTCAAAACTTTGCACCAGACGCCGTTTGCGGGGGGTGAGTTTCCTGGTTGAGAGTGTTTGGGGGAGGGTGGGGGGATGAGACTCACTACGCTCTTGTCCTTTTTTCTTTACTTTTACGTGAAAGGTGCGTTAGGGAATATGATCAACTATATGACGAAAAAATATCGAATACTAACTTTTTTGTTTGGGATTTTACTGATATAAATGTCCGTGCTATATTTTTTCAATAATATTTGTGAATGTGCAAAGAAAAATTCACATTTTTGTAAGAATGTTCAAGAGTGAATTGTTTTGAATCAACTTGGAAGTAAAAATCTTTCGCACATTGTAAGATACAGATTAATTTTTAGATATTGAACAAAAACCTCTGTTCACCTCTCCCAAAATCATTTCCATTTAACATTATTCCACAACATCCCTTATATTTTTATATGCCGTGCTGCAAGTTTAATGGAAGTGCTGGGTTGACAATTATTTCTTCAGTATCCATTGAAGTTATGTTCATCTTTCCATCCAAATTTATTTTTATAAAAAAATCGAGGATTCCACGCGAAACTGTTCAAGTTTTAAAACAAGTTGTTCTATCGTTTAATTTTCATCTGTATTCTTGGTTTTACATAATACAGTTTTTTGTTCAACAATTCGTTGCATGTCACACGACGCAATTAAAAACGTATTCACTTGAATATCCAGCTAAACCCTGCTTGTTTTAACTTGGGTTTAACAAGGTATTATATAGTCATACATGTTCTTAGAATATTAATATAAAAGAAAGGTAAATACAGTTATTCAGATTATACTTTGATTTGTTTTTCGTTTTCCAGTAATTTTTCACTTTTGTTTATTCTCTTTTCATTTGAATCTTGATTGCCATTTTATTCAGCAAGTCATATTATAATTATCTCATCTATTTAGAATTTCCATTCCATATTTTCCTAAACAATATTTTGTTATAATATTATTTGAACGGTATTTTGAAAAGTAACACATTTCAGATTTAAAATTGCTTGTGCGTATACGTGGGAAGAAGCTCTACACGATGTTATTAGAGAGTTTCTAAATCTCTTTGCACACTTTGCGCATATTTAGCCCCCTCTTCTCAAGTTTCCCCCGCCACGCACCTATACTTACTCTCCCTCCCTCCGCTGTCCCCGCAATATGTATGCAGATTCTTATAAGCTGAAACTTAACAGAATATCGGCATAGACTTATTTGTGAATTATTGCTGACTTTTCTTTACAACCACTTTGTCAATCATAATAATTATTCAAGTAGTACAATATTTCTTGGACTTATGCATCATGGAAAGGTTGAATATTGAACTTGTTGTATAACTTACTCGATTATTGGTTTATTTTGTAGGGTTAATACATTTCATAATTTAAATTTTTCAATTCGTGATACAGATAAATGAGTAGCGACTGCATTTACTTATATATTTGAAATACTTTTGTTTGAGTCGCTGCAAGTCTTTATAGCATGATGCTTAATGGCAGCGTAATTTCTGAAATCATTTACTCTGAAAAAAAATAATGCGATTGAGTAAACTCCCGTTCATTGTAGTTTGTGATGAAATACTGAGTTTCATTGAAGTGACAAATAATTTTCAAATATTATCAGATGAATGTAGCGAAGACTTCCGTTCAATTTACCGAAAAAAAATCAGGCTTTGTTCTTATGTTTTTATTTTTGTTTGTTTGTAATTTTGTGCGGGGCATACAGGTCAGAATAGAGTAGGTTTTAATAGGTTTGGATTGTTCTTCAGAGAAATCGGTCGAACAGGTTTCCGGGAGAAATTCGGAAACTTTGGAAAATCCCCCTAATAATAACTCAGAAGGAAAATACTTGGAAAACAAAAATCTCTACAATTTTCACTGAATATATAAAACAGTATCATACATATTTTCAGTGATTTTTACAACAATCGGATGTGAAATAATTAAGAAAACGCAATTAAACTATACATTTCATCGAATTTTGATCAATTGGGTTTGCAAAGTACAAAGGCGAGAGGTTGCACTACAAATATCAACAAGTTGCAGGTGAGGTAACGTTGCAGGTAACGTTTGAAGTTATCCAAGGTCTGTAAATATAGATTGAGTTCAAAGAACATTTTTCATTCTATAGATTTCCATACTTCTAAGATCACAACACATATACTGCGTTTTCATAATTATATAGTTATCTTAATGATGTTTTCCAAACGAGTAGATCGCTGGGGCTTTGACCTGCTTGGTGCTGCCATCTGTGTCGACGCCGGAAACTTCGCAGTGTTTGCGGGGGATATTTAATTGATCACCACACTTTTTCAAAGCGTGGAACGTTCATCAAGTAAGTAATATTATAAGATGAGAGAATATTGCCAAATATTGATAAAAGTATCAAGTAATATTGGAGTTGACATTTTTACCCCGTCTAATTTTAGAATGTAATAATATTTGAATATTGTTTCATCCCACATAAGAACAGTATGTACATCAGAATAAAAATGAATACATACAGTTCCATCTGATAATTAATTCAATTGGATCATTTATAATACTAAGATACATTCACTTGCCATAAATAAGCACATTATAACTGAAGTGAAATAAATGCTAGAAGACTTCAATAACTATTTGTTTCAGCGCTTTAATTTGCTGATTCTCTTTCGAAAGAGATAAAATTTATTCATAGATGGAATAATTTATATGTTACATTCCTTAGTAATGGTAAAGTGTTCTTGCTCCATTGATGGGAATTATTAATCAAGTGAATATTAAAATCATTTCAAAGAATATTTTATTGTGAATTATTAAACGTTGATTGAGTTGAATACTTTTTAAGAAGTAAATTCAAGTTTTTAGTATTTTAATATACTAGTGAGAACCATAGCACGAAATTACTCCCAGACTTCCAAGTTCCTAGACGTTGATCTTAAAATATTAAAAGACAAAAAGTTTTTACGAAGAAAATGTGATTGAAATCAAAGAGTTATTACATCATCGTAAGAGAAAATGTAAATTCGGCAACTCGCTTCAAGACCACATTGAAGCTCAATTAATACCTATCTACAAAATCTCTCACTTCAGATTTTATTATGACTTTTTATTTTACCCCTCTCTTCTAGAAACGAAAAAAATCTAATAATAAAATTGAAAGCGAAGGAAAAAGATTTTGATAATATGAAGATTTCTTCATCTCGAAGACGTGGATTTTGAGTAGCTAAAGTTCGATAAGTCGAAATGTGTCAAGTCGATATGAGTTGAACTAAAATTTCAACGTCAGATGTTTAAACATTCGAATTTCGAGTATTCGACAGCGTGGAAAAGAACGCCTCTTCTCAAATCTATTCTTTCTCCCTTCAATTTGCAGTGGTTTCGCACGAGCTATGAAATCATATTATTCAATTATTATCTTTCCGATATTCGATATTGGCCTGCGTCGTTTCCGATCGCGGTGATTATGCGATACTGTATTTCCTTCCATATTACCTTTCGTATCCACGTGACAAAAGAATGTGGGATTATATTATGACATAACGTATAGAGTCTACGGTCGTTTGGTTGTATGGTGGTCTAGAGTTTCTAATGTAATATTAAAGCCTCGACATCTCCAAGCTTTATCTCACAATCTTATTGTTATCTACGTTTATGGCTTCTATGTAAGTATTGTGTAGATATAGAGTGTAAGAAAAATGTGAGAAAATGCTATCATTACAAATAAATTAAATGACTACTCAATGCTATTATAAGGTCTACTGAAATCTGTTCATTCTTTTTTTCATAGTGAACCATAACTTTATTTATTCAATCATATAATATATCAGAGCTGAATTTAAGTGGTCGATCAATAAATTATTGAGAAGAGTGTTGAGAGATAGTAACAATGTCGTTTTATAAGTAATTATTCAATGTTTCCATCATTATCACGGTTATTATAAAATAACCCCTCGTTTTGAAAACAAGTTGCGGTGAATTGAATTTTGAATTTAATGAATTGAACAAAACTTGACCAATGCGAGAAGTACGTAGCTTTCTTCCTGTATTTGTATGATATATTTGTACCCGGCACTTCCACCCATATTGTAAGATATAGAGAAAATTGAACAGAATATTCTGAAATATATAGTCCTTTCGTAATATTTTTTTCCCTGCATTTTTCTACTGATACAAGGTTATTTACTATACAAATGAGCGGGTGATGGGTGAACGATATTAAAAAAATTAAATTCCTGTATACTGGAAACTCAAACTTACTTCTGAATACATAACTATGGTTTCTAAAGTAGTGTCTTAGCTGGTTCAGCTAGGCGGGCTGCTTATATGTTACTTTCTACCAGTATCAATTTTGAAGCCCAATTCCAACTGATACATATTCAATCCTGAAGTTATTTTCATCAAATCATTATATAAAATGGGATTATAAACCGTCAGAGCAACTGATAAGTTATTTAGTTGGTAAATGACAGTCATAAAAATCTTTACCCGACAGCATGTTTCATTATTATAGAGTAACCTCTCATACATAATATATTATCTCTGCATACAACAAACATTTACACATAATATGTTGGTCCATGACTTTGTGATAGATCGTTTGCGTGTGAAACTAAACCACGCTTCAACCATACATACCCCTATATTTGTCGCAATTGAAGTTTATATTAGCGTGTACTTCGTTTTGTTGATGTGAATATTAAACAAAAGCTTGCGTATCTACAGACTATATTTTATTAATTTGTTCTCTTTGTTGATTGGTTCTACTGTAATATCAACTAGTAATATACCAACTGTAAACATACGATTGTGTTCATAATCAGTGTTGTGTATAGAATTGGTATGGAATTGTGACATCAGAAAAATCAAATTTCAAACTGTCATTTCGTCGCGTTCCCTGCATTACTTCTACACATACAGCTACCAAAATCAATGATAGTTTATCTGGTTAGGTTATCGGCTGGTAATTACTCATTCAACTAGATTTGTAGAGAACACGATAGATGTTCAATTTTTCCATTACCGTTTAAAAATAAATTAAAGATTTCAATACGTTTACAGAAATTTGGGAATGAGTTTCAAACTTAATCTATCACTAGGAGAACGTGTTATAAGTTTTAAAACAATGTCGACAGTACGGTTGCCACTTGGACACAGTATAATAATAGCAACAAAATATAAATAAGAAAAAACATCGATACATTAATATTATCTTTAAGCTATCCTTAAAGTAAAATGATTGGAAATAGTCCCGAATGATATACCCATATTAAATACCTATTATATATTCTTAAAGAAGGCCTTGTTTCAATCGTTTCCACACCTGTTGCTTGGATTCAATTGGTATCTTAAGAGGTTTGAGTGATTTAAAAAATTACATTATATATTTTCTTACATCAAAACGACTGATCCGATTCGGGTGAAAGTTCGGAATAATGTGTATCATTATTGTATTAAAATTTTCTGAGAATTTGAATTCTCTTGAAAAAAATTCTGTTATTTCTGTTATTCTGATGGGATTTTTGAAAACTTTGAAATAAGATTCCTCAGAAGTGGTTGAACCGATTGCACCTCAAAACTATGAAGTATCGAAATAGATAATGACACTTGTGTGTGCCAAGTTTCAACTGAATTTTCATTTCCAAAACATGTATTTTTTTTTTAGTATGGTGAAATTGAGTCTCACTTTACTCATCCAACAATGCTATGCTATGCATGATGCGGATTGATGCCTATGCTTTGGTGATAAATTAATTCACCCAAAATTTCACTACAGTCTAGAAAATGAACTGAATTTTCCATCTTTGGAACTCCATCGCTCATTTTAACAATAATGTGAATCTAAATACTCATAGACGCATACAAATGTATTTTTCAAGAAATTTATTTATATTGGTTTTTCACAAGAGTTCAAGTTCTCACGTTGCATATTATTGTAGATAATTATACCATGAGATTTTTTCCATAAATATAAGTTACTGACATTATTCATGATTATATTCACTACTAAAATATATAAAAATTGATAAATAACATAACAAGACTAATACGTTTCCGTGAAATTATATATTTCAGAATCAAAGTTTATGTGATGCATTTTATGGTTATTCATCTTCTCTTTCAACGCAGTTTGTAGGACCATTATTCCTTCTGAATTGATAACTAATCCGATTTACAATAATTACCCATGCATTCAGTAATTGTATTCAAGGCATTCTAATTAGGAACATACAAAAGAAATAATCCGCACCATCCACTCGGAGATTCTGCTTATAAGTGATATGTGAAAAAGAGAGAGTGAGAAAGAGAGACAAAGAGGGTGAAAGAGAGAGAGAAAGAGAGATGTCAAGCTTGTGCTGCTGGTCGTTAGTAAACAGTGGGATTAGATGCAGGATTAGAATAGAATAAAACACACAAAGAGAAAATTAGCTGCAAAAAAAGCTAATGATAAGTTGGAATTAGATTGAGAGGAGAGAAAAATCCGTATCATATAGGCCTATAATATGGAAAAATTATATACGTGAAATAAATATGTATTTCTGTAGATCTTCGGAATGCGAGATACTTACGCTCACACTCTGCACTTACTGAGTTATATTATGATAATACGTAGCAAATCAACATTGCCTTCTGTTTCAACATTTCAAACATTCATTCTGGACTTTTTTCATTTTAGCATTGAGATGAATAATCTCAGAATAAGAAAGATAAAGATAAGAAGAAAAGCAAAAAATATTTTGAAAATGATCATGGTTAGCTGTCTATCATAATTAGCTGGTGAAATTTCCAACTCATAATTGACGACTCAAAATAGGCATGGCTTCATCAGTCCGCCAGTTGTATCTATATCATTTGTGGTCATTTGAAATTACCCCATTGGATATTTGAATTTCACTACAGTTTCAACAGCCCTGTTGATTGGACAGTATGATTTGTGACGTCAAGGGGGCGGAGACATGCAAGTCGTCAATTGTATCATTACTCTACGCACACTTTACACCATTACACTTCACTTATTTCAGACATAATATGTTCGAATAGGCTGGTGGTAGAACTAGTAGACGTTTTTCCAAAGGTCGCTTAGAAAGATTTAAAAGTATCGAAAAAGCGGTACTTTTGCTATACTTAATTTTAATACATACAATGTTGTGTATAATTGAGTTCAACTCAAGATTGAGTTCGATGTTGAAAACAATATACTCAACTATTCCTAAGAGCATTATTTGAAATTCTTGCAAAACTTGAGCACATACTATTAAAATTTAGTTTCGTTTTATTCTTAGTCTATAAAGTTTGTTGTGGTATATTCAAGTTATTTTATTGGACCATAAGGTCCATAACGGGTTTATAGTTCTTCGTCTCTCCGTGAAGATAAATATACATTATACACCTAAATATGAACAAACATACATAATGCTCAGTACCAACTATGATTGCCGGAAACTTCCTATTGTCATTGATAAAGAATATGTCGAGACATCCGTTTGAACATTTATAACTGACAAGACTGCGTGCTTAGACGCCGCGACGGTGGCGCCATTGTGTTTGAAGTTTCTTTTTTGTTGTTGCGGATACAAATTGAATTGTGTCAGTTATGAGATAACGTTGTTGTTGGTGTAACGAACCAATCGGTTTGTCTTATGATGTTATTCTACAAACTACGGTACAACTGGAGGGGGATAGAAAGCGAGATTTGCAATATATTATAACTTCTTAGTAGGCGGGAGAACGATATTTGTATTGTTGAATGTGTGGGTGAGATGTGGAAACCATAGGATTAAAATTTGTCTTCAAAATGATTGAACCGATTAGTCTTATAAATTGTAGAAATGTTAAGAAAAGAATGGAATTCAAGAAATAATAGGCCTAATGAATTTTAAAAAATTTCAGAATATTGTTTTATGTCATTTCTCAAGCATTGTTGGAAAAAAATTCTCATGAAAAAAAATATAAGGGAATACAATTACAATTACAATAGTTACAAAATGTCATCATCATCAATCAGTCTTTACAATTTCTTGATTCCTTCCTCATGCATCACAACTAAAATTTCATGTAAACGTCGTTAACGAGCAAGATTTGACACTGAAATTCAATTTTAATCCATTTAAATTCAATTCAATTAAATTTTATCATATGAAACGAATTACTGGCATCCTATTCCCTCAAGTTCACCACAGTTCAAGTTTTATACTGCTTCCCTCTTGAGTGCGTCGGTTGTTATTCTTGTTCCTCAAACACATATAAAAACGTAATTGATTTTTTTCGGAATCACAAAGTTCGGTTACTGTTTATCAACGCTCAAAAGTTATTCGAAGAACCAAATCAATATTATTCAATATACGTAAAACCAACACAATTTATACTTTTGTTGTGTACTGAAACCATATTACGCGGGTTTTGCTGAGTTGCTTTGATTACGCGTTGAAAGTTTGTATTGCAAAAACAATATTGTTTTTTGAAAAGCATATAGAAATTTATACTTCCATCCAACTTTCATTCACATTTAGAAGTAGACATTTATTTGCTTTTCATTAATTTTCAATGTTCACCAGTTTTTGAACCTTTCGAAACAGTATGAAACGTTCCTTTGATTAATTTTTCTCTCTCCAGTACCACTGGCGTTAAAATATAAACAAATGCAAATCTAGTCGTTGTTTTCTGGTAACGTATTTTGAGTATACACTACATGTACTGTATGTAATGTACTTCTATCTATGGGAGAAGATCATCTACTAAGGCCCTGTTTTACGAAACTGGATTAGGCAATAGTTAGTGGATTAACTTGTTAACACCATTGGTTACATATGTTTTTTTCGTACCTTTGATTAATAGTTAGTGGATTAGCACCCTAACTAAGATTGGCAAAACCAGGCCTAACTAAATAATTGTAAAAACTCGAAAATTGAAGAACCTTCTTTCTTGGATATAAGTATATCATATATTGTTCATACGTATATCTTGAACAAAAACTAATAAAATGAAAACCGATAGTGAAGTGTAAGTGATTCAGCCCCTATCGACCTAATAAAACATTTCTATGTAACGTTCCAACCTGTGTGTAATGTTGTTTTTTACTGGTACTGCAGTGTAATTGAGTAAATTTATACTTACCTTTCAAGCTTGTCCATTTATTCATTTGTTGTTGTTTGTGTCTTCATGAGTGTATGTTTGAGAAATGTCACTTGAAGTGCTACCTGAAATATGCAGTTATATTTGATAAAATACAAATTGCAATAAATATATATTGTCAATTTTAGTGTTCAAGTGTATAATTTCACTGTGTACAGCGTGGTGTAGCTGTCCACCACCGATATAACTTGAACATGTGATGAAGTGTAGTCTTATTTTTTGATGAGTAGTGTTCACAATATATATTATGTACAGTGTATAGTCTAGTATGGACAGAACTTCCATTCTGTATTGTTGATAGAGTAATATTTTATGATCGTATTCGTTCGTTTCTTTTTGAATTTCATTTATAAATATTCGATCATTTTTATTATGAAATTCAACGTATATTAGAAACGTAGCATAATTCACTTTTCGTATATGAAATTCATGTCATGAATGCACTGCATCTATGCACATTTGAGAATCTAAAATTTTTTTTATCGCCAACTTGATTTTTGTCAACAAAGTAATAGTAATAGTGATAGTGGTAGTTTGGAAATATAAAATTCTAGTGATGGTGCGTAACTTATTTCATAATACTCAGGTTTATACTGTACATTCCATAGCTTTCATCAATCATCACTTTCCTTGCCGGAAATAAGAAACATCATTTCAATGAATTATTCACTGAATGTGAATTATTTATTTTAAACTTTCTCACTGCGATAAGGTCTACTATAGTTTATTAGTACTATGTTCAGATGATCAGATTGCTCACTGTATGACCCCACCAACAGACAGGTTATTTGGGGTAGTATCTTCATTTTGATCAGAAGTCAACAATTTAAATCATAAATAGATCCGCGCCTAGCCAACGGCACTATTTATCACAGGTGGGATTTGTAGTTGAAGCTCACCTTATTTAGATTTATGTTTAAATTATATAAGTACTAATTAATATTGATGGTATACATTTTATAGAATGAAATTTATATTAGAAAGCAGCATATATAGTGTAATAGCATAGGTATAGAGTGTATATCAAAACATGAGTCAGAAATTCAAATAAATAATGTCTACGCTACTAACCAAAATGTATCTTTAAAAATGTTCAAAATATAATTTATTCGAGGGCTGTTTGAAATTATCTCCCTTTCATTGCAGGATGATACATGGTGACAGATGGGATTTCACTAACTAGGCAGCTAGGCTTACACTGGAATGAAAACGTATAACTAAATCGCAATAATGAAACAAAGACAGAAGTGGAGAGGGCTTTTAAAAACGGGAGAAAAGTTTTTAAGTACTTCTAATTGTGTAATAAATCACACTTTTCAACGTCAGTTTGTAGAAGAAAAAAAACATAAAATGACAATATCCTGCTTTTTAAGGATTGTTTGTTATACGTATCCGGTAACGTATAAATTACGACATTCTTATAAATGATTAATTATTTTTCATTCTTATTTACTAACATTTGAAAAAGTATATGATTCTAGGTTGTATTTTAGTACCAACGATCTAGCGAACACGGTAGTTGTTTTGGAAGAGATAAAAAGAATTAAGTAGTAATGAAAAAAAATCTGATAAAACTGTAATCAACTTCTCTATCAAAGACAATCATATTGCATTTTCAACGAATCAGAGAAAAAAATTCAAATTTATACAGATTACGGAATGCTTTTCCATTTTTCTGTGGTTCATAGACCGGTGGAGGGCTAGTGAACTCGTCTCTTTAGTTTGTTGGAATGATGGGAAGGAATGGGTCGTGGCTAATATTAAGAACTCACCTCAATGACAATATGAGCCCACGGGAACCCACGAGAAATCTCTGTCAGTATGGTCGTCCATGGGTCGTCCATGGCGGTAATCGAACCTGTGTCCTCTGAATGACGGTCCAAAACGAAATCCGGTCGACGATAGCCACTGGTCCACCAGTCTCAATTTGAAACTATTCAGATGTAGTACCTTTATGGAAACCGATAGGTTGATTGAAAATGAGTTGGTAATAGTTCACTCAATCGGCTGAATAAATTGGCTATGAATAATAAATAAGCAATTGGAGAATTTCTTGCAATCACGAAAAAAAGTAAATCAAAGCCTCCTCATCACATTGACTTATGCTATAGGAGATAAATATTCCCTTACTTTTGGTCAGTATGTAAATAGTGTTTGTGTGAATAATCTTTTTTTTTAATATCATGAAACTTGATACACAATCATTGTTCCCCAATTAAGCCTATGGATGAAAAGTAGGATCGTTTGGACGAGGCCCCACAAGGACGATCTCACCACCCCATATATTTAAAACCAACGAACTTCAACAAGAAGAATAGATTCATCAAATACATACTAAATTTGTCACATACATTTTGATCAAATATGAAGATATAATAGCTCTAATATATTAGAAGGCCATCATTATTTTCCCTATATTCCAGTAAAAATGATGGGCTTGGAAACTATTGAAATAATGCCATGATCGAGTACATGTTTGAATAATTTGGATTGAATCATTTGAATTTAATATGTTTTTCAGCTGTATACGAAAGAAAACCACATGGTATATATTGGTAATATATGGCAAGGTAATAATAGTTTTCCTGTAAACAAATTAATTAATTTAATAACTCTCACATCTGTCTATATGTATCCATTTCCAATCTTCAATTCGGTAATGTGATTGTTTCAAACGTGCTGAAAATAACCTCATCCCATTTGCATCTCTATTAATTGGATTTGTTCATCTTTCACTCTGGATCTTAATTATCATATACCCACCATTCTTCTTTATCTCCAACTTATAACTAGAGATTGAACTGTTTCATTATTTTGAAAACTCGAACGTGCAAGAAATTGACTTATTATCTCTCTGAGCTTTCTCTTATAAAATAAAGTGAAGTAGGATTATCGACGTACAATCGCTCCGAGGCTTAACTCCAACAATGGAAAGTGCATTATCACGTAAAACTGTCACTGCCTTGACTGATGTTTCTTTCATTTTTTCTCACAATCAACTATTTTGAATGTATTTCACACCCACCCGCCTAGTGGTATCTCCCCCAATATCTTTTTTATTTGGTCATCCATTAACTTGACGACTTTGTCTTCATAGCTTGTCTCGAGCTAATCTTCTGCGTAACTTTTCCACTGCAGAAAGACGCCGTTGACTTGCACATAGTAACCCGATTATCCGTGAGGGGGGGGGGGGGGGATGATTCATTGTTAACTGGAGACAATAAAATGCAAGTGATTAAGATATTGACAAATATTTGAAAGAAGGACTTACGGATGATTAATGATGTCAATCAATTTTTTATCATAACAGTAGACCTGGATGTCGTGTAAAATTATACTCATAATTTTTGATATTAAAAATTGATTTTACCATACACCATTCCCATGTTGTTGACATTATGTATACCCTAAAAAAATTTAGTGTGACACGTTAATTTAATTAATGATTAAAAATGGCAATGTATTTGTGTAATTTGAATTAAAAAAAAGTCTTGTAATCTTGAACCTAATGCCTCACATAAAAACTAAACCAGACAAACTATAAAACTTGATATTAAAAACGAATATTCTCATTTCCCAAACTTCGGAGTGAACTAAATTCATATGAACCAATTCAGTGGATTTAATAAAGTGAACGAAAAATGAGGTTATCACATCACTTTCAAAATTGAGAATATTACTTCTCTGCATTTCTATTTGAAAAATAAATTCACAGTGGATACTTTAGAAAATTGAATGTTGGTTGGATCGAATCGTTTTGAATTGTAAATATTTGCGTCCTCATCTCTATTCAACAAAGCGGCTATACGTAACTATTTTGGTGAAGTAATGTGTTTAACTTGATTGTGGGTCTGTCTACTTTAAATGCCGATGTCAAAAGGAATAATATCAACAATGGGCCAGACGATTTGACAATCACTTAACCAAAGCTTTCACATTGATTGATGTTGTGTTACGGTGAATACATGAATACCAACACACAAACAAGGAAAAAAGCATTGTGCTATTTGAAGAGTTAATATAAATTACTCTACTTGTGGTTGATTTATTTACTGTGATCTTTGACTTGAATATTGTAAAATCTAATATCTTTGCGTGATGAAAAATTGGTGGAAATATTCAAAACTAATGGGAATACAAATCATTCGAAAATACTGATGCATTTCAAAATGTCAAGTGCGCAATTGTAAAAAAGGTGATTTATAAGAAATATAATTCACATATGAGATTTTCAATGGATTCAGAAATAACAATTGTGTAGATGTACGAAAATTTCCTTTTTAAGAGCCCGCATCTTAGCTGAGCATGTTTCTCTTCGAAATGCTCGACCCAAGTTCGATGTGCGTTTAAAAGTTTAGTTTTCGGTTGAAAAGTGAAGAAGGGATAATATTGGAAGAATTACAGTAACGTACCACCGCTAGATTGGGGAGTTTTTCACTTCATAATTTGAACAAGAACTAGTTACATTACACATTTTGGCCAAGGAAATTGGGAAAACTGTAGAATAAAAGGCGAGTCAGAATTTTAAATATTGATAAGCAAAGTTAAACTCAAGTATGTGCGTTTGTAATTTATTTCTACTATTATTTGGTAACCGGAAATTAAGCAATGAAAACCATCAAATTAGTCAAATTTTGATTCAATTATTGCTCCATAATAAAATTATTCTTCAATTTTCGACTAGGCAAATCCAAGTGTGAGGGTATTGTTCATTCATTGCATTTTACTGAAAGTCCGTAGTGTTTGTAGTTCTGGAGATATATGTGGCGAAAGTTCACCCTGTAAATCTGTCCAAGATGCGGGCTCTCAAAGTATGAACAGTTTTCCTTAAAAAAAATATTGAAACACAGTCTTACCGAAACTCGCCTGCGTCATGGAGCTAGCTCGATCGAACACATCACGGTTCTATCTCTACTCGGGCGACCTGCCACTTTTTCGACAAGTTCGTTAAACAACTTTCACACAACAATTCATTCGTCAAAGCACAAGTTCATCCCGTTTCATTTTTTTAAAAGAAACAATATCATATCATTCAACGTGACATGATGAGTAGTCTGTTCCATATAATATTATCATACTTCCAGTAATAAATACTATTTTTTGTAACGTGCCCCTCGACCAAAACAGTGTATGTAAGTGTATTTTGCCTTTTAAACATTGAATATACTATAATTGCATTTTAAAAGTTTTTAAAATATGAAATGCAATTATTTACAGTCCACTTGTTGCCCAGGATATAACAGCATAGCGTGTAGTGTATGTAGCATGAACTGAGCTGAAGCAAGGGTTATGATTGTAGAGCTCGACAGTCGACTAGTATAGGAAACACCGTGTTCGGTTAACAGCGATTTAATGAGAACTCCTGAAGGGGCTATAAGCACGTTTAGTGGTGTGTACGAGCGGATAATACCTACTAGCACTTGAATCTATGTCCTCATTTAGAACATTGTTGTGCGTTCTGTGCTCTATTGGCTCGCGAGCAGAACAACGAGAATAATTATTGTGACAATTTGCAAGGTATTCGCACGTTCTCTCGTACTCCCGTACCCTTTCACCTCGAACACCCCCCCCCCCCTCTCTCTCTCTCTCATTCTCTCTAATTATCTCTCCAATTATCTCTGTTACTCTCGTCAGAATTTCTGTGTCTCTCTGAATTTGTCTCATTTGACCTCTGTCTCACTCTCTCTCTCATTATCTGATTGCTCGCACTCTCTCTCTCTCTCTCTCTCTCTCTCTCTCTCTTCGATATTTTTCTCTTCCTTCAAGTCATTCTCACTCCCACACACTCTCTCACTCTCTACCCACACGTTCGTACTACCCTATTTCCATCTATTCATTCATTTATTTATTCATCTATTTGTTAATTAGGCAATTTATTCATTTATTCACTCATCAATCATCTATATACTTGATCTTCTTTCGTTTTCAACATTCTCAAACACATGACACATTAAAAACATTCACATTATTGGATGAGCGAAATAAATACTCAATTTTACCGTACTTGAATACAACTATTTTTTCTTTTTCACGTTCTACAGGTCAAACGTGAAGAAATATTTTGATGAAATTTGGCGTGCACATATGTCATCATCTAACTTGATACTGTTCAATTTTAAGCTAAAATTGGTTAAACTTCTTATAGAAAAGGTTATCTTTCAAATTTGAGAAGATTCATGAGAATAATCCAAGAGGGAAGGTGAGGGAAAAAACTCAACTTGAAATCTTATCATATTATTGATGAAATATCTGAAATAAACATGTAGTAACATGCGAACTCTCTCTCTTTCTCTCTCTCTTTCTCTCTCTCATTTAAATGTGAATACATTTATGTATATATACGTATATATGTATATATATATATATATATATATACATATATATATATATATATATATATATATATATATATATATAGAGAGAGAGAGAGAGAGAGAGATAGAGAGAGAGAGAGATAGAGAGAGAGAGAGAGAGAGATAGAGAGAGAGAGAGATAGAGAGAGAGAGAGAGAGAGAGAGAGAGAGAAAGAGAGAGTGAGAGAGAGAGAGAGAGAGAGAGAGAGAGAGAGAGAGAGAGAGAGAGAGAGAGGAGAGAGAGAGAGAGAGAGAGAGAGAGAGAGAGAGAGAGAGAGAGAGAGAGAGTGAGAGAGAGATAATGATTGTGAGAGAGGGATGTGCATCTCTGACATGCCGTTTGATGTCGCATCCCCGCAGCATCGTGTCAAATGAATTATTCACACTGCACTCAGGGAAACCCCTTTACTGGCGTCGTGTGCATAGGTGTCACGTGGCATAGGCGTCGCGAGGAACCGACGTCGTCGCGATGCCCCTTCTTATCGTGATGATACCGTGATTAACAATGCATTGGAAGACGCGCTTAGGATTGGCACGGAGAAGTCTGTAGAATGATTGCGTGATGGTTTCACGTTATTGTCATATAAAAAATACGGCACCTCCACCAAAATCTTTTTACTGAGATCCACAAATATTTAAATTTCCTTTTTACTAAATTACAATTTTTTTCATGAAATATGAAATGCACTGATACATGTAATATTCTCACTATGTATCTACTCACATATACATAGATATAGTCAAACATCGTGTTAAACAGTTTGCATTGTTGTAATTGTACATTGTAACTGTATTTGTATTTGCACACTGTTGTTTCTTTGTTACATTTTTGTTCATTGCATATATTGCTACGTCACAAGAATACAACTGAATATTTTAATTTCATTTTATTAAATAGTATTCATCATATTCAACTCAAGTTTTCATCAAATTGATATAATATACGGAATAATATTTGTTTCAATAATACAAAATCTTTACATACATCCGACGAAATCATGTTTCACTAAACAGCGTGCTTCCCATACTGTACCGTATTCATAATTAATACAATATTATCAAATATAGTCTGAAATACAGGCTTCACAGTGAATCAATGAATAATAGTATAATCTGGGATACTACCCATAAACAAGTTGATGTATTTCAATAATTGTACTCGTATTTGTATTTATTTTCCGCAGATTTGCTCATGGTACAAATGTTGGAAAAATCACAACTAGAGATGAAAGTAAGTCGAAAGAAAAAAATGCGATAACCGAAATCAACAGTGTAAATATATGGACCGATGATGGACTAGTTGTCTGTATGGCTTAGAAAGAAGAACCTCATCAAGATTATAAAAGTGATTCTGAAGAAGAGAAGATTTTTGGCTGTATAGTTATATACATATATGTATAGTTATATACAGTAACTAGTATAGTAGTTATAGTAGTTGTATAGTTGTATAGTTATGTGTTATATGTATAGTTCTTGTATAGTTTTGGCTGTATATTTTTGGCTGTAAAGGATGAACGTTTGGTGAGGCTGGTTATGTGGGCAGGTAGTTTATTTTCAGAAAATGTGCAAGAATTGAGAGGGTTGAATGTGAAAAAGGTGTACGAGAATCGATTGAGTTCTTGTGTTTAGTACAGAACAGTTGTGAATAGAGGAGCTAGTAAAGAGACTGATTCAATACTGAACATATAACTAGAAATTTGGATGAGATCACATGTTAGGGTGGTTAGAATGTTGTGGTTTTTGAAATGTGACTCACATGAAGACCGGTGGGAAATAGTGGCGAAGGTTGTTTGTGCATGACACATATCCGTTTAGATGATTGAGAGGAGCTCCAGAAGAGTGGTCCAAAATAGGTGAGAGTGGAAGTGGGCATGCTAGACTAGTAAGGCGTATAAGGATTGACAATAAGAAGATATATATATATATATATATATATATATATATATATATATATATATAAGACTCATATATATATATATATATTTATATTTATATATATATATATATATATATATATATATATATATATATATGTATATATATATATATATATATATATATATATATATATATATATATATATATATATATATATATATATATATATGAGAAATAGGAGGATATTGAAAGGAATTTGACAATTGATAGTTTGGATAAGGAAAATGGGAAAGTTGTTTCTTGTTTCATTTTAGAGGTGATTCGTATCATCAGTAAGTCGGAAGTAATGCCCAACATGTAGTTATAGAGAGAGAAGATATTGAGCAAGAAGAGAAAAGGGGATAAAATAGAGCCCTAAGGAGCACCTTGTTTTGTGGATTAAGAGGTTCAAGATGAGGGATACAGAGTCAAGGAAGTTGATACGAACGATTTGTGTTCTATGGACTAGTAAGGGATTGAATTAATAAAGGATACTATTATGGTCTATGGTGTCGAAAGTTTTACTGAGAACATAAAACATATCCACGGCATGGTAACCTTAGTCGAAGATGGCATTCAGGGTGCAAATCAATTTTTATCACTGAATTAATTATTCCATAATTGTATAGTATGTCATTCTCTATGAAGTGTTTGTATTGGGTGTTTGCATTCATTTTATTATCAGGGTCTACATTCAATATCTCGAATGAAATAAAAATTGGTTGATTTTCATTAAATTGAAATAAATACCGAGCAATTCGAAAGCATACACATTTTATCACTTGTTTTTGATTTTAAATTTTCAAATACATTTCTCTTTTGATTCACACTTTCATCATTTCTTCCTGATTCAAAAACCTATTCATGACATTTGAGTCCTATAATTAGGTTCTCTCAATGGATCTTAACAACTTCGGATTCTCGTTACATAGTTTAGGTCTACTTGATATTTTATTCAAGTCATCTAATTCTACTCTATACAACGTCTTATACTCCTACATTCTATTAAAAGCGTTCTATTCAGAAGTCCTTTGTTTTTCTTGTACGCGTACGTTTAATCCCTAATTATTTCCGTCGTTTCCTTCATTAAAATTGTCTAACAGGTATTTCATTAAGTAAGTTATTCATTGAATTTCTCGCTTTAGCAAAGTTTTGGAATTGAGTTGAAGTGAAGACATTCTCAATTCGCTCGTTAATTGCCTATGCTAACATTTTCTTTAGTTCAGTATAATAGGATGCGCGTAATTGAATTGTTATTTTATTGAAGGATGGAAGTGGTAACGGCGGCTACCTTAGAGGGCTTATGTTTTGAAAACTAATGGTATATGTAAGGAGACTTGGGAAATCAAAAAGCCAACATTTCGTGTAAATATATACTGTAAAGTTGTCATCTTGGGTTTTTGACAGGCGTGTGTTTAAGTAGATGCCTGTGTATTATTCTTGGGGGATAGACACATCGCATAACCTTTTCACTTAATACAGTGGCAGCTTTGGTACGAATAAATCTCATGGGAGAGTCTTAATTTTAAGTACTTACGTAAACAGAATATAAGTAGCAAAGAGGAAAATGAATATTTTACTGAGACGAAAAGTTTAATACTTTTTTTTTTACGTATGAATTTTGAAATATTCCACTTTGAACTCTCATTTTCTTCCTTTCATACACTTTCGAACTTCTCATTTAAAAAAAAAAATATTGTAGTTCCTTGTATATCAGAAAACATGATTTTCTTTGTCATAATCATATTGAATTGTGATTATTGTGAATGTTGCCCTGCTTTTCTTATATGGATATTTTCAATCCGTTTTTTTCTAATTTGTCGACAAAAAGTATCCATTTACATAATAACTATTTTCAAATATCTTCTAATATACTTTCATTCTCTTCAACCTTATTCTCTTTCTCTTCTTTCTTTCAACTCGGATATCTTGAATTGTGTCATGTAATATTTTGCACTTCATTGTCAAATAAAATGTTCATTTTTCACCATTATTCATTTATATAACCATTTATTCATTTATATCATTATTCATTTATTTATTTTCTTTATCCAAAACCACAAACAAGCCTGTATCAGGCTTTGTGGACATTTTGTAAACGTGTCGTGTATTCATATTGGAAATCAATAAAAGAAATGTCAACACAGAAAATAAAATCAATAGTAAATTAAACAACTTTTTCTAACCTACATAATGTGCGCACGTTATGTATTTTTTGGATTCAAAACTACTATCAAGAATAATTTGTTCAATTGGAGAAGACGAATCATTTTTAAATACGACTACTACAAGACAAGTAACAATGCATTTACAACGATTCAACATAATTAAACAATGCATTAGTCAAAAACCGCACTTGAAATATACAATATATCGTATGTGCTTCAAAGTTGGTGTGTTAATTATCAACTCTACGTCACTTTCTACTCGACTTTATTTCATAATGATTAATACGTGCTAGGCTGTCTGGACAAGTCTATTGTATGATGAATTTATTACTTCACTTTTGTTTCAACACAACGAACGTATAAAATAATAAATTGCTTCACTATTAATTTCCGTTTAATCTCAATGTTAATTTTGAAACTTGTTTTCATTATATATTGCTTTTAGATTGGCTTTAATTAAATATATACAATTTTGATTGAATAAACTGATATTGTTACTTGATGAATACGATACTTAGGCCCGGTATTACCACGGCCAGTTAGTATTTATCTGACAGTTGGTGAAAACAAATAGCATGGGTAACCATGGTGATAACAAGTTTGAACTGTCAGATAAAGACTAACTGGACTTGGTAATACCAGGCCTTAATGAACTTGGAACTATTTTGAACATCATTTTGACTATGAGATTTGTTAGTTCATTTTCCTTCGTCGATCGCTTGTTAAGCAACTTGATTCAGATTTTCCAAGTGATACAGATGTATTTCTCATTAAATCCTCAATACCAATAACTGTATTTAATGAGCGTTTTCCGTTAATTTATGTGCATAAGTTTATGTTCAACATTTGTAATGTTCATATCAGTTCATATCAGTCCATAATACGCTTTTGTATTTGGATTGAATTATTGAGTACAAATTCGATTCATTACACCTCTATTCATAAGATAACACGTCCAAATAAACTTCACTACTACTACTACTACTAATACTACTACTACTACTACCACCACTACTTTCATTAATTATGTATGGTAATTATATCCCTACGGAAGTTTCTGTGCAGAATTCGTAACGCTTATACAACACTGAAGAAATAATGAAAAAAAATATATATATTTTATCATCAATTAATATCTGTATTCATAATTAATAGTGCTGCCATCAATAAATACAATATAATTTCACAGAGGAAAGCACACGTCATTATTATTTCATAAACTAGGGCTTGTCACCCTACAAACACTAACGCATTACGTTCTCAAGATTGAAGTAAATAAGAGGTCTAACACGAGAAGAAGTGTCTTACGTACTCACTAGACAATAGAGTACGTTCTATTCTTCTCTCTAGACAGATTCCCAGTGTTATTTTCAATGATAGACAGCATCATCTCATACTTGGTATATATAATAAAGTACAAACCCTATTTCTAAAGAAATACGCTCCGTAATATCGGGATGATACTAGCAGAAAACGAGGAAATTGAAAAATGAACTACTTTTTGGTCTGATAGAAAATATATTTGTATCCTTTTTTTTATCCTTTAAAAAAAAACGATATATATATATATATACATATATATACATATTCATATATATATATATATATATATATATATATATATATATATATATATATATATATATATATATATATTTATATATATATATATATATATATATATATATAGGTATATATAAAAATATATATATATATATATATATATATATATATATGTATATATATATATATATATATATATATATATATATATATATATATATATATATATATATATATATGTGTGTGTATATTTATTATTATTGAGTTTTTTTCTCATCGTCTGCTTCCCCTAACTTCATTTTGAAAACATTTCGAAAACAAATGAGATGAAGCTGTGAGATAAAATTAAAAGTTTTCAACGTTTTTCAGATGTTCATTAAAATTGAATTGAATTTTACGGCCTCGGTTCACAACTTGTGATTTTATATAAGCACGTTTTTCGCGATCTGGACAAAGAAGATTAGCAGAGAATATTCTCCAGTAACTACAAAACACGCAGTTTTCCTCACATCACTAATATACTAAGGTGAAATTAAAAAAAAATATATAAAGGAAAGTCACGTTCCATAAACTCTGGTTCTAACTTCTAGTAACTTCTGGTTTTCGACCAGATAATTGTGATAAAAAAACAATTTCAAACTGAATATAATTAATTGTTATAATCTTCTTCCTTTTCGCTGGAGGGGATGGAAAATGAATGATAATTCCTCATCTATTGGAAAGTAGAACAGAGTTATGGATACCATCAGTGAATGATCAGGCTGGTCAACGATGAGTTGCTGGTCAACGAGAACTCTCAATCTTGAAAATTACAATTTTATCATTAATAATGAAAATAATTTTATTTGTGATAAACGTAGAAATTGACTGAGACGGATATTATAGTTGCCTCCAGACGTTGAAGTGAACAGTGTGATGGTTCTCATACCAGAAAACAGAGCTAACACCTTTCTTATGTTCAAGAGAAATTATCTATACTTGTGAATGTTTTTCAAAAGGTGTTGAATCGATTTGTTAAATCTTCATTGAGTCAAATAAATATGTATCCTGCAGGTTCTCTCGTACTGTGGAGGTTTACCATTGCTACAACGTTTGTCATTTTTAAAGGCCCCTACATAAATTAGGATTGACTGAATCACGTTCTCAAAAATTCCCATTCAGGAGTGTAAATGTACAAAAATGAATGCAATCTCAAAGTTTCAGGGGTAACATCACATGAGTCGTTTTATATATTTCCAGTACCTTCACCATAGTTGATGAAGAAGAACGGAAAATGAAGCTGCTCCTAGTATGTTTCACTCTCTACTTTGAACTAATTCTATGGCGTTTTCTTTGGTATACTATACGATACCGCGTGTACGTATTAAATTACGACCAGTGCACACTTGATTGAAACACGCCCATCACACGCGCACACTTGGGTCTAATACGATTTACACCAGGTAATGTGGTTTACCTCAACGGCGAAGAACGTTTATAAATTGGATATGTTGGAAAAGGCAGCACAATAATTGTATTTCTCCCTGTTTCATTGTGTAGCAATGATGCCTGTGTGTTGACGTGGTTGAATTTGAGTAACATATTAAACTCAAGTTCGATCTATTTAAATAATTTACATTTTGTATTTCCATGGCTTCCTAATCAAAGAAAATTACTTCATCCAGAGGTGCAATCAGAAGTGAATATTCATAATGAAAATATATGACATATTTGAAGAATATATCAGAACTAACTATTGAAAGAGCTGATAATAAGCCATCCACTTTTTTCAACTCCTCAAAGAAGTCTCTAAAAACCGATGATAGTTTGCATGCTGAGCAACAGTAAACCTAATTTCTGAAATACACGTTTCCTCTCCACTAGGCACTAAATAACCACAATTTGTTGCTCATAACGATTCAATTTTCACTCTGCCTTTCATTTCTTTATACTTTTCACCCTCAAATGTGCGTTTATACACACTTACTCTCGTCTCTCATTCCTCTACTCTCTACCCCACCTTCTGTGCTTTCCTATACCACCCCTTGTACATCTTTCTTCCCTCTTACGTAGTTCTATTCACCCTGCTGTTTCCTCGTTTATTCAATCCATTCCTATCGATTTCACCCCAAGCCACCCCCAACTCTTCACACACCCAACTCCATTACCGCTCTAGTCTCCTTTCTTTTTTTTCTATTCAGGTTCAGGTCGAAACATCAAGACACAACATATACACTCCAATACACTTCACTGTACTCACTAATACGGATTTTGTCAAACGACCTCAGTCATCCTAATTTCGAAGTTATTTCACTCTTCTTTTGGTTGAATGATGATTCCATTTACTTACCTTTTGTTACATACATCATTTCAATATCTTCATACCGACGCTAATAGATCGTAGTCATCAGTACAGTGCGTCGTTAAACCCAATATAGATAATATCTTCATAATATATACAATAATATAAACAATGTAACATTATCTGTTTTACTTATAATTTTTTTGATTCAATCTCCAAACATTAGTATTTGAGTATTTACAGCTACTTTGAGAATGGAAATGAATTATGGTTCAACAATTATTCAAATATTGAATAATGATGACGAATTATTCGAAAATTAAACTCATGATGGCTTCAGATTCAACATACAAAAAAATGAAAAAATATTCTGAGAAGGATTAAAAAAACTAATTATAATTGATTTGTTTTCAACTCATAAACAACCCATTTCACATATTTTTCATCAAATATTTCTGAGCGTTTTTTTTTCGTGAAAAAAATCTTTCAATTCTTTTTTGCTTGTCATACACTCTACGAGCATTGAGTTCTCTGCCTTTCATTGATTCGCCATAGAATAATCCTACATGTGTATACGCTCTATTATATATATATCTATATACCAAAATGTAGGAGAGTACATGTTGTGATTCTTGCTTTTATCCCTTTCCGGCTTATACTACTTTGAGCTGATGTGACAAGAAATATAACGACATATGTAGTTCACAATTCTGGAAATGATGCTACTAACAATGTTTTATATTTCTGTCGTCACCATATATAGCGTTTCAAGTAACCTCGTTTGGAAGATGGATTAATACTCGGCACCTCCACTAATATCCAAATCCATGGATTCATTTAATTCATCTTACAAAGTGAGTTATCAGGGTATATATATATATATATATATATATATATATATATATATATATATATATATATATATATATATATATATATATATAGATATATATACATATATAGATACATATTATATAATTCAGATTGAAAAATGAAATGTATAATGAGTTTTTTCAAAGAAAACTAACAATACCGGTAGTTGGTTATTCTCTTTCCAACGTACCCATCGACTACTAAGGTATTATAAAGGTGGGAATGAAAGGGTGATAGTGGAACGATGGAGTAATAAGAATATTGAAGAACGTTTACAAAAACTCATATTTTATGCCGGACTCGAACGCATGCCAAACTTGACTTCAATTTCTGAAACAGTGCCTCAGCTTAATTGAATCGAAGCGGCAAAATTGGTTAGATTTTTTTTGTCCTGAACCCTCACTTTGATTTTCTATGTAGAAGTCATAGTCTCACTTATTTAATGGGCTATGGTTGATTATGGTATATGGTGCTTGGAGACAGCAGAAATTGTCATTCAATAGACATAAATTGATGAGTATTGGTACCTATTTCGATCCAATAATTGAAATGTTCGTAAGATGTAAAATCTATAAGAATAATTTCTGATTGAATCAGAAAATGTTGCGCCAGAAGTAATTTTTATAGAAATATTGTGATTAATAATTGGTTTATGTAGAACGTATAATTCATGTTGTGAGAATTACATCCTTTGAAAGTACAAGATCAGCTAATTGAGTACTTCTCTTCCCGAATACTGTGTTGAACATTTGGGGACATATAGTTCTTTCCTGTTTCTGGACACCACTTTCTAGCGGCTATTCGATCCGACGACACCCGCTACTTTTCCCACGGAATTATCAGGCGATCTAAATGTATCCATCCACTAAACTGGGGATTGAACTCAAGGTTTTATACAATAACCTTTCAACCAGGACAAACACCATTTACAAGGAAGACACTATAGCAGACTCGGAATAGATATCGAACATACACACAAAAAGGGTAGATGTTTGAAGTAAACTCAAGATTGAAAGACTAACGGAAAATCATGTAGAGATCTAAATGTCATCAATATCTTCAGTAAAGATTCTGTCTCACACATAAAATTGCATAAAATACACAGAATGAAAATTAGTTATTAAATAACATTAAAATTCATGATTTTAACATAATTGAAAGACTAATACATATAAATATATCAGTATGATCTTGGTTGAGGCCATGGTATTATTAGGTCCAGTATGCGTTTATCTGAGAGGTGGTGAGAACAGATATGATGGTTAATCTTGAGAGTAAGTACTCAGAACTGCAAGTCAGAGCTACCTACTATCAAGTTGATAATTTAGACACTGAGTGTAATAATTTGAATGATGATATAAAATAATGACAACTAATTCATTTTTCAATAGAAAAATATATAATCTGTGAATTTGAAAATTCTCCGGTGTATTTATGTATCATTATAAAATATGGATAGTAAAATAATTGGTTTTTATAAAGGCAACAAGTAAGAAAAGTTACAGAGTGCATTTTTTCCGGGACACACATGACTGAGTCTTGAATTATCGATCATGAAGATTATCATCAGCCTAATACAACACTATTTTATAAATATTTGAATTTTTTTTAAATACTATATTCTTTCTATATTTATTACCACAACATCTCAATTATTTGGGGTTATGAATGAGCAGGTGATAATGACACAATGAAGTGATGACAATTGAAACGAGAAAACCCATACCTTATACGGTACTTGAACTCACGCTCAACGGTCACTTCAGTTTCTAAAGCGGTTTTTAGCTGCCTGAGCTACGGAAATAGGCTTTTGACTTCTACGTTAATAATTACATATCCAAGTGTACAACAGCTATATTAATTCTTTGGATATAATGTGAACATATGGAAGGAAAACATGAGGGAGCACTGGATTTTATAAATACAAATATATACTTCGACCTTTTAATGGCATTCACGTATCTAGAAATCAAAAAGTACATGGTCAGTGTGAATGTAAAGAATATTATTTCAATAATCAAGAAATAAAATACATTTAACGATACACGAAATTAATTATGATCCACATGATTCATGAAAAAGCATGAAAATCAAATTAGCAAAAATTCTAAATTCAAAACTTATCTCTCCTTTAAAATTATATAATCACTATTCTATTCAATTTGAAGGATAAAAAGAATTAAATTTGAATTTGAAGTATAGATTTTCATCCGAAATTTGAGAATGCATTTCTACAGAATACTATACGTGTTATGGATAGAATAAAATAAAATGTCCACTCAATAATACGAACATAGTTTAATATATAGTTTTATATACATTTTTTGATGATTTACGGCTATATATTTTTATTTGAGAATTTATTCATATTTGTTTTATACGTCAACACTTCAAAGACAATTTACCTTCTCATTAATAGGTCTAGTCTTTGAAATGTATAGTACCTAAACTCGACCCTCATTTGTTATTCTGTACGTTCTGCTGTTGTCTTCGTGGTTACAATAAGATTAACATCGATTTAATACACTTGACAGCGCTTGATTGGGATTACCGCCAACTTTTAACCAGTGAGTAATTGCTATGTTGGTAGGAATTAAACAAGTTTAAAGAGACTAGGAAAATGATATAGTTCGTTAACTTTGTATGAGTTTGTGCTATTCTATATACGTTCCGTTGTTGTTCTCGTGGTCGAATGAATTTCGTGGGTCTTCGAAACGAATTATTGTCATAATACTATGACAATAATTCATTTAATAATAATGTTGACAGATTTTCGATTCATTGAATAATGCTCAAAATTAGTTTGTGATCATAGTAGATAATGAAATATATGTCTGCCTAAAAAGTGTCAGTGAACGGATGTTGATGGATGTTTTTGAAGAAATAATGGAATGACTGATCGAATGAAGTCTAGTAGAAAAATAAAACGGCAATAAAGAAGAAAATAATGAAGTGCACTTTTTTAATGAATTGAATTTCAACATATTTTTCATTGAGACGGATAAACAAGTAGCTATAGTAGTGTACCACCATTCAGGATAACAGGGTTCTATACTCGCCATGGTCGTTGATCCTTATGGAGGTGGTTTTAGTCGTATGTCGTTCAAGCAGAGTTTTCACTCCCGACTATCTCTTGTCTTTCAAAAAGATTTTGTTCTACGGACCACTCACGAGTCAGTATTCACCGAAACAACATGGCGGATCATGTTACCGTTTCTCTACCGGTTTGTGTCGTGATCATTGACTTTCAATAAATGTCAGGTGATACATATAGGCACTCAAACATACGTACCTGCTCGTCACTGCTGTGATGAGAGAAATTTGCTGAGAGAAATTCCGATGTGTTATGTTGACACCTCGACGGTGCGAAGCTCGGCGCATGCCCGGCTTTTCCTCCCTTGCTATCTTGCTCTCTCGCTGTGAATCAAACCTGAGTAAACGCGCATGACTGCGTTCGTGACGGTCAGATTCACAGAATGCTACCTTATATCGATTTAATGACGTCTCTAAGTCAATAATAAACAAAACGAATAACCTACCATCTCATCTTCCCATAATATCGTTCACTATTTACCGACGCTATTAGAGCTCAGTGGTCAGTACAGTACGTGTGTAGTTAAACCCAATATGAATCAATCATTTTCAAATTTTTCAAATCATAAAATAGATACATAATATATATGGGAAATATAAAAAAAAGGTTTCATAATATTCTCAAGATGACAATATCAGATCAAGTTATATCAAGTATATATCAAGTTGATAAAGTTGATCAAGAGTAGGCCTATAACTTATCACTTCGCATCTCCCTTACATTTTGAATATAAATTGAAACAATATCGACAAAAATCTCTCTCTCTCTCTCTCTCTCTCTCTCTCTCTCTCTCTCTCTCTCTCTATATATATATATATATATATATATATATATATATATATATATATATATATATATATATATATATATATATATATATATATATATATATATATATATATATATATGTAATTATGTGGAGACATTTTCAAGAGATAGTCAAAATATACTCATTAAAACAATATTCCTTTCTCTCATTACGCTCTTGAACATCTAACCTCTGACACTGATGACTTTGTATATGCATGATATCAAACAATTATTATGGCTTTATAGGTACAAGTTGTAAGTTAATTACAAGACAATGTTCTATCTTAAGGGTTCCACCGCACGCTTTTCTCGTGCTTCATCCTTCATGTAGTAGGGCATGAGCGGGGGAAGGGGAAGGAGGGATACATCTCAACAACAATCTAATGAGACCGTCTTATGCATTATCTAACCTCCTTATAGCACCCCATTTCCAAAATTATCTACTCAACCCGCAGGCATCTTGTCTTCACATTTAAAAATGGTAGATCATCCCTTAAGCTGAATACTAACCCCAATATACCCTTGAAACACAGTTGAGAACACAAATTATTAGAAAACTCTGTTTAATAAGTTCAATCTCCTGTTTGATTCGTGAGGAGCTGAATCGGATGGTTTGAAGTTATGTTATTAATTAGATTAGAGCAATATTAATTTTTTTATGATACTAGATCACGTTTTTGATTTGCGTTTTGTTTGACGAATAGGGCACTTCAAATGAAGTTTGTTGATGTTTTTGAAATTATACACTTTGTAATAAGAAATTGATGAAAAAGTTAAGGCTTATATGTAATCTGATATTGTGAATTGAATGATTGAATACTATCATTTCAGAATCAGGATTGAGTTTTTTTTCAGAGATGGATAATTCACATTGGGACGCATTAAAAATTACGAAATAACAGTAAACAAATTCAAAATAGCAATCATTTTCTTTGTAGGCCTACCGTTCGTACATTTATATATTAATTTCAAAATAGAATTGCTAGAAGGTAGTTTAACTTCTTTTCAAAGCTATATTCGAGTGGATTGCATTTACCTTTCTTACTATTCAGAAATAGATTGAAATATACAATTTGTTGTTGAAAATTATGAAAAATTAAATTAATAATTAATGTTGTTCAATTATTCTCTTCAAAAAAATACTCTTTCAGAATTATGAGTTATGAATAGAATAATGAAATATTCAGATTGTAAATTTAAATGATTAGTTGTAAGAAAAGTAAAAAAAATATGAACAACGGATTTGACTTGTACATCGTCAGTGGATATTTCTCAGCACAAGATCTAAATTGACGACTAGTGATTGACCCGCCCATAAACGTCACAAAACAGAACATCCAATAAAATGGGCTTTGTTATGAGGGACATTTCACATTGACCTATCAGAGTATCTCTAAATTCCCACATGAAGTATAGATCTAGGTGGCCTGGCGTTTAGCCACGCCTATCACTAGTGGCCAATTAAGGAGATATATTGTTATAGTTAGTGGATTAGTTAATCCGTTTGACCTTCAGTGAAGCTAAATAATGATTTCTCTAGAGGACAGATTCCAATTTTACGAGACTCGAAAATATTTTCTCCAATCAAATGGGTATAAAGAAATCATTTTCTATCAACGTTACACGTATGAGTTCAAATACGTTTTTGCTGCACTATTCACTACTCAACTTTGGTTTAGTTTCATGAATGGACTTAACTTCCGGTCAGTTCGAGAGTGTATAGATCCTACATTCAATTAAACCAAGTTTCCATTCCTCTGACACCATTGAGTAATTACACTGCATTCAATAAACTTATACCTCATCCATGATGTTTAAGTGCATTAGAACATTTCGCTATTCCTCGTTCCTTCTCTTTCATCACCTTTTTCGTATTTGGCTCTCTTGGGATTGTTTGATCACTCTCAGCTAAATCATCTTAGTGTTCCAGTGTACGCATAATGAAAGTTCAAGTTTACACTCTATTCAACCACATTGTTGGTTTCCGAGAATTTAGAGGTACTTACATTGATTGCTTTTAGATTTGGTATACAGGTATTGGACACATCGACTGAAATTATAATTAGCACTTTACAGATTGGTATCTTATTTCTCTAGAAATCATGTGTAAAACGTTTCATTGATAGGCGTGGAAATATATTTATGTGGCACAATGATCAGAATCGTTAATTGCATTTTTTTCAACATTTACAGCTGGAAAAATATACAAAAATAATAGTTTTTCTCCGTTTTATTTGATGAAAATGAAAAATATGATAAGAGCAAGACCAACAAGAGTAATTATATTAACACAAGATGTGATTGCTATATCAGCTATAAGTGCGATATTTGCGCTAGTAATCTATTTTGAATGTTTTCAAAATATCCATATCATCATTAGCATGTGGAGACAAAAGACAAAAGTTTTGTTTTTTCACATATTTTGGTAGCGGAAACTCAATTTCGTATTCGAAGAAAAAGGTGTTCGCTAATATTTCGATGAGGGGCTTAATCCGCTAGTTACATGAAATTCAACCCAATCATAACCCAATGGACGTTATAAATTCTCTCAAAATGAAATCTGTATCAATATAGATTTGTATATTTTGAGGAGAAATAGATTCTACAGCTTTCAAAAAATAATTGTAATATTGAAGGAAGGGAGTTAGATAGATTCTAAATCAATGTGTGGTAAGGTATAGCTTTTCATCACATTTCAAATTGAATCTTGCTACCGGCACGTGCAGCGTAGTGGTTAACGCACTTGCTTCATGTTACCCGGGAGGCAGTGGGCATATCGGACCCGGCTCGATCCCCACTACCGTACATCTTTACAGTTTTTTCCCTGTAGTCTAGGCTAATGCCCGGATGGTTCCCACAAAATGGGCCACGACCGCTTCCTTGTTTCTTCCCACTATCCATTCCCATCCATAAAACCTTCATCTCATCATCCCATCCCATCCCATCATCTCATTAACCATTCATCTGACGCCAATAGATCTTGGTCATCATTACATTGCGTCGTTAAAACCCAAAATACACACACATATATATATATATATATATATATATATATATATATATATATATATATATATATATATATATATATATATATATATATATATATATATGTATAAATCTCGCTCATCCCACAACGCTTATGTTGCATTTTCCTAGTTGATTATATCAATCGTTGTGCATTTGCGTAATCACATTCGGTGTGACATGTTGATTATTTCAATTTGATTGATGCAGAAGAATAACAGTTCAATTGTTTTCTTTACAAATGCTGATCCGCAGCAAGAAAAACTCTGGAATGATATGTTTCTTTCCAGTGTTTAAAACCTGTAAAATTTGAACTCATCTTAAGACTTTCTTCCAAGATATATATATTTTTTTCTTTGAGAAGATTTTTTATTAAAAAAGTTATTCAGAGTTATTTACAAAAAATCGTAGACCCACAAAGTCATAACAGACTTGTCTGTGGGTCTACTAATTAAGTTGGCATCACGTCACAAAAAAGCTATTTAACTTGATATTACAAAAAAAAAAATATCTTCCGAATTATATAAATTCAAATAATCTCAATTCAAAATCAATTCAAATCATCTCTGATTTGGTATTTTAGGGTTTTAAAAATGTCGAATTGATTTTTCTCAAAAGTGGTTCTACCGATTGTGCCCCAAAATTTACAGTTACAAGTTTGAAAATGACATATGTGCAAGCCAACTTTATTCACAATTTACGTTCTTGTTTGACCTCTAGTCAGCAAGAAAACACATTTTTTTATTAGATCACGATATAATCAGACTCCGCTCCTTCTGATTCAATTCAATTCATAATTAAATTCACCGTTGGTCTATAATTTTGTCCAGCTCATTTCAAAAAAATCATTCGACATTCTCATTATTCCTCGTTCATCTCACCACGTCACAGAATGAGTATAAAATTCGAGAAATTCTTATCAATCACACTAGAAGTGTAAAGGTCACTCACTATCTCTCTTGAACAAGTCTCTTCACATCTAACGATTGCAGCGCTAAGGGACGAGCAGTCTGGGAACTAGCAACGACACCATTTAGTGTTGCTTCTAGGAAAATGTTGGCAAGTGTAGACTTACTACACTACTCTGTATACGTCACATTTGTATACACGAACGGAATTCACTCAGCCATTTAACCGACTTGAATTTGTGAAGATACAAGTTGGTAAATATACGGTAGATGAACAAATTGCTTCGAATTAGTTCTTGCATTATAGAAGAGTTTGATGCTATATAAAATATACATCGAGTACCTTACGGAATTGGATACAGATTGGATGCAATTTAATGTAACCTGACTTGGATAGTCATTAACCTCAATTCATAATACTATGATGATGTTGTTGGTTGGTGTTTTATTTGATTAAGCATAGTAAGAAAATTGGAAAATACATTTTCTGATTATATATTACTGGGAAAACGCAGTACATGCGTTGTTGGATGAGTGATATAGGCATATTTATATGTAATGTGATGGAAAGTTTTATACCCATACCTTGAGTTTGAAAAAATTATGTTTTGCCTTCCTGTTTTATTTGTTGCTCATTCCAATCGTTTTACAATTAAATTGGTTATACCTGTTGCTTTTCTTATTAGGTTTCTTGAAAATTTCAATTTTTTTATTGACATCGAAACTAGATACAAAATCATTTCCCCCCAATTGAGGCCATGATGGATGGAAGTAGGATCGTTTGGACGGGACACCACAAGAGCGATCTTACCACCCATTTGGTTGATTGAATTGATGTACAAAATTACAATAAATTTTTTTTCCAATGAAACGGCTGATCCGATTCGTGTAAAAGTTTCAAACAATGTGATAATTATGACACAATTTGAATTTATCAGAATAAAATATTTTTCATCAGAATTTTGAGTTCTGGGTTATTCTCATGGGATCATTTGAAATGGTTTTTCTCAATAGTGATGCAACCGATTACGTGTCAAATACGTCTACAGTATCGAATTAGATTATGACACATGTTTTCTTAGCGTAGTTCAGATATAATCTCAATTTTGTTGTCTAGATTCATGCTTAAAATTGATGGATCCTACAGTACATAAGATTTATTGTATCGAGTTTTCATATAATTATCATTTTTTTTAGACGCAGATTGTGAGACAATATATCTTATCATATATCTTATATATCTTGATCATATCATATCATATTGAGGAGAAGTAAAGTACTCCCAGACAACACAAAACGGAATGAAAACATGATTCCACATGGCACATCCACCAAAATCATCGTAATGAGTGCTTGTAACCTCTTTATATATATATAAATATATATATATATATATATATATATATATATATATATATATATATATATATATATATATATATATATAAATATATATATATATATATATATATATATATATATATATATAAATATATATATATATATATATATATATATATATATATATATATATATATATATATATATTTATATATATATATATATATATATATATATATATATATATATATATATATATATATATATATATATATATATGTATAAAAAAATATATATATATACATTACTCTACTTCCGCATCTATATTCAATAGTTACTTTACCAAACCAGTTCACGATTTCTGCCGTTATCATTTCCTTGACGGAAGTTCGTCGTGCGGGCGCCCGGTAAGAGAAAAAAGGAAACAAAAGGACGTCGAATTGCGTCTTCTCTCCACGTCGCGCGTCACAGACGTCGAAACTTTGCGGCGTCTTTTCAACCCCTTTTGTATCAATTCCCGCCCGTTTCTTCTCGGTGATTTATCCATTCTTCACGAAAAACCTCATGCCTCTCTTTTTGTATATTTCCGGTCGACATTGATACGTCACTGGAATAACACGCGGTTGTTGAATAAATTGCAATCGCAATGTTCACAGAATTGACGACAAAAGCATAATCGTCGATGTGATGTCGGTGATCAATACGGAGGATGAGGAGTGTGCGTATATTCAAATAGCAATCTTCTGAAAACGTATAAATTCGGTCTCTCATTACGTTTACTATACGACATTTCAATTCAACGACATGTATTCACTACTAAAATGATTATACGAACTTTGTCAGTTGTTTCATTTTTATTTTTCTTATATTATATATACTCTACATTTAATCAGAAATTGAATCATCTTTGTTTGAAGTATTTTCTGGTGAGCGGGTAACTATTGGCAACCAACACAACAGTGAAGGTGAGAATCGAACTCGACTCTTCGCTCATTGAGTAACGAAAAGTAGAGATAAGATAACGAATAGATATGGAAGATATAAAATAAAACAGAAATAATGATTATTGAAAAAAAAAATGGAGGAATTTATCGCTTCCATAAAGGATCCAGAGTAATAATATGAAAGACGCCAGGCTATTTTTATTTTCATTTTTATTTTTATTTCACTGACATTTTATAAACATTCTATACTGTTATATCGTTCATAAGTAATTGCGAAAAACATTCCATTTTATTGTACCAATTGTATTGTAAAAAGCTAAACAATCAACTATATTGCTTTCCAGAGTTTCTACCGACTCATCTGTATAAGTATTTTCATTTTATATCTTCCGATATTTTCATCGTGATTCTTTTATTCGTTTCTACCAATTGGATCTTTTCCTTTGCCAGCGTCGTTACTAAAGTATCGTGAATATATATATTCTTATATAGATAATAATAATTCAGAATGTGCCGAAGCTGTAAAAGGCAAAGTGGATCGTTCGTTGACGCGTATGATTTGGTAATTCTGCAGCTTCCAACCGTTGCTTCCAGCAGACTGACTTTAATTGTTATTAAGCAGACAGAGGCTCTTAAGGTCTGCGAATTGAAGGGGGAGGAGGGGGGGGGGGAGGAGGCGATCAGGAGTTTGCACGAGATCTCGGGTTTTGTGTAAACGCGACAATCAGTGGCGTGCAATTCGTGAACAAAAGTTAAAAAGTAGATAACATGTTTATCGTATTGTTCCAGACTGTCTAGTGTAGATACGAAAATGTGCAAGTTTCACTCACGCATGAATGGGTTTATATTTATGCTTTGCTGGATTTTCAATATGGTAATGGAATCATGTGTATTTGTTTCTGTTCTGATATGAACGTTTGATAAATTATTAAACACCGTTCTGAAAACAATTGTGTTTTCGTTCAGCAAATATTCAAAGCTAATTCAGCACTCACCATAGTCGCCAATATTCATGCCTCATAATTACGTAAATGTGTTAGTGACTGGTTAAATCATTTCGGAAAATCGAGCACACATTTAGAAGAACTCAAAAATCAGAACCTTACAGGAGATCCAACTCCAATACTTCCATATGTCTAATTCCATTGGTTCACCAAACGTTTCAGTGAAATTGGCCATTTTCGGAAAAAACATTCTTTTTTACATTTTCATATCAAGCGATCATCCTACTATTAAACGTGTATCTCTTGAATATTCAATCGATATTTCTCTATCTGTTATCTGGCTCTCCCTCATTTGGTGTGAATTGTAATCATGTTAATAAAGTGAGTGAAGGAAACAAAATTACCGATTGTCGTAGAATGCCTGAAGTAAATAAATCGTACATAAGGCTTGATGTGAAAAAAAAACTCAAGAATATTTATATTTAATAAAGGTGATGTATATGTGTAGTCAATTAAAAATAACAAACATATTATGTAATCAAACTCCATATATGAATGAACCTATTTTATTACAAAGTTTCAAATAAGCGACTTCTCTCATGTTGATGAATGTTGAGCTAAATCTAAATTGCAGTAATTAATATAAATTATTATAGTATTTCCCTTCAAGTACGCCACTGGGACGATGGTAAACGCGAAGAATTGTGTGAAGGGGGTTAGGGTGGCGTACAAATTGTTGAGCACCCCTTTGGGGAAACCTCCGCGTTCAGATGGCGCGGGAAGGAAGTAAGGAAAGGGGTGCATGGGGACAGTTGCGTTTTTCCTTTGCCATGACTTTTGAGAAATGAAATTGAGGAGGAAGAAGAAAGTGATTTCATATTCTTTAGTTCTGCACAATGAGAGAGAAGTTCATAGAGATGTATACTACTATGTATAGCTATATATAAGAAGTTCTAGATATAGAATGGATTGTTCGTTAAGAAACCATGCTTGTTTGAACAGATGGTTCAATTCTCTTTCAAAGTGTTTCGACTTCCGTCTGGCAAAAGATTTCTCTGACACCAGACTTTGTTTTTGAAGAGATTTTTTCTTTCAATTACCGCTGAGTTTTAGTTTTCATACCGCATGCTTAGAGAGCCAAATATTTCTGTACTTCTTAAGAGATTGCATTTTTGAATTTTCGTCAAACATTCATATGCCTTGATTTCAATACGACAACTGAACAAAAACAGATATAAAAACAAATCCTTGGAATTCATAAAACGTAGCTATGTAGTAAACAACCTCAATACATACGATGAACTCGATGGAGTTATATTTTAGTTTCAGATGTTCTTAAAAATAGTTCGAAGCCATCCACAACCCAGTATATGTTATACAATACTTTATATACCTTACTTACAATAGTTCGAGATTGGCTGCAACAAAGCCTTTCGTGTACATTTTATTTATCTAGATTCATATCCACCGATACCTTCACTGTCCGTCTCCACGAAAACTATATGAAAATCTTAATTTGGAAACTATCAAGTCACGGCCTTAGTTATACAGCACCAAGGATGTACCTGTCGATTATTTTAATTGTTTTGCGCTATATAATTGCTCATACCTGAATTGATCGTCCACTACATTATAGTTGATTGGGCGAATACTTTATGGCTTATCATTCAGGTCCTTTATTATGCATCCTATATATTGAAAGATTCAACTATTGATTTAAAACTATTAGATTTCAACTATTGATGCACCATATTCAAATTTGACCATGCTCGCTGACGACACAATTATTGTAGTAAATAGTAGCGACATATCGAATGCAGCTCAATAAATGAATTCACCATTACATCAAGTAATTAATGGTTCAACATAAGTAAACTAGTTCTCAATTATGCCGAAACTAATTTGATATTTTTGATAATAAACATAATAAAGGAAAGAAAAACAGGATTATACCGAACATTGTAAATGGTTCTGATACCATAATATCGGTAAAATCGATCACTTTCCTAGGATTGAAAATTGACGAATATGTAAATTGGAAAAATCACATTGATGGTCTAGCTATAAGACTGAATAAAGCATGTTACGCCCTTCGCATCTTGAGAGAACAATTTAAAACTCACCACATGAAAACAATCTATTTGGGTTATTTCGAGTCATTGTTACGGTATGGTATTATCTTTTCAGGTGGAGTGTCATATCTTCTCTTTCAATTTTCAAAATACAAAAAACTGCACTTCGAGTAATTTTTAAAAAGTGGAGAGGTTTTTCATGTAAACAATTATTCAGAGAGTTTGGTATTTTAATAACTCCAAGTTTATGTATTTATGAAAAAATAATTAACATTGAGAAAAATATATCTCATTTTTAGTTGAATTCAGACTTACATGACAAGATATAGAGCCAATATTCATAATACATATCTTTTAAAGTATATCTTGTTTGCATATCTTTCAAGTATTCTTTCAAGGTATTATCCCCTGGGATATTCTGATAGGGTAAAATTCCTCAACGTTTTTCTCAGAAATTATTTTAAGAAGCTCGAAAAAACACCTCATTTGTAGAGGGACGTTAAAATTGAGTTTCCGTTTAGTTCATTCAATTATGTAAAAACTTGACAAGACATTGTTTCAAGAAAAGGCGGTTCAATTTCACCATTGGCAGTTGGCACGCATTATTGCATTCACAACCATAAACGATAATATCTTGACTAAACCAACATACACAGTTCAATTAAATATCAAATATAATCTAATATTTATTATTTGAGTCGATTTAGCACAATTGATATTAGTTTTATACTACTTATACATACTGGCTTTCTCGCGCTCTTGCTCTTCGTGAAAAACATCTGCCCAAACGCGCATGACGGCGTTCGTAACGGACATATTCACAGAGTGCTACCTTATATCAATTTTTCAGAAATTTCAACGTCAAAAGAGCTATTTATTCAAACATACATAAATATGCACATATGTGACATCACATATCTTCAGGAAGTAGTTGTGGAATAAATTCAATACATTTAGCCACGCGTTCTGGTTTCAGTGACGGATTTATATCCTTGAGTATCTCTATTCCAAGAGGTTCGTTAGTTTCATCACCAAATACTATCATTACAATTATTTTATCGTACCTAAATTCTCTGCAATCGTTATTAAATTTGGTAGTACCATTTTCGTATCACGTAATGGTACTATTGTCTAGAATTGGAAACTTTGAAAACATATTTTATACCTAATCTTAATATATCCTTCTTTAATATTATCAGTAAACCTAACTTCTAAGAAATTAAAATCCCGAAAGTTTCAGGGCCTAATGAAGTTTATAAGTACAGTCATAATTATAATAATATATATCCCATTTTGATAAACATGCAGTTTGTAGTCTCACTTGTATATTGCATAGCTAATTAACCATAAAATAAACAACGAACGGTACAATAAGCTCACCGTTACGAGACACCCATTGAAAAACAAACATCCACGTCAGTTCTGTCTAACGTCTAAACACGGTTTTGTCATTCCCTTAGAATATTATCCTCAATTCCGTTTCGCTGAATTCTCTGCTTCTTCACGCTTCCTTCTTGATCTAATTCCCCCTTTCACTGCTCCCTGCTACATCCCTTCACCCTCTAACAATATTTCCTCTTAGATATCAGTTCTTACAATTGCATTGTGGGAAGATAAACGTCAGTAAATAATTGGATTGCAATGTTTGATGGCATGCATATTTACATGTTAAATCAAGTGTATCGTTATGGCACGTCAGTGTAGCGCTGTGTAATGTATAAAGCCCCATCACGTTAGAGAAATAGATATGAATGTACAATAGATTAAGGGTATATATGATTTGAGAGTGGTATTACTCAATTACTAATATTGGTATAAGTCTATTCGAATAGAAACTGTAGTGTTGTATACATTTTATTGTTTTTGTTCGGAGATGTGGGTTGACAATTTCCACATTTTTTTATTCAATTGTCAACAATGTAGTTCAAGTTGAAAAAAAGCAACATTCTTCTTGAAAACTTGAACTTGTTTGTATAACACGGATGTTTTCGGTTGAGAGAAAGGAATTAAAGGCTCATAAGTCATGCCAAGTTTGTTAGGAACTATTCCAGTAACCACAAAAGAAAACTACAACACACCTACTGAATCTTCTGTGTAAAGGTTTAACGTAGTCAAAATTGTGAATAGTATATAGGAAATTCAAACTGAGACGAGTGGCCGAGTGGTTAATAGATAGAATCGTCATTCAGGAGACCAAAGTCCGATTACCGCTATGGTCGACCATTCTGACAGGGTTTTTTCGTGGTTTCCCTGCCATTCAGATAAATACTGAGATGGCTTCTTAACAACAGGCTACGACCGACTCCTTCTCAAAAACACCAAAAATAAAAATCGAAAATACCTGATGAAATGACCTTTCATATCATCAACCCACCATCTCATATATCATTCACCGACGCCAAATAGATCGTATAGTCATCAGTATAGTGCGTCGTTAAGAGCCCGCATCTTAGACAGATTTACAGGGTTCATTTTCGCCACATATATCTCAAGAACTTCAAACATTACGGACTTGCGGTAAAATGCAATGAATAGATAATACCCTCACAATTGGATATGCTTAATCGAAAATTGAAGAATAATTTTATTTTGGAGAAATAATTGAATCAAAATGTGTCTAATTTGATGGTTTTCATTGCTTAATTTCCGGTCACAGAATAATAGTAGAAATAAATTACAAACGCACATTCTTGAGTTTAACTTTGCTTATCAATATTTGAAATCCTGATTGGCCTGTGATTTCACAGTTTTCTCAATTTCCTTGGCCAAAGTGTGTAATGTAACTAGATTTTGTCCAAATTTTGAAGTGAAAAACTTCTCCATCTAGCGGTGGTTACTGGAACTCTTTCAATACTATCCCCTTTTCACTTTTCAACCCACAACCAAACTTTTTAACGCACATTAAACTTGAATCGATCATTTTGAAGAGAAACATTCTAAGCCAAGATGCGGGCTCTTTAGGCCAATATAAATTAATACGAAAATTAAATCGGTATTCAAAATACGGTACTCATAAAATCAAAGTAGCAATGAATGGTCTTTTTTCAGAAATAGTACATCTTATTTTAATATACTCGCTCAGCTGAAACTTTCTCCATTTTTTCATTGATTTTACCGAATAACGTTCATGCTCTACAAAATGCTAGTTATAAAATAAAATGAATATAGTTGGTCCAAATAGCTGGAATCTCTCTATAAAACTGTTATGTGAGTTCTCTGAATGTTTCTTTTTCATGCAGAATTAATACGAATTTACTAAATCTAAGGAAATAGCTCAATGAGACACATAATTCACGTGACTGATCTTGTCAAATGATTGTTATAACAATAAGTTATAACACTGCACAAAGGGGAATCCAAATTGATCGTATGTAATGTAATATTGCTGAGTAGGATCAATCGAGCTTTATTGCATCATTCGATGTGAGCAGATCCAGATAAAATATTCAACATTATATTCTACTCCGTATATTGTGCGAGATAAGAGCCAGTATACTTGAAACAGTGAGATGAAAGTCCATAAGTGAGCAATATGTATACCAATACAAGATGACGATTCAAGTGTGGAAGAAATTGTTACACATTTCATATGAATCCACTAAAGGAAATTTCAATAATCATTTGACAAGAAGATTTGTATTTCTCATTCATGAATGCATTTGGAAGTCTTCTTCTAGGAGTTATTAAAAAAAAAGGACATATACTTATGGATTTTATCTCATGATTATTGCAATTTTCTCTAATTTTTGGCGCATATAACCACAGTCGTTGACGCGCCATAAAACCCCAAACATCATCTAATTTTTGTTTGTTTTTTTCTTGTGTTACGATAGCATTTGAAGAAGCATAAAATAAGTATACCCAATGATATGAGTTCACACATGTATATGTAAACACACACATACACACACACACACACTCACATATATATATATATATATATATATATATATATATATATATATATATATATATAATATATATATATATATATATATATATAAATATATATATATCTTGATATATATATATATATATATATATATATATATATATATATATATATATATATATATACACAGTATACACATTGTTTTTCATTTGATCTCATAGTCTAGTTATTTGTGTGTACATCATTATTTATTTTCGTGTTTTCTTACAATTGCACATAATTATATATAATCATCCATACATACATTATAATTGTCATGTTGTGTATGTTCATCACTACATCAGTCAGTCAAATCAATAATCTTTATGTTGCAAAAAAATATGGTCAAATCAATACAGCAACTATTTAAACAGTTCATAACTGGATTAAACACAACTTTGTTTTCTCGGCGGGAATCTGTTAAATCGAACTCGTATGCATACATCCATCCAAACTTATAAACTTATCGATTTTTATTCTCTACAAACCATTTCCAAGACAGATTCACTATTCTTAATATTTTACCCTTATTCGTTTCTGATCGACAATTAGACACAAGAAAACAAACTTCGAAAATCTTCCAAAATATGAAAGAAAAAGTCGACGAAATATTTCAACCCCTCCCGAGAGACGGAATGCGTCAAAACTGGTCTCATAAGTGCAATTGATAAGTTAATCCACTCCCCCATTCCCCACCAAGAATTCAGCTGCCTTATTTTCCCTGATTTGATTCAAGTAACTGTCTGAGATAGGGGATGACTGCTGCATGTCCAATGCACGTGAAATGGGGTGATAGGATTGTGTGGTGGGTAGAGTGGGGGTGGGAAAAGGAAGGGGAGAGAGGATTTCTATATTAATATGTCCAAGTGACTATGATTGATGCCTATTGTTACTGTCAATGACAAGTGACGCGTGTAAAAAGTTAAGAGACAATCGCGAATAATTGTAGCCATATACAGTGGCGTATATGCTTAGTACGCGCACTTGAATAATTATATACTGGGACAAATATGCGTTGTAGGATGAGCGATTCAGGCCTATTTATATCAAATATAATGGGAAACTATATACACACCTCAAATTAAAAAAAAACATCAAGTCACGGCCTCTCTGATCTACTTGTTGCTTGTTTTTTCAATTGAATAACTATCTAATTGGTTTTAACCAAGACGCATTGAAGGTGGCGTTGGTTTGCTGGTTCGATATGGTGTCTTTCGGTACTCAATCTCGTTCTATAGGCTTCTATCAAGTGACGTCACTCATTGTTGAAAGAGGCAGACAACAATGTCCACCAGTTGACATTAACCATTCACAATCCTCGATAATTCACAAGTTCGCTGTTTTGCTATGGTAACGATTGTTTATCATTTGTTACTTAACAGAAGCCTATATCCTGAATATTATCCTCAAGAATACCAATCGCTGTTCTTCCTAGTATTGTTTTGTAGAAACTTGATGTCATGCCTTCTTTATACCTCAAATATTTACATCCAAGATGCATAGCATGTTGGTATCCAACATGCGGTGCAAGTAGATAAATGTGCTAGGCTCATGAAAAAGGATATTTTAATGATAATTCGAACAAATCAAATATAAATACTTAGTTTAGGGCATGCGGAATTCTCAACGATTTTGTTTGAATATATAGAGATGATCTAGATGCAAGATACTTATAATTCAACTCGAGCTATCATGAATTACTTCACAATTTAAATAATGCACAATTTAACCTCATTATCTCCGTTTCTTAAGAGACTCTTTCAGATAACTGAGCAAACGTGAACGTCATTTAGCGTGTATTTGTAAACAAAGTTAGTTCCTTCTATCACTACTACACCACGCATGATTGGTATTTATAAAGATTTGGCCGGTAAATTGGTACACATTTTCAATATGGAAAATATAGGAGGTGAAGATACCATATCAAACTGGCAAACCAATGCAACCCTCAATGTATCTTGGTTTCAACCAACGATATATGAACGAAAAGAGAACGATAAGAGTGGCGATTGCCCTGAGATGCGCGCTGCTAAACTGTGTGAGCAGGAACTAACGTCGGCCATGACAGTGAAGGGCCACAAGACATTGTTGCCATTCTATGAAAGATGAATATACTGTATTTTATTCCGATGTTAGATCATGGAGTTGTATTGTATTGGAGGTATAACTCCGTGTTAAATGCTCACTTGATCACTTCAAATAGTGGTCACTTTTGATTACTTTTCACATGATTCACATATACCGTACCTGTCACTGATTCAAGCTGTAATATTACTAGGCAAACGCGTTATGTGTTTCCGCGTTGATGGATGAGCTGGAACATATCAACTTATCATTGGATTGGTTATTATATATATATATATATATATATATATATATATATATATATATATATATATATATATATATATATATATATATACACCTTGAAGTCCAAACCATTACATCACTGCCATCTTATTTTTCATTAATAATTTATATGATAATAAAGAAGGCTTTGTTTTAATCGTTCACGATCAAGTGGTGACACTTGTTGCTTTGATTTAATAGGTATCTTAATAGCTTTGAATAATTAACACAAATAACATTATATATTTTTTTACATCGAAGCGGCTGATCCGATTTGAGTAAAAGTTCGGAATAATGTGTATAATTATCAGATTGAAATTCCCTGAGAATTTGAACTCTCTCAGATGAAATATTTTTCACGAATGTTTTCCTCTGGGTTATTCTAATGAGATTTTTGAAAACTTTGTAATGAGTTTTCTCAGAAGTGGTTCAACCGATCGCGCCTCAAAACTATACAGCATCAAGTCAGATAGGGGTTCATGTGTGTGCCAAGTTTCAACTGATTTTGAATTTTCGTCTGACCTGTGGAGCGCGAAAAAAAAAAAAAAAAAAAAAAACAGGCACTTTTTTTTCGGTATAGTGTAATTGAGTCTTCGCTTCGCTCATCCAATGATCAGTGCTAATTCATGCACGTATTATGATAATGAGCACCAATTTGTGTTCACCGTCAGTTTAAAAAAAAGCGACTCCAATGTTGAATTGGCTGGATCATATGGACTTCTGTCAAGTAACAAAATGACAAACAATCGTTACCATAGCAATCCAGCGAACTGGTGGACTACCAAATATTCTGGTTGGTCAATTCCAATTGGTGGACATTGTTGTCTGTCAATTTCAACAATGAGTGACGTCACTTGACAGAAGACTATTATTGATGTAATCATGTAAAAGGTCTTGATCCAAAGTCTCTTCTGTCAAGGCCGCCGGAATTCGCGTAACTCGATCATTTCTTTATTTGACGGCGATCAACATTTGGTTCAACGACGAAACACATTTTACACCAAACCATGCAGCACTTTTGACAGTTGTTACCATTCAAATGTAGTCTATGAAAACAAGTTGTTCAAGAACATGTTCATCAGAACGAATTTTCACTACATTAATTATAATTTCCAAACTCACATTGTTATATATGTGTGATACATGTTGTTTTGTTTTATAATTAATTGATTTGGGATTTTCTGAGCCTTATTCTCTCTCATCTACAAGCGACACTAAGCTCGTTCTCCTTGCTCAATTTTAACAAATTGAAAGAATTTGGAAGATCTTGGATATTGGAAGATCACATACCTTCTTGTCTAGGTTCGGTTACAACACTGAGACTCACTCAGCATCGTTATTAATCAACGAGTCTATATAAATCGCCACTGCGTTCAAGTAGTGGACCCCCCCCCTCCTACTCTGAAACCGTCATCCCTTACAAGCTACAATCCCACACATAAAATACCCTCGCTAACGACAGACATGGCTAACTATCTGAGACAGGCTGTGGGTTCGTTTGGTGACAAGGCGGTGGTTTTAGAGTATTGTGACGTCACTATAGAGTCATGTGACGTCACGATTTTACTCTGAGAGTCGTTTCGTGCTGGGAATCATGTGCAACTATAATACACTCGTTTGACACTGTTTTTTTACGGTGTTGCCATGGAATTTGATTATGTACTTGTACAAGATTGAGGTTTGGAATATTATGATATGTTTTGTACAAGTGTTTTGTTTATGTGCGTGAGTCTATTCCCATATGAATTTGTTGTTGTTGGGGTCAAATCTAACATTACTATAAAAAAAACGTAATAAAATAAGTTCTCAACTCATCATTCCTAGCTCTATCTTATATATCATTCATCGACGCCAAAAGATCTATCATGAGTAGGCCTACAGTGCGTCGTTGAACCCAATATGAATAAATAATGAATAAAAACAAGAGCAAAAAGATCAAATAAATCGTGAAACGATTGAGATAAGCAAAAATAAAACAGAAAGGCAGTGACATAATTGTTTCAAAATCAAGTTATGAGCTTCCCATGACTTTTCATATGGATAAAAAAAGGTCAATATGATCAAGTACAACGCTTGTTGCATTTTCTTAGCTCTGACCATATAACTTACCACTGATCATATTCTGAGTCGTCTTGACCGCTGTCAATATTGTGTGATATTCTCGAATATCAAAATGCCCGTATCTTAATAACTAAGTTATATAATATAATACGAACATGGAGAATTCTCCTTTGTTGAACAAGTAATAAACAATCTTTGTTTCATGATATACACAATATTACTTGTAGAACTTCTACTCTTTACAACCATAAGCTACATATTATGCATGGTCCGTGAAATCGCGAAACAATTTCAATACGTTTTAACTGGAAACTTTGAATTGTTGTGTATATCCGTTCTAATTTAGTTTGGGTCTGTGTGGGTCTTAACTTCCGCCCGAACTACCAAAGAGGGGCTGCCAACATAACGCACGTTTCTACTAAACTTAAACACTGGACTAAGCACTAAATGTACAAGGTTTAAGGGGATGCTTGGATAATTTAACGGGAGAAAAGACGTGGTGATAAAGGAGAGGAATGCAATTAAATTGCATTTAGTATATCGTGCGACTAGAAATATTATTACGTTCATATTGTAAGTTGGTGGCAGAATACGAGATGAAGTTTTTAGTATTTGCACTGAAGATCTTGTTTTGTATCATACTGGAGAAGAATAAGATTTAGACAGTGTTGCTGTTTTTGTTTTTTTGTCTTCACGAAAAACTCCAATCTCTAAAATTTGTTCAGCTTTTCTCATACCAGAATAAGTTTGATGGATGCTTAACAAATCCACCAACAACTAAGCGATTCCTAGGTGATTATGAACGATGAAGTGATAAGAGTAAGGTCGTTTTTAAAACCATTGACTTGGACCCAGATTACATGCGGGCCTCGAACCCACACCCAATTGTGCCTTCAGTTTCTGAAGAAGTATCTGAGTTGACTGAAGTACGGAGAGTGGCTTAGAATAATTCTGTATGTTTCTTCAAAAATTGGTTGGAATTGAGCTACAATTGAAAAAACTATAGATTCAAACAAGTTTGCAGGAGAATATATTTGTATTTTTATCAGAAATATCGGAATACTCCGACTCAATGGTACATCATGTACTCTATAGTCTGGTAAATTATATTTACTTACAACTGTAAAGTTGAAAATTGAAAAAACTAAATAACACCCAAATTAGGACAATATCAATCCAACTACAAAATCAAGTTATATAGTATATATTCATAACGTTTAAAAACTGCTCATTAAATAAAATAATATCAAGTGAATGTGCAATCCCCTATTTCTATTTACCTATATTATACTACATTTTGTAAATTTTGCATTTTGTACATTTTGTACAGTTTATACACCGTTTTTTTTTCAAATTGTAAAATTTTGTTCTGAATTCTTAAATAAGCTATTATTCAAAGTTGTGTACTAACTTTAATCAAACAGTTTGGTTAAACTCCATGAATCTCCATTGTTTCTCTATGTAAATATAACCACTAGGTTGTTGAGTGTACAATATTATTATTGCGCCGAGTAATTTAGAATCACATTAGGGTGCCTCAGGACATTGCATGTGGCATTCGCTCGCTTAATTACACACAGAGACGAATTAATTAATTAACAATACGTAACGAAAATAAACCAAATTAATCAACAGAATTTCAGTATTTACACAATTTTGCTAGACAAAATGGGTATAAACGCCAGACTTCCTGTTATCGTGCATAAGTCAAACATTGGTTCATAGAAAATGAAGGACTGAAACTTTGATTAAAGTTTAATGTAATTGTTACTTAAGGTAATTCAACCGTAAAGATTATTACATTTTCAAAGAATTACCATTAATCTCTCCCTCTCTCTCTTTCTGCTTCTGTGATTTACTCTCTCGTTCTATTTTTATGAAACACACACGTACATACGTGCAACCACATATATGTATAAATATATATATATATACTCCATCGCTTTTGATGACTTTGCATCAAATGACCTAGATTTATGCAGCTTTAAGCTTCATTTTCTAAGTAATTACAGTTATCACTTACTGCAATTAGTATGCGAAATGTAGATTGTCAGTGAGTTAGGATCATGATTCGCAACTTGATGACATACTATAATATGTTCTCATATTACTCGTAAATACTGTATACTCATGTACACTCGCGTATACTCGTAATTGTGTATAGAACACTCCGTTTTTCAGCAATCAGTATTGTATTCTTCAAGTTAATGAGAGTATATTGCAAGGGCAGTTATAGTTGTAACAACAGTTGACTGCTACGTGGCTATTCTTATTTGGTAAATCCGGACTATGGATGGATTGTGTAATATTTTAGGTAGTGGTATAATGAATGGTTATGAAAATTATGATAGTTTATAAAGATTTTTGATTATTGTAACAAAATCGCATACCTTCGTAGCTCAGTCAGCCACGGCTTCATGTTAGATTCACTTTATGTCCTTTCACTTATCATCACTCAATACTGTTCAAAGTTTGTTTTGTCTCCCAAATATATCAAATTTATATCAAAATAATAGAGTTATCCTTTTTTTTCAATTCGTATGAAGGTGATCATTTTCAGATTGCTTTACGGAATAATAAAAATGGAAAAAGGCGCCTAATGAATGTTATCCCTTTGAATTTCAACAAGTTACCTCGTAATCTTCAGAATCTTGAGAACTATAGTCCTGTTGAAAGATGTGTCAAAGAGTGGCTCATCTCTAATAATAATGACATTTAATTTTTGTATAGGTATATGGCTGGAAAAACAAATTCCTGATTTCAATTCAATATGCTCACTTTTCAGTTTTTCAATGTCATGTCTTGTATTATCTTTATGTTCTTTGTAACTTCAGTTTTAATAAGGTTCATCATTCAGGTTAATTTTTTAGAAGCGAATAATTAAAAAAAACATGTCTGTTCATTATCTAATTTACTTTTATGTGCATCTATCCCACAGTTGAACCCTTTCAGGGTTTTGTGGATTTATGTGCAGTGTCAATTATATTTTGTTATCCAATGAAGAGCCTTAAAAAAAAATAGGTTTGCCAGCATTGGACTCATATCTTGATCTGCTTGCTCAATTTATTGTATGTTACTCACTGCATTGAAATTTCAGGGTGTGGTTATCATATACATCCATTTATTACCTGATATTCCATTTTGACCAATTATCATCACGAAGTTAGTCGTACCGTTGAACCAATATATTGAAGTCACAGTTCTCGCTCAAGTCACAGACATAGCCACGACTCTGGTAATTATACCGTAAGAGTTTCACAGTTTGTAAACGTATATATACTGTTTGTTCTCACTCAATCTCCTCTTTGTGTCTGTGGTCTAATTTGCGATCTCTGTAGTCTCATCTAAATTACGCTAGCTATCTAATTAGTACACATTGTGTCTGGAAAAATAAAATGGGCAAATAAAAGCCACGAGCTCAGGAAACCGTATAAAGCAAAGTTGCATGTTGGTTTAAACCAAAAGTTGAGCAAACACACGGCTAACTCTTGGCCAAGTAAAAGTTATACACAATGACCATAGGAAATTCAAGTTTATGTGGAATAATTAAGGTAATTATAAGTATAATTACCGTGGAAATACCACAAAGTACACCGTGGAATTTAATTATGAAATAAAATGGAAACAAGTTGGTATTATATTTACTCGGAACTCGTATAAAAAGGATATGTCCACGTGCCAACCTGAAATATAAATTGAACCTTCAAAACAGAAAGCAAGTTTCTGGATTAACTAGTATATATTTCTGTAAGTTATTCCCAGGTAAAGTTTCATACAATTTATATAAAAGTGGAGAATTGATTGTGAATTAAAAAATCGTGAATAAGTGAATCTATTAGTATTCTGAAGATGTTGATGAATATCCATCTTGAACCATATTTAGTCTTGAAGTGTACAGAGACCGATAACACAGACGCTTATTTTCTTGAGTCTGAAGAACGACTCACACTTGGATATTTTTGCAAATGTTTCCTATATTTTTGGGTGAACTCTTTGAGGTGTTATTGGATTTTTTTCCCTCCACTCCATTTGCGGATATTTTTTTTAGGGTAAAATATCAGTTTTAAACCATATCCACCGCCTCGGGATGCGTAAGGATTTTAGAGATAACACTCTCATCTGTACTGTGCAAAAGATGCAGCATCGCTTTATGATGTGACGGTGCTGCCACGCCAGTCACGCGTAACGGAGGGCGAAGAAACTAAGAATATTATCTCTTTGCTAGAGTTGGTTGGGACTGATTTAAAGAGGCGCAGAAATGTTTGTAAATAAGAATAAGAATATCATATATATATATATATATATATATATATATATATATATATATATATATATATATATATATATATATATATATACATGTTTTCGAATGATAATAATTATACACATACGAGGTTCAACTGTGATACACAAAGACAGTAGATTATAATTGAGATATTATCTAACCGACCGACGATGATGATATTGTATATGATATATATATATATATATATATATATATATATATATATATATATATATATATATATATATATATTTATATATATATATATTGTATATTGTATATAATATATATATATATATATATATATATATATATATATATATATATATATATATATATATATATATATATATATATATATATTTATATATGATATGATGATATTATCAACTTCTACTAAAATGTAGATTCATAACGAGTTCTGAAAAATATCGCAGTCTTTCAGATGAACATTCATATAACCATTGCACTCAATTGAAAATTCAAAATGGATAATATCAATCTAAAAAATATATTCGTTCTCCGCCCATAGATACAAGTATGGCAATTATTGAAATGAAAATATTAAAATGAGGATCGAACCAAAGTCCAAGATGATGAGAGAAGTATTTACTGATCTTGATGAACAAAGTGAGTCTAGAACAATGACAAATATTTATAAATACTTTCATACTGGTCTTCTTATGCTATTCTTTTGCTGCGAAGTTTTGACAGCATTTTCTCTCCCTACTATTGCTATCCTTTCCTTGAAATCTTCTTTTTTTTTGTATGACTTTTTTTCGCGTTCATTTTATTTCCACCATCAACCGTTGACTATGATAAGGACTATGTAAAATAAGATTTAAGGGGAAGAAGTTACGGAGATTCAGAAGGATATTACTAGCACTGTGACCCCCGAGAAGCCACCCAAATACCTTTATGAAAATCCCTTTTAGTACGTGAAGGGAGATTTGAGGTGAGAAAATAATGCGGAAGGTGGAAATAAATATACACGGTGATTTTAAAATGAAGACAGCTATACTCGGTTATCATACGAGGCACTGGAAAAAAAAACATCTGAAACAATACATGAAACGAATTTTTATTTTTCATTTTTTATTCTAGTTCATACACTGGTATTAGGTCTAGTTGGAATAATGGGAAGGAGTCGGTCGGGGTTTAATTGTCAGGGAACCGTCCCAGATCCATCTAAACGACAAAGAAACCACAAACACCCTCTGTCAGGATGGTCGGCCACGGTGTGAAACGAGCCATGGTCTCTGAATGACGGTTCAATATGCTAGCCACTGGCCCACCTATCTCAGGAGACTAGATAAGTAGGCGTACTGTATCTCGTATGCGCGGGATAAATGTTAATACTATCCAGTCAGCATTGTTGAATGTATTTATATATTCTCTCATATTTCATTAACATGTTATTCTATTTTCAAGTTGATATTACGTATATTAGCAGGTTAATTACTATAATTAGTAGGTTTATTGTTGTAATTTTTTCAATTGTCACTTTACCATACCATTCCAATGTTTAATTCAACAAATTGATCAAATCTTTTCGTTTATGTGTTAAACCACCGAAAAGGCATTTCTGCCTTTTTGTATCTTCAATGACAAGACTATATATATTTATATATATATATATATATATATATATATATATATATATATATATATATATGTATATATATATATATATATATATATATATATATATATATATATATATATATATATATATATATATACATATTTTCTACGCGTGTTCTTTGTGTACGTTAAGATGAAATTGAATAACAGGAAAATATTTTTTTTATAACTAGGCAAACCGTTATGTGTTGCCGCGTTGATGGATGAGCTGGAACATATCAACTTATCTTTGGATTGGTTATCATATATATATATATATATATATATATATATATATATATATATATATATATATATATATATATATATATACACCTTGAGATCCAAACCATTACTTCACTGCCGTCTTATTTTCCGTTATTAATTTCTATGATAATAAACAAGGCTTTGTTTTAATCGTTTACAATCAAGGGGTGACACCTGTAGCTTTGATTCAATAGGTATCTTAATAGCTTTGAATGATTTATAAAAATTACATTATATATTTTTTTACATCAAAACGGCTGATCCGATTTGAGTGAAAGTTCGGAAAAATGTGTATCATTATTAGATTAAAATTCCCTGGAAATTTGAATTCTCTCGGATGAAATATTTTTACTGATTTTTTTTCTCTGGGTTGTTCTCATGGGATTTTTGTAAACTTTGAAATAAGTTTTCTCAGAAGTGGTTCAACCGATCATACCTCAAAACTTTACAGTATCGAATTAGATAATGATACTTGTGTGTGCCAAGTTTGAACTAATTTTGAATCTTCGTCTGACCTGTGGAGCGCAAAAAAAAAAAAGTACTTTTTTTCGGGTATGGTGAAATTGAGTCTTCGCTTCGCTCATCCAATTACACTTCTACTTTTACTCGTATAATTTAATACTTGATAAATCAGAAAGATCATGGAAGAAGCATTAATGATAATATGCATTTTACAAGCATTCAAAAGCATTTTTCTACATTAAATCCACTTCTCAGCCTAGCCGATAGATGCCACTACATATGGAATCACAATAAATAAAAAGTTACAACTATCTCTGCTTTTTCGAAGCAAGATCGATACTGAGCATAGTTTTACCACTCGAAACTTAGATTGTTAAATCAATATGGACTTGGAAAATGTTTTATTTTGTCAGTGGTTCGAATAAACGTACAAGTTCGTTTTATTGAAACCTTAAAGTCGTTTATTCATTTGTTTTTGTATAAAAGCATGCAGATCTTGTTCTCCAAGAGCTTACAATCCCTAATGATCGTGGCCCTTATTTCACCGATCAAATCAGTAATACTTTTTCAATCTAATCTACTTCCATTTTAAAGCTAATCGCAACCAACTCGCCCCTTCCCCCCTCACCGCCCTCTTCTCTACGTTTATGGTTGAGAAAATGACTCAATTTGATTGGTCTAATCAAGTCAATGAGCGGCAGTCGATTGAGGTCCGAATATTGGTACTCACTTCAGCTGTCACTCAGAGGCATAAAGCCACGTCTCAAGTGAGGCAATAAGCCTACTCGTTTTAGTCAAACTTAAGGGGTGGAATCGTTTCTGAATTCAGAGACTAGCTAAGACTTACTTGATTAGGCCCAAGGATGCACAAAGTCATGGTCGATTGCCGTTGTCAGATAAACAAGGATAAAATGCCATCAGATCCAGATGTGTATATTGGCATCGTTTTATTGAATGTATAAATATTATAAAAATATAATATGATATAATATAATGATTTAAATTATAAAAATATAAAAATATTGAATATTTTATCAACAGATTTTTCTCAAATGTTCAATTCCATATGGCTTTTAAACATCTGTATTTTATTTCAGGAAATACGACATATATTGGCTCTCCAAAACTACACACATTACACTTGTGAACATACGTTTTAAACTAGGAAAACGCTACATGTGCGTTGTAAGATGAGCGAGATATTCATCTACATATATTGACTCGTATGAAATATATTCAATTCTTTCTTGGCCTAACAACTATCGAGTCTAGCTAGCAGTGAATTTCAGAAACATGGTTCTGCTATCATTTCTGTCTGAGCGATACATTTTTTTCAATAACATCGAAACTTGATACAACATCATTGTCCCCCTATTGCGGCTGTGAATGAAAGGTCAATGAAAAAATCAGCATAAAATATTGCACATCCAACACTCTTGATTGCGGTTATATAGAATATTTTTTTACCAATTTAAAATTGATGAAATCTACGCATCTTTCGGAGCTGGTTTTCCATAACCTGTATGTTGATTCGTGTGTATACAATGCAAACAATAAAATAAAAAAATATTCATCACATTATTTCCTCAAAGCGACTGGTCCTGATTGAATGAGAATTCGTAAAAATATCTATCATATATATATATATATATATATATATATATATATATATATATATATATATATATATATATATATATATATATATATATATTTAGTGATTATTTGAAGTCTTTGGGGAAAGTGTCTCTTATTTTTTTGCCCGGCATAATCTTATGTTTTTTTTCACCGAAAATTTGTGATAGTAATGTTTCAAAAACTATACAGTTCCAGGCTGCATAAGTCTGAGTATGCAAAAAGTTTCATGTTGATTAGGCAAAGCGTGTGAACAGTGCAGTGCGGACCATCAAGAAACAAAAACACATACAGACAAAACTCACCATGAGAGTGGGATGGAAGCCTTTGCCATCACTCGCTCAAAAGAGGCCAAAAGTAGGTATATTATCTATGATTTATGATATAATTCAATGAGAAAATATTAGAAGCAGGACATAACCACATGATTGAAACTTCTGATGTATATATATATATATATATATATATATATATATATATATATATATATATATATATATATATATATATATATTTATATATATATATATATATATATATATATATATATATATATATGTATATATATATATATATATATATATATATATGTATATATATATATATATATATATATGCATATATATATATATATATATATAATATATATATATATATATATATATATATATATATATATATATATATATATATATATATATATATATTCCAGAACCACTTAAACTAGCATTAGTTCAACCATGTTTTAAAAAAGGTAATTCTCAAATGGTGGATAATTATCGACCCATTTCTATCCTATCGGTTTTTTCAAAGATATTTGAGAATGCATTTTGTATGCGATTATTAAATTTTCTGAACACTCATAATCTAATAAGTAATTGCCAGCATGGTTTTATGAAAGGTCGATCGACTACAACGGCTGTTGCTAGTTTTGTTAAAAACATTCAGGACGCATGGGATAATCGACAAAATGCGACAGGTATATTTTACGATTTCTCTAAAGCCTTCGACGTTGTCAATCATCATAAACTTATAGATAAACTTAAATTCATGGGTATTGTGGGAATACCAAACAATTGGATTGCATCATTTTTGAGTAAGAGGAGGCAAGTAGTTAAAATTACAGATAGTATGGGAAATAAACATTTTTCTAATGAAATTACGCTCAATACTGGCGTTCCACAAGGTTCCACGATATCACCGATCTTATTCATAATTTTCACGTCAGATTTGACCGATCACGTTCAATTAGGTAAACTAATATTATATGCTGATGACACAAGCCATTTAATTTGCAAAGAAAAAATGATTAAAAGCAACATTACGCTGAAGAGTGATGAATATAATAATACAATAGAAAATGCTGCGGTTTATGAACTAGTAAAATGGGCTAGTGCAAATGAGTTATTTTTGAATACTAACAAAACTGTCTTAATATACTTTACATGTAGGACTAGTAACGACACAAATATAAATAATGTTAACAATATTACTTCGCCTCTTATTTATTTGCAAGGAAAAAGCATAATTAAACAAGAAGAAACTAAATTCCTAGGTATGATCATAGATGAAAAATTAACATGGGTAAACCATATTAAAGGGGTAGGAAAAATAATTGCGAGTGGTTGCTATCTTGTGAAACGTATTATGGATATATGTGGGTTCAACACGGCTAAATTAGTTTACTTTGCAAATATAGAATCACATATTCAATACGGCATTATTTTATGGGGGTATTCTACAAAATCAAATAGATTGTTCACTTTACAAAAAAGAGTGATTCGATATTTAGCAAAAGTAAGTTTTAATCCCGTATCAGAAGTATTTTATAAGGACTCGTGTAAACCACTTTTTAGAAAATATAATATTCTTACCTTACCTTGCATATACATTTTTAATACAATTTTATATGTTTTGGAAAACAAATATTTAATTCAAGATTTTGACATTGAAAATGGCCATAATACTAGGAAAAATAATATAAAAGTAGTAAAGTGCAATTTATCCATTCTTAAAACTGGACCCATACATGCTGGTATCCAATTCTACAATATATTACCTCTTACATTAAAAAGAAAGAAACTAGATTCATTCGAAATCTGCCTTAAAATTTACCTGATCAATAAATGCTATTACAGTGTGAAGGAATTTTTAGAAGATAAAATTTAGTAGTTTGATTGAATTATAGTTTCCGTTTAGATAAATCAAAATATATGTGTGTCTTATATAATTTCCTGAATGTAATTTCTTATTGTATTATTTATCATTCTTTTTGACATTCAAAAGACCGCTTTACTGTAACGGTAATTATAATTTATATGTGATCTATCACATTTTCAATATCACAATTACCAGTCATTTTCATCATTTTTTAAGGCCTACTCTGTAATTTTTTTTAGGAACCATTATTATTATTTTATATGTTATATTGTTGTCTTGTGATATTCCTTTCATATGTAATAATGTAATAATGACTTGTCTAATATCGTTGTGAACGATCAATCTAGATGAAAAATAAATCCATTCTATTCTATTTTATTCTATTCTATTCTATATATATATATATATATATATATATATATATATATATATATATATATATATATATATATATATATATATATATATATATATATATATATATATATATATATATATATATATATATATATATATATATATATATATATATATATATATATATATATATCACAAAAAATTACCAATTGGGAATTAGTACATTCAAAATGTATAGCCAAAAACCAAGAGTTTGTTCAATGAATTGTTTTCCCTTGAAAGTTTGCAATTAGTTATTTTATTCAACAGGTTTGTTTTGTGAAGAATACTTAGAGAAACTTGAACTTTTCAATGAAAAAACTACTGTTTGTATTGAGAGTCAGGAAGACCAACAAGTTGCGAACTGTTTAAAGAGAATACATACAGTTGTTGTAAAATAAAAACAGCATAACAATAACATCATTGTTTCAAAACACAAACAGAAAATTCACAATCACTGTGAATTCTTCTTATATTTCCTTCACATCTAGCAATTGATCTAATTATGAGATTATAATTGTGTACAACATGTAACCATTAATTGGGACATCAAATAAAATGGAATATAATACAATGAGAAATAACAAGAGAATATCACGTTCTTGCCTCAGGTGACCAATACTATTTTCATGATATGTTTGAAGTATTCAGTTATGATGAAAATCTTTTATTTACATTCAACTAAATTAACTTCTGTCAATACGATTCATATTTCACTCATCATAACTGTTAAATTCTTCTCATCGATTTTATGATTGATTATAACACAACATCAATTACTCAAGCAGAGGTAATTCATTTCGCTATTCATATTTTCCCATTCTCATTCTTTTCGTATTTTGTTTTGTTTGTCATTCCATCAACCGCTAGATTATTGGAGATACCAACGTGTAGATAATGATAATACGATAAAGTGATGATGAGCGAGGGACGATTACAAAAACCCATGCATTTAGCGGGACTCGAACACGTGCCGTTCTGGTTTCAGATATCAACCTCAACTGGTCAAACGGATATATTTCTTCTCATTGTTAATGTAATACGAAAATTACTGTAGTGAATATAAAGTTAATAATATTAAATTTCTGAAAATGAATTTTCAAAATGATTTTTCATTCTGAAAAGGTTTGACGAAGGTTTTAGAAGGTTGACTTATGGTATTCACGCTCAGATAACTTCAAGTTTCCAAAGTAAATGAGTTCAATGTAAATACAGAAGCTGCAAATCGAACGATATATTTTTGGAATGTTTCCAAATATCTATACTTCATTTTGAATTCAATTGAATTTTCGAATTGTGAATTGTGAAATTGACCTTTCGAATTGTATACAAAAACATAGGATGATAAGATAACTATAAGTTAGACCATTACTCGTCTTGATTCTGAATTTTGTATACATAAATATTTATAAATTATAAAAATGAAACAATGTAGGCCTATACGTGTTCAATATTAAAAAAAAATGGTCTTCGGCCTCTGTATCTTGGATAAATATATGAACATATTTTTCATTCAACTTCCAAAACCAATCCAATAATTGTGGAATTGTAGATCCTCATTAATTAAATACCACAATTTCGTTTCATAAATTGTTTTTCCCGTGAAATACTTCATCATCCGACCGAGCCTACATTACTTCCAATGCATTTATTTTAAAATTGTCAGATACATCGTCTAAAACGAGTTCCCATCATTATACACCCTTCCATCAAGGGTAAAATTCTTGATACATTTAAAACGTTGTATAATGATATCTATATTCATAGAATGAATAAACTGAATACGTCGTTGATATATACTGAAGTTGTTGCTCACCCTTGACGGAAGTAAGATTGGCTTCATTTAGGCTCTAGAGTTCAGGGGTTGATGTCAGGCTGAGGATAAAGAGACTGGAGCGATGGGGGTGATTAGTAGATGGTGAACGCGTTATTCGAGAAGACCGATGCGGGATCCCATATTCATCCTATATATTCAACAATCATCTATCATTCATACTATGAACTATTTGATGTTCGATTATGTAGATTGATACGTAATGGCTCATTCAAATTATACATATAAACTGTAATTCATGAGTATTGGTGTTCTAGAGTAAGACTTACAACAAATTAAGCGTAAGAAGAGAATGTTTGTGAACAAATAATTGAAACTTTACGAATAAGTACATATTTGAATAAAATACTATCACAAACTAACACAAACACTACAACTAATACTATCACAATCATTGTTCCAATCAATTAGGATATGAATAATGATGGGTAAATTAATTTTGATTATGAATTGATTCAAACTCTAGTTGGTTATAGCTCCTAAAATTAGGTTCACTTTCTGTCAATTGATCATATTTCCTAAATTATACTCTTATAATTATTAGTTATTATAATTATAATTATTAAAATCATTAGTTATTGTAGTCTCGTTTGAAACATTGGATTTTTTCATGAGTAATACGGTGTACATCACTTGATTTTGTATCTGGAGGTACACGTTACATTATAGATAAACGTTAGGAAAAGTGCAGGTGGAGCTTGAACATTCTACAAATGTTAAAATAAAGTGATGACAGAATATTTCATCAGTTATATATAATAATTATTGAAGCAATAACTAAAAACTGAGTTTTACGGTCGTTAGGCAATATTCCATGAAGAATAGTTAAAATGCAATGTACTGTAAGTGTTGTCGTGTAACAATATATTCAGTGAAAGTACAACGTTCAATATTCTTGTGTTCACACATTTTCTTATGATGTTATATGCAACTATTATTGTGAAACTTATTGTGCGTGTAGCGAAACTTTTCACTATAGCCAGTCGTGAGATAGTTATTTGAAAACAGGTGTCAATATAAAATATTAAGTAGAATTGTAAAGTTTCAGAGAAATACATTGAGTATATCATATTGTATTATTATACGTTATTTATATTAAGAAACACACATTTCATTTGATGTTGACTTCACTTTTTTACCCAGCGTTATTCCTTAATTTAATTTCCTATTGAGTTATTTTCTCAACTTACCTTTGATTAAAAACATGAAAAGTTCAAAGATGTGGTAACAAGTGTAATTATTTCTCCTTTCCTTCCGCTTTACTTTTTGATCAGCTTTTCTTTCTGGTATAAACACACCGCATTCCCCTGTTTACCCTAAAGCAATGCAGGGCTTTTCAACTTCTGAATATTTAAAACTATTATCTGAAGTTTTTTGCTTCAGGCCTATCTAATACTCTTGTTTCATCCCTTAATTTGTTTTTATACATAATATGACACACCCTTGTAAACTTGTATCCACGAAAGAAGAAGGCGTGAACCACCCGTGCGCTAGTGATGAAGGATAGAAGGGGACGGTCGATCGGAACCTTCTTATTTCATAGATACAAGCATGGTTGTTTTTTCCTACCCCTATAAATTCACCATCCCAGCACACTTTTATATCCTTGATCCCATCAAAGAGGCCGATGAATAATAATTAATGCATGCAATAATCTCACGGACGTATTGTGTTCGAAACACTTTGTGGGGATCGGGCAGCCAATTAACTTCTGACTGAACTTAACAAAACGTAGGTCTGAGCTTAAAAATGGTATATTATTCTAATTAAATCTCCTTCGTTATAATCCAATTATTTTTTAAACTCAATTTTTCCTAGTGAAACAAAATAATAATATCAATGCCCATTAGTTGTAAATACAATCATATTATTCTGCCTCTTTTTACCAACTCAATTTGTTAGTGTAAACAAACAGCATGAGTTACCATGGTGATAATAACTTCAAACTATCCGGCTTAGAGCTACTTGCACGTTGGTGATTCTGACACTTGGGATATCTTGGATATATTTTGACATGACATAGTCAAACATAGTCGTTACGTAGTACTTGTCAAAGCGTCACATTGATGATACTATATTTTTCATTATGAACTGGTTGATGTGCAAATTTGTATGGAAGTGACACGGGCGAAACGTAAAGATCCCCCTTCTACTTTTTATCACTCATTCTGTTGAATTATCGTGGTTCTCTTCAGTTGTCAAAGTGAATTCTGAAATGTAAATTACATGTAAATTAAATGTACATATCTGAATGAATATTCACATAATCGAATGAATGACGATTATTAAAATGAAACTGGATGATAAAAAAATATAAAATCAAGAAAATGTATACATAAGTAATAAAAGAAAAAGAGAGGTAGATTTGGAGAGAACTCAAGAAAGAATCAATGAAAATGTTTATGCAGAAGATGATTTTTTTTCCCCGGCACAAATGAATGCGATGAAGAACCATAAAGAAAGACCGGAAGAAAAGATAATGAAGAAAAATCGAAGAAAAAGAAGATAAATTTCGAAAAGATATCGAAAATTTCCCTCTAAAACAGAATTGTTCTCACCTATTAATATAATTCTAACAGTGTGTTGAAGATTTATATCAGACCTATATGTAATTTCTGTGTGTGATGATCTCCCTTGTAGTAGTCTGTTAAAACGATCCTACCTGATCATCCTTAACTCAATTGGGGAACAAGTATTCATACCAAGTTGTCGATGTTGATGAATAAAATTATTGGCTGAGATTCAAACAATTCCACTCTCTGAACTAATATATTGTATGGTTATCTATAAATTCTAACCGGCACATGCTTGTGCTTATCCATTTTACCGGAAGGTGACGGTGAATCAGGGCTTGGTTCGATCCCCGCCACCGTCCATCTCTATACAGAAGATTTTCGTGGTTTCCCTCTGTAGCCTGGGCAAATGCTTGGATGGTTCGTACAATATAGACCACGAGACCACGACCGCTTCCTTCCCATTATCCCTCCCATTACGTAAAAAACCCTTCATTTCATCATCCCACAATTTCATCAGTCATTATTAATTTATTCGACGACAGATCTTATTCATCATTACAGCGCGTCTCTAAACCCAATGCAAATTAAGATTCGATTATTCCCTGTACCTTTTGGTTTGTTCGTGATATCTTTACTGATTGAGAACTGATGGTTTCATATGGTTCATAAAATTGACCATACACAGGAATATATTCTCGAATCAAGAGTAATATTTTTTCCAACAATCTGTTTTGAATTATAGTTTTCGAATGCCAAATCAAAATGAAGTTGTATTCACGGGTTTTCATTCAGTTAACATTCTTGATTATAAATACAAACTATTTTCAGACCCCAATGTAGGAATTAATTACGTACCGGTATATTTTGAATGACGTATTAATATCATCATCAATTTAGAGTATAATGTTGAAATTATACGATACGATGCGTATCGTAAAGAACTACCATTAGGATCGATGCTGATGATCTGAATGCTGAAAGAAATCGAAATCTCACTCAGCAGTGAGAGTAGAAATAACAAGAATGAAAGATAATGAGAGAATGAAATTAAAAAAAGTATTTGTGATAAATATATTCTCAAATGATTCTGTGGGAAACTTTTAATCACGACTCATAAAATTTGGTTTTCTCATGCGTATTATTTTACTTTCAATAAAAACGCATCGACAATTGAAATTGAATGGTGAGCAGTGGGGTGGGTGTATTTCTTAAATGAAGAACAGTTCATGATATAAGATAACACGACATCATCTACACTGAAGCATGATACAAATTCCGTCTCGACTCTTTCTCAAAACGTAAGACATTTATTTCACTTCTGTACGGGTTTATTAATTACAATTTTCTCAGCCTTGCTCCCGAATGACTTTTTTCTTTCTTCACGATCTTTATCTTCATTATCTATTGAAGTAATATACGCAGCCATATATATATATATATATATATATATATATATATATATATATATATATATATATATATATATATATATATATATATATATATATATATATACAAAGGGGTACGTGAAAATTAAAACTTTTCAAAATTATATAACTTTAATTTTAGGTTCCAAATTAAAAATTGCTCCCAAGCGCAAATGTAATTTATGTATATTAATTTTCAAACCTTGTAGATGAAATGGAGTTATTAATTATACAAACTTGATGTCTCTGCATGTACAATGGGTTTCTTTGTAGACAAGTCACACTTTCTCTTTCAGACGCAAAAGACAAATGGAATGAGAAGGGTGTGTCAAGTCACCCACCTACACGAATTCACAGTTGAATTCAACTTCACTACGATGTCGCTGTCATTTTTTCATATATAAATATAAAAAAGATTTAATATTGTTTGTATGCTTTTTGTGAGTAGTAAAACACAGAGAAGAAAGACAAGAAATGGACTCTTTTTCTATGGAAAGACTCCGTAGAGGCTTGAGTAAATTCACTTAGAAGGAGGGAAGTTTCCTTTAAGAAGCTGCTCGTATCTTGTTAAGTAGACTTTATGAATACAGAACTGGGAATAAAGGGACACTTTATAACGGGCACAACGTTAGCATATCCTCTAATATATACTCTTAGAGAAAATCTGCACAAAAAGGTGAATGATATAAGACTATATATTGCTTGCTGCTTAAGAAGTCATCGGGTTTGGGAAAATAGCTGTTAGATTTCCAAAGATTATGTTTTTTTAACTCATGAAGAGCTTTCACAAAGAACTAATTGATGTTTACTTTACCAAAAAGTTCTTTAGTTGATATTAGAATTGCGATCTGAAAGTATACATATAATTATTATATATTTGTTCAACATCAGAAGCATATCTCTTCATAAGTGCGTATTTTATTCCGAAGGGTATAATTGGATCAAATATTATTTATTCAATGCCATCATTAATTATCTGGGGAGATTTTTGATCATCATTCATATTCTTGTGAATGGATCAATATACTACGAAAATAGGTTGAACATATCAGTTATTATTGGTGGAGGTGCCGGGTATAAATTTCTTCTTATACATGTTGAATATTTATTTATAATTGACACGTTTATGTTGATAAAAAATATTTGAAACTGATGATTAAATAATATTTCAACATTTCGTCAAAGTTTCAAAAAGGTATAGGCCTTGCAGGATCCTAATTGGACCTATTGGAAATATAATTTAATCAACTGTGTTATAATATACTTTTCATAATATTTTTTTATCCAAGCCTTGGATATAAAAACATTCCATATCACTGAACTCTCAGAATTAGGTCAGATTTGCTAACACTTTTTATTAAATATAACATCCATTTTGAAATGTGGAAACTAAATTGTTTATTCAAGCTTGTTTGATTTTACTCTATACCCCGCATAAGCATTGCTATTCCTTTGTTCTATGCATACATTTTACAATACGTAACCTAAATATTTCCTCTGGCATGCAAATCATACGTCGCCGGTTTTAATTGCTTGCCGTTATAATCGTGAACCATACACGCGAGCAAGTCAGTTCTTCTGAAGAGTAGACCGGATTTCCGCTCTAAGCCGCCACTTTCCGAGTGCAATAAATTATTCCGTTTTTGCGGTGTGCGACGCGACAGAGCTTTGGAACTACGTAACTCACACAGCAGATGTGATCTTAAAATGTGTAGTTACTTTTGTTTTTAATGATACTCTTATGCTCGGTGGATGCAGTCATACGAATTTCATGATTGCAGTTCAAACAATTCTAATAATAAATTATTTGTTTTTATTTCACTGGAAATCGATGAATTATAGCATGCAATTCGTTTAGCTCAAAGGTCTGTTCAAATCTTTCATGTCATCCATCGTGCATTTATTTATTGCATCTGTTTTCTGCATTTTCAAAATCATATAATCATTTCTAAGTTCTATAAAGTGGGTTATGTTAAAGAACTGACTAGATTCTTTCCGAGGCCTACCTTTATGTTGAGAAATTTCGTAGAGTAATTTTAATATTTTTGAATGATAATATGATATCTTAATACAATATTCATTATCACTACAATGTGGAAGTGTGAAAAAGATGATTTTAGAAAGCTTGATTCACTTTTGTGTTTCATTATAAGATTATTTCACAATATGAGTTGAGTTTCAGTTAGTGCAGGAATTACCATCGTACTCTAACTGGCAGTTTGAAGATGTTATCACCATGGCTCTCGTTTTTTCAGGACTTTCAGATAAAGGCCAACTAGATTTGGTAATATCAGGCCTTATAGGCAATTTGTCATTGAATACATTCTTAGTCTGAATCTATTTTGAGTCTCACTTGAAATATATTCTGATTTATTTTCTCACAACAATATCAATGCATATTTAAAATAACATCATAATGTATTTTCCTTTCATCCTCAAAAACGGTAACATTAATAAAAATCTTGTCTCCAAAAACAGGAAAATAATGTGAAAGTCTCTCCTTGAAAAGAAAGAAAGGTACTTAACTAACGACATTAACTCAGAATATAGACGTGACAAATTGTGGTTGGTCGGGTTTTCGACTAGGATTAATAATTCCATGTGCGAGAGTTCATCTTAATCCTAATGTCTTTCTTCTCACCGCCGTCTTGCGGCGTAGAGAATATAACACAACAAAACTTATCTGCGTAGATTTGTGCAAAAACAGGATAAGTCACACGGATGGGAATGAGAAAGAAGAGAAATTTGAGTAGCAGAGAGAAGATAATATTATGAACGACCATTTTTGATTAATTCAAATTCGATCTCGTCCTCAAATATTATTGTGTGTTCTAATATTATAAAATAATCTCTATAGGCCCATTTGAGTCAAAGATGATATTTTAACGTTTTGGTCACTACTTACATCTTACGCTTACATTTTTCATTACAGATTTGCAATATTAATTTAATATAGTGAATTCACATATTATAGGTGTAACTATCAGAATCAATATATTGATTATGTATCGTTTATCTAATGACAGATAGAATATATAATTCATTTGACAAATTTTCACGTTTTTATCATAAATGAATCTATAACACATAGGTTCATGAGTATATGTATATATATATATATATATATATATATATATATATATATATATATATATATATATATATATATATATATATATATATAAATATATATATATATATATATATATATATATATATATATATATATATATATATATATATATATATATACATATATATATATATACATATACATATATATATATATTTATATATATATATATATATATATATATATATATATATATATATATATATATATATATATATATTAGTAGGATCAGAACGTAGCTCAAATTTCACTCATCGATTTTATCTCATAGATTATCTGGTATAGGGTGATTTAAAATACATAAAATATATAAAAGTATATAAAATAATAACGTTTGAAGAAACTAAGTGATCACAAGAGGCAAATGTATAATGACGACTTTTCCTTTCCACTTGCATTCATATTCTACACGTTGTACATCGCATGAAGGAATCCATTCAGAAGTGTCTTTTGCATAATTTGAATTGAATAGAAGGCATATTTGGAAAATTCAGTCACAGATAATTCATTGACAATTTTAGAAATATTGATGTATGTTTTCGCACTGTTCACGAAGTAAAGTTCGAGTATTAATTCGTCTGTCACTAAATGTATTCTATAAGCTGTCAAATACTTGTATAATTCTATTAGCAAGGAAGATAGATATAGAATAATAACCAAAAATATATCATACTGATCCAAATGATACTTATCTCGGGTGATAGAGAGAATGAATCCCATTGAGGCCTAATTCTGAATATGAACCTGAAAAAATGATTACAGATTCAACGATTTAAACTTCAAAATTTTGGAATTGAAGCATTTCGAAAATTTATGAAGAATTGGTCATGAAAAGTCGTTGTGAATATCAAGGATTTGAATAATTCATCGAGAAGAGCCTTCACAACAAACAAAATAAAATATGTGGGAAATGAACACATTAAGCCTATTTATCTCATAACTAGTGCCATTCCAAAAGCTTCAATTTGGCATTTACCAATTATAACAGCCAATTAAACCAGATAACATTAGAACCCTGAATAATTGATATTTAATTGTATAATTCGAGCTTGGCAATATTCTTAGTTTCTATGTAACTAGAATAAATACTATATAATCCCTTTTAGCACCAAACCAGTTGTTATTTTGGCAGCAATGCTGTCTTTGTTTACGCTCTAGCGGTCACCATGTTCAAGTTACGTGTCGGATACTGGAAGATGACAGTCTATGTGCAGAGGGAGTCGGAATGGTAATTGGTAAAGATGGCTTCTTGTATTAACTTTGCATAGAGTTTGGTACTTTCATAGAAGAAATAATTATAACGAGAAGACAAGCCAGTTAGTAGGTTTATAACTAATTTCTCTTGTTCCGAAATGGAAAGTCAAGACTAGATATAACAGTGAAACTGCGTCTTTAATTAGTAATCACAGAAGCAGAGGATGAAAATTGAGAATAACTTGAAGTATGAGAATATTTTCTCTCACGTTGAAAATGGGCAGGGGCTTATGTGGTATTAGGTTAAAATTATTGCACAACTGATGGATGTCTTATTTGAAATTTGGTTTGCTTTCAATTGTTTTATATGAATATGGATGTGAAAGTTCGAGTAGCACAGGTCTTAAAATAATAATATTCTGTTCTAAACAACTCTCAGTTGAGAGATGTTGATTTTTTACACATTTCGTTCCATAGCTGATATTAATACATTTTAATTTATATGTTGAGAAGTTTTGTTTTTCGTTATATTGAACGAAACCGTAATCTACACGTATTATGTACAAGTACATTAATATTTTGTTTATTAATTAGTTATTATTTGTTTTCTATAATCAAGCCTGTGATTAACTGATAATATGGGAATTTGGATTAGATTGGTAATTTTTGATGTATGCGAACATCAAATTTTTTGGGGTAAGAATTAGTTTGGTTGGAGGTGTTCTAGTAAGTTTAGTTTGTTCATGTGATGGTGGGATGTTGAGATATAAGTAATATGTTTCCATTTGTGGAAAAGTTCAAGCTATTACAAATTCCATGAATGTTGAACTGAATTTATAGTTCAAAATGTTTCTTTCATTTCTGATCATTGTTCAAGAATTTTTTTTCCCATAAACATGGTGTTCAGACTTAACAGGGATTGAACATAATTTGACATGGATCTCCATAATACATTCTCCATGATTCTGTTTCTGGAAGGAAAGTTTTTGAGCTCTTCAAAAATACTTACAATTAAGTAAAGCACGATCACCTACAGACGTATTACTTCGAAGCCTTGTCGCCTGTTCGACACATTCGACCGTTGGTGCTATGATCAGGGAAGACCGTCGTTCGGGACCTTCAACCCTATACTTGAGAAAGAAGTCGTTCCAAAACGCGATGGTTGCTCGTGGGTATTCCTCATTCCTCACAAGACAAATGTAATTAATACCCATCCAATCTGCCATGATGAGACGCAAGGGTGTGATGGTGGTGGTAGGGAAGGGGGTAGGAAGCCAAACCGAGTGACAAATTAATTCTTTGATTGTCCAGCGGGACGCATTTAGATTGAACGAAGGTCCACGGGGGGTGGGAAAGACCAGAAAAAGGGGCTAAGAGGACCGAAAAAAGGACAAAAAATATGAATTTCGTTTGAGCTTTGTTTTTGTTCACGTAGGCTGTTGCATGTAACAATAATGTGGTATTTCGATTACATAGTATAAAATATATATATATATATATTTTTTTTTTAATAACAGCGAAACTTGATACAAAATCATTGTTTCCCAATTAAGGCTGAGAATGAAAAGTAGGATCGTTTGGACGAGAAACCACAAGGGCGATATGATAATATAAAAACATTAGAGAATGAACATAAAAAAATCACCGAAAAATTAAATGATTCAATTAGGTGGATTTTAAGTAGTTATTTTTCTCTGTTGGCACATTGTGCTATCATTAATTGATGAAACAAAATCAAACAAAAGCTTTTGTACGTTCAATAGTTTCCCACTTGTTCAATTTAGCTACGTGATGTCTTCAATATTTGTATATGTATATATAATATATATGTATATATAAGCCAATATTTTTTTTCTCATTATTTTCATTGTGTTTCATATACTTTCTCTCTAGTATATGATTCATTCATTATTAGGTATCATATTTCTACGAACATTATTAATTCACTTTGAGAAAATATTAATGTATCGATGTTTTTTCTTATTTATAATTTGTTGGTATTGTTATACTGTGTCCTTTTGGCAATCTAAGGCGTATTGTAGGCAGTGTTTTGATAACGAACTCACTTTTATTAACTTACTTAACTTATATACTTATATATATATATATATATATATATATATATATATATATATATATATATATATATATATATATATATATATTTATATATATATACAGTAGATATACACAAAAATCGGATTCTAACATTGAAAATTGAACTGTTTGGGCAATTCGAATATGTTACACTTCAAGACGAAGTCTCTTCATATTCAATTATTATAATATGGTGAATCATCTATTGTACCTGATAGAATTCATGCGAGTAGACCGTATATTTTACCGCCAACTTGACGCTACTTCCTTATCTGACTCTGAGCTTGTTCATCCCCCCCCCTCCTCCCCCACCACCAAGTGAAACAAAAAGTCTTGAAATGCCATTATATGACTGGCCCAATTCAGGCTAGAAGTACGCACAGTATAGGTACAATAAGTTTTGACATAAACTAAAGAATCTTCAGTCTATGGTTTTGATGTTGAGTTGAAATTTTGTAGATGTTGATGTTTTACCGGAGACACTGATGGTTCATGAGATTTTTAATGATACTTATTGTATATACGTTTACATACCTACTGTAATCATGTTTGTTTTGCTCGATTCTATTATGACGTAAATGTTTTTTTTTTTCTTATTATGGACTTATTTATCAAATTCATTCGTCACCTTTATGACTAATGTTTCTGAAATTACTTATTCTACTAATTAATATTTGATACGAATTTGAATATTATGTATAATATTCGCAATGTATCATCATAAGAGATATTATTGTGAATTATATGTCTAAAGGGCAAACGGCTAATATCAATTAATATCATAAGTTTTTAATGCATTGTTTTGTCTGGAATCAATAATTACAATGGAATATAATATAGATGGAAATATGAGAAATGAAGTTTTGAAATATTTTTTGGGAAATCATATCATTACTCATATTGAAATGTTGATTCAGCTTGGTGTGTATAATTGTGTATTTTCTGTTGAAAAAGAGGTGGCCATACGGAATAATTGACGTAAACAAATTAAAGCGCCCCCTATTTTAAGGGTGGCAGCTCATTTGCTATATGATTGATATATGGCAAAAGGGGGAGTGGACGAAGGGATGCGGTCTATCAAGGGGTTGACTTGATTGATGGGAATTAAATTGCACTTATTATTTCCGATACACCCTTTTTAACTCTATTTAATACTATAACCTGAACACAACTTGATACAAATCTCACAATATTCCTAGTTTTATTCATATATATTCTTCAGATCTAAATGTCAGCTACGTTTCATTATTATATTATTACTTACTTGATTTCAAGACTCTTACTTTGGAATAATTAACCCTGAGAATAAATGCATTTACTTGATAGACAACAATGCAATATGAATATGAAATAGCATTTGAAATAGAGGATTCGGTATTTGTATACCGATTAAATAGCAATTTAACTATAGAATGAAGAACTATACACGTTTTTTTATTCCCGACGATGATACATATAAGGGTTATATACTTATATTGCGTATGTGAGAATTTAATTTAATAACACTTGAAAATGATTAGATGCGCTAGAACTTGTTTCATAAATGGTATAATGATATCAACATTGTCTATTCTGCACTGTCGAACGGTTGTTATGACTATATTATGAATTACTTTTAATTGTTATTAATAAACAAAGTTGATAACATTCATCTAATGGGCATAAATGAAGTCTGGTTTCACTAGCTGATAGTAACGAATTAACTCGTCTTGAACTTGAACTTGACTTGAACCAACTTGGATTAATTCAATCGAATGTTATTTTTCACCATTAACTGATAAATATAGCTAATTGATACTTTGAGATTTTGCACAACTAGTACCAAGAATGGCAATTATCAATCGATAGGTGTTTTAGATTATGAAAATATACGTTGAACATGCGGATAAAATATAATTGATGAGATATTGTTTGTATTGCTTTCGAGTGTCAAAACTATAATTGAATAGAAGTTATATATATATATATATATATATATATATATATATATATATATATATATATATATATATATATATATATATATATATACGTATATATATATATATATATATATATATATATATATATATATATATATTTATATACATATATATATATATATATATATATATATATATATATATATATATATATATATATATATATATATAGAGGATGTTTTTTTGGATATATATGTGAGTTTTATCGCATGACTAATTCGTGAATTGCGTGTTAAGTACATGTCAAGTAGGATGGGAAGAGGGGAGGAGCAACAACTGAGAGTGACGCCTCGTACCTACATTTGACGTCGATAACGTGGTCACGAAATTCCCTGAAAACCTTGGCCATATCGTATACTTACTTCTATTTTATCGTTTTTCAAAGTTTCAGTTGAGAATTTTCAAGGTAACTTATCCGATACACGAATATCTTGTGACCTTACCTGATGGGCAAATATAATTCAATATTAATTCAATATAATATTAATTCATCTATTTAGATAACGTGCCTCAATTGGAGAGATTTTATCAGAGAGATTCAATTTTTCAAATTTTTCCGTTCAGCCCAATCTCATGGGGTTCTTAGAAATTGTGTGATAATATTCCTGAAAAATGGCACAATTGATTTGATCCTAATCTTTACAATTTTAAGTTGGATGAGTGGACGGTTCCAAAAAAAGTTTCATGATGATCCGTACAGTGTTGAACCGTGTGACCGGTGCCGAGCTAAGAGAAAAAAATACACACACAGACTCAGCGGCGTAAGAGTGGGATGGAAGTATTCATTGTCGCTCATCTAAATATAATACTGATATTGAATTATTGATAATATATCTTTTTTCAATTATCAGTGTTACAATCCAGATAATGTCATTGAGATGTCGTGCTGTTCATATTTATATTTAATTTGTTGAGTTGATAAAATGGTATCTTTGCTTGAATGAAATTATGTTATTTTTCTATGAAGTCTACTCCAGAGAGAAGTGTACCCGTCAATACATACGTGTAAATAAAAACGATATAATAATACACATTCATCATATAACAAATATAGTATTACATAATGTTACATGAATTTGGTACGTGTTTCACTTTTTAAAATATCTAGATTTTAAACATGGATTTTATGAGGATTTTAAATATATTTTGCTATTGCACAAGTATAGATTGTTTATTTAAATAAATCTTTTTTTTTAATTGGGAAAACCAAAGTTAGAAAAAATACAATTACCAAAATTCACATCGCTTATCCAAAAAGCCTTACAAGGGTTTGACTGTGGCGATAACATAAATAAAATAACTCTATAAAACACACAAATCTCAGTACGTCCACTATATGATTCTGTTTTCTATATAGATTAGCAATTCAATACCAAAAAATACGTTCTTCTATCATCCACATTACTTCGTTCAGTCATAAAGTATTTCTGAATATCATATTATGTTCAAGTTTAGTAGTTTCCTATTATTATTATTATTATTATTATTACTATTATTATTACCATTAGATTCTTATAGTAGAATCCTATTTTGTTTTTACTTTTTTTCTATTCGATCAGTTCCCTTTTCATGTACCAATATGTCATATTTTCAATCCATTTCTCTATATTATTCTATGTATTTTTTATACTGATTGCTATCCTGTTTTATAATATAGTCAGGGACCAATATGGGTTTTTTCTTCATGATACTATGAAGAGTATTTATCTTGATATTTTACTCATATTTTTCTTCATTTCATTTCTATAATATTGTTACGCCCCTGGTAGCTCAGTCAGCTGAGACCCCGCTTTAATAACTGACGTCACCGTTGGGCGTGGGTTCGAGTTCCACATAAGGTATTTTTATGATCGTCCTTTCACTGATCATAATTTCATAGTTTAATTATCACCTGCTCATTCGTACCCCCGTATAATAGCTAGCTGTACTCATCTTAAGCAACACAATAAGCACTAAGAAAACAATAATCATAATCATAATGTCGCATCAAAAGTGTCAGATTTTTCGTATTTCAGTGAGAATCAAACTTTGCTTGTCATTTTCTTCATTACTGTATAATACGAGTACGACGTTTTCATGACCTGAAAATGGATAAAAAAGCAGATTGAATCAATCAAGTTCATAAGACATATAAATATATATATATATATATATATATATATATATATATATATATATATATATATATATATATATATATATATATATATATATAGGCCTACATATGAAGAGTGAAATCACATTATACAGTATAAACTTCAACTAGGTGAGGGTATGCAAAGACTTGATTTAACCGTACTTTAAACCAACAAAACTATTCTTATTCGCGTTTCATAAGTCAAATGAATGCATCGATTGCGTCGTAACTTGGCATGCACATATACAATTACCAAACTTAATGATGTATAGTTCCGGGAAGAAATCAGTGGAACCAATTATAAGACAACACATGAAGAAATTCAGAAAACTTGGAAAATAAACATGAGGAAAACTGCAGAAACCTTTCAATGAGATAGTTTCGATTTCCAATATTTTTTAAAAACTCATCCAAGATACATAACGGAGTTTTACATGAATCAGAACTGCAGTTTTTTGAAAGGAGTCAGAATGCTTTTTTTTGGAATAAATAAAATCTTTTGTGATAATCTACAGTTGAAATCAATTATTGAAGATGCATAACGAAGGAAATGGATGAGTAGACTTTTCAAAAATAAGATTTGACGCTTCAGATTACATTTCATATACAAATATCTCGATCGTCATACAACGCACGTGCTGGGAATTTCCTAGTATACGATAACAGTATTTTGAAAAAGATGGTGTTGAACAGTGAGTTTATTACCGACAGAAACATTTCCAAAGATATTGGAAATATTTCAAAAACATGATAGACAAGCGGCCGCATTGATCGTTGCATTAATATCCTCATGGCGATCTTGAAGTTGGCAGAAGTGTCAAACCAGTTGCTGTTATATATCGCATCACCGACTTCACCACTCTACAAACACAGAAGAATATGTCAAATAATACTTTAATGAAGTATGTACTTGGAAAAACTGAAGGAACGGAAGTAAACATTTAGTGTGAGTTAATCAGAAATTGCATGTAATAGGTACCAGATAAAATACAAAATGAGTGCGGTATCATTATCTGAATTACGAGATTTTATATACCGATTCTTTGAAATATCTTGAAAGATTCAAATGGTGAGATAATTCTAGTGGAGGCATTTTCGATACAAGATAATTGAGAAGATGCAAAAATTTCAGCTCACACTTCCATAATTGTTTCGGAAAATAATTTGAGATTATATAAAAGTTATAATTGACATCAGCACCAACTGCCGGAACTGATTCCAGAAATAATAATACGAATTCATCATTTTCCTTTGATTTCATGATAGTAATCATTACCACTTATTTTAAGAACAATTTGAGAACAATTTAAGAACAAGCATTTGAATAATGTGTAGGTAAAGTGAATACAAAATACAAAATTAAGGTGGTTATAGCAATATACAAATATAAAGTAAATTTGATTCTATGTATTTCAAGTTGAATCGTATATATTTACAACTTCTCATGAAATTCAGATGTCAAATACTTGGATAAAGGAGCGAAATTAATTCAATAGATACAATAGTAAAAATAATGTATACGATTGATGTATCAAAAAACTCCAATATACTGATGTCTACTTTGCTAACACACTATGTATTTATCTTTATTTTTTTCTTCTTCGATCAGACAGAAAAAAATATAATAAAATATTTATGCATCAGAATCGTCGATCCTCAATGCACGATTTTGTAGCACACTAATCTACAACTCATGCACTCATATTCTGTATGAAATATATGACCAACCGCTTCAACCGCCAACCAAGAGTGATTTGTAATTGTAACTTGCTTATGTTGAATAATTCATCAAAACGGTTATCCACCAACCCGGCACATATGAAAATGGATTTTTTTCATACTAAAAAATATATATAAATAATATAATATTATAATAAAATAAATATTTGATATTAAAATATATATAATAGTAGTTTTTCCATATATATATGATATATATATATATATATATATATATATATATATATATATATATGTATATATATATATATATATATATATATATATATATATATATATATATATATATATATATATGATATGATTTTATCGAGTATAGTTCAGTATTATCCATCAACTTACAATATCTGTGAGGAGAGTCGATAAGACACAATATATAAATAAGTTGATGACGGTTCCAAATATAATTCCACACATTGTGCGCACTTTGCTGTTGAATGATTCTGCCTGAAAATATAATTATCATCAACATAAAAGTCGGATAACATCTCATCAGATGAGATAATGTTATTCGAATACATATAATGCGACACTGAATATCAATTCAAATGTGTCATTTGAAAAAAACACTATACAGTGTACCGACATCAGTTCTGAGACGAAATTTTATCATATTTAATATGAATGATAGCTCCAAAATCGATTCACGGTTGTCTACGCAGCAAATGATACTTATTTGTTGATTTCCTAATTTTTTGGATATCTATTGTACGCATTACATTTCAATGTTATACAATATAACGTAATTGATAGTTTTTCCCTACGATACAACTTTGTTTTTAAATCTCACATACTTATTTTCTACATCAAAATATTGTTCGCTTTTTTCATTTGTCCATCAAGTTAATCAATGAATATAATTAATGATGTATTGAAAAATACTCAACCACAATTTTAGCGTTGAGGCTTCAATATCAAATACTTATTTTCAACCGTGCTTTCAAAATTTCTGCGTTCAAAATTCTGACATATTGCATCCGAAGGCTCAAAGCATGGATGACAAATGAACAACCGTCTTACGTGTTCAAAAAATGAGTTTTATTTCAAAGCTGCATAACATGCTTTCCAGTATGTGTATCGTCTTTGACTGAATATGCAGACCATTTACGGAAACCACGATCTTCATACGGTATAGAAAAAGCACCTGACTTCAATTTAATCCAATTCAAATTCAAGTTGGTATGGTCGAATAACATACAATTCACAAATGGAGTATATATATATATATATATATATATATATATATATATATATATATGTATATATATATATATATATATATATATATATATATATATATATATATATATATATATAACAAACTCATTTCATCTGTGAACTGTGATTATGTATGAAAATCTTACAACACACTATGCAAAACGGTCAAGTCAAAACACATTGAATTTTCTTTCATGTGTTATTGCGATTGATTTAATTCGATTTGAGTTAGGTATTGATTTCGTCCCACAACAAGGACTCACAGACTGATATAACTGACACATTATAATTAAATTATCACAGAATTATAAAACCAAGTCAATATCACATCATGGGAACAAAAATAGAAACTTGGGAAAGAACTGACAGCTCTTGAAGTGATCAGATGTTTCAAGAAAAATGAGTTTCTCATTCTTCTCAGCGGAAGCTTTACCCATTTGGTTCCAACTCTTGCTGTCCTTGCGATGGAAGACATTTTTTAGCAATCTTTGATCATCATATGGACCAAATCCATTATGGTGAGAGAGGCTGCCATAGGCCGACATGTAAAAATTCAGAAAATTATCTACACTTTTTCGACGTTTCAATTTGAAGATCGAAATGTAATCTACTAATTAAGGCACTGTACCATCCATTTTGTATAAGATTAAGACTTTCACAGAGTTTCTCCTCGCTATACCGAATTTGAAGACGTTTCACTTCGAAAATTATAACTCATAATTCATTGTTTAGTTTGAAAAAACAATTAGCTCGAAATATCCACCAATATATTGGTTTTCGGATGAAGATTTCGGAAAATGACTTTATCTCTTGTTTGGTGTGGTCAAATTTGCCTGGTTGTGCCCCAAGCAAACAATCTCACTTGTCACCCGCCTCTATAAGGAACATGAGGTCGAATTTTCGATGTCATCACAACTGTGATGAACACGTCATATACATACCACCGTAGTTATGTACAGGGCTGCCAGCCCTATCATTCCGTTGCATACAAGTAGTATCATAAGAGAAGGTTTCAAAATGGTGTAGATTCGATCCGATAACCTAAAAAAGGGGTTTCAATTGATTATGATATATATATATATATATATATATATATATATATATATATATATATATATATATATATATATATATATATATATTTATATTTATATATATATATATATATATATATATATATATATATATATATATATATATATATATATATATATATATATATATATATATCAATATAGTCCTACTGTGCAAAAAGGTGTATTGATTAAGAAAATAAAGAATGAGGTTATGATACGATATAAAAGCTACGGTATGGAAATAACTTTGAAAATGTAACGAAGCTGATGAAATGAATTTCACTTTCTTTTTTGTTACGCAACGAATTCATTTCACACCATTTGTAAAATAGTGCGTCCTACAGAACTCGATGGATCAAGAAATACAAATTGAATAACTTCAACGTAGCGATGTGAAATTTTGTAGACAAGGATACAAGGCAATCTGGCTACCCAAACGAATACTTACTCGATCAGATGTAGATGATATTCTAAGCATTCTGATAAATATTGCAGCATTTTATTATCATATTCATGTTGTGTGATGACTTCCAATCGTTTGTCATCGATAACACCTCGAGCTTGTCGAGCCTCTTTGTTTGTATGACGATTAATATGATGTTTCAACAATGCTTCTCTTATATCGCTCTGAGAACTTTTTACTTTAATCACTATTCTAGCATTTTCTTTTTCTGACTTTCGATACAATGGATAAATACTCATCTCTTCTCTAATTCTGTAATTGTATATTCTAGTTCTTACTTGTTTCAAAATAATTATTGGTTCAGTCTGATTACTTGATTTAATTTGTTTCAATACAAGATCATGAATATGAGTCAGGTTGTACTTCAAGTAGTTGAACAGACATAGATTCATGGTAAGTACAGCCATAAAGACATTCACAAATAACAAAATGGTTAATAAATCTATAGTTTGTAATATCAAAACTGCACCAAGTGTGATCTCAAAAAGAGGTGATGCGTAGACATTGTACGGAAACCATCTCCTGAAATTTCATGAAGAAGTTTAGAATTATCAGATTGATATATTTAAAGTTGCTATATTCACTATTATAATGAATTATTTCGATCTATTTCTGAAATATTGTACTATTAGATACTGGTCTACACGAATGAAGAAAAATGCGCGAACCACCCGCGCGATAGTGGTGCGAAATAACAGTGATAATGTATCCATCCGTTATTTTATTTATTTGAAATTAAAATGAAACAAGAATGATTTCGTACGTGAACATGTGTAAAATGTCGATAGTGAAAATTATTCGATGTGTGAAAACTCTGATGTTTAGTTTCTACGTATAAATAGGTCTAATTTAGAGCAATTTTGAATGAAACACAACAAAACAATCAGTAATATTTATACTCACCTAAATGGTATCTCCCGTGCCACCAATGCTTCAGGTACAAGGGATACTGATATAATACAAAATATCATTCCAACGAAAATCATTGTGAATATCGTAAAATAATCCATATATGAACTAAATTTCAACAACATCTCTCTTGCACCTCTTTCGTTCAGAGCGTCTGAGTGCAATTCTTGAATATTGATTATAATAGCCATTATCTTGTTGGATTGCCAATAGAGGGCATGTATTTTGAGTAATATAGCTATTTCCAGTAATAATATCACAAAGTGTTCAATCATATATTCAAACTCTCCCCATGCCAGGTAAATATTGTACGCTTGTACAATAATTCCGTAAATCATTCTTCCTATTTGAAGTCGTGGAAAGAATTGACGCCAATAATACAGCAAGTTGTGAGGTTCATTTTCCAATTTCCAGAATCCTGATAACAAAATGGAACACTCACTTCGTTAGATAATAATTATTATTGATGATATCACACAAATATTTCATCGATTATATATCATAAATATATCGATGTATAAAACCTTCAAAAATTCATTCAGGTTGTGTATATGCATTCATGCTACCCGTATCTCTAAAACATTTCAATTTGCCTGGTTGATAATTTAATTGTTGCAAAAACAAAGTCTAGACAATAATCACAATGACAATCTCAATAAAGATATCAACACTCTTACTATAATACATTCATTTTCTATATTATACAACTATTGTCGGGTTACAGGTGGTAATCACCAATTTGTTTTTAGTATATCACTCGAGATGTACTATGCTCGCTAGGTACAACACTCCCTCGTCATCATCAACTTTCTCATGCTCCACTCTCTTCACACGCTTCCTCCATACTTTCCTATCCTTCCACCATTTCTTCTAACTCAATCTTTTCTACGATTCTCTTCTCTCCCACACACCCTATACTTCATCGCGTCTTCCCATCTTATTATAGGTCTTTCTAATCCGAGGTATATCATGCGATTTCGATGATATTTAAGAGTTTAATGTCAGAAACTTGGGTGCAGCAATATACTCCAAATTGTGCTCTTCAATCACCCCATAATGTATTGCCTATTGACTGTTTCACAGATTTGTACAATATAAAAATGAAGGAAATATCAGAACATAAGAACCAAAATTGAAAATAATTATACAGAAATGGATAATTGAAGAGAATAGTGAAAATATATTCTATGATGATAAAATTGTTGTCTAGTGTGGCTTGGAGAGAAGAAATTCATTAATATTGTTATAGAAGGGGTTCTGAAGTAGAACATATTTTAGGCTAGGGTTTATTTGGATTTTATTAGGTGACAGTTTGATAAGGCTAGTTATATGGGCAGGTAATTTTATTGAAATGGTTCAGCAAAGATGGAGAGGGATGTGTGAAAGAGATTTGGCAGTGTTTGAATCAACGGATTGAGTTACTGTGACTAGAACGATAGTTGTGTCAAATTTTAGTAAAGAGGCTGGTGTTGAAGTGGACACAGAAACTGACCATTTGGATAAGAGTAGATGTAATGGTGAGAATTTTGAGGCAAGTTTGTCATTCGAGCAATAGGAGGGTATTAATGAAGTTTGAAAGGTGGTAGTTTGGATGAGGGAAATGATGGAGTTGATTCTTGGTGTAGTACAGAGGTGATTTATATTATCAGAAAATTGGAAAAGATGCCCTGAATGTAATAATAGAGAGGTCGTTAGCATAGAGCAAGAAAAGAAGAGGGCATAAGACAGAGCCCTGAGGACAGATTGTGGGTTTGAAATGGAGGGTACAGAGATGGGGAACTCGATACGAAAGACTTGGGTTCTATGAGATAGAGAAAATGCGATCCATTTATTGGCAAAGCTACGTATTCCCAGGGAATTAAATTTATGAAAGAGAAGATTGTGGTCAATGGTGTCGCAAGCTTCACTGATATCATACGAAATACTCATGGTGAAAATCTAAGGGCGGAGAGGAAGTTAAAAATGGCTGTGGATGTAGATGAATGTTTTTGGAAGCCATGTTGACAATCAGCAATGGTATTATTCAAAGAAGCTGAAGAGGTTTAAAAGAGGTTAAAAAGAGGTTAAACGAAGAAATATCACTTCTTCTATTGATTTGGATACAGAGACGATGAGAGAGATTGGTCTATTTTATTTGTGTCTGTATCAATTTATTTTTTGTTAATTGTAAATATTAAAGTCTGTTTGAGTATATGAGGAAGATACGAGGTTTAAACAAATAAGAAAACCAATCAATCCAGTCAATGCTTCCGAACGGTAGAGGACGTGAAGACAAGAAGAATGTCACTCATGAGTGACGGAACAAAAAAAAATAGAATCGTTCGTTGTATACACCAATCAGAAATTAACTCACAAGAATGTAATGCTATTTTGAATCGGAAAACAAGATTCCTCATCGATGATAGATTCACAATCAATCACATACATGCTCATACAAAAAAGTGAAAAATATCTTAGAATAATCAAATGGATTTAATTCGTATGAAACATATGAGAAAATATTCCATCGAACTTTGGCCTACAAAAAATAAATTGATGAATCGATAATTTTACTATTGTATATATTCTCAACAGATTCGGATGAATGATAAAAGGATGAATACAAATTAATTAAATGAATGAATGAACAAACGAATGAAAAACATCGATATCTGTATCAATAACGCGACGTAGTTTGACTTACCAGTATAAATCAGCATCTTCACGTTCAAGTACAAGCACTTTCGAGAGTTATTACTCCACCATTTACTGATTGGATCTTCTAAGAAATGCATTGCAGGATGGTTGAAGGAACTGAATGAACTGGTTATAGTTCTCAAAGTAGAAAAACTCAGAAGACATCGAATATAAGACAATCAATATTGACATATTTAATGAAGAAACGCAAAGTACATGATTATATGATGTGCGCAGTTTGATGTCACATGATCACATATTGATACCCAATAAATGTGATACATTTTGTTAGTTTCATTCTATGCTATCTGCATTAAAAATTCAAAACATTTGAATGATACTTTGATAAGGAAGAATTATTTGTTACATTTGCTAATGGAATAGAATTTCATGTAAAAGTGACAAATGTACGAAGTGATATGATATACATTTATCCAATTTTATTGCTTACTATCTATTTCCATCATTACTTTATCAATCACCCTCTTCTTTGTTGTTTATTCACAAAATGATCGGATAATTGATTCACTTATATTTTTATCTGAACAATGATTGAAATAATACTAGGAAAACACAGCATATGTGCTGTGAGATGATCGAGATGGGTGACGATGGCTCTGCTATTATCTCCATCTATTCCATAAATGAACACATTCATCAAATTATTCTCTTTCAAAAACGGCTGTTCCTATTGTGTTAGTATACGTAGTTGGATAATTCTACTTGTCCAGAAAAAGTTTCATGTTGATCAGTTGTACAGTACGCGACCCGTGAAAAGCTCTCTCTCACACACACACACACACACACACACATAAAAAATTAAAAAAAAACACACACACACACACACACACACACGGACAAAACTCCGTAAGAGTGGAATGGAAGTTTTCGCTGTCGCTCATTCAACAAATAATGCACAAATTCAATTAGTGATGATATATCATTTTTTTTCATCAGCATGACACTCCAACTTTTTTCGAATAATTTCATTGATATGATGATGTCTCAATGTTTATATTTCGTATTCCATTTGTTGAGTTGTTGAGTGAACTGGTTCAGTGAGTATGTTCGATTGATCCGTCTCCACATTCGTGTGATTCAGAACGATAAAATATCACACATTAAACGTATTATAACATGGTATATATATATATATATATATATATATATATATATATATATATATATATATATATATATATATATATATATATATATATATATATATATATATATGATATGTTCCAAGAACGGGTCAATCGTTCTTCTTAATACATGAAGACACTTGAATATAATTACTTATTGCTCAAACATATATTGTTTATATTCATAAATTCTTCTTCTTCTTCCTCTTCTCCTTCTTCTTCTTCTTCTTCTTCTTCTAGTACGTCGACGATGTGATATTTATGTGTATAATGAAGGTAATATAAATATTACTTGATTTATCCCATCAAGATAATCCTTTAATCAGGCACTTCATTTTATTTATACAAAGTTATAACCCATATGGTTCTACAATAATTACATGGGGTAAAATAAGGTTAGTTCATTGGAGTTAGGAATTTCAAACTTTTTTTTTTTCCAAGTTTGAAGTTCCTAACTCGAATGAACTAGGAGAAAATTATCAGTAATACATTTTTGGGTCGTTGTATAATAAGAACTTATTGAATAAGGTTTTTAACCTATACCGCTATTAGGTTTATATATGAGAGAGGGTGATAGAGGGGGTTTAGAGGAGCCTTATATACTAGGTCTTTCATGATTCGTACTCAAGAGATATTTAATATTGTAAAATGTTTAATTCTACCAATAGTGCAATTTCAATTAAATTCAATTCAATTCATACTGTTTATATCATTTGAAATGTTGTTTCAAGTGATTCAAGTGATCATTGTTGGATAAAATCTTGCCCGAAGCGAAATTAAAAATAAAATTACAAAATCAATCCGTTAACAAAATATTTCAGCGATACGAATCTTCATATAACATATCAAAATTGATTATCGACATGAGAATTTCAATTTTTATAAAATTGAAATACACATTTCCTCATCAAATACTTTGTCCGTCTAAGCTCCCGTTTTTTCATGTTGGCACTCAAGCTGGCTTGTATATTGACGCCTACGGCGAGAGTACCAGTCGTGACTATATACGAGTCTACGGCAAATACAAAGAGCATATTAATATCTCACAAGATATGAGCAGTAACTTCTTATGATATACGTAATTCACTGAGCCGCTTTCTTTGCTAGAGATAAGGGTGGGTGCATGATAGAATGAGTAGGAGGGGGAGAGGGTGGGTGGAAGCCATAATATATACAATGCTCCATCACTCACTGCAGAATGTACGCATCTTATCACATCAACATTATCACCGTTTTCATGAGCACTGGTTCATTAAGACATTGTGTGAAGACTTTTAAAAATTAGTGATGGTTAATGAATATATGTGATCAATATAATGATGAATATGAATATATTCATCCACACATATATATATATATATATATATATATATATATATATATTTATATATATATATATATATATATATATATATATATATATATATACATATATATATATATATATATATATATATATATATATATATATATATATATATATATATAAATATATATATATGTACATATATATATATACATATATATATATATATATATATATATATATATATATATATATATATATATATATATATCATATATTACCACAATGGATTTCTGCTGAAACGTCCAAGCACTTGTGGAATGGATATTATTATCACAGAAAGATACAACCTCGTCGGGGAATCCAACCCAACTGATAGGAGGTGCGTTTTCCCGATGAGGCGTTATTTTTCTGTGATATGCATATATGTATATATATAATTGAATTCATATGAGACCCAAATAATATCTTCCTTTATTCCTTTGATCAATAACAAATATTCGATCAATATCAGACAATGAGTGCAGAATTATATTATTAAAATGTAATATTCTCTAAACTTGAAAAAATAATTATTCGGTGAAAGGTTTCATAAATTGTATGATATATATATATATATATATATATATATATATATATATATATATATATATATATATATATATATATATATATTTATGATATTTGTATGTGTTTGTGTATAAGGCATTATGTCACTGACCGATTTTCAATGAAATTACACTCTCATTCGGACTCAATTATGTATTCAATGATCAATTTAGACGATTAACGAAAGTAAAAACTAATGAGCGTCAAGTCTGATTAGTTGTAAAAAAAAAATTATTTGGATATAGATGGAGATCAGCTTATCAATATGCAACGGTTGAAAGTACTTGCCGAATTATTCATCAGATCACAAATGAAAAATCACATTCACATTCAGTCATTGAGACGGAACTTGTAATATATGGAAGTTAGTATAGCACTAGCTGTTCATCTTCAATTTGGTTTTGACAATTTAGTTTCGTATGACTTTAATTGGATGAAAGATTTGTTGTGAAGCAGAAAAAAAGACTCAGTGTTCGGGCAGGAATTAACAATTCTGGTTTTGAACGGTGACCTTTGGGATTGAATCACCAGTCTGATAATGGTACTTGACGGCCCCACCAGAAGCACAAGCAGAAGGTATAATATGAGTTTATCAACTGTCCGACTTTAAAAAGTGCTTTCCAATCCTGAAACTAAAATTTAATAAATAATTCGATATTTATTTCCTGATTCTAGAGACGACTAGAATCATCACCTCAATTTCAGAAATTGGAATTAATTTATTTGAGGCCCCGGTCCTCATGACGTAGACATTACTCGATCATTTTTATAGAGAAGCGGTAATACTCACGTCATCATAGTCATAGTCATCTCTGAAGGACAAAAAATAGATTGATATTTTTGTAATTGAGATGATGATTTATGGTTTCCTCTAATTTTAGGGAATTATCACTGAGACGAGTGGTCGAACCGTAATTCAGGAGACCGGGGTTCGATTTCCACTATGATCGACCATTCTCACATTTTTCCCCGTGGTTTCCCTCTGTCGTTCAGGTCAATATTTGGACCTGGATATTAGGGTTCAATATTAGGATGGTCTCTTAACAACAGGCTACAACCGACTCCTTCCCACTATAGAAAAACACCTATTAAAATAAACTTTCATCTCATTATCCCATCATCTCATATATCATTCACCGACCCTGATAGATCGTAGTCATCAGTACAGTGCGTCGTCAAATCCTATATAGATGAAGGGAGATAAATAAGTCATCATTCATCCAATTCATCAACTCATCAGAATTCTAGATTTGGGGTTGTGATGTCCTTCAAGATTTGACCCAACAAATATTTCGCATTTCGAGTTTTTGTATTAGAATGTTGAAGCTAGGCGTCATGAAGAAATACCTCCATGTAATATTTACAGTTTCCGGAGGCGCGTATAATCTAAAAGCACGGTTTCCATTAAGCATGCAATACATCTTTCGTGCCTGTCATGGAATTATAGAGAGCTTGCCTGACCCGACACTTTCAACGTCTGCTTTAATAAACTCCAAACATTTCATAAGGTGAAGAGAAAAATATAATTTACAGTGATTTTGAATGTAGAATCACTGACTCTCTATACCGTTTTATTGGAATACTAAAATGAGTCAAATTATCAATATTTCGACAAAACAGACAATTTAAATAATTCGATCATTTGACGATGTGATTTTTTGACAGAACGGCTTTCCAAAAATGAAATTTTCACTCATTACATGACCAAACCGCACCCAATCTAATCAAAATGGTCGATCGGAAAAACAATCGTTCGACCATTCGGGCTTTCGAAAAGAAAACACTATCTTTTTACATTTCTACTTTTCGAGAAACGTTCTTCCAATGCAAAAAAAACGTAAAGACGAAACGATCTTTTGATCTTCTTTCTTTCTGATCTTTCTAAAACCCTTCTAAAATGAAAATCAACAATTTATGTGAGTTAGTGTGAGTTAATTAGTATTTCCCCAACCGAAGAAATAGTTCAAGCACATTGGTTTATATGTTTCTCTTAAAAAAATAATATATAAATAAATATGAAATTCTTTTGTACAATAAGTTCTTTTTCGTCACTTTTACATTTCGACTATTTAGCCCTTCGATTGGTTGATATTTCGACTTTATGATACGCACCCGAATCAAGCATTTATTCATTTATAAGAAAGTCTGGGTGTCTGGTACCAAAGCGGGCAAACGTTAGCAACCATCGTTATTTCAACTTTCTCAACTTTCTCAACTTTCAAAAAAGGTGAATTCAAAGTAATTATTGTTATAATTTATTACGAATTTCAAGAAAATATTCATTATTCCGATTTAAACATTTGTTTCAAATTCCCATGGATATTCTATGATAACTGTATGGATTATATTCATATATAGATGACTATATAGTCATGGATGTGATAAGTGATGTTAATTATCACAGTATTGTCATGTACACATGAAATGAATCAAACAAGAATATTAAAACTTATGTTTCCAACATGAACTCGTGTACTTCAATATACCAACTTGGAGTATTGAATATATATATATATATATATATATATATATATATATATATATATATATATATATACATATATATATATATATATATATATAGAGCTCGCGGCACCATTCCTGAATTTTTATGCACTTTTCTTGATAATCAAAAAATCCTAAAGAAGGTATTATTAAGAAATATTGTGAACTCAGTTTTGATAGATTCGGTAGGTCTTTTACAGCACCATTTATATTCTTTCAAATAACTTCAATCATTTCTATAATATTAATAATACCTTCTTTTTCTATTACCTTGTTCCATTTTCATATTTTTTTCATACCTTTGTTATTTACCCTCAATTAAGTTAGTTTTATAATATTTCAGGATTTTTCTGTATTCAATTTTTTATCACTTTTGTAAATAACCATTGTACTATATTGTATTAACTATATTACGCTGTACCATCTTGGTATCCCGCTATGCGGACAGCCGTCAATAAATTGTCATCTCTCTCTCTCTCTCTCTCTCTCTCTCTCTCTCTCTCTATATATATATATATATATATATATATGATGATGATGATGAAATGATTTCGGAGTCCATGTTGATTAATTTCATCAGAAATCCACTCCATGGAAGCCAACGAAAACATATATATATATATATATATATATATATATATATATATATATATATATATATATATATATATGTATATATATATTTACATATATATATATATATATATATATATATATATATATATATATATATATATATATATATATGTGTGTGTGTGTGTGTATTCGTATTCATTTGAGGAATGCTCGACAGTTTTGAAATCGAGGTGTGTATAACTGTATATATCTTTCCACAAATTTCTACATACCGTTGATATCGTTGAGACACATGCTTCTACCGAGCTTAAAGAAATTAGGAATGTGAGTCCTTCAAGAAAATTCATTATCATATTAAAATAATTCAGCATACTGAGTTTCAGAGTTTGTGAATGATAGCCCTGATATAGCCTGGTTACATGAAATAACGAAGACTGAGAGTTGGACTAGATTTAAGGAATGCTTGACAGTTTCAAAATTGACGTAAGTATGTATATAAGTTTGGAGTACAGTCTGTATAAATATATTTCTCATATTGCAACGCGTACACTGCTTTTCTCTCCAGTGCATATACCTACTACAAGTAGTACCCACATATTACTGTGTTGCTCTGATTAAGTGATGAACTTTGCAAAACTAGACAAACTGCTTTTGTGATAATAATTTCCTAATTGACAATAAAAACTCGTTCTTTTTTCTACTGTTTCATTGTATATCTACCATTACAGCATCACATGGATCACAAGAAGAGGCGTAAATGGCTTTATAACGCGAATGTAAATGGCAATTATTTACCAATTAGTATAGCCTCGGTTTCTTATTGAGTTGCCGCCCCGCCAAAGCATATCATGCAACGAACATGAGCCGATAATTACAATGCTGATGTATTATACGGTAATTAAATCATCATTACAAGGGACAGGCAAGTCACAAAATAGGAACTTACGATTTATAATCAGTAATATGCATGTGTACCATTGGAAGTTTGACGCTTGTAAAAAATGAAGCGTGATTTAGAAATTAAGGAATATAAATTGTAAGAGAAATGGAATTATACTGAGAGAAAATTTGTTCCTTAACAAATATGTGTGTACTATCATACGTCGTTATTAACAGATTCGAGCACGCGTAGACACACTCTTTTTCTGATTACATTTTGATGAAGACATATCTTTTTTAATTACCATAATACCCATTTATATAAGGTAAAGTAAGATAATGAAAATGTGCTCCGCACATGAACAGTTGATGGAGAGAAGTTTATTATCATAATTGATTTCAATTGAATCAAATTCACAATACATATAATAGAAATTTATCAATTCTGATAAAGTATAAGGACTAACATAGAACAAATAATACAAATCAAGGTTTAATATATATATATATATATATATATATATATATATATATATATATATAAATATATATATTATATATATATATATATATATATATATATATATATATATTTATATATATATATATATATATATATATATATATATATATATATATATGAATATATATATATATATATATATATATATATATATATATATATATATATATATATATATATATATGAATATATATATATATATATATATATATATATATATATATATATATATATATATATATATATATATATATATATATATGTATATTGAGAATGAATAAAAAAAAAAGTTAAAAAAATTGAGGAAAGTAATTCAATATGGGTGCATTCCTTCCACACATTTATCCTCGTACATTTATCCATATTGCAACAATTCAAGTTGTCTAGTAAAATGTAACTAATGAACAATTCATTTAGTTATCGTGCTGGTTCGATTTCTCATGACAAATAAATCATCAATTTATAATCAATAATATCCATAAATTATGTATCCATAATTCAAATTGATAATGCTCTTGCATTTGATATATAAACAAAATGGATCCACGCTAGCATTGCCAAAGAAGCGTTTTTGTTTGAAGTACAATTCGTCTTTTTCTCTGATAAACCTAGATTTCACTGGGCTGTAAAATATTTTACAAACAGTTGTGCAAATTGCTGAAAATGAACAAATATGTATTTATTTGTTTCGATTTGTAATTGAACTTGGTAATAAAATAGTCAGAGTTGGGATGAAAAAAGTTATTTAAACACACATAGAAAATAATATAATCATAGATAGCAAAGAATGATACGAAATCAAATCAGAAACGTTCAACTGGGTCGAACACTGTTGTAAGATTGAGTAGCATGTATGATAATAATAACATTTTGTTGATATAAACAGTTAACTAGGGTGATGAACAGTATGAAATTGAGCATAAAATCGATTAGTCTCACATTTGTGGTTAGTTAATACGTTTTATTGGGCTGGATCAAACAAATTAGTTTTAAGCCTTTCCTTCAGTATGGCGAGTAGAGGTACTCATTGCAGACGTAGGCGAGGGGAACTGAGCTGTGCACAGCAAGTTATTCTTGTTCATACATTTGAGAGTTACCTCTGTTGGCCAGTATATAATGTATAGACTACAAGAGGTGGATTAATCACATCAAGAGAAAGTCATCTTTGTTTGAAATACCTTAGTTTGACACACCCGACTACATGCACTCCTGTCTAATGTCTGTCTGACGATATATACCTACATATATATATGTACATATATATATATATATATATATATATATATATATATATATATATATATATATATATATATATATGTAATCATATATATATTTCTATGAATATATATTCAATATTCAACCGAATATATATTCAATATTCAACCGCTGCATTCTCATTTTATACAGCTAAATTAGTATGCTCAATTAATTGTCATGAAATATGGGTTTGAGAATTTCCATAAAACCAATATTCACAGTCACGTATATATGTGTGTTTGTGTGTTTGAATACGCATATTCAATTAAAGCTTTGGTATTAGAAAATCACGTATGGCGGTTGTGTTTCCTCAACATTCCATTGATTTTCAGATTGAATTGTTTCACTTTCACATGGATGGTCAAACTTGAAACTAACAATTTTTCAATTGAAAAAAAATTGAAAAAAAAAATTCACTGAAATGACTACACGCATTATATCTTGTTCATCATTTTTCTTCTATAGTACTTTTTGAGTCAAAAATAAACAAAGTTACGGTGTTTGCATCAAAAATCACATGTTATACAGAATCCCCGCAACACTTCATCAAAGTATGATGCTATCCTTATTGAAAAATATCCACCCCAAAAAATTCTCCATCTCAATTAACCGTAGTACATTGAATGTTGTCATAATTCTGTAGTAAGGATGTACTGCATATGTAGTTCATACTTTATAAACATGCGAGGTTGAAATTGAAGGTACCATCATACTTGTGCTATATTCACTTCCTTATGAAGACACATTATTTCCTCTAAAAATAATCATCAAACACATACAGAACGATTGTATGTTTGTAAAACAGGAAACACAAGGAGAAGAAAAGTAATGCAAGGAATGAAAAATTCCATTCAAAAAGCACTACGCACTTCTTGGATGGATAGCTGCCAAAATAAATCTCTCCATATAATGCAGGAAGGGCTCAGTCTTCTCTTGCCTCTCAATTCAGGTGCGACTATCCACTGTTAAATAAGTTGGTAGCCAGTGGATTCTGGAAACATGAACAACCCCCATATAACCTTGTTGTTCGAGGGGCCGTTTTGCAACATTAAATTAAGAAAAAATCTATAGATAACAAAATAATGAAATTTGATTCGAATTTGGCTCAGGTAGAGCTCACTTGGCTTATTTTGATACACGATCACATTTTAAATCTATTCTGTGCGTGAATTCGTAATCTAGATAATAGTTAACAAGTAACATTCAGTATAAACAATTGTATTTTCATAATTCATGCCTACAAATACATGAGTAATCAATAATACTAGTTACAAAAATCAAACGTTCGAAACGTAAATAAACGTACGACTCGAATGATCTCATTTCCCCCCACTCTCTCTTTTTCTCTCTCTCTCTCTTCCTCTCATTTTTTCATTCTTCATTCCTCGCTCTTCCTTTCTCCACTATCTCTCCATACTCTCTCATATATCTCTCCGTCTCTCTTCATCTATGTCTTGTCTCTGTCTCTCCATCTCTCTCTAATTACATACGGCACCAAAAGAACACGTATTAAATTAAGTCTTTATTACAAGGTGACATTTGCGTAACCTTAGTCATTAGTTAACGACAGAATTAATTAGATATATAGAAAACGGCATAGGAACTTAAACTTACACTTTATCACGTCTATTACTCATATCGTAAAATGTAGGTATTCATTCGTAAATACTTGAATGTACACTTGCGGTCATATAAAACGGTTAAATTCGAAATGAAACTTCAATTTGTGATGATAAATGATGATGTGATGAGTGATAATAAATAAAATCTAGGCACACTCAATCGCAAAATTTCTCATAAACTAAGCGTGGAGTGTACATGACTTCTAGCTTTAGTGAGTATAATATTAGTATATATTTTCCATGATACATTTTAATGTTGTTTGATCGATCATTTTATGTGACCGTAATCGTACGTACGTATTTGTTTCAAGTTGATAATATTCGTTCTGAAAATTAAAAGAAGTATTTATCTTCTTCATGTATCATCTCGATATTTTTCATGAGTTATTCTATTTGAATAATCATCCAAAACCAATAGGTGACAGGTGAGTATATTGAAAATTATTTCAGGGTGGAGTATAGTATAATGTATAATATATAGAAATTTATTTGAATTCACAAAAGTTGTCTATTTTATGACGTTATTAGAATGTAACATTTTATACATATTTTTTTTTATATTTTAATTTTTAGAATCAATTTTTATGTTCTGGAGCAAATAATGAACTGAAATAAGTGATGATATCAGAGTTATTACCTTCAAGATCTTTTGAATTGACTCACCCATTATCAAAGAAGTCCCATTCAAAATCTATCATTCATTAGGAATTATTTTATGAATTTCTATTAAAATTATATATTTAATTTCTATTAATTTCTATTAATTAATATTCAAATATTCTATTTTATTAAATTTCTATTTAAATTATTAATATTATTCTTATTAATTTCTATTAATTTATTTCTATTAATTATTATATATATTATACATTACTTCAAATTGATTTTTTTTCAAGGAAGATCACTGAGACAACAACCCTCATGTGACTTGGCTTCTGAAATTAATTTCGGGTCAAATTAAACAAATATATTATAATGTGTGCTCATAATATACCGGGTGCGTTTTTGCTCGTCTATTTTATGGGCCTGCTATACATTACTTGATAGCATCAATCTTAATTTCTTGTATAGTATCTTATGGTGGATTTGAGACGAGTCTAGATTTAATTAATGATGGTAGGTCAATAGTGTTAAGAAGTTGCATTTCCTTCGTTATCTACGAGTTGACAGGCAGAGTTAATCTGTGGTCAATTTCAAGTTCAGAATCATAACCGTATTGTAGAATGGTTTATGTGGTTATATTATTCCAGTGATAGAGTACGTACACTGTGAGATGAACCAATATATAATTGTCAGGTTAGAGTAGGACATATTGAGAGACGGATCATAACTTCACACACTACACAACTACGGTACATGCATAACTAGAGGTACGGTTGAATGAAATTTAAATTGGTTTGATGTTTTCTATACTGAAATTTGAATTGTTGATGAAGATTCAATTGATAACCGTTGTTCGAGCTGCCGAAGTCACATTATCGGTAAAAGAGAGACTCGCGTTCGATTCCTGTTTGAGTTGCTGTTTTATGCTTATAAATCTCACTGAAATTATCATTAAATTATTCTTTTCATAGTTTTCAACTTGACAAGCTATTATAATTAACATACTCACCATTAGAATACTATGCTTTAACCTCGATAAAGTTATATGCAATATATAGTTAGCTTAATACGTACATTATTGCTACCATAGTCTCTATAGAGCAGCTTTATTAGCCAATATTTCACGATGTATTCTTCTATTCATTGCATTATCCATGGTGGCGTATAAAATACTGTTATTTCGTTTGGTGACTGTAATGAACATTGAATTGATATATATATTACTGAATATCATTATGGTAACATCATATTTATATAGTAATAAAATAATTCAGTTTAAAAGTAATTCATACAAAATGTACTATCGTGTTAACTAGGAGAACGCGGGATCTAGAATGGAAATATTCTGTCGCTCAATCAACATCTACGGACCTTGGATTACTTAAAACATTCAAAATAAAAAGGCCCTGTTTTGTTACTGAATTTAGCAGATGAGTGTATTTCCATTCCATTTACCGTCAAAAATTGGGCTCCGTTTTTTTTTTTTTTTTGTACGCGGCATACAGGTCAGGTAGAGAAATTATTCAACTTGAAACTTCTCACATATTGGTGTCACACTAGAATGGGATTTTTCTTCAGAGAAATCGGTTTAACGGTTTTTAAAAAAAAAATCACAAAGTTAGAAAAATCTCCATATGAATAACCCGGAGAAAAAATACTTGGGAGACAAGAATTCTTTCAAAGCTCTTAAATTTCCACTGAATATGAAAAAAACTATTATACACATTTTCAGAGATTTTTGCAACAATCGGTTGAGAAATAACGAAGAAAACGCATCTTACATCATCAATCAAAGCTATTATAAGGAAACCCCACTAAATCTATGGCAAGTGTCACTAATTAATTCAGAACGATTAAAATGAGTGATGAATGAAATAGGAAGCCTGTGAAATAATTGATTCTGGTAGGGTTTCTAAAAATTTGAAATGATCCAAGGTCTGTAGATTTAGATTGATCTGACAAAATTATATCTCATTCTAGATTATTCTCACTCGATTGTTGCAAAAATCTCTGATAATAGGCCTATGTGATTTTTTTTCATATTTGGGAAAATTTGAGAGCTTTTGAAAAATTCTCATTTTTCAAGTATTCTCCTTTTGGGTTATTTCCAGGGGGATTTTCGAAACTTTCCATTTTTTCCAGAAAAACCGTTCAATCAATTTTTCTGAAGTACAATCCCAGTCTTTTCTGGTGTGACACTTCAATATGTAGAAAAAGTTTCAAGTTGATTGGATTTCATCCTGACCTGTATGCCACTTGAAAAATTAAAACATAAAACACATAAGAACGTATCCCAATTTTTTCCGGTATAAGGAATGGAAATCTCCGCCACGCTCATGTAATGAAATAATAAATAATTACATATGCAATAATTCAATAATACATTTTATTAGCACTAGTATTGTGTATTAATTGGTTAGAAAATGTTGACGAGATATATTTACATTCCAACTGGTTTTACGATGTGTTGAAATGTATGCAGTATTTAATGAATTTTTCATGAAAAATGATGGGAATTCAACACAATTCGGCTGGTATTTTGTTGATTCTACAAGAGATTGTTTGAACCTCGTATTAGAAAACAATATTGTGATTTTACGAACCTTCAGTTCTATCAAAACTGCGGGCGATAAGTTGTTATAGCTCTGAACAATAGAACTTGTACAATTACGTACGTACATTTATTTGATTTTTCAATTTATTAAGTAATGTCAGTTATTATGGGAAGTTGTATTGTCTTATTTACATCGACTTTTGTACAAAATTAGTTGAGAGGACTCTTGAGATGTAAGAATGAGTTCATGAGTGCGAATATGTGGAAATGACACGATAGATGACAATAGTTTTCAATTCCGTACAATTAAAATAACTGATAATGAAATTAACCATCATTATTATAAAACATAATCACACACATCTTTTGTGTTTTAAATGTCAGTTTCATTTCATATACTTTCTTTCTTCAATTCAGACATCAGCATCAACAATATATCTAAAGATAAATGAAATTGAAGAACAAAATATCAGGTTTCTAGAATTAAACAAATCTCATCTTCCACCATCTTAATGCGTACAGACTATACTCGGCTCGTGCGGTTTCCTTTCTTGATTATAATTCCAAGACTGCCTAATTCCTTGGGGAGATAATGAGTTATGGGCCTTTAGGTCAGTTCAAGAGAAGCGTATCATGGAAGAGAGATTTATTAATGCTACTATATGTAAAAACAAAACTTATATATAAGGTAACGAGATTGCACAGTTATTATATACAACTTCATCTTCGGGTAAACTTAATTAAGCTGAGGGTGATTTTTTTTTGTGCGTTGACTTTAACATTTCTATGATGAATATCTATGAATTTGAAATATAGGAGATAATTGAGATTACTCTCAACTTCATTTCTGAGAAGAATACGCTCCAGTATAAATCCATCTAGACATTTTGTTTTGTTTTTACACAATTTGAATGGTGTGGGTTTCTCACTGTATAACTGAGTTTTTCATCCGCAGAGAAAAGTAGAACACTGATGAATCTTCAGCATTATAATTTATACGAAACTGCATATAAACTACGCTTTACAGTTTCATATGAACACTGTGAACACTTATAATTATTTTTCCTGTTCTATCCAACATAAACATTCTCACCATAACATGCCAGAACATTTTCTGGACTAATTTTTTTTACAAATGTGAATATATTAATTTCAATGAAATATTAAAGCTATGAAAGCTTACATTCAATACTGTGATCGTATCAACGTATTCAAAATGACAGACAAACATCATTTCAATCAGTTTATACATGGAAATATTCTACTTCATGGTCTAGTTACAGGTATATTATTTAAAGGCCTACATTATTTTCAATTTTCATTCTCACGGCAAATTATCATGTTTTTAGAATTATAATTCGAATATCATCTTAGTATGAGATGAAAAATTTATTCGAATTACATACATGTTGATATCAAATCATGGCATATTATTATAATGAATTGAATCTGTGTGTTGAATCGATATTGTGAGAAATCATTTAATATTATTTATTGGAACTTATTTTCATCCCAAGTGGTATATTTCACGACATGCATAGCTAAGGTTATAAATTCAAGTTTCTCAAATTAAGAAGTGAAGGTTTCTCTTCTGACATTATCTTTGTGTTCATGATAAAGTTTATTAACTTCACAGTGAGTGTACGTATGGAGGATACATCTGGAACTAAGTTATCATTACTGTTATCGGTCGTGAAAGTTATATGAAGAGGGCTGTCTCCTTATCTCATGCTATTGTAAGAAAAGCCTCATTGCAATGCGTGTGCGTACCAGTTTAAATGAATGTTTATTTTTAGAAATTCAATGAGGATTGTTCACAATAGAACAATAACAACACAAGAGGAAACAGCGAAGTCTGAATCATGTTGTACTTCGAATAGTATCACAAAATGATTATACAATAATTTTTTTTTACCTTCATTTTCAAACAGAGAACTGAATTCTCATTCAATTATGTTTATTTTGTTATATTTCAAGTACCTAATTTAATTTAGTAATAATTTTATGGATGAATTGGAAATGTTGAATATGAGAGTTTCAATAAATATTTTGGTGAATAATTTGTTGGAGGCGCTCAACGATATAACTATACGATCTATTGGTATCGTTCAAAAATTAAAATGATGAATTATTGTTTCGTTGGGTGTATTGAAAAGTTATAACTAAAATTGTTCAAGGGTCAGTATTGTTTGTATTTCATGGTATTTACTTTGACAACGGAGTAAAAATACAGATAATGTCATTCAGGATTTTCGGATATCGAACTTTAAAACCTCCTAAATAACAGTGGGTCTACAGAGCAAATGATTTATAACCAATTTCAGATAATTATAGATAAAAATATTATTCAAGGTGATTGATTATTGTTTGCTCAACGACCCCACCGACAGCTAGGTTATACGGGGATACGAATGAACAGGTGATTATGAAACTATAAAGTCATGATGAGTGGAATGACGTTTACAAAAACCCATGCCTTATGCGAGAACCCAAGCATCCCAAGCTCAACCCACGTCAAACCCACGCACAACAGTGATTTCAGTTTCCGAAGCGGTGTCTCAGCTGACTGAGCTACCGAGGGTGGCATAGATTATTCAATACACATTTTTTTCAATCAGTGGTTCATCAAAGAAAGGTAACTGAATGATCAATGACATTGAAGATTATCCACAATAGTGGTAGAATATAAAGCAAATGAGTCCATGTCAAAATATTCTGTCATATGTTTTGGTGATCCATTTGAGGAACGAATTAAATCCTATGAAACTATAGAGGAAATGATAGTTCAATTATTCAAATCATACAGAAACTAAAATTGAAATAACAGAAATTGAGTAAACTATGTACACGCCATTTCCGTTATCAGTACAACCCCTTTGATGACGTATACAAGACATACAAACTAACTGAAATTATAGCATGATATCAGTGATAACAGAATGAAAATGATAGCATCGTGTTTTTTCGACGAATATTCTAAAATACCACAAAGACATAGTTTGAAAAAACTTCCAACATTCACGCACTTCATCAAAACAAAGTTGAATGTCTCATACTCGTGACAAATGAAAAAAAATCGATGCATTTAAAATAATTCGACTATTTCCTTTTCATTCTTTTCGATTGAAGATCGACCATGATCAAACAATATATACCACTCCCACAAAATAAACATTCACTTTTCCATGCTGATCCTTTATTTTATATAAATATCAATCAATGTAAACTAGATCGTCAGTTGATGCATTATTCAGTACATTGTATATATACGATGTCAATTATCGTAATATTGTTATAGTAGGTTCACGATGGTTTCACTTTGTGAGTGTTTCAATCGCAAGGATCGTAGGATTGATTGAGTTGAACGAAATGTCACGCGGAGTTGTCAAATCTATAGTCGAGATGGTGAATTCAGCACGCAGACAATGTGAATTAACTATAGTTTGTGTGTATACGGTCTGTTACACGAGGATGAATAAAAACATGGAGAGTTAGAGTGTATAGTGATTTATACAGTGAATTATGATTGCTCTTTGAACCTGTAGATAACACGAAAGTTTATAGTTTTCATAGAAAATGTAAACAAAATACTGCAACAAAGTGATGCCTTTCGTACCCGGCACTTCCACAATCCTGATCGGAAATTCCAATTCAGATTATTTTATTACATGCCATAGAATGATACACAACATAGAATATATATATATATATATATATATATATATATATATATTATATATATATATATGTATATATATATATATATATATATATATATATATATATATATATATATATATATATATATATATATTATATATATATATATATATATATATATATATATATATATATATATATATATATTTATATATTATAATTTACATCCGCAACTTGAACCCAAAACCTGTTGATGTGAACTGAATGCTCTAACCAACTGAGCTAAGCTGACACCCCAATGCAAGTGGATACATTTTTATGATATGAAAGAATAGTCATATGTCATGTGACAAAATTGTGTTGGCAAATTTGATAAACATTCCATACCGATTGAATTCAACTGATCGTATTTAAAATATAAAATATAGTATATAAAATATATTGAAAATAATAAATTATCTTTTTTAATAATATTCTATTATATATTTTGTATTGTCAAATCAGATAATGTGTTATTATTGAAGTTTGATCAATCATATAACAAAAATGTAGTACAGTTAAAAATATGCATACATGATGTGAAAATGTTGAGTAATTTGTTATAAATGTCACGTAAAATAAATACATGAACCTGCACTTCCATCCACGTGGACTCAATTCAAGTGCCGTGAATTAAACTAACATTCGAATTCATGTTCGAGTTGTTTTAGTCTTTTAGTTAGAATGAGAGAATTGTCCATAAAAAACCGACCTACAACTCAATATCAATCAATGGTGGCACTTGGAATTAATTACCCCAAATAATTGATCACTAATGATTCATAGCAATTAGGTCATACAGACCCTTTGTTCAAGTAGGTAGGTTGTGCGGTCAGTTAGCTCTCGTTAGTCGGGATTGAGTCGAGCTGACTATAGCTGGGTGGTAGTTCTCGAGAGCTGATAGGGTGGTGGCAAGCGAATTCCTTCCTGATGGAACAGACCAATGGGTTGACCACAGTGGAAACTACGTCCTGACGAAAGGACAAAGACATTCGTTGCCAACAAGGACGCAATTTGATTCAATTTACACATAGTTTTGGAGAGTGAAATGGGTTTAAGGACATTTAAAGGTGATGATGTTAGATACTAGCAGAAAACAGATTGTAAGGAACGTTCGAATGAGTCGTCTTCACAGTGAAGGTCGAATAATTCAGAGAATGCCGGAGAAATTAATTATAAAATCTGAGTTTCATGAGAAACTCTTTTCTCCCTCAGGGGAGTATTATATAAGGATTTTTTGTTTGTTGAAGGAAACAGATTTTTAATGTGGTTTCATTTAGGTGGGATTGCAAATACTCTGATTCTCACTTCTGTTTGTGAGTCACACATATTTTCCGGAGTACCTTATTCAGAATTGAAATTCATCGTTGAGAAATATATTTTGTAATATACGTATCTAGATAGAAAGATGACACCATGCAAACCGATATACTCACAATAATGAGGGAAAACAACCATTTCAATTATACTACAAAAGAGTTGAAAAAAAAGTTCTTCTCATTTTACAGACAAAATATTTCCCAAATTCACGTTCAGGTTTTAAAAATGATGATGATTCTATCTCCAGGAGATAAGACTTCAGCACATGAAATCTAAAAAAAAGTGTTAATTACCCAAATTGACAATGACGGATAGTTCTATCATTATGTCTATCTCTTGTAAATCCTTCGCATATAGGCACGATAACGTTGCAGTTGCACACCGACGTTCAGTGTGAAAGCCCGCATAAAGCCAAAGATGGCAAATATTGACACCCCCTCCCCCCCACCCCGCTTGGTTCAATGTGGGTGAGAAGATGTTTGCTTATCCTACTGTTGTTGGGGTTGGTATGGGCGGAGGGGAGGGAGGGGGGGGGGGAAGGGTGATTGTCATATACTGTGTTGAGACGGTTGAAGTGTAGTCGAGGGGGGAAAGCAGAAGAATAGCGAGATGATTGGATGGAAAAGACCGTGGAAATGACGTTTAATAATGGTGTACACAATCCGTGGCTTTTTTTTTTAGCCAATAATGTGATACAGCCATGGTGTTGACACTTTACTTCCTTGTTCGGTTTTATAGAATTGCCACAAATGTCAAAAAAAAAAGTTTTCGAGATAACAAAAAGACTGATTCTTTACAATTTTGATGAATAATGTATCAAATTGAAATTTGTAATATTTCCAAATAATTTTTTCATGATCAAGTACCATTATTAATAATTCATCAAAAATACGAAATAATTACTGTTCGGAGTTCAATTGACAATTTTGAAAACATTATAATATAAGCCCTACATATCATCAATTTAGTCAATGTATATAGATACATTTTATGTATGTACGTTCAAAAGAAAAAATGTACACTGGTACACGCCTTTTTCGACACATATCCGAACCAAAGTCTCACATATCTTTGACATCAGCTAATACATACACATTTCAAACACCCACAAGACTTTTGAGAATAATCAGGGAAATCAATTATGTACAATTATGCCTGGCAACCTGGAAGCTATGTATTGTTAATTTCCACCCATCTACAAGGTACACGGTCACAGCATCACAACGATTCAATGCTCATTAACAACAGAAATGATAAGTTCACCTGACTTAGAGTGAGAGTGAATGTTTCGCACACATTCACAATAAAAATGTAGTGATAATTATCAAATGGAATTCCCAATGAGATAACTATCTCATATTATAGAAACAGCTGTCTACGTGAATACTTAATTTTCTAATTGTTGGGAAATTACATCCAATATGCTTGATTCTTGATTCATTATTTTTTTCGAGTTTGAAAACATTGCCCTCGAATATAATTTCTTATCACTCCTTAATTTTTTATCAATTTATCTCTCATTTCTCATCTAATTGGGAAATAACAGGAATTAGGAGTAATTTTGAAAGACGCTCAATGATACTGTTTGTATGAATTCGTAACAAACACCACGCAATAGTGTGGCGTTTGTTACGAATGCATACAAACAATATCATTCAGCTTCTTTCAAAATTACTCCTAATTTCTGTCATGAATAGGCCTTCATTAGAGCATAATGATACAAGCAGTCGATAAAGTGGCATAGCTATACGAAATGAATACGAAGGAATAAGCTTTGAGAGGTATAACTTCTTCATCGAATCTGGTACATAATAAAAGTAACATAATAAAAACAAACCTAATCGAGCTTTTATTAAAAAGCGGATAAACTTGAAAGTGATGAATTTTGTGGTGTATACCGGTGTATACTACTGTTGAAACACCATTACAGAAGTCAGTTTACGAGTGACCAAGCAGGGTACTCCCAGAGTTCCATGTCTTTAATACTGTACTATTTTATATCTTTTAGTTTTTCATATCATTTTAAGAAGCTATGGGGTTTTCTTTTCCGATCGAAGTTGAAAGCTAATGAGAAAACATACTAGTTGGGCCAGATGTTGATGTCTTCTGATCGATTCTCGCGAGAGGCAAAAGCTTTTCACATCTGCTACCCTCTGCTAAATGGGAGTTGCAGAGGGGCTGGGGGTGTGGGAGGTTGGTGAAAGTGTTGGGGTAGAGAGGGCGAGGAACAAAGTTTAACTTTTAACAAACGCGAAGATAAGCTATTTCCCTCGGAAACATTGATTGTGCATCATAAAAGTTTCTCAAGACAGGAATTTATGGTTAATATTATGTATACACAAATACACACATTTCTAGATATGTGGCCAGAAAACGAACAATTCTAATAATGGTATAGTCATTTATACAGAAGATTCGATGCCAAATATTTCGTCGTATTGCAAGTAAAATCGGAAGGAGAAGAAAAATAATGATTTGTGATACTCTTGTTTTTTCATTTCTGTTGAACAAACTGAAAACTCTTGAGTGGGGATAGAAGTATAGACTTTGAAATATGAATCATGTCTGAACATGTTATCAGCAACGTAAAACGAATATTGAATGAAAATGATGGAAGTTTAGTTGATATTTATATATATGTTTTGATAACATTGAAATCTTGGCCAACAGAATATACATCTATATCTAAATAGATATCTCAATTTATAGGTAATTATATATATATATATATATATATATATATATATATATATATATATATATATATATATATATATATATATATATATAAATACACATTCATATTCGTATGAATGAATCACATCATGATATTATGTTGTTGTACGTTGTGATATGTTGTACATAACTGAAGATCGATTGGATTTTTATTCAAAATTTAGTGATCACTTGTTTATTTATTCAATTTTTGACATCGGTATAAACACAATAGTACCAATGTATACAGATCATGATTAATTTGAGTAATCTCTTCAAGTAGGCCAGTGAATTATCGATCGCTTTCTCTTCAACAGTATTAACACTTTGGACACATTGAATAACTGTTCTTTCAAATTTTCCCAAACGATGATGTATCGCGTGACCGATAATGAAGTTTACTGTTTCAAAATTGAATTCCCTTCTTTCTATTCTGAAGACAAATACTTGTCAATAAATTACGACCTTCTGTTGTCATCTTTACGAAGTCGATTGTTGGCGTTCGGTAATCAGTGTGTAGCAGGTTGCATACGCCCGAAGGGGTGATATTATTTCAAGATCATCGATGAGGGGTTAGAATGGATGAAATCCGTACAAACAAAAAAAAGAAAAGCTTCTACAATGAAATTAAAGGGTGAACGGAAGTGTTAGAGATATCAAACATTATATAGAACAATATCAAATTTATTAAACATCGTATATTGGCGTAGACCATATGGCGCCCTCAAAATGCGTTACGTTTAAAATTGCTTCTTTTATTGAATACGGCTGGCTTCCTTATGAAAAACAGGTACATGCAATCAATTTTTATGTCTTTTCTGACTGGAACCACTCGCTCATGTGAATGGATTTCGTTACAAGACAAAAGACCAACGAACGATGGCCCATGCTTCATTTATAGACGATATAAATGGGTTCAATAGCCTAGAATTGAGGTGAAAATGATTGGAAATGGGTTTCTCTGAATTTTAAGTTATATATTGAGCAGTTTTCTTGTTGAGAACTGAATAATTATTCGGAACGTTTCGGTTTGATATCCGTTATGGTGAACAGTTCTCGGTGAATGTTTCCTTTCTTTCTGATTCGAGATGATCATTCCATACTATCATTTCCATTCATCACCTTTTGGTATAACAATGCAATCAATTCTTTTTGCTTCTGCTTCGGATTTCTTTCAATAACAGGGATATTCAGACAAACTACATAGCAGATTAATGAATTATTATTTCCATCTATTTTTGAAGATCCTTGTATGCTACACAGTTCAACATTGTTGAAGCAAAGTAATGCTCCAGACGATGTGTTGTAATTATCATATAATTGCCAAGTCACCCTTGTCACCATATTATCAAGATGACGTTAGAAAAATGGGAGGAGTTCCGTTAGAATACTTGTTTCAAAATTGACAGTGAAAAAGTACTTCAAATGAAAAATGACAGATACTAAATAAATGCTATATTGATTAATTATGAAATTCAATTTATTCAACGTTTATAAATAAAAAAATCATATATACCATAACATTTCTATCTGCATAGGTTTTTGTGAAGTTATCAATTGCTCAGTATAATACATTCTCTCATGATAGAACGCAGTTCAATGGTGAAAAGATGAGAGGTTTTGAAAGAGCGGGACAAAAACATTCTAGTACCAGCGTCAGAAAAATCTTGTTGATGAGTCATGTCAAAAATTTGGAATTTTAAAATTTTCAACCGAAACTCAAAAGTGATAGCTGTTCTTATTTGAGTTAATTAATATTCCTTATGTTATATCCGAACATCAAGCGAACCGTATATAATTTAATATGATCTATGTACCAGGGAGTTTAGCGTGCTAATGATAGCACAGCTAGGTTCGCTACTTTCGCTCCTACTCACTTCTTGCTCCTTGACGTAAGGAATTAGTCCGGGGGGCCTTCTGCAGCAGGTCGCGTAATGAATCACTTTGGAACGGATCGGACAAACTTTATGTATAGGCCTATCTCGATATCGACGCTCTGTCGTGGAGATGCCGGCTGTTGAGAGGGGGAGAGGTGGTGAAGAAGAGCGGAAGGGTGGTGGTAGAAGGAGGGGTGGGGGGTGGGGGGGTGAGGGTGAGGGTGTAAGGAGGCGATATGATCTTAAATTAATTATAGTTGAATTTAAAAAGCTAGACAGTTTATACAGTCATTTCGTTTCAACTCACTTTAAAAAATGAAATGAAGTGAAAAACTTCCTATCATGCTCAGTTGAAGGTGAATGTTAAATTTGCATTTTCTATTATTTTATAATATACGTCAGATATAACTCTTCAAGTACTCATTCGTAATTTTTTTACTCCGTTTGATTGTATCTCGGCTGTTCCTAATATATATTCAATTTTCATTGTAATTGACCTTAAAGCTGTCTTATCTGCTTGGCTCTGGATTCTAAGGATTTTTCATAACTGGTAATATATATCTCAATGTCTGTCGAATTTAATTGAAAATGTATTTTTCCGATGATTTATACTATGTCAAAGATTAGTCTTAGTTTATCGCATCAATTACATAATATATCAATGAGGATACCTTATGTGCAACTGTGTTATATTTTGTTCAATTTAATCTGAAAACAACAAATTTTACCTCATGTAGTCATTGATAAAAGTACAGATATACTGAAAATAACAATTTGAGTAGAAATTTCATTGGGAATTATAGAAGAGAATTGTATTTGATGAGGAGATTCTACGAAGAAAGCCAAAATTTTCAATAAATCAAATTAAATGATTACAAACAATGCCAAGTCCGAACTGTTTATGTAAAGGTCAGTAGGTCAGTAAAGAACCTTGGCAAATATTTCACTTATATTATACGTCGTGCTACATAAATAATGTACATTTGGCTTTCATCTTTAGCATTGAGTCACCAAGTAATCGAATTTTCAACATATCAAATTAGTGAATTATGGGCCATTTCATCATCATCACGACTAATGGTGGAGGTGCCTTGTTCAAAATCGCTTCGAATTCACTTCATTTTAATACACTCTAATAATCTTGTCGAAAATGTTCACATTTTGTATGTTTATTTCTTCATGAAACGTTTCCTAGATGTTCAAAGATACTGTACAATGCCCAACAAACTGAAATGAACTTATGTAAATATCAAGATACTATTTTAATTGCTATCAATTAGTACGCGAGAGTTTTGCCTCAATAAATTTGTTTTGCCAGTCTTATTTAATATTAAAGTTCAAACGTTTTCACTTGACTTTCAAGTATATACGCAGTTTCGAGACTCTAAATTAATAACATGTATTTGTTCAATAATAATATGCTTGCATTTAGAAGAGCTCGTTATTTGGCGTACCTTTGGGTAAACTTGTACGGGGTTTACTTATTGAAAGCCACGGTTTTCAAGTAAATTTTCAAAGGAATTCATCGTTTACTCTAGTTTCTTTGGAAATATAAGCTTTTCGTCAAGAAACTTGGTCCACGCTAATTAAACGACAGCAAATATTTAATTTGCCTTTTAACAAAGTGTGCCGTTAAGAATACTGAACATGTTCTGACGTATTTCATATTATATGACAGCATGCCTTCAGTGAAAGAGAAAATAGCAAGATTTCGTGAAAGGTTTTAATTTTGTTTTGAAAAACCGTGTTGGCACACAATGGTACAGGTTCAAAAGAAAAATAATTGAAAAAATATATAAATTCCATTTTGAGAGGCGTGAATTCTCGAGTGTAAATACATAAGATAAAGTTTGAAAGTCAGTTCAATCTTCGTTTTGTACCAAACACTGAAAGCTTGTCATGGAAATGATATTATTTTTGATGAACTTGTTTGTCTCATGCAAGAGGGAGATAATTATTTTGGAATCTGAAAAATGACTTGGAATAAATTACTCTCTGAATTTTAAATTTGTGGATAGTTATGAAGATTTTTTTTCTTCTATTATAACCATGCTCAAACTGAGAAAAGTGGATCAGTCGCAAGTACCATGAACTTTTATTTTGGAGACCTCTGCTCAATGTCCGTCATAGCCGATCTTTACCACGTGCTTTCCATCGTCAGTAAGTGATCGAAGTTATTGATGAGCGTAGCGAAGTCTCCATCCCACTCTTATAGGGCTTTGTCTGTGTGTTTTTTTGTTTGTTTGTTTGTAAGCACTCCACAGGTCGCAAGGGTTGACTGATCAACATGAAACTTTTTTTGGACACGCAAACTCATCCAACTTAGAACTGTACAGTTTTTGGAATGAATCGGTCAGACCGATTTTGAGAAAAATCATCTCAAAATTTCTAAAAACCCCATAAGATTTGGCTGGGCAGAAAATGTTGAAAAATAAAATCTCTCCAAATAGGATGAAATTTTCTCTAAATGTGTAAACATAGATTTTACAAATTATTACGTTTTTTTAAGCAATTCTGATTAGTCGTTTTGAAGAAAAAAATAAAAATAACTGATAATATTCATCAAATATATCATACAAATTGTTACAGAATTAAGTTGTTGAGATTCACTGCTTTCTAGATTCAAGAGTTGACCAACAATGAAGTATTTTTTATATGCGTCAAGGTGTGTAGATTACCAGAGTCAATAAGGTGGCAAGATTAGAACTACTTTAACGACTTTTATAGCTTATTCAGATATCAAGGTGTGTAGAATACCAGAGTCGATAAAGTAGCAAGGGTAGAACTACTTCAACGACTTTTATACCTTATTAGGATATCTCGCTCATCTTACAACGCATATTTCGCGTTTGACTAGTAGGTTCTCATTATTAGGACGGACCACGAACGATAAGTCACGACCGCTTTCTGCCCACTGTCCCAGAGGTTGCAATAATACTAAAAATCATCCTACCGTTTCTTATTTATCATTCACGTTCTACCCGAGTTACATTGAACTTATGGAAAGTTATGGTCACCAACAGCGCAGTCCTGGTGTTGAAGTTCATTGGTTTTAAATAATTAAAATGGGGTGGTAAGATCGCCCTTGTGGTGCCCCGTCCAAACGATCCTACTTTTCATCCTTAGCCCTAATTGGGAAACAATGATTTTGTATCAAGTTTCGATGTTATTAAAAAAAAAAAAAACATCAAACTAAATATTAACTGAATATTAGACTAAATATAGATGAATAAGAGTCGTCATGAAACAGTTGTGATAAGAACATATTTTTCATTTAATTATGTTTTAACTATGTGTTTTTATTTAATTATGTTCATATAATTATGTCAATGATTATTCAATTATAATGAGTTCATATATTATAATTTCTTGTAAGCATATGCTGCTATAATTAGTATACACTATGGAAATGTAATGCTCTCATCATTGTGTCAATATTGTTTTTCTTCAAGTGATTGTAATTATTTTTTATTATTATAATTTCATAGTTAATTGCTATGTAATCGTAGGCGGTATGAAATATTTCAATCATTGTTTAAAATACATGCATTCAAGCAAATTCTCTGATTACCAATTTTGATTACACTTGCTTATTGAAAACTTGAAGAATGTTTAACATCTCTTTGTTGACGAGATCTCGTAGATCTTTGTGCGAGAGTTCTGATTGTGATCAAGAAGACGCTGACGAAAACTTGCTGCCAACTTCCTTTTCTCCTTGACTTCACATTATTATTATTTAACTTTTGAACGATGAACATTTGACTTGGCCTAAGGATATAGCCTTTTGCTGTTTGCGATGTTATTTGAAAAACAACTCATCAGAAAACGAAATATGCCACCATCAGAATATTCCATCAAATTCAGATAGCTGTGAGTGCTCGAAACTTCCACAGTTTGGAATGAAGAAGCATGCGTTTATCAGAAAACACAATCGAATAGATTATTATATATGCATTCCTTCTGATTCTTAATCCTCGTTGGATTGAAATTATTGAAATCATCTTGAATTATCCTCGAGGTGAAAAGAAAGCTTAACTAATAGCTTGAGCATCCAAACTAACGTTATTACGTAACTAACGAAACTAACGTTTTGTTATAGAATATCAAATACTACGTATAGTGAAACAGATTAAATAATATAATTTCTGAGCGTTTGAGGGTTGAGTCTTTCAAGTTGAAACATAGCTCAATGATTTTCCCGCACTGTGATGTTGAGTTTCAACTGGGCATACCTAATTGGCTGAAAATGCGCCCTTTTTTTCAAATTACAAAATTAATATTGGTGGAATTTTTCGTGTTGAAATGATATTATGATACAACTTCAGTGTTACTCCATAGTTTCGGAACAAAACAAATTCATTGTGGTATAGATATTACCTGGACCATCATTCGATTATATTGAATCTCTAAAAAATTCATCTCTTCTTTCAAATTGTGATAGTCGGTCCCCGGTAGTCAGGGCCATAATAATGCGTTTATAGTGAAAAAATTGCATCATTCATTTCCCACAAGGAAAACAATACATGTATTGAATGATTATGATAATATTGATATTCTACGATATCACAAATGAAGGTAATGAGATAAATTTCAATATTGTCTCATATATTTTAATTTGATCGATTATAAGAATGAGTCCATGGAAAATAACCTTCAGAAGAATTGCAATTTTGTATCATTTTATTTCACTAATTGTCACAATTGCGAATAATGAGTCGTGTTGACAATGCCCCTATTAAATTTGACATTCTATCAAACGAACAAGACACAATATATATTGCCAATGTCAACATGAATAAATAACGCGCATCTTACGAATTAATTTGATGCGAATAAAAAGTCAGTCAAATTCAATCATTAGCCCCCAAAAATATGTTAGAACATATCTTGGGAAGAAAATCAGTGCACGTTGTGTTTCCAATGAACCATTATTTACCAAAATTTGACTTCATTGACCTTAACTTACACTATGGAAACCCTTGTCCAAACTGATAAATACTTGAGACAAGATAACCTAAGATCGAATATCTTGTGCCAGTTATCATCAACAGCCGTGAGCTATTACACCCATGATAACCTGTCTTAAGTTGTTCAATGTGTTCTAACGTGTAATGTTTCCTCTAAAGCTTCACCACCCAATTTCCCATAATACATCTTCTGTAATGTAATTAACTTTTGTAACTGGCAGTACAAGGGTCAATGAAAAGCTGCGGTTTGTTTTTGTCTCTCAAGATTACGACGTCACGTTTCCTCTAATATCAGTTTCACAATGCCGAGTCGACCAGCACGAGTTGCACAAACTATTATAACCAACCGTTTCATTTTCTCACCAAATAATATCCTATGTCGTTTGCTGTATCTTTAATTTATAGTCAAAGTTTTATTTGTGTACATGATAGTTCTAGATATTGTTCGAGTTGTTACTAAAAGTAACACGACTTTTAAACAATGACACGCGAGTATATAATTTTAATATGATGTTCTCAAGTTCTGGCATTGTTCAGGTTGGTTTTACATTAGTGTACTGGTAACATTTAATTATAATATCATAAATTTTTTTTTTTTAAGTTTTCTTGTCTATTGTTACAGTTTTTTTTTCAATAAGAGTGGGAAAACTTACTGGTTAATGTGATACAACATGCACTGAAATTCGTTATCCGTACTAAATTGAATTTTTGTAGGACAATTATCGGCGATGTAAATTATATTACATCTCCTATATATTGCGACTTTTATCCCCAGTATTTTCAAAATTAAGTTGTGTAAATCAACTCTCAAACCTTTTTTTAAATAATTAGGTTGCTTACTTGTTTTATTATGAAATATCATGAATATAGTGGTAACATGTGTCGATGAAACAAGTCGATCGTTTTGCAAAGTGCGAATCCAGCTTCACGAAATGGAATTTGAAATTTGTTATTCTTTATTGTACATGGTTTAACACCCCGGGGAAATAATCGAACCGTCAGTGTATGGTGAAGTTATTAGAAGTTGTATTATTAAACCACAGAATAGCATCATATAATATAGTATGTTATATGATTGGATTTGAGATATTGTTATGCATGTGATGATACCATTTTCTTCTGAGCGAATTTCAGTATTGGTATTTTATTTCATATACCGGATTATTCACATATGCATGATGAAGTAATGCGATGCATCACGATAAATCGGTGATCATTTGAATGGAATGAAATATCAGATATTTACCATAATTTCTAAAACTTAATTCATTCAGTTATTTTCGGTAATACATTCTCTGTTAATCCAAAATGCTTATATTCTCAATGTATGTTATAAACATAAACTAAAATATTCCGTTTGTTTGATAATTCGATACAATTCACTGACTGTATGATTCTTATACTGGTGTGATACATTTCTGTTATTGAAATAAAAAGTGAAATTCTTATGAATATAATATAAGCATGAGAATGATGAGAACATTTATATGGAGAAACCAATCAACTAGAAACTTTTTGTTACATCAGAAAAGTTTGATATTGTTTTTGAACGACATCGGTTGAACGGGTTCCTTGGAAACGTTCTGTAAACTCCGTGAAATCACTTCAAGAATAGCAGAGAATTTTCAGTTTTCAAAATTTAAATTAAATTTTTACTCAACTTTGATATTGTTTCAATACATATTTCTGCAAAGTTTGAAACAACTCGGATTGGTCGTTCGTAAGAAAATAAATTATATTGGAAAAACGACCATTATTTAGAGTCAAGTTTGTCAAAGTAAATCTGCAGATTGCAAGGCTATGAGTTATAGGAATGGAATAATATGAATGAGTAAAGAAGGCTATACCAATTTGTAAATCGAGTTGTGTATTTAATTTTCGAATACATTCTACATGAATATTTTTCTCTTCTTACAACGCAAAAACTGCGTTTTCCTAGTATCCACACTCATATATAATTTTCATTCGAACACAATATCCATTTTATTTCGTATGAGACTACATTTCTTTCAAGTTTTGTATAGTGATATCAATATGAAATACAAATTGGTCTATAGAACAATATTTTCCAATTATCAAATTTGCTTCTGACTCCATTAGTAATTACTTTTATCCAAATTCGAACAATTCTAACTCTTCTCCTGAAACTCAGAAGATTTCCATGACGGAATATTGTTTCTATCACGTCTATGCTCAGAATCTGCGTATCCACACGACAAATATAGTAACAACCCTCATGAATATTTCAAACCATACAAATATTTGTATCAAAATAATTTTGAATACATATCCTCCATTCTTTTGTTCTACATCTAATATGCACTAGTAGTTCCATATAATGTCCTCTCATCTTACCATCCTTTCGTATTACACATACATCTTCGTATATATAAACCCTTCCCAACTCCATACACTGAAAGAGCACACATAATGGTCCAAAAGTTTTCCTTGGCATTACCAAGAGTTTTGGTTAAAAGTATAGAAATATAGACCCTACACCATACCGGACAATGTACTCAGAAACACATACATACCCGTAAGAACTATGAGCCTGATCTCTTAATTTTCCCTTCGCAGCATAGATACGTTTTCCCAACTTCTCGTCTACTTTAGTAGAGTACTTGAAAGTTTTGAATAAACACCTTCATAACACTTTGGTGGTATCAGCACTGTTTCACCAACTTTTAAGTCTCTGCTCGGAACTTTACTACAGTGTGTATTTAAACAAAACTGTTGCTCGTTGGATATTATACGATTTGCTTTGGGGTATATGGGTAATAACTTAGTTTTGTTATGAGGAAGATTTTGTTAAAATTTTAGCGTGACATAAAAAGATAAGGATGTAAATGGTGAACCTTTTTTATGTCAGAAGACCAATTATACTTTTTGATATTAGGATTATGTGTGATGAAAGATGGAGATTACCAAAGTTTACATAAAGCTGAGAAATATAGTACATCAGATGTGAGGTCGACTACTAGATTCTGGTAGTTACAGATTCTTTGTTTTAAAAATTATTGTGTATAACTGAAAAGTTTTGTAGTCAAAATACATGTTGAGAGCGTTGTCATTGGAAAGCATATTTTGAAATACATAGATTGTAAAGATGATAAATTCAATTGATACATTCAATAGTTTTCATTAAACAACCTCTGGAAATAAATACAATGCAACATAAATGATGAGATGGTTATGAATACAAAGAAATACGTGGAAATTACATGAAAATAAGTCATTCATGGAATAAAAAAAACAAAACAGAAATACATTATTGAAAAATACAGTGAAACATTTGTTAATGATTTCCAATACTTCTCATTCAACTTTCTCTCGTAATTCTAGTCAGGAATTAATTCTACGGAACTGTTTATTCACACAGAAACAACTTGATTTTGAAAAGAAACCTATCAAAATGATTACAATTTCATAACTCCAATCAACTTTCTAAACACCGTATTGGGAATTCAATACAATCTCCGAGTAATTTCTCTTTCATGACATTTCTACTCCTTCATTTCAATTTACAACCTTTGCACCCGGGATTTATTATTATTATCATTTGTATGAAGAGAGAGCAGTTATTTTAATTGACAACCCGTGATTCCGAATATTGTTATCGACCTCACTACGATTGTCATTCTCAAGTGCAGTTGCGCGTCTCATTAGTGAAGCGGGAGAGCGTGGGTATTTGTATTACTGATTACTCTGCGATCTGTTCAAATAATGAAAAAAAAATCATCTGCTGTAAATACAATAACATAAGACACTCGCATATTTGCATGCCAGAAAAGGCTTGACCTTGAACTTTTCTCAACCTTGACCTCAAATAAGTTCAATAGAACATTAAATCGAGTATTATTGTATCCTACTGATGAAAGCGGTGAAAATAAACTGAATAAGAATGTAAAACATATTTGTGTTCGAATTGGATATTTTGAATTGAGTTATGATTATAATTATGATGCATATTATGAGGACGAAGATATTATTATTACCTGTATTTTGAAAAAGTCTCTCAATCTATATTTGAAGATTATAATTTTCCACTTTTTCAACACTACAATAATACCAGTTCAATAATACCAGTTCAGTTTTCAATAATAGAGAACCTGGCACCTCCACCAAAACCTATTCTCACGATTCCGAATGTAAATTATATTTGTCGTGAAATTTTATCGAAGTGTACAAATATTCATGTGAATATCTTCATTCCAGAATCTCTCATCTTATTTCAGAAATTCATTTCTATTCACCAAAATCTATCCTACCAAAATCAAAAAATCAAATTCCAAAATCTACCAAAATTTCATTTTCTCCCAATTAATTGTGTATGCCTAAAGAATTGTCATATGCGGTACATTATTTTCAATATGACTCATCTTTTTCTCACAGCAACTTACAATGATTTTGAGCTATTATGTCTATGGAACAGAAATAGTATAATAAGTGGTTCATAGTATGGCTCCATTTTTTCACGTTTCGGGCAGTATTAATCTCTAAGAAGCTGATGCATTGTATGAGTAGGAGCCTATATACAGAGAATATGATGATGAGTCATATTGGTATTTATTCAATAACATTTTCACCAATTTATTTTTGAAGATCATTGAAAAAACTGTTACTTTTGATGTGAATACATCACGTAATTATCTGAAGTCAGTGCCTCAATCAGATGGAATTGTGATACCACATGAGCATGAATAGATAATGAAATAATTATTCTTATCGTACTTTTTATTATTGTTTTCTTAAAAAGCCAATACAAATAATACATCAACCAATGTATTATTCATTTTTGGATAAAAAAATAATTAAAGAATGGACTCCATGATCTCGAAAATGTAGAATCAATTCCAACAATGATGCAATAAGCATATGTCCAATAGGCTCAGCTTGGGATGCATAATTTTTATATAAATATTGTAGTGTATTAATGATTAACATGATTTACAATGACGTGAAATGATGTGAACAGTTGGCATAATTTTTCTCTTTGTACTTTTCGTATTCACATCAAGACTCATCCAGTATCAGTTATCACTGTTGACATATAATCTATGTAACACGATCATAATTATTGTCTTGAGAACATTTATCAATTAATCATAACAATGGTGTTTTACATCGCATTAACACTAAATTAGTACAAGTACCTGTCACTAACATAATCACCTGTACATATACATGCATCGGTATATAACAAGAAGCATAATAGTCGACTGAACAACAAAACCTAGTCCTCCTGTTCTAACCTGCTGACAGTCTAACTATACCTTCGGGATCGTTCCTAACAAATAACTGGAGCAACGTCTTAATGGGAATTAAGGATTATTTCTCCTCTGGGATAATCTTCGTTTCGAATGTCATTTGGTTATAATCATAGTTCAGTAACATGCATGAGTAGCAAAAGATTATATGGGACATGGAAATACGGCTGGATAATTGTTTTCAATTTCTATTAATTCTAAATACATACAAGTTGATTGCAATGTATAATTGTAATAATTACTTCAGAGATATGTGAGACTCGAGACTGAATGTCACATATGTCACACGCGTCTACATGCCATGTATGTATACGTATATATACACATGTATATTAAACATGTCACAAATGTGACCTCTGGTCATATACCATCTCATAAACCATATAACGGTATCATTTTTTTTTTTTGGAAGATGAAGAGATACATTTTGAGGAAAGAGAAGTTTTCAGAAAGAGAATGAAAAACTATCTCTCAACAAGACTTATGAATTGTTCTCCATTTTTCACCTTTCCAATATAACGATAATTTTTAGAGTGTGTTGAATGAGCTATCATAAGTAAGTATTTATTTAATGTGGTAAGGTCACCCTTGTGGTGAAACATGAAAAAAAATGATGCAAAATGATGCTTCACTCTCATCCTTTGTCTCTATAGGAGAAGAAAAAAAATTGATATTGATGAAATAAGAATCATTATCACTTGCTTCGTGATCCGGAAGGTGAAGGGACATATCGGACCCGGTTCGATCCCCGCCACCGTCCATCTTTACAGGGTTTTTTCGTGGTTTCCCTCTGTAGTCTAGGCTGATGCCGGGATGGTTCCTATAATATAGGCCACGACCGCTTCTTTCCCACTATCCTTCCCACTACACATACAAACCTTCATCTCATCATCCCATCATTTCATTAATCATTCATCCGACGCCAATAGATCTTAGTAATCATTACAGTGCGTCGTTAAAACCCAATAAAAAAAAATTTAAAAAAAGAATCATTAAAGACTGAATTATTATGAGTTCAGGTTTTGGTTTCATCACCAGCTAACATCCCAAATTTTGTTTTCCTCAAGGTTCCTCAATGAATCTGCACACATACAAAATATTTTTTATATTTGTTTGTTTGTATACCTACTTATGGCTTAATTAATAAGTTTGAGAGTCGGATTTACACTAATTATGTTTTTTTTCAAGCAAGACAGCCCGCGCACAAAATTTAACTTATGCGGGTTTCGCACTTACAAAATATCATTCCTAAATTTCTAAATTTTATATCAAAACTTTATATCAAATTATTTATCACTATTGCTTTAATATAATTATAATTGTTAATTTTTGATTTTATTATTTGTCTATTTGTTCATTCGTACCTTTCTGTCTACTACCTATATGCAATTGTTGAAGTACTTGATATGTGAGCGTTGAGTGTGAATAAAATGGTTTCAAAATAAGAGAAAAAAAAATTGTTGTAATATTTGTATATGTAAAGTTCATCGAAATAAATTGTTTGGTTGAAACTATCAATGACTCAAAAGAAAACAAACATTGAACACTTTTAAGTTAATATAACTGACGAGAAATGCATCTTTCTAACATTTATATAATTTTAAAAGTGCTGCTCATCTTTTTGCCTCAGAATTATAACAAATTAACAACTTACCGATAACATTTCCATTTCCTATATTTTCATGGAGAGAATAATGGGTGTCGGGGAACGAATATGTTTATGAATATTTTTAATTATCTCTAAACAGTTTTATAAAAAAACATTAGTACTTCAAAGTGCATCTTGAAGGTGTCTGTTCATGAAGAGATTATGTATTTTATGAAACGGTTTATAGCTAATTATAAAAGTTCATAAAAGTATGGAAGTATCGTTCTTGGAATTAGAAACGATCTAGCTTCAAGTATATACAAAACAAATATAAAATAATTGCTTTCACCGTGGCTAACACATGACATTAGACTGATGATGGTTGAAAGAAAACGCGCGCAAATTTTGCATTGGATGCAATACTGCTGAAAACTGGTCTAATTATAAGACTCTGAAGAACGAAATTAATATTGAATGGAGGATGGTCAAGAAATATGCGTTCGATGAACTCATGAGTTATTTGAAAAGTACCGGTAGTAAACATTTGTGGAAAATTATATCGAAACCCAAACTTGTGAATAAATGAACCATGGTGAAATCTCTTCTGATTTGATGCTACCAAACGAAAACAATAATAATTATTTAATTTCATTGAAAATAATTCCTGCATAATTGAGAATGATATAGGAACAAAAAATAGAATCGCAGAGCTAATGCTATTGAAACACACTGAGCCATTATATTTCAAAACTAATAGGAACAGAGGTTGCTGAAACAATACTTGGTAGGCATATATCAAAAGCGGCTTTAGGGTTGGATAAACTCAGTATACAGAATATTATAATGTGTTCACCATGTATTTGAAAAAATGATCACACATATCATGAATCACGCTATAACAACCTCGACTTACCCCTCTAGTTGAATTCTTTTTTTTTTTACCTGATATAATTAAGCCAGTGACATTCAAAGGTCTTGAACTGATTAATATTTTACCATCCTTATCAAAAGTCCTTGAACGTCTCATTGCAAAACAATTGATAACATACTTTAACAAAAAAACCACTCATTTATCATTCATTTCTCATTTTTGATTTAATATTTATTCATTTTATGTAATCGCGGGTTCTAGACAATCACATAGCACATTCACAGCATTAGTATCTTCTATTGTACGAATCAAACAATCAAAATTGATAATTCATTATCTATCCTATTTATTGATGAGCGTAGCGAAGTCTCCATCCCACTCTTATAGGGCTTTGTCTGTGTGTTTTTTTTTTTTTTTTTGTTTTTTTGTTTGTAAGCACTCCACAGGTCGCAAGGGTTGACTGATCAACATGAAACTTTTTTTGTACACGCAAACTCATCCAACTTAGAACTATATAGTTTTTGGGATGAATTGGTCGGACCGATTTTGAGAATCATCATCTCAAAGTTTCTAAAAACCCCATAAGATTTGGCTGGGCAGAAAATGTTGAAAAATAAAATCTCTCCAAATGGAATGAAATTTTCTCTAAATGTGTATACATGGATTTTACACATTATTACGATCTTTTAAGCAATTCTGATCAGTCGTTTTGAAGAAAAAAAATAAAATGTCTGATAATATTCATAAAATATATCATAAAAATTGTGACAGAATTAAGTTGTCGAGATTCACTGCTTTCTAGATTCAAGAGTTGACCAACAATGAAGTATTTTTTATATGCGTCAAGGTGTGTAGAACACCAGAGTCAATGAAGTGGCAAGAGTAAAACTACTTTAACGACTTTTATAGCTTATTCAGATATCAAGGTGTGTAGAATACCAGAGTCGATAAAGTAGCAAGGGTAGAACTACTTTAAGGACTTTTATACCTTATTGAGATATCTCGCTCATCTTACAACGCATATTTCGCGTTTGACTAGTAATATACTATGTAGCTTAATTCGATTTTTAGATTTCTGATTATCACAAATGTATCTAACTTATATATTACTCTCTCGCACATAATCTTCTGTATTAATATTTTTGTTATAACTTTTGTATAGTGAAAGTAATATTAGCAGTTCCAGATGATGTCAGAGTACAACTAGTAAAGATTCTTAATAAAATAAAATAAATGTTACCTCTAATAAGTCACATTTATTTCAAGTTTCAAGTCCAAGTGAGTTTAAGTTACCTCATTGTCGGGCCTACGGTCTTGTAATTGCTGTGGCAAGACGTAGCTCAATTGACGACTCGAAATAGGCCTGGCTTCAACAGTAGGCCATTTGGATCTATATCATTTGTGGTCGTCTGAAGATACCCCGATTGGATATTTGAATTTCACTACAGATCCAACAACTCCGTTGATTGGCGGTATGATTTGTGACGTCAAGGGGGCGGAGACTGAGAGTCGTCAATTGTGAATAATTTAATTGTCATGACTCAGCGTTCTTCATCATTAAAATATTGATATTTTTCCATCATCTATCGCTAATTGTCATAATTCAATCATACAGTTCAGTTCTGTATTTATTTTTTTACTCAATACTTGATTCTTTTTCTATGTATGAATCAATATTGTGTGTTTTAAATAGGTCAAGTAGAAGAGTGGTCAAGTACGATCGAACTTCGCCTATGTAAATAAGACATAATAAATAAATCATTATACAAATCCTCTCATATCAGATGGTAGTTTTATGGAGCTGGTAAGATTGCCCTTGGGGTGACATGTTCAAGCAGTCGTATCTTCACATTTCAACCTTGATTGGAGAAAAATATGTCATTGAAAGATAAGGTATTTCATGGTTTTATCTGAAGATAAAAAAAAATATAGAGTGACTGAATAAAATGCTTTGAATGAATGGAAATACTCACCTGTGAATTGAAACTGTATATTTCGTGAAATAACTTCGTTCGTTCTAACGAATTGTGTTTCAAACTCAGTTTATATGAGTATTTAATGTAAGAAGAAAAATCAAACTAAAAGTGCTGTTAATATTAAATATGCATCGAGTTAGAAGCAAATTCAAGTTAGTGAATACTTTATTATTCTCTAATGTCTGTTTGGAAGTATCTGTCGTCTGCAGACTTGTCACTCTTTTGCAACAGCTGCACTTCTGCTGCACAATGCATCGAAATTGTATATTAATGTATAGGAAACTTGTAAGTGCCTTGAAAATGTTTACATTTGAGGGTCTTTTTGTTGAATTTCCACCCTATTTAATGTAACATTTCAAGGAGATTATTCCACGATATTTGGAATATTATTAAATCATAATTTCAAGAATTTGTTATGCATAAATTTATCTTCTCAAGAGCGTACGAGAGTTGAAATATGAGATGTTTTATGATAACGTTCCAGCGGTATGCGATATCAATATCATAATACGAGGAAAACACTGATAGTTTCAATACCCTCAAGATAGTTTAAGTAGAAACTATTTCACTTATATCGCATATTTTTCACAAGTAAACAAACATAAACAGTATCATAGCTGATACAGCCATCACTACAAACGGATTCGTTGTGTATCTTCTAATCATGCATAGAAGGTGAAATGGTATGAAGTGAATATAAAAGAATGGGTAGGATGAAATGTTTGAAGAAAGGTTTCGTACTCGTTCATAATAATAGGTTTATAACTGGAATTCAAATATGCTCATAGGTAGGCCTTCATATCAAAGTATTCGGTTCGATAAAGTTCGTTTCCATTATCACTCAGTTAAAAAAAATTATCTTTCAATCATATTTCAAACGTGAACACTGATTGATTATTTTTACAAATACTCTCTCTCTCTCTCTCTCTCTCTCTCTCTCTCTCTCTCTCTCTCTCTCTCTCTCTCTCTCTCTCTCTCTATATATATATATATATATATATATATATATATATATATATATATATATATATATATATATATATATATATATATATATATATATATATATATATATATATATATATATAAATATATATACATATACATATATATAAATATATATATATAAATATATATATATATATATATATATATATATATATATATATATGTATATATATGAATATATATATATATATATATATATATATAAATATATATATATATATATATATATATATATATATATATATATATATATATATATATATATATATATATATATGTATATATATATATATATATATATATATATATATATATATATATATATAATTCAAATCATTCAATCCAATCAATGATTCAAAACCATAATTCAATCATCGTTTGTTGCTGTATCAAACGTTTGAAAAGCTATTTTTCACTCTTATATTGATTCGATAATACTGGTTATCTAAAACATATTGTCGATGATAGTTGTTCTGATCTACTGCTGGTTCCATCTTATCAGGAGTTACAGTTCGCAAACCATCCCGAATTGAGATTTATATTTTTCTGAGAAATACAAATTGAGATGAAAGTACTTTCGTTAAGTCTACAACGACTTAGTTCAATTCTGCATGAACCTTTCAAGTTTCACGTTACTAAGAAGTTTTAAGCTCTATTTTGAATCCGAAAACAACATATTCAACTTCAAAGAAGCGTGTTTTGACTTCTGACATATCCTGATTGTTTTTTTGTTTTTCTTGTTGTCTTGTCTGATTCCGTGCATGCGATGTGTCGAGAGAGTTGCAGTGGGGAGGAAGAAATAATATGAAATTTAAGTCGGAGGGTTTAAATGTAGTGCAATTAACTTCGGTATCAACCGCGGCGCCTGTCACGTGACTCAAGTCACGCTTTCGACGTCACGATGCCACTTTCTCCAGAAATTACCCGAAGCATTCAGATCAAGGTGGCGCGGAAATGACAGGGAACAAAGAGATAAAATAATAATTGTTGTGCTTGATATTTATATGGTAATCCGGTTACTTATTGCATTGGACTGTTTTCAAAATAAATCTCTCATCGAATTATTTTTGAATACTTCTGTAAGTATAGTGAAAAATGTTATGTGCGATTTGTCAATTTGAGACCACTCTTAACAAAAGAATTAAGTCACTAGTGACTGCAATCGTCAAAAGCTAGGTGAAGCCATTCAAAAATAAATCGTAATGAAATATGATGACGTATATCTTCGCTTTCGTAAAGTTGCTGTGACGATCATGTAGACTATAGAGGCACGTGACAGCTACACTCTATTCGTGAAAACTCAGAAAAGAAAGCTTTGTATACCAATAAGAATGCTATAAATTATATCACAATCACAATTTCATTATTTTCATTATTATTATTGACTTATCTACGGCGAAAAATTATGGTCACAGACAGCGCAGTCCTGGTGTTGAAGTTCATTAGTTTTAAACTAGGCAAACGCGTTATGTGTTTCCGCGTTGATGGATGAGCTGGAACATATCAACTTATCTTTGGATTGGTTATTATATATTTATACACCTTGAGATCCAAACCATTACATCACTGCCATCTTATTTTACATTAATAATTTATATAATAATAAAGAAGGCTTTGTTTTAATCGTTTACAATCAAGTGGTGACACTTGTTGCTTTGATTTAATAGGTATCTTAATAGCTTTGAATAATTGACACAAATAACATCATATATTTTTTTACATCGAAACGGCTGATCCGATTTGAGTAAAAGTTCGGAATAATGTGTATCATTATCAGATTGAAATTCTCTGAAAATTTGAATCCTCTCAGATGAAATATTTTTCACGAATGTTTTCCTCTGGCTTATTCTAATGGGATTTTTGAAAACTTTGGAATGAGTTTTCTCAGAAGTTGTAGAACCGATCGTGCCTCAAAACTATACAGCATCAAGTCAGATAGGGGTTCATGTGTGTGCCAAGTTTCAACTGATTTTGAATTTTTGTCTGACCTGTGGAGCGCGAACAAAAAAACAAAAAAAGAAAAAAAAAAAAAAAGAAAAAAAAAAACAGACACTTTTTTTTCGGTATAGTGTAATTGAGTCTTCGCTTCGCTCATCCAATAATCGAAATGGAGTGGTAAGATCGCCCTTGTGGTGCCCCGTCCAAACGACCCTATCTTTCATCCATACCCTTAATTGGGAAACAATGATTTTGTATCAAGTTTCGATGTTATTAAAAAAAATTCATTATAACAGAATTGATATTCACCCGCGAGCTTAACAAGTTTGAAATAAGAAAGAAACAAAATGTGCGATCCCAACCGACAAATTTAATATGTACGAACTTATATTTCAGTATTTGTCATTGATAATGAGAAGGAAAATTGTGTAGCAAACTTAGTTATGAGAACTTCTACCTGTATCATTAGTTTGACTATACGAATTGTTATTTCGGTTTGTAAACTCGGATAACGAAATACTCGAAGTATTATCATTTGGGATTATGTTTGTGATTAAAATATGAGTGATATACGAACATATACTCAGTTGATCTCGAAATGGTTGTACTTCCAAGTATTAACAGACATGCCTCCAGCCTTAGCAATACTAAAACCTTACAATATAGACGACAATCCACGACTTTAGTGCCTATGTTATTTACCTTTCCCTGTTATTACCGAGGTTGCTACTGCCAGTTCCCGGGTCCCTTGTGACCAAAGATCCCTGGAAGACCGTGTGGAAGTCAGCGGGAACCAATTACCTAGTCACGTGATCCATTAAAACACCTCTCCCCCAATTCTCTCCTCTCCTGTGCAAACAAACCCTGTCTAAAAGCCACCCTGCAACCGACACGACTCAAGGCAAAACACTACCAACAGAACAATCTTTGATGCTTTAGAAGTATCGAATGTCTTCAATGTTTTCTTAGAATTTGATGTTAGCAAATAAAGGCATATCATTTCTTAGCAATATGAAACATTGATGTAATATTCGCTATAATATCAATTTCATATATTCAATATAATTAATATTATCACTTTGAGATGTATTTAAAATATTTTCGGTTTTCACATCGCACAATTATCTTACAAAAATAATGCAAAATATTATAAATATTTTCAGTTTCAGTTTATTTTAGAATTTGACTTTTTTTCTGAAATACCGAATGGATCATTCGAATATATATATTATATAATTTATAATTATACGTTTTGAAAATATTCCATCGATTAAAATCATGAACAATTATCCTCCTACACACATTTCAGTGAACATTTCAGTGTTCCCGAAGTCGATATTATTGTTTAAATGGGTAGGCCCTACCTCTCAAGTAATTTTCATGTATTGTTATTTTTTCTCAAATTCATTTATTCATTCATGTATTCATGTATTCATGTAACATCTATTCATTTTCTCAACATTTTTTGTTCATTCATTGATTGATTAACTGAGCAATTTATTAATTGATTTTTACATTTTTCATTCATTCATTCATTTATCCATACATTTCAAGTATCTGAATATATGGGATTGGCGTGCCTGAAGGCTGGAGGCAAGTCTCTTGAATACTTGGAAGCACAGCCATTTCCAGATTCAATGAGTATATGTTCCTATATAACCCATGTTTTAATCACAAATCTAATCCCAAATGATAACACTTTATATCCTACCGAAGATGAACATTAATTTTCACTGTAAGGTAGGATTATAGCCATCGGCGCAGTGAGTATGAGAACGTCGATATTTGGCGAAATATCAGTTTTTTGGTGATGGCTTTGAGAGATATTAATATTCTGGTACGATGAAAATACAGATGTTTTCAATACCTTCAAGATGGCAGAGTAAAAACTATTCAAGATATACAGCTAAATCGTATGATTTTCACTAAATACGATTGACAATTACGCGATACGAGTTGAATTAAATGTATTAAATGTATAAATTGAATGTATAAATGCATGTGGAGAGTAAATGTATGAATGTGAAGTATGTTTGTGTATAAATGTTTTTTTCCTCAAATATATATGTGGATCTCACACATAGTTCAGTTTTAGTTTATATCAGGTTAATTTCTATAATATTTCTGACTTGCCATATATTTTTTCATGACCTATTTTTAGAATGTAAAAATCAAATTGACAAATACAGTATTGAATTGAATTGTATTGAATTGAGTTGAATCGAATTTTTATAAGTTATGAATTATTTTGAAAGTATTCACAACATCTGTGTTCTCTCCGACCCATGATTTTGAAACTTCATAGCTTTCAAAAGTCATCACCAGAAAACTGATGTTTCACAGAATCGACTGCCATATGATCTCTTTATCAATTGTCATGAAGTGAGTAAATTGATTATTGATAATATAAACTTATTAGAAAAACTAAGGCTGTCTATGTTCGGAGAGTTGGTCAAAGTTTTAACGTGAATACATCGTCACGTTTGCTGTTCACTGACTTTGTGATCAGCTGTTTTCTCAATCACGGACCGCGAAGATTCCCCTCTCTTTCTGTATCTCTCTCACCACACACACACACTCTCTAATATTCTTCTTTGAGCAAATAATGTTAATTAAAAATTAAAATAAGAAATGGATCCACTGATTTTTAATACTGATTTCCATATAACATGATAACACTAGTTCATGCATGTTGTCTATTAGAGAATATTTCTTTTTTTGTATGAAATATATACTCTAAATGGTGACGTTATATCCATTCACGATGTTTATGCTCACTCAGAAAAAAATTACAGTGTCAATGATACAATATCTTCTCGGGTATCAATAAATTCAACTCAAATTTCCACAATCTAGATTTATTTTCAGACTTACTTCTCGACTATGGTAACCAAACAATGGGAAGACTTCAACATTGGTAGCATATATCCATTCATTTTATTAGCTATTTCTTGATCGATCGAACCAGATCTGAGAAATTCACTTCAATTCACCAAGTATATTCCATTGTAGTTCTCATTCCATCGTAGTTTGTAGTTCTTACAATCACACAGATATATCAAAAGATGTTATAACAATTGTTATACTGAAAAATCACAAAACATCGAAATATCATTTTTGTGAAAGAATCCTATTTTCACTTTCTATAGTTCCCTCAGTAGTAACTTAACGATGTACTTATATTACGCACATTTCGTTTCGGTTTTTAACAATTCGATAGACATGTCGCGTAACGCCATTACACTATCCTTTTTCATATCAGATCGTGCGGCGTTTTATTATTATCTTTATCATAGCGTGTTCCGGAAGACTGGATAATACGACATCAATGGCCCACTCTGTGGCGAGCATGCGAGAGTATCATCTCTTTTAGGTCCATTATTGGTCTATTATTGGTCCATCTCAGCATCCGAATAGACACCATTAAACACGAGACATCTGTGCTATGTTATAGTCGTGTGTTTCGTGAAACTGCTTGTTTTTGGTCAATAAAGTCGGGACATTCAATCGTTTTTGCTGTAAGAATTTTAGTGGTATTTGAATGTTTTTTTTTTTCGCGGGGGGGGGGGGGTGATTCTTTTACTGGACCTATTGTTATACGAATAGTCTGAGATCTGAAAATAAAGTAGGCCTACATGCTCAAAACATTCACGATTGTATCGAAACACAACAATGAAAAGGATATCTTATGAAAATCTTGACCATATTATTTGTATTATCTCTCATCGATTGTTTTTTGTGTCTTGCACGATCCAACTCGTGAGGAAAAATACAATACAAGATACAATACAGATCAATACAGGATTGTATCTTAAGTAAGTTATATTGTCATAAAGTACTCTTTTGGAAATAGATCGCCATGGTGTAAGATTGTAAGGAATCATTTCTTTGATGAACAAATTCATCCATAGTATGATATTATTAATAGCAATTTTCTCAATTTTCGTGTATGGTTTCAGAAAAAGTGATTTTTCAAAGGATCTTCCTGAAATCTTGAGACGGAATCCATTTTTACGGATTTCAAAAATAAATTGAATAATTTCATTTCATTTTCATTTCATTTCATTCTGCATAATATCATAGCTGATACATAATATAAGTAAGGATAATACAACTAACAGAAACTCGCGTAAGAACACAAGTTCTTGAGTGCGGGCTGTAAAAAGGAAAACATTCATAAATATTGTAGCTCGCAGCAGAAACGGTATCAACAGTAGCAGATCTCGTAGCAGATCCAATACCTACCTCAAATAACTGAGCTCAGACAATTAATTTTAACAAATTTTCAACATTCCATATCATGGATACATTTTGAATAATGTTCAACACTTTGAACACTGAGGTTCTTCCGCTCAGGCGAACTTTCTATTAGACACATACATTTCAATACAACAATATTCATTGTTGAGAACATATTAGAATTTTTGTCACCTACTCTATTTCCTCCCAAGTCATCCTTGCTTCTGAAACACAGTGGTCTAACTTTAATTCTTGCAACAGTAATGATGAGTATTGTTCTCAGCAATTATTGTAGCAACACTAGTGACTACTTGAAGAGGATAGATTGAGAGAAACAGTCGTTTGCTACGCTGACATGACAAGCAAAACAGTGAAACGTTGAACAATTTCAGATTATAATTAATTCTATTGGACTTGAGATTCTCAAGGCATGATTAGAAAATACTACAACAATGTTACAAGCTATAAGTGTTAGAAGGTTTCAGAAACTAATAACATTGTTAACTGCAGATGGACAATTATATGATGTCATTTTGTCAATATGACCAAGACCGGGTTGGTATAATACATTTTATTATTATCTCTCAAATATACTCTCGCGGTAGAATGTAACACGGAATCGATTCAAGCATTTTTTTTAATATCGCCAGCCGCTCGACTGGATACGTAACTTTTAATATCTGGTTGTTCGTCGAAAACACGCCCTTGGGTTGCTTTTTGGGTGGGTCTTTTTTGGGGGTGGTTATATGTAAGGCGGGGGTATAGGAGGCAAAATGAACTGCTTCGCTGAGATCTTGTACGTTTGAGCATCTGCATTTGATAACGTGGTATTGGTGGGTGGATGGGTGACGGGAAGTGAGGAAGAAGGGCGGGGGGAGGCAGAAGAAATCCCCTAGGGTTGCAAGATAATTTGCTTCGTATATATAAAATGAGATGAAATTGAGATCCGTATATATATATATATATATATATATATATATACGTCTCGTGAAGTCGATCGAACAGTATCTTGACGGAAATATCTGACATGAAGTCTTGGTATGTAATTGATTGGGAGTAGAAGCTTTTTGAAAACTATTTTCATTTCAAAGTATCTGAACTTTTCGAGTCTTTTACTTTAACGTTATCAACGAGGTTGCAGATTTCATTTCTCTTTGAACCGAAAGTACTGGATTTTTCTTTGCGGTCTCATAACTTTTGACTTCCTTTCCATTTCCGAATCAGAACTAGATCATGTATTTTCTATTTCCAAAGTCTACTCGTTATTTTTGTTTTGTATATGTATTTGAGATATGATTTTGGTTTGAGTTGCCTTGATGTAGAGGTCATATTATTCACTACAAACTTCATCGTAGTTATTCATCAAAATATACTATATTAATTTCCTCAGCTTTATTTCATTTCTTGTTTTAGTTTGGATTAATCACAATAACGCATAACACAAAGCTCTTTGTAATACTAACTCATTATCTTCCACCTCTTTAACAACCTTTATTTTGGATTTTCTGAAACATAATGGAATGCAACAAAAAAGTCTTAAGGGATGTTGTTTAACTTTCAATAAAGACATACTTGAAGGATTCTTTGTAATTATTTATTAGCTTGTTGGAGCTGATGGCTCTTGAGGGGCCACAAAGTTCAAGATTGTTTTATATTTCATCAAACAGATGAACTTCTGTACTTCTCTGGACGTATCTCTGACATACACAAGAACAAACTTTTCTTTACGATCCTCTAAGTAGTTTTTCTTTTTTTCCTGAGAAAGTGGACAAAATATCGCTATCTAATCCTCTTTACTTTGTCGTTGGTTTTGTGTGAATGTGAACATCCTACTTTTACTACCATTAGATAGGCTCATTTATCTCATTCCATCCCTTTTTACAATCATCTATGTCTATCTTCGGCTGAGGTGATGTGTTTTTAGCAATCTCTACTGTCACTAACATTTCTCCCCGAGTTTTGGATGTGTAAAGACACGAGCAATGGAAAGTCACATGTCATCTGTCTTATAGGCCTTGTGAGGCTATCAAGCAATTCGTCGGAGGAGAAACGAGAACGAAAGAACTGAAAGATATATGAAGCTGACAGAAAATCTGGAGGAAACTTCTGCTGACAGGCGATATACAAATCTGAGATATCGGATATTTACATACTTGATTTGAAAGACAAATCAGGTTTGAAAACTGCCAAAATTTTGAAATCCATACAGAGTAAAGATTCAGAAATTCATTCTTACACATTCACGAGAAAGAAAAAGGGTGAAATTGCTGGTAATTTGATGTTTAATGACTGAACGTAAGTTCACATTTTTATAGTTTAAAAATATTTGACCAGCAGAAAAAATCCAATTAGAATAAGTTTACGATATTTTTTAAATTGAACATAATACGCTTTCAAAGTACGTTATTAACGATGTTTTTGATGAAGTGTAAACTGTGTAATTAGTTTGAGTCAAACTAATCAGTTGGTTTCAATTCTATGGGTGAGGCTCATTTCAGTTATTTATACCTTGACATTCCCACAAACATGTTTTTTCGTGCTGATTTCTTCATAGTTTAACCATCGTACATACGTTTTGACTCAACCTCTATCAGAAAGTAATCCCAGTATTGAAACTGGAGAAAACTAAAAATATGGCAGAGGCATTACCATGATCACCGCACCGAACTTGACGGAAATCGGTGCAAGGTTTTCTGAATATAGATTCCTATTGATTCAGCATGATTATTGGGTAATTGTTTTGTATAATTGACAAGTTGTTTTTGTATTATTGATCACGTCATTGATTGATTGGATCAGTATTATTTGGAATTAATATCATATCTACGAGGACGTACGAGCTTCATTAAAGACCTGGGCTCAGATTCATAAAAGAGCATAACTTTGATCCGGCTCAAAGTTACGACAACTTCTAGAGGTAATACCATATTTTATCTATTATTTTCAATTTTTCAATTTCAATTTTCGATCAAATTCATTATTATCATCAATCTATTATTCATTAAAATTTAAAAATTAGAAATTATAGATCAAATATGGTATTATGTCTAGAAATTGTCGTAACTTTGAGCCAGATCAAAGTTATGACCTTTTGTGAATTCGGCCCCTGAAGTATGTTTCTTTCACGAAATACGAGTATATGGACAGATTATACAAATTGGTTTCTGACAAAATGAACAACGTCAATAAAAAAATTAAATTCGCCAGTGAGATATAATTCGCGGTGATAACCTGCTGCTCGGGACACCTCGTCAGATGAGTAGTAATCATTCGAATAAATTGAAAAAAAAAATCGTCCCCAAGTTTCAGAATATGTTGAAAATACTTTACTTTTTTATGGAATCTTCAAAACACATATCTGTTTGAAATTGTAGTAAATGGAGGATGGGTAAAGAGATGAATCGATGTTGGCGAATGAGCGAGGATGAGACAAATGGTTGTGAAATAATGCCATGGATGAATGAGCGTACAACGAACGGGACGCACAAAAGGGTGAGAGGGGTTGGGGAAGAGGGAATGACGGATGGCGGGACAAATAAGGGAGAAAAGAGCTCAATATACGTGGTGGAAGAATCACTATAACTTAGTAAATACATTGCCAGAACAATGTTTTCCTTCTGCTTCAAAAAATCTTATCAAATAAATTTTCTTTCTTTCCTATAAGACACAAAATATATTTCAGGATGTTTGTCTTTCTCACACCACTACCATGTTGGGAATGGGGAATACAGACGGAGACATTAAGAGAGGCGTCTGCGTGGTTTTCTATATAATGCTTTGTGGTTCGATTATGGAAATATTCTGAAAGAATAGTTTGAATATTTTTAGTAAACACGAATATTTCAAATGTATATTATTATGAGAGTGTTTTCCGCCAATGCCATTAAAGTATGCCAGAAACATAAATGCCTGTTCTAGAAATTGTAGAGATGGTTTTGTGTGTGTCTTGTATGTGTTGGTGGTACCATTAAATTTTATTCGAAATAAAGATTCTCTCGAAAATAGACTCTCTGTTTTTCGTCTTCATTTCAGAATTGCTCATTTCACTTATCTTCAATTCTAATTCTGCCTGTATCTTTCCGATATATTTTATAACATATTCCATGTCTGAATATATATATATATATATATATATATATATATATATATATATATATATATATATATATATATATTATATATATATATATATATATTTATTTATACATATACATATATATATATATATATATATATATATATATATATATATATATATATATATATATATATAGGTCAACCCCATTTCCACGATCCAAAACCGCAACCAAAATCACCATTTCCACAAACCGTTCGTGCGAAAGTACGCGTAATCTCTATTCTCACGAACCATCATTCGGGTCGTGGCGATAGCTGACCCCCAGTGACTTCTATTCCCACAAACAGACTCATGAAACCACATTTCCAGGACGCACGCTAGTTTATTTGATCGTATACAGAGGACCGTGACAGTGTGATGCCGCTTACTGACGTGAAGTCAAATTGAGATGAGCAACCTGTTTTTGTAACGGAGAGAGCCAGAGAGGTGAGGCGTTGTCAAGACGGGGGAAGCAAAAATTAAAAGACCAACTGAATCATTGCAGATAATACATATGATTTCGTCTTTGTGGTATAATATGAAACGAATAGTATTTTCCATTACCCAAAATACTCAAGACACTATTCAAACCTTGGATAATTTTCAACACGTGATCGTTAACGTTGTTGCACTAAATTAATTCAGATACCCAATCTAAGTAACCTCATGAACCAAATAAATCCAACCTATTCACTTCATAGAACCAATATATTTATATGGTGCATCTCAGATCTTCCATATTCAAGATTTTGAATACACTTCAAATACTTTGGAACGGGTCAACTGTGGTCTCTAATATAGAACATTCATGTCGATCTATCACTCGTCTGAATTGTGCTACGCGTAAACAAAAAAACAAACATACAAAGGTGAATTCAATGAAAATCGTTTCTAGTATTCACGTAGTTCGTTCAATAGTGTCATTGTACCTTTGGTGAAGAATTTTGTTTCCATAGAGACGTTTGTGAAATTAATGAAATGAAGTAGAATGCAGTTCAGTGCTACGGATACATACCTATTGATATACACAATTTCATAACAGCTAGCAAATCCAATAACCGGAAATGCATCCACAATTCGACTTCGAGAACTGAATATCTTCAGCACGGATGGGCATACATCTACAATCCTACAATCCTGGTTCTACAATCCTGGAAATATAATGCTACTCCAAGGTCTCATTCTCAAGAAAAAAAGAGGAAGATCTGACTGACACGGATCAACAGCATAACAGTCACCAAACGAAATTCCTTAATTTTTAAAAAATGTGTTGGAAAGAAATTGAAAATAAATCTGATAAAGAAGCATAAGTGAGCGAATGTGTTTTCTGACATGCAGTCAACAGGCTCTTTTCCAAAGGTACTGCATCTCTATTTTAAATCTTCATTCACCTTCTGAATGGACGGAAACCAATTTGGTGGACACGGGTTCGATATTGCTGTTCAACTCTCCAAGGAATAAACTCACTTCGGCTTAGAACTTGACTCGTTTTCTTGGGCGAACGATCGCAAACGATCCGATCCGTTCCTGATCCGATCTAGATACTCCGTCCACTATCCTTTTTCTCTTGCAATCCAATGGAAGGCAGCAACGCCGTTGGAAGATAAAATTAGGCATGAAATTACGTTTCGTAGAGCAGCGTTGAAAGCACGTATAGCTATATATACCTAGATTGTTGCTACCGAGGATTTTCTACGAATGTTCTCAACTCAATGCCATCTAGAAAAAACGTGAAAATGCTCCTGTAATTGAAATGTTGAGTATTTAATAGTTGTACTGAAGAGTGTTTTGTGGTATTCAAACGAAATCTATCCTAATTGACCACTTTCATTGTTCCCAAGTTATTTGAGTTGAGAGTATGAAAATTGAAAATCAATATAAAAAAGATGCGCTAGCAATACAATAGAAAATCAATGATGGATTCAATCATTATACAATTCAAAGATACTATTTTGTAATTGTTACCATATTTCCAGAAATAACTTTGTAGATAAATTAAAAGGTTATGCAAAAATATATAACTGTGATACTTCGGATTGATACCAATTAATTAGCCAGCAATACATAACATTCCAGTTGGGTATCAGGTTAGTAATCTAGCAGTTGATTCATATGTCTAATGAGTCCATAAGTCTAGATTCCAATATACTCAATGAAATCAAACTTAGATCCGAACTTATTTACGCACAACTTTGAATTTCCACCTTGCGATATTATTTAGACCCGGTAACTCATCACGCCAGAAACCACTATAATGATGTGTAATGCACAATGAAAGTCATTTTGGAAACGTGAATGACGTATATATAACATACTTCGATTCTATTTTGAATCAAATTGAATTGTATATCTTACAAATAGACAAACAATATTTCATTTTAAATATTAGCGCAGATACTATACTTCTCACTTTCAAATAATGTATCTCCCATTATTGAAATGGGAAACATAGACATTAAGTTTATTGTTATCCGTTCTAAATATTCAAATCAGAATGCACCGTTTTTGTGAATTCATATAAATGAAAATATGTATGAGAAAATACCTGGACAAAAAAAAAACAACGGTGAAAAATTTGAACCTCCCAATGTTTTCAAAACAAAGGGTTTATAACTATAGACACATGAATATAATGTTGTGTTTGAGAGATTTAACAGGTATATATATATATATATATATATATATATATATATATATATATATATATATACGCTACACACACAAAGCCTAGGGAGCACTTAGCTCCAAGCGCTTTCGTGTTTCCTTCACACAGAAAATTAAAAAATATACTATAGTTCCGTGATTTTAGTTGGCAGGTTAACAAAACTTTCATTACACCAATTCTATATCTAGTGACATGGTGGTATTTTCACAGAAACCTAATTACAACTCGCAGTTGGCTCGTTTCATAGTTTTTTTCACTCCATGTTCTATTCAATGATTCCATCATTTTTTCTTCTCTTTTTATTCAGAGTGTGTGTATGTGTGCACCGCCTTCTAAACCATCACAATCCTTTATCCACCGCCCTCTTGAGCAATGCCTCAATTCCACCGCCGCCTTCGGTCTCGGGCAATAAGTTCCAAGATGTCAGTGTGTATAGCTATAGCTGCAAGGTTCACTGTAAGTCGGATATCCGAATCATAGATTTGCTTCATGCAAACGCGCCTCTGCTTCTCTTTGCGATGTACGTACACTTGCGGTCACATAAAGTGGTTCATCAAGCTACATTAAAATGCATTTTAACGATAATTAGATGAGCGTAGCGAAGTCCCCATCCCATCATAGAGGTTTGTCTGTGTGGTTTTTTTTTTTTTTAAGCACTCCACAGGTTGCAGGGTTTGACAGATCAACATGAAACTTTTTTTGTATACGGAAACTCATCCAACTTAGAACTGCATAGTTTTTGGAATGAATCGGAATAGAACGATTTCGTGAAAAATCATCTCAAAGTTTCTAAAAACCCCATAAGATTTGGCTGGAGGGAAAATGTTGAAAAATAAAATCTCTCCAAACGAGATGAAATTTCCTCTGAATGTGTACTCAGAGATTTTACACATTATCACAATTTTGTATGCAATTCTAATTAGCCGTTTCGAAGAAAAAAATTAAAACAACTGGGTTTTTTCATCAAATATATCATAAAAATGATGACAGAATTAGGTTGCCGAGATTCACTGCCTTCTAGATTCAATATTTGCCCAACAATTAAGTATTTGTATATGCATCAAGGTGTGTAGAATACCAGAGTCAATGAAGTGACAAGGGTAGAACTACTTTAACGACTTTTATAGCTTATTCAGATATCAAGGTGTGTAGAATACCAGAGTCTATAAAGTAGCAAGAGTAGAACTACTTCAACGACTTTTATACCTTATTCGGATATCTCCCTCATCTTACAACGCATATTTCGCGTTTGACTAGTTAGCTTACATTACACGCAATTAAACTAGCACATTGTTCAAACGCACTCCAAGTATAGTCGATGATGTAATTTGTGGTAAGGTATGTGTAGATTTTTGAATAAATTCGAATGTGGAAAAAAATGTGTGTCATATTCAGTTATAGTGGTCAAAAACAATGTCGATATTATATAAGTTGATGATATATCAGAACTGAGAGTGTTTGTATTTGGATTGAATTCTGCACACAATATTGATTTTCTAGTTGATAGATTGGACGCATAGTGATACATACATTTTCTGTTCAAGTACTTATTCCGAATAGTTCATTTAATAGTTCTTCATCGTGTTCGAAATTAAATGGATTATTGTATCGATGTTTTCTTCTGATTCTTGAAGAAATTGTGTCACCTTCATCAAACTGGTTAATCACGGGCACAAATGTTGATGCTCATGCCTATTTGAATGGAACGAGATTGGAAATTAAAATTTCAATCTATCAAAATAAAATTGATCTATACATTGATTTGTTAATTCTTGAGTTTATAAACTTGATATTATAACTATTTGAAGTTATATTCAAATGAATAAAAACGACTGAACCCGAAGTTTTTTCTCCATTCGCAATTCAATTACAACAATCCTCTTCACAATGTGAAAATTTTCATAAATTAACTTATATTTTGTACTCATTACAGTTCGATACAATCTATATATCAGTCTTCATGATCAAATGTTCAAACGATAAGTCTTATTACGACGTCGGTGCGAAAAAAGGGTCGCTAAAACGTGGCGTCACGACGGCAACTGGGTTTCCTTGTTAAAGTCAAGAACTTCGAATCGCGAATTATGAACGACCTCCGTTTGTGGCATAGGGTGAAAGAGAAATTGCCTGGAACGACGAGAACACCACGCCGCAAGCTTGCGATAGGGAGACTTGGGCTGCTAGATTCCTAGAAGTAGAAAATATGGACGGAAAATCTACAGTGTAGGGTTGGTTTATTCGTTTTTTTTTTTTTTTGAAGCGCCGATTCGTAGAAAAGTTAATTTATATCAGTGGAAGTAAAATAGTTTGAATTGGGTGAGTATACAAAGATAATCGTTGAGCGTCGTAGTGAGGAATCGCATTTTGGAAAATTATAAATTATATGAGAATTTTCTCACATTTGTGTGTTGAAAAATAATTTATTCTATGATAGAATTGGAATATAAATAGGCGCAAAGTTTTGATCAACTATGGTTGCATGATGTTGCCAATAATGTTTTCTCGAATTCACAATTATTCCTGAATTTAACAGAATTCTCAGATACTATAATCATGATATTCGCGAATATCGGTCTTATTTGAAAATACTAAATTTGATAGGCTAAGTGAAAAATATTGTGTGAAATACAATATGTGAGAATATGTGTGATGAGAGTTAAAAAACTATTACAAATTCTTCAATTCTATAATTCTTCAAGAGTTATATATATATAATATATCATATTCGTATACAAAATATGAATTTAGTATCGGATTTAATGATACATAATATGAATATTTGTTGAATAATATCGAATATTAAATTTCATCAAATGATGAAAATAATGTGAGAACTGAGAAGCTGATTGCAGAAATAACAAAATTTTCCCAAATAATAAAAACTGAATAAAGATGCCAACAAACTGATAATTCATTCAGATTGATATGGATGTGTGTTTTATAGAAACATTTGACCTCTCTGATATTTTCCCTCGTTTTTATATTCATGTAAAAAGTTTTGTTTCCTAAACAAAAATATCCCGCCTTGTTTGTTGACAACAAGTCACGTGGCAACGTCACGTGACGCTGCACAAGAAGTGTTGGTCTTCAAGTCGCCACGGACCGGTAATGCAGCCATAAATTCAAAGGGCGACATGTCGATTTCCCTCCCCCTCATCTCCCCTGTCGCTCGATTCAAGATGTCGTGCAATCTTCCATGGGGGGAGGGGAAGGAGGTGAGGGATACGCTATTTCCATGTTCGAAAACATTCAGCATTGTCAGCAAACATGGGTCAAACATTGTCAAACTATATTATAGAAGAATTGTTCAAAATTCTAATACGCTGGGTTCGAATTGGTTATTAAAACAATATCAAGAAGAGAATACATCTCATTCGGATCAAAACAATCAGTAACATATGTTTATGAGTTCATCAATAGTTTATAAATATGACATATTCCATAAGAAAATATTGTCATCAAAAATAATTTATGATTTTCTTCATTCTAATTCATAGGTGGAGGTGCCGGATTTTCCTAGGAATCATACGTCTACCATTCTTATTTCAATTTACATTCTCCATTAATTTTCTTCACATTCTACTTTCATTCATTCATGTTTATATTGTGAATATTATACTGGTAATAAAAACCGGATGAATAATTTTCACCTGCACTTGTAGATGACTCAACCGTCCTTAAAGATCCACTCCTATCCGTACAATTGTCACAACTCGATATAGAAATCAATTTGGTGTAGAAATCAATTCTATGATATAAGTTACCATCAATGTAGCAATCGGAAAACTTCCATACAATAATTCAAGGCAGTCATTTATGCATTGAACATTGGAAGGATTATTATCGCAAAAAGGATAAGACTAGAGTATCTATGAGGAATCTGCAAATTGATTTTCAATCCAAAATCTTCTAAAACTTCCTAAAAGATATAAAAACTCTAATTAATTAATTCATTGGTCATTAATTTTCTTCATTACACGTTGTATAAAGGCTGAGTAATATATCTTTTTTGATTACAGTACCGAAAATATCGCTTTGTGGGGAGATATTGTTTCTTTCACATATTATTTTATTATATTCATTTTCAGATGAATTCATTCGCACTCTCATTGAACCAAATATTCACTAGTGCGTTATGTTATTGAATTTCTTCATCGAACGTCACCTGAGATTTGATTGCATAAAATATCAATGAATCTAGATCTGAATAATATACAGATAATATAATATTATTTTTTCTCTCCAACAGTCAAGTCTCCCTTGGAGACTTTGTGGATTTCATTTGACTGTTCAGTGTGTTCATTTTGTATGTAAAAAAAGTGATAACAATAAAAAAAAAATGATATTCTGAAGGAGGATTGTGATATATTGAATTCTTCATTTGATAATTTTGATATATATAGGTTTTGAAATATATTCAAAAATATTTTCGATCAATGAATATAGTTCTGATCTCTAATACTTTTCGAGAGTCATCAATTGAAAAGATCGAACATCACAGAAGTATAATTTTAACTAGTTACCATTCAGTGGTATTCAAATTGGTAACTAGTTAATAACCAGTAATCAACTACTTACCATTTAGTGAAATACGAATCGGTTAAATGTACGGGTTCTGCCGAATTTCGCCAGCAATAAAGATCTTATAATGATGAACATTTTTGATAGAAAAGTAGTTCATTTCCATTATATTTCAACCTAGAAAACAAAAATGACAAAAATGTCAATACATCATGTTCAACTTCTTAAAATTGCCCCGATAATACGAGAAACTTGAAACCGCATATAGATATCACTTACCGTAACGTAATACTCTCATGAGAAATGATCTCGAAATGTGATCTATATACCAAACGTAAGTGTGGAGTGGTAGATATGTATTAGCAAACATCTATTTGGCTAAATCAAATTTAAGCATAGGCTATATCTACGTTATGACTTATGTATTCCAGAGTCTACCTTCCACATTTGTCTACGGGACATATAAGGGTAGCATATGGTCTTACGTTCTCCCTGGTGCACTCACATTAGGCGCTTGTAAAATATTCACAGTTTGATCACGAACCTACTCCCTCTTGACTGCCTTTCGAGAAAAACTTATACCGAAAAGACGGCGTTGCTACTGCTGCCACTGCTAGCTAGCTACCATTTTAGTCTCTTTCATCTGTGAGAAATCTTATTCGTTCGCATCTTCTACGCGTTATTATTACACTCTACTCTCCCTCTACATATATGACATCGTCTCTTACTCCATGGGCTCTCCCCATCCGTGGACTAGGTCATATTTCACTTTCCTTTCGTTTTATTACAGATCTCGTTGTAGTCATCTATTATGTTTGCCTAGCTCACATTTATCAACCGTTACTCCTGCCACCTTTACCCACCCACCCGACAATGTCATCTTTGGTCTCAATCTGCTAAACAAGATTTCTCACAGGTGACACCTAAAGGTGACTTCTACTTTCTTTTCTTTCTAGTTTGCTTTCTAATAGCTTAGAAGGGTCAACTGACGTGCACCGACGTGCATCTGTCAAGACCGTTCTATTTCCGTTCAAGAAATATTTCATTGCTACAATTATGTGCTGAGATGTTGTTCAATGTAATGTTGTGTTATGTACTAAATGAGAGTTGACCTCTTCTATTGGAAGAAAGAACGAAATAAAGCAGTCCAACTTGGTTTAATATATATATATATATATATATATATATATATATATATATATATATATATATATATATGTATATATATATATATATATATATATATATATATATATATCCATATATACACACACACATGTATATATATATATATATATATATATATATATATATATATATATATATATATATATATATATATATTCCTGAAACATATTTTGTGACTACTTGTCATACACATACAATCCGGATTGGGTTTCATGGTACCTCTACATAAGGCATTTTTTTTCACAGAGTGGATACTATTCAACTAGCCCTTCACTATACTACCTTTCAAGATACTATATAGGTCTAATATTACATTTTCACATTTGTATATTCTTCGGGATTTTATAATTTACTTTCATATGTACCTTAACAGATTGCGTCACTCATTGGCAATCACTTCGAATCATTCAAACATGAATTCAATTGAACGATTTATTCCTAAGCACTCAAATATTCATCCTATACATACTGAAGAATGAAAAAATGAGTTAGGAAAATCTGATCTGGTTTTACCTCCTACTTGAGATGTAAACATACACGACATTATCCGAACATACCAATTTGTATAGAGCTTTATTTCAAGTAACCTTGTTCTCCCTCCGCCCCTCCTCCCGCGGAATATGAAAGTACAAATAAACCTCGTGATTGAAACATCTTTTTCGAATAGAGCACGTTTCTAAAGACTAGAATGTTATTCTGTAGAGCAAAGATCGCGAGCCTATGAGCTTTAACTCTATATTGACCAATCGTATGTAAGAGCTTTAGCCGCTTACACTGAGCCCCAGTTTAAGTGGGATTTCCTACTTCGCATTGTTTTTATTGGTTAAAAAAAAGAAGAGAGAAAGGTTGGAAAAAAAGATAGAGAAACTTTCTTTTACTCTCCGTTGCCCTTACTTTTCGGGATCCCTGAGGGAAAATTTCAACAAAGTCGGTATGTACGGACATTTCGTATATATGGGAAATTGGGATTTTCGGATGTCTTCATCTATTCTAGTTCTATGTGCGATTGGACCGATGTCCGAAATGCGTTCGACTCACGAATCTGGTCTCAATCTTCTACGACGTCGTCTTATCGGGCTTTCTCAATGTAAACGTGGGGCTTACACGGCTTAACGTCTACGAACTTGTGTTAACCAGAAACCAAGATCGAGCGAGAAGCATTATTCCTCATAATAGGTTGAATACTTCATCAATTAACTTTTTATATTCGAATAAAATAATCATGATATTTCAATTAACGTTGTAGAGTAGTGTCTCATTGTATCAATTATTAAATATTATTATTTTGATATAGAATGACATATAATTCGATAGTGGCGTAGTAACTAATTCTGCATTTAATCGCACTTCGTTCCATGAAATGTGTCCGGAGAATTATCAGTTTCCAGATCTTTCAAAATTTTCCGAACGAAGAGCATCCAAAGACTTATTGGATGAGCAGAGACTAAATGTTCTCGTACACGATATTTTTTTCATGTTTCTTTTCGCGCTTCACAGGTCAAACGAAAGTACAAACTCAGTTGAAACTTGATATTCACAAGTTTCATAATTTAATTAGAGACTGTGAAGTTTTAAGATGCAATTTCAGTTGCAACACTTCTGTGAAAACCCATCTTGAAGTCTTAAAAACCACATAAGAATAATCCTAAGGAGGATATTCGTAAAGAAATAGATCCTCAAAATAAATTAAAATTTCCACGGAATTCCAATATAATAATGTTACATATTATTCCGGAATTTCACGTGGATCAGATCAGCTGTTCTGATAGATGAAAATGTATGATGTATTCTTTGTATAATATATAATAATATATAATGTTTAATATAATCATAATGTATAATATGCACATTTTCTACTGTACGTAAAATGTATAAAAATGAGTATTGAATAAACCAGGAATGCAATGACTCAATTGTTTTGAACTCAAGGTGCAAATAGCTTTTCATATAAGTATGCATATCTCGCTCATCCAGCAACGCATATGTTGCGTTTTCCTAGTATAGTGGATATTGAGTAACTACATGTATCATATGGAGGAAGCCACTCATCACAATTCACTATGTAATTCACCTTTTTTCCATGTGTTATAACATTATCGTTTTCATAATTCTACCGAATGACAATTTTACAAATAGTTCTGGGAAAGAATTTGTTAAGCATTCCAAATAATCTATGTGAAAGTCCTACGTGATTTTACCCAAGGTGAATATAAACTTGTACAGCACGAGTACACGTTTATTGGATATTTTGTGATCAAGTCATATGCAGATTTTCAAATTGCAACTGTCATCCTACTTTACAACTATCACGATATATTATACAAAAACTCTGCGTTTCCAATTTTCATGTCGTAGTCGCTTTCAAAAATAATAAAAAAAACATTTGAAATAGATTCTCATCATAACTAGTTTCAATATATTTCTTCCTCCACAAGGTATACACTCATCGTCACTATATTATTCACGATATTGAAAAGTGATATTAACGCCAGAAAGAAAAATCAAATAGTTGAAAATATCATTGTCTAATCCCCGTTCATACTTTTTCTCTCAATTTTAATTCCATATATTTCAAAACCACCACTGATTGTAAATATTATTGTTCATAAATACAATTTCCAAAATGTGTAATATTTTGGCTGGCATTCATTTACAACTCTTCCTGATGTTAGAAGCGTATATTCTTTAAGTAATTGAAGAATTGTCTAGCAAAGAGTATGTGATTGAAGCTGTAAATGCATCCAACTCATTTCCTGTACTCATACTTATCAGAGCCCTATAACTTCAAATTATAAGTGTTCTCAGCTTAATGAATTTGAAAAATGTTGCTGTTAATATGTATAATATTGAACTTGGAGTCAGTTATTTCAACGATCTCTGACCTTCATTAACATCAGATTGGACATTGATTTGAACATTTTTTCGAGTATGTAGTTGTGTACATTCTCAAAGTAATTACGAAATTCTCTAATGAACTGCTTGATACCATGAAAACTATTGAAATATAGTGTTTCACATTGCAATCCAGAGTTTCATTCTATTACTCTTCTCTTCTTCATATCGTCATTTATCGTTTGGTTTTGATGAGTTCTATTCAAATGTGAGACATAATTTATTTTCGTCTGTTATCCCTATAACAATTGTAACTTGAGAATAAAGACCACTTTTTCTATTCTGAAAACTCATTGTTGCATGAACGGAGTGAAGACTAAATGAGAATCTTACAAAATTTGACGCAATCTATATGTGCTTTTTCATGATTCACAGGTCGAACGAATTTTAGAAAACGCGTACAAATATTTGATACTTTGGTGCGCATCGTATCAGTTAAAATTTGTGTGAATCTGAAATAGAACATAGTGATGGAGAACAATATATCAAACAAATCAAATGAATATATTTTCAAACAAATTTTGAGATACAAGGCTTAATTCTAGTTCAGAATGATGATGATCATCTGAAATTTCTCATTTCTGAGTGACTGATCATAATCCTTTCATTAATTTTAATTTCATTATTTTTTTTTTCATTAATCCACAATTATTCCAAATTGTATAATTTAATATAACATAAAATATCATATATTCATATTTGAATATATATATATATATATATGCATATGAATATATTTATATATATATATATATATATATATATATATATATATATATATATATATATATATATGAATATATATATATATATATATATATATATATATATATATATATATATATATATATATGTAAATGGACTGTAGCAGGCAGCGATTTCAAATATATAGGAATTATAAATCCTTCACAATATAAAAATGAGATTTATGTTTAGTCTACTGAAAGTCTATTCTGAAGCTTTACTGAATAATCATATTATTTAACACAATTGAACTCCCACAGCACTAAAACTGTAATTGTGGAACATTCTCATCTCAAATTTATAGAACATATATTTCACTTGAAGTTCTCTCGGATATCTAACTCTAAAATTACGGTGCAATCATTTCAAAGCTCTCTCTCTCTTATTTCAATTACAATTTTCTTGCAGCTCTTTGAAACTATGATTTTCTATAGCAACCCTTCCAAAATACACACACTCCATTCTATTTTCACTCAAAATTGAAATCACTTGTTAAATTTGTTGATACAACGGTTTCGAAAGCGAAAGACATAACATTATCTACAGGCAATTATTCGACGCGTGGTTAATTGGTGATGATTTTATCCACGCATATTTTATAAAAACACGTTAGGAAAGTCAACAGTGACAATTTTGGAGGGGAAAATGTAACGAACCGGCATGAACAATTTGAGAATTCACCCTTAGTGGTATGAATTACAAGTTTTCAAGTGTTTTTATGGGAGGGCGAGGGACGGGGTGTGTGTTCAAATGTGAATGGAAACGTATTTGTGTTCTGCTCTGATGATGGGCTGTGAGTTTTACTGTCAATATTTGATAAACTCTTTTAAAAATTGGACATCAAATGTTATTGAGTGAATTTAGTTGATTGAGAGACTGTATATTGACGATCATTTTCTGATTCGGTTCAACATATTGTAGTCGGTTTGTTCTAGGATAATGAAATGATATGTTGTCCGTATGTTTGAATCTTGTCGAGTCTTATTATTTTCCAACAAATGGGTAAAGCACAGGACTTAAATTTAATTTATAACCTCAATTTTCTTGTCAGTTTCATTCAAGTTCACAGGATACTAATACGACAAATTATTCCGATGATATGTATATATTTAAAAATTCGTATCATATTAATGAATTTCAATTGTGACATAATAAATTGTAACAATTACATTCTAACTCTAAAAATCAGTGAACAGAAATATTTCATATCTGATTACCCATCCGTATAATATTTTTATCTCAAATTAAGAAAAAATATAATATGTAATGACATGCGAATCCAGCAACTCGGTATAAAGTGAATCATGACTTTTTATATTTTGAATGTAGTTTCTTGTGCACAATTTATTGTTCAGTTGATTTCTTGTTCATGACATTCATTCCAAGTTCATATATACTGGGACACTTGTTGACCATTATAGTGAGTAGCATCAGCTGCTTCTTAAATATTATTATATCATTGATATTGAAGATATGAAACATTTCCACTCCGAATCGAATGCGTTAGATAACGAATAGGCCTACATATCTCAATCTTAAATTAGGAATTTATTCCTGTCAATCCGAATTAAAGTGAATATTATATTAGGAGGTTGTGAAAGAAAAAGTCGATCGTTTGACATGAAAAAATATATGTATGTACAGTACGTGATAGCATGTCGCAATATGTATCTGCTGTATTTTGCTCCCATCATCTTTGTTCCCATTTTGATGACCCCAGAAATGAATTTAATTTCAATCACTATATTATACATGAAAATTGAAAAAATACACAATTATTCAGCTTACAGATATCGCAAAACCTTATTATTTAAACATTGCTCGATACGATATCGTTACAGCTCCAAACATTTAAAATGTTCACTCTTATTTTGAAAACCAATTTTTAAACCAACTTCCAAGAACTGAAGATAAAATTTCCAAACTCAAGTTTTTACTCGAATTTTCCCACTTCACTTCATATCATCATCGAGCACCATACATGGTTTCACTAATCTACATAATTCACCATTGTCTCTATTATTATACCCACAACAGTGTCATCGTGTAGTATGGGTAATTGTTATGACAGAGTATGTCCCATCACGTTGACAGGGCCGTCTATCATGAGCTCATGTGTCAACACTCACCGTATCCATGTCTTCCAGTCCCAAGCACCACCCCCACCCCCCACCTCCAGCGCCACCCCCAAAAACACCCACCCCCCGGGCACCATTCATTCAGACGCTATGCGCGTGTAGTTGCATCCCCTGGCGGCGGAGTCAATGCATCCCTGGTGCATTGTTCATATGCGTCGCATGGTGTTCAAATATACATGTCGACTGGTTGAATGTGGAATATACTTTCTACTTCGTTTTGTTTTCGTTTTGTTTTATTTTATTATAAAAGGTAGTGTGTATGGTTTCAGAATATGAATTATTTCATTTTTAGGATGGTGGATCATGCACTGACGAGAGGGACATGTTCTTTCGACAATAATTTTTGAAATTTTAATGATAGTTGAGAGTTATTTTTTCTAATTGATTCATACAATCGATTTCTTCTTTTCTTCCTCTCCATTTTGTATGAGAAAAATTTATATTCTGCTCTTTTGTTTGTTCAATTATTTTTCCATTTCAGTTATGAAAGGAATATTCGTAGAAATTATCTCCAAACCATCGACTTCGCATAAATTTTCATACCTACGAGTTATTATCAGTTTTTAGGTCATTTGATCAATAGTATATGTTCCATATTTGACGTTAAAGGATATCAGAAAACGAAAGTAAATGAATCCGATCGAGGTTACGAACGGATATGGAGATTTTTAAATTGAAGTAATTACTGTTACATATGTTGATATTGATTTTACAGTTTCCAATTAATATCTCCATTGACATCTCAAATAGTACTCGAAAGTCGTCTATTTCCTACCACCTCACAATTACAATACCAAGCTTGCAACTCATTTTCTCACATGTCTGAAAGCCCTCTTGTCTTAATAGGTATTGATTCACCACATCCAATTCTCTCACCCTTTCACTCAAATAACCTCCCCTTCCTGCAATCCGCCAGTGTTTTGTTTTCACCTGTCAATCATCGTTCCACGTTCACTTCCTTATTATGACGTCACATTTTTGTGATGACGTCACCGTTGGCAACACTTGATTGGAAGTAGATTGGATCGGGCGGACCGGATACAGAACACGTTCTATTCTATTAAAAACGAATGGAAAACTCGCGATATTGAAACGGGTATAGCGGAGATAAAAAACGAGTGACAAGGAAAAGCGATTAAAATATATAAAATATTCAGTCACTATTCTATGATGGAATGAGCGATTCGATCTTGCTTTCATCATGTTTGTTGAGATGGATATATTGATGGATGTGTTCGCGAGATGCAAATATAGTACTTTGTGAAATATTTCACAGGATTCTTTTCTTTTTCAAGATGATACTCATTAACAATATACAAACAATTACAAAAGTCAACATTAATATGTTCAATGGCATGAATTATTGGAACGAATGAATGGATGAATGTATGAGTTTATGGATATAGATAGTATTGATGTAGATTTATGAATGAATATAATCATGATGAATTCATTCAATTGATGGGAAATGATTACCAACCGAAAACAATACATGTCTGTTTCACAAGAATTAAAAGATTCTGATTGTGATTGAATTATGTTTTCTTAAGAGATTTAGAGTGAATTAATTTATATAAAAAAATGCATTTTTATTCTCCAAGACTGTCACCATTTTATGTTTCTCACTTCAATACTATACGTAGCTTAAGAATAAATCTCAATGTAATTTTGTCGAATTAAAGCAATATCATAATGGAGTGAACTATCCGTATCACACTAAAAAATACATTTTGATCGACTTCGCTTCTAATATCATTCTTCATTCGATACACCTTTCAACTTTTATCATCAATGAATAACAGTTTTGACCTTCACCGTTTCAACCCTCATGGATGATTATCTTTCTGTATAGCAGTACTACCAAAACCGCAAAGGGCAACTTTGCATTTTCCAATATATTGGTGCTGGGGTGGTTGATTTGGCTCGTTGCTTTCAGACGTTATCGTTACCCTCCCTTGAAAAAAAACATACTACCATCGCGTTTTATGCCCTTTGACAAGGGTTGAAAAATGAAAACGCTGCATCGGGAACATGTTTTATGTAGTTTAGTATTAAGCAATAACGATGATTTGATGATTTATCGGATTGTTTAACTGTCTCATCAACGACTGAAAAACGGTGGAAATGAGAAGATTTGATGGGTGATATAAAACTAAGATGTTTGCTCAGCGATCGATAGTATAAGCACATACAACGACATTTTAACTCATCTCGTTCATAAGAGATTACATTTTTAATATTTGGTGTAATAAAGATTACGAATCCGTTAGTTCAGTCCAGAGATTTCCTTCTCACAGTATCAACAAAGAAGATTTATAACTCGTTTGTCAGATTTGAGAATATTCAATTTCTGGCTCTGAAAAAATGTGAATGTTCCGAGTTTTTCATTTTACAACATGTGTTTCACACGTCAGACGCAATAAACAATCAACTTCAGATTTTTCTTGATCAAATACAAGATTGTCACTATGTAGTGATTGAGCAAAATGACTGGTGAAAATACTTTGGAGAGAGATCAGGAAGAAATTTGGAAAATATCACAGATATAAGTAAGTGAGAATGAAATATTCGAACCCAATTGCCATTTCAACTTGAATCATGGAAGAAAAAGATGTGAACTTAACTGTATTTGGGAGTTTTTGGCATCATTGCGGCGTTCTCTGACAGTTTATTTTCCCATAAACTGACTTTTCTACGCTCATCTCACATCGAAAAATTTGCCATCTCTCAGTAGTTGTTCAATTGTGACTTGAAGACCACACTATTTAAATAATTAGTCAGTTTCATGACATCATGATCTACTTCAAATACAAATGATAATTTCAAGGTAATCAACTCAAACTCGTTCTAAAATATGGCACTTCCACCAATAAGTTGGCCGGAAAGTATTTCTAAGTCAGAATCAAACATATAAAATATGTCATATATAAATATATATATATATATATATATATATATATATATATATATATATATATATATATATATATATATATGATGAAATAGTCCAGTCATGAATGTTCCGTCTCGACAGGGATTCAAACTCGGGACCTTCCAATCCAAGACTTCACTCAAGAACTGCTGCTCCTTAGTGTAGCATTGAGAGGAAAAGTGAAATGTAACTTTTTCGAGATGTCACTGGACAAAATGAGTGAGATTGCGTCATCAAGGAAATGACAATAGTGAAATCCAATATCTCACATAAGTACCACTAAAACTTCCTGTTTTTACATACACACACACACCTATATATATATATATATATATATATATATATATATATATATATATATATATATATATATATATATATATATATGTGTGTGTGTATATATATATATTCATATATAATACATATGAACGTTTTCAGAATAACTTCATCCATTTATGAAAATGACTTCGGTACCGTAGCTTATGATAAAGCAGCATTTCACCATAGTTCAGACAAAGTGTGCATACATGATGCCATCTTCCTCTAAATGGTTACATAGAAATACCTATGATATTCATTTCAAATATCAGGTATCAGGTATATCAGGTATTTTCTATACTCAATTCAATCTTTCTTCCAACATTCGAAAATATACTTCTTCGGAACTTAGCTTCTTCACCAATATCTTAATCATCCTATTATACAAATATAATGAATCGGTGTTCTCAATACATTTTTGCTATTATAATTTCTCAAATATGAAAGTAAAGTGCTAATAATTTCCAAAACTGATGTTCTTGGAAATAACCCCTATATTGCGACCCCTGGTTTCTTGGCCGATACACGTGCTGTCCTGATACAGCAGGCAATCTCAACTCCTCCCCTCCTTCCCTCCACCTCTGCCTTCTAGATAACAGCTAGCGCACTTCAGCGTCACACAAGGGAACTAGTTTTGATGGTGTCACTGCCACCTGGACACCGGGGACGTCCTTATAACTTACTCATGCGGAGGCTCAATAACGAACCAACATTTCAAGTGTAATCTCTTCTTGTTTTTTTTTTTTCTAAGGAAGGAAAGTTTTCAAGTTGATTTTTTCACCGATTGCTAGGCGAGTATAGAGACGATAAATACTGCTTGTATGGGTTGTGTTGGAACTATATGGAATCTATTTTCCCGAGGTTTCAAAATAGTCGTATCAATTCGTTTTCAGCAATAATTGAGAAACAAAGTTGTATTTGTGAATTTTGATGATAATAATGTAAAGTTAACCTCTGTAATTCAGAACAAGATAACTCATATTCAACAAATTTCAAATTCTATGTAATAATTTTTGTCGTTTTATAATGTGTCCGGGTACATCAGAAATGGAGCCCTGAACAGAACAGCACAACAGCTTTTTTACAGAACAGCTGTCAAAAAAAAACTAGTGTTGGCGTGTGATACGCGTACTCTGATTGCATAGATTATAAGTGAGAGAAGTTGGACAATTTTTCTTGTAAAATCATTTACCATACATGATATAAATATCATTGGTATAACTAGAGAAATGGTTCTTCAACTATCACTTTTTCTACTCATTTTATTCATTTCCATTCGTAAACTCTGACCTCATCAAATATTGTACACATCTCATGAAAATATAGTATATTGTTCGAATTGCAAACTACAGATTAAAAATCTAGCGTATTATTTTTAAGTGGTATAACTGTATGCAGTTTCCTTGAATGAAGGTTGAAGAAAAAATGTATACAATAATTATTGAAATTAATACAATATCACTCGTTGTCGACTGCAATTTTTGAATTTGAAGTGACAGGTTATGCAAGATTATCGGACTAAACTGTTTCGTTACGAAAAACTCTTACATCTGGCCCTATTCAATGTATTCCTCTTTCAGAGTATTGTAATTTAAATACCATCAAATACAAAACATATGGTTGTAATTCACAGTATATGTCCCATATTTCTACTTTATTTATAATAATATAATCCCAATATTCGAATTTCAATTCAATTCCAATTCGAATTTCATTTCATTTTTAAAACTCTGTGCTACCAAGAACTTCAATTCCAAAAATATCAATAATAATATTTTCGATTTTGAAAATATAACTATATTATGAGAATTTAAAAATATGTCTTCTCCACAGATTCCTGCATTGTTGACTGTACAACTATATAGTTGTCGTATTATGTCACTGAATATTTTGTGTCATTCACAAAATTGTATCATGGATTACGTTAATTATCCCCACAAAATGATTTTCATTGTGTACTCAATATTGTTTTCGAAAAATGTCCTACAAGAATTTGGTCAATTGAATGAAAACAGAAATTAAATGTATCTTCTTACCTAACTCACTGAAACTCCTCATCAACTTGTATTTCCATAATAATTACACTCGAGTTTAATATCGACTCGTATTATAAACTAGATTCCAAACAGTATTTATCATTACGTATGCCTGCGCACTAATCGACTCATTAGACGTAATTAGTACATGTTGGTATTTAATGGTTCGTGATGGATAAGACGTGCATTGATGTATGCTTTAGTTCACTGAACCAACCCAGTCGGTAATAGATTGAAGGAAGAGGTTTTAATCTGTTCATCGCTCAAGGAAATGCTATATGTTTAAGAGATATCGAGTACCAAGTTTCAAAATCGAGGAGAGATATTTGCTCTAGTAAATAGTCTGGATACTAGAGTTGTCAACTATTTTAGTCTGGCAAGTTTATAGTTGAGCTTGAGTATCGGGGGGTAGATGAATATTTGATATAATTGTTGCAAAAAGTGGAATCGTTTTGAGGCTTCACTTTTTATCGTAAGAACGGGCACGTGATCAGATTGGAACCAGTGAATTATTTGCTAGAGCTCAGGAACGCTGGCCCACGCACGCTGTCATTGTTATGAATAATGCACTACTTGACCTCGCCTAAAGTGATTCAGCGAAAGCGGAAGACGTAATTTCACACATTATAATTACGTACGGTATTCTCTTTTTCTGAGTACTTCAGAAATCATTTGGAATCACAAATTGGTCATTCATCAGAGTAATAGTACATAATTGTGGTTATTTACCATTTTTCTTCATATATCGGTATTCAATTCCATCATTCAAACTAATAGTTCGTAATTGTGCTCATTCATTCTTTGTCACCAGACATCGGCGTTTAATTTTCTTTATTCAATGTATTAGTATATTATATTAATACCAATATACTAGTACTAATATGCTGGTATATTAGTACTGTATCAGTATATTCATCTTAATGGATAATGAATTAATCACAATCAACCTTGGGAACTTGACCATCATTAATTCATGAAATATGTAGATACCATGCTCCAATTTTTTTTGCAGACTCGATACAAGTCTCTTAATACAAGGTTGTCATGGCAAGTGCAGTAAATTGGATGCAAATATGACATATTCATGAGTGAAAATAAAAATTCCACGTCATTTTCTTGAAGTTTTCAAGCAACCATGAGTGATATCAATCGTAATTTGTTACAATAGTTGAAAAAAATATTTGAAAAAATACTGCTATCATATTACGTTCATGTGAAAAAGATCTGATCTGTATAATATTATCGACTAGATTATACGAGATCTCCATTCAAGCATTGAAAATAATTACAAAAATATTTCAATTCTCAAGTGAGCATGATTAAACTTGCTTGTTTGCAGTGACTTTTGCCCGAAGTTCTGATAAACTTGCAAGTTCAATTCGTCTTTGATTCACAGTTGGCAATGGCCTCTTCAACTAAACTTCCAAGTTGAGACAAAACTTCATTTCAACGAAATTTTGATCTCTAATAAGGTATTATCAGTATTAATACTCTCTCATAAATGATTTCATACAGAATCATAATGAAGACGTTATTAGCATCTATATAGATTTTAATTGAAAGCCACAGCTACTTCAAGCAACATAAACTGAAATAAGCTGCTTATGAGCTGTATTTTATTAATTATCAGCTTTTTCAGATGAATATAAATATAACGCATTTTGAGAGTTTCAAGTATTTTGAATGTGAACAAGCGACACCGAGTTGTACTTAAATACAATTTCATTTGACGTTACAGAAGGCTCATGATTGAAAGTTACCTCTCAAGGCAATGAATGAATGGTAAAAAATCTGTTTCACAGCTATTATGGGACATAACACGTAACTCTACTTGTTTTTATGCGTTTAAATACTTGACTGAAGTTTTCTCATGCAACAAATATTTAGAATTCATTGAATTATTCCCTTTGTCACTTTTGTACCAGTATTAAAAAATTCGAAAATTCAATGAGAATGTGATATAATTCAACTACAACTTATGCAATCATCAATCATAAAAAACTATTCGAAATAAAAATTATCATTGGTAACAATTGAGAGTTCAAATTTTCAAACGATTGGCACAAAAACCAAACTTCTCTGGATTCCAGGACATATAATGACTATTGAACCATGAATATTATTGAGAAAAACATTACCCACCTCGATGAAAACTATTACACAAATATTTCACAAATGAGGAATATTAGGCAAACGCAGCATATGCTATGCGTTGTAAGATGAGCGAGATATCTGAATAAGGTATGAGAGTCGTTTGCTACTTTATAGAAAACTTTGCTACTTTATAGACTCTGGTATTTTACACTCCTTGACACATATAAAACATAAAACATTGTTGGGCAAATATCGAATCTAGAAAGCAGTGGATCTTGGCAACATAATTCTGCTTTTATTTCTATATATCTGAAGAATAAAAACAGTTGGTTGACTTTTTTTCTTCAGAACGGCTGGTTCGAATTGCATACAAAATCTTCATAATATGTATCATTGATGTATATATATTCACAGATAAATTCTTTCTATTTGGAAAGATTTTATTTTTCAAATTGTTTTGCCCAGCCTAATCTTATGGGGTTTCTAGAAACTTTGAGATGATATTTCTCAAAATTGGTCCAACCGATTTATACTAAAAACTATAGTCTCAAGCTGAACAAATTTGCGTGTACAAAAAAGTTTCATGTTGATCAGTCAATCCAAGCGAACTGTGCAGTGCCAAAAAACAAATAATGAGGAACACAGACAAAGTTCTATAAGAGTGGGATGGAGTCTTTGCTAACGCTCATCTAATAAACCTTCAGGATGATTTTGTTCAAATTAACTGATGAATGCAAGTTGTCAGCTACGATTTCACGATTCCGATAAGAGGACACTAGAAGCGCAACCGTGAACTATTCTTTCGAGTGGTACATTGGCTACGCATTGTTGTAATAAAGGCAACATTTATTAAATTGGGTTCTTCAATCACAACTTCGGTATTAGTTTGTTTGTCCTTATCTTCACAAGTTGGTGTGGTAATCTGATGAAAACCCATTTTCCTGTAATTTCCCTGAAACTTGGAAGTTTCTTCCATCTACAGAAGTCAATTAAAAAATCAGAAGAGGAAAAAAATATCATTAATCCATGTCTTATTTTGTATATTTCTCATTTCAAAAGTGAAAATAACAATGAGATTCATCAATTTGAATTCAAATTCGCTTTTCCACGTGATCGCCGATCGACAAGAAGTTCAGAGTTTTTTCTATAGTTGACAAACCTTGTTGAAGTCTCAAGCTTGCATGTTGTTTTCAATTTAAAGTTCTTAAAGGCTCTTATTCCGAAATTCCCCTAAGATGTACAGGTACGTACACGGTTTCATGTTGATACTTAAAATGTTTCATCTCTCTTTTTTGCTCAAGTATAAGTCTCGACTCTCGAGTTTAAGTTTCGAGGAGTCCAACATGCCTTTCTATTAACTTTGTTTCCTAGGAAAACTTTCGAGAAAAGTCAAGCAATTCAATATAAGAAAAGTCTCCTCTTCAACAGAAAAAAAAATACCCTTATATCTTAACTCAACATCTTATTCTTCTTTATGAGGCGACTGCACTATCGATGATTATGTCTTCACACTCCACACACGTCGTACGCCTATTTATCTATAAGATATAGCCTTTGGCCAAGTTGTCATAACAATTCTTCAGGCCGTGTTAGACCGACACTCACATCCGCTTCATCTTTCACCGCACGTAGAAACTATTCCAATATCCTCTCCCCCTCCTTCCCACAGATACCTCCTGCCAGGCACAAAAGGATTTACCAAGGATCTCTTTTCGACCGAAAGATATGGGCAAAACTTCCCATTCAATCTCAGCTCACTTGTTAGGGTATGCCGATACTAGACGATACAGAAAGAAATATAAAATAGATATAAAGGCTGAAGAATTGCTTTTGAATAAATAAATTATATGGCTGTCGTATGTTTGACTATCCGCGAGGCATAAGAGCTATAGATCAAATCATGTTCAAACATGTTCAAAACAAAACCATATTATGGGTATTTGAATGATTGATATCAGGATTGGACTTTGGGATTCAAACAAAATTATGTTTTTTCCTCATATTTGCCTAGTTTCTTGCCAAATGATGGAGGTTTGCTGCCATAATTGAGAAAGCCTCCATCAAGATACTGCGGGTTCTCAGTATGGGCATTCTGAATATTATTCTGAGTTGGTATGGACTGAATGTATGCTGTTCTTCAGGAACGAAGTGTTAAAACAGCTTCCAAAAAGCACTGAATTCATTCAATATATTATTCTTTGAATATACAATGATGATACGTGGATTTGGGAAGAAATGCATCCACCATCGATACATTTTCTACAAGAAATGTAATATCCAAATGTATATCCATTCTTTCGTCTGCGTTGTTGGAGGACAACATATGTGCTAGTGAGATTCATTCGACGTATGATTTTTGGTTTTATTCATGAGTGATTTGATATTTTGAATTTTGAATATTTTGCATATCGTATGTGTCATTTTGCACCTGATTCTTGTATATGAATACAATACAATTATTGTATATATGATTCTTGTATTTTTCTTGTATATTGATATCCATTTGCGCAAATACTCAATACACAGTATTCACAGTAACAATTTTAAATAGGAGAAGTGAAACTGAAATCAGCACTGTATATTAAAAATGAAAGTTTTTGATCATTGAAGTGATCATCACATCTATGAAAAAGTTGAATCATTGAAATTGCAGCGAGATTATGTCTATGCACTCATTTAATTGGTAGACAACTTTATTTCTTTGTGAATAAAAATGCATCAAGTGGCCTTCAATTAGTATTAGACGATGAATTTTTTTTCAGTTACTCAGATCTCCTGTGTTGCTATGGTGACAATCGTTCGGAAATCACGGCTGAAGTCAAATTTACTCACACATATGTTTCAACTGATCTGATACCACAGACTTTGTCTTGGACGGGAATGAAACTTCATGTTTTTTTTTCTATCTCCATGGTTGAATATAATTATATAATTTGCATTATACTTCTGTATCCACGAAACAAGAAGGTAGTGTAGTATCCCAATGAAATAATTATATAACCGCTGGTAAATAGTCAATCTGAAATAACATGAAGCATCCAACACTTTTGAGAGATGTAGTTTTATTTCTAATCTTAAATCTCTTCCTGAAACATCATAATACCTTTGTGATACCTATAAGGTACCATCATGGGGTAATGTTAGCGTACTTTAATCGTCATACATTGTCAAAGCTGTAGGCTTTCAAATATATCGATGACATTTTGGTAACTTATGTTATGTTGGTACAACACAAATCTTCTTCTTTCGTGGATACAAGTAAATCTCAGATAGTCGGACATGTGTGTGTGTGTTGGTGTCTTAAAGAAAAGTATATCAGGATGAAGGTTCGAGTAGCAACAATGCTAGAGAAAGTTGCGTGTAGTCCCATTGTTGAGTTCTAGTGATACAAACATTTCAAAGACGAAAAGAGTGTAATTCGTGCCGGCACGACTCGAATATCTTTCAGACGTCGCTACGCTTTGAGGAGGACCAAATGATATTGGATTCACAATGTCACATTCGTCGCTAGTAGGCTGAGAGATCTTTTGAGAGAAAGTACACTATAAATTACGTGAGAATGAAAGTGGTCAGAGTGTGAGAGAGAGAGAGAGAGAGAGAGAGAGAGAGAGAGAGAGAGAGAGAGAGAGAGAGAGAGAGAGAGAGGTGGATGAGAGTAAATGCTCAATCGAGTTATATATAAATCATCCGTGTCATCCGGTACTCATTTGTGTTGATATGAAATATTTTTTCAGTAATTTGGATTCGAAATTGAATACATTTTACTCATTCTGTTACATCATTTCCGTATACTGTATGTGAAGAGTCAATGTACATTTCTGCTTACATTTGCGCGCTCAATGCCAAATTGTCTTAGAAATGTATTTTGATGTGGCTCGATCAACTGGATGTGACTGCAACATGGTTTTAGATTATTTTCAATATTCATCACCACGTTTTTGATTGAAACAATTTTTGAAATCTATTTGAGAAAACCCTTGTCATATATTGAATACCTCATGAAATATGATTTTATGTTCAGATTATTTTTAATGATGAAACATAATATGGAATAGATGGATATGCATAGTTTGAATAATTATATGATTTATGAATATATTAAAAAAGAAGTTAACTATTCACAAATTCGATATTTGGGAATCTTCATGACTATAGGTTCATATATATTTATGGATTTCAGAAGATATTAACATTGACAAAATAAGTACCACTCTATTTAAAAGACTGAAGAAATACAGTGCGTCGCTAGAAAAGTTTTATGCGAGTTACGCGACACGTTTAAACTCTAAACCCTTTCAATGTTATGTGCAAGTATTTGAAAACTCCAGAGTGGAAAGTGAAATATTGTTTTCAACTCTACCACTAGCTGAAAGAAAACCAGGATCTATGGAAGCTGGGAAACGAAGAATGCTCTTTAATATTTGCTTGATTGTCTTGGATAGCTGTAGGCATTAGTTACAAAAAAAATGTTGATATTTTTGTATAGAAAACTCAGAAAACAAGAAATTTGTTGCAAAAAGTTTCTAGCAAACCAATAACGCTTTTATATTTCCTTTTGTATTTGTATTTTCATATTCTTGTACTTTCCACGAGTGGATGTGTAAATCTTGCATCCAAAAGTGAACAAACAAAGTAACATACGAACAAACAAGACAATAGAGGGGTTTCATAATGTTTGTTTATTTTAGTGATCTCTTCATTACTACATTCCAAATACAGAAATACAACACAATATTGTGTAATGATTGAAGATTATAGATGTCAATCATAAATGAAAATCGACCAGAAAAGTTCATACAAATATTTAAAAAAAAAAATGAAAATTCAGAAAAAATTTGAATCACGTCGAGCAGCACTGATAAATTATCGTGATTTTGGCGTGTTGAATTTTAAATTGGAGAACAGATATTCTAAAACTGGGGGGCATGCAAATACGAATTGAAAAGTGATGTGAAAAATATTGAATGAGAATATGAAATATTTCCTCATAATTGTACATCATTTTCATCTGTATAAGTATAATACCCATGACATTTATGAAATACTGTGCTGTGAGAACATCTGTGATGAAATTGCATTGCATTCCTCGTCTTATAAGAATGCATATTCACGTATTATAATGTTTGTGCATCGGGCATCGCATCGCCAGTCGATCTAAAGTATGCAGTTTATCAGTGAACATGTGAAATACTATAAAAAATACCGTCCCGGTATCTCATTCCCACATATGTTCTAAATTCCATATATTCCATAGAATATATGGACCAATAGTCGTAGTATTCTAGTTATTTATAGGTCTTATTAGTATTAATTCACTTGTCAACATCTTTTATCTCAATTTATATACACAATTTTCGAGTTGGCTTGCCAAGTGTACATTGTAACGTCATCATATGAAGCAATGAGATCAAATTCTAATGAATAATATATCCAAAAGTGTAATGATATTGTTCTTTCAAAGTTAAATAAAACAATTCATCGTTTTTGGGAACTTTCAGTCAATTCACGTTCTGAATGTTTGTAGAGTTTGATTTGATAAATTGAGTTATGTAAGCTAAGATTGACTTAAATGAGACGTAATAATGGTAGCATATTGAAACAGAGGTATTTTTCACACTCGCAATAGAAATGTATTCCTCCATAACTAAATTATGTAATTTAGTAAAACATGTAATTACCCATAAGTATATTTTTAATTTTGACTTGACTCAATATTTTTAAATTGTGTCATACATTTTTTTTTGTAACTGTTCCAATTTTAATATGTATATTATATGTTCGTATTTGTTTTTTGTATTTTTATGTATTGTTTCTATGTACTGTATGTACCTGACGTGCCAAATATTTCAATATGAATCTGTTTACACCTGTAAAAAGAATATTGTGAATCTACTGGCAGAAGTTGTTATGAATGAATGAATGAAATAACATAATTCATTTCAGAGAAAATTTATAGTTCATTAAAAATCAGAACCGGATGGTTCTAAAACAGGATGACTGAAATGAGAATGAAAATGAACACACACCCAGAGTGAGAAAATATTACAGTAGCAAAGGAAGTAAGAAAAATGCCTCTTTTTCCAGCTCATTTCTTTCGGACAGGGACTTCCCCTATCCGTACTAAACCACGTGACCCTTGTATGATTTACCGTGGTCCAACCAAGCATGTATATACGAGAATAAGAGAAAATACATGATGGAAGAAAAGGAGGAGAAGAGGAAGAAGAAGAAAAAGTAAAAGACAACTCATATATCGAGAGTTATGATGTAAACTTATAGAATATAGAATATTCCGATCCTCCGATAACGACCCTCCATACAATCCCCGCTACCCCTCGAAACTCGTAACCCCATGAGTCAAAAAAGTTTCATCATAGTAGTTTTATGTACCATTTCGTTTAGTCACGGGGGCTGAAGTTGATATAACCGAATCCAATAATATGTTCTAGGAAGCAATTTCATTACCGTATCATATCTTAGATTATATTCCTCCTGATCCGAATATATATACTGATTAAATGGGGCTAAGATGGATTGTGGCAAGCATCGAAACGAGAGATGGTTTTTTTTTTGATGAAGCTTCAATCTCAAGCAGATCAGAAAAAAAAGATTTGGCATCTATGTGTTCATCTAAATAAAAGCAGAGAAAAACTAATTAAAATATTCTTGTCTCGGCCTAGCTAATTATGTCTGAAATCATATTGAATTGCTTATTATTGAAAATAAAAACACTACACAACTCACTCATAGGTTTCAAGCCTTCTTAAAAAAAAACAAGATGAGGAAATACTTAACAAATATGAGTAACTACATCGATCCATTCATTCAGTAGCTAACGTTTGTTATAAGTTTCAACAACCAAAACCTCTCCGTCTCAACGAAAGTTAATAGTCCTAAACCAACGAACCTATGGTCGAGTGAACTTCAATCAAGCGTAATGGTGCCTGGGAAATCAATCCTTCCACATCAATAGGCCCTTATGTATAGTGAAGCCAACCCCTGAACTCTTGTATATGGAGCACGTTCACGGAGTACAAAGTTATTCAACACCGCAGAAATATTGTGGAGATAACGTCTTCCGTCAGTCATTTCCACGCTGGGTTGACTGAGAGTTTAGGAAAAGGGGATGGGGAGAGTCGTATGAAGAGGGGTGTAAGGAGGCGTGTTAATACCACTACAATAAAAGTCAATATAACATTCTTCAAGTGAAGTAGAGAGTCGATTGGGAAGTTTATACCGATACCCCCATATTTAGACTACCCCGCGCAAGAGTATTCCTCATTCGAGAGGGAGTATTTCAAACATGTCTCGACATTTTTCAGTTCTTTGGGAGAACCTTGGAATGTAATGTACATAACGGTGTCGTTTATGCTGGAATTGAGATGAACTTTCAAGAATATGTGCAGACAAATTGATTAAAAGCTCACTATAACTAAATTTAGACAACTTTGAACTAAAATTTTAGGGAAATCGTGTTTTTTTGAATCGAATTGATCAACTATCCACTGAGTCGTATTGTTCAGCTGAACCTGAAGAATAATATGAAGAGTTATAGATCATAAGTTATGCTAAATTTCGAGGAGATCACATGGTCTCGTGATTCTTACTTCGCAAACGCGTTATATGTGTTTCCGCGTTGATGAATGAGCTGGAACGATAAATCAACATATCTTTGGATTGGTTATATATATATATATACACTTTGTGATCCAAACAATTAATTCACTGCCCTCTTATTTCCTAATTGATTTCTATGATAATATAAATAAGGCTTTGTTTCAATCGTTTCCGAACAAGTGGTGACACTGTTGCTTGGATTTAATTGGTATCTTAATAGCTTTGAGTGATTCCAAAAAATTGGATGATATATTTTTTTACATCAAAACGGCTGATCTGATTTGACTGAAAGTCCGGAATAATGTGTATAATTATTATATTGAAATTCCCTGAAAATTTGAATTCTCTCGAAGGAAATATATTTCACGAATTTTTAGTGATTCAACCGATTGAGCCTCAAAACTATGCAGTATCGCATTAGATAAGGACACTTGTGTATTCCAAGTTTCAACTCATTCTGCATCTTTGTTTGACCCATGGAGCGTGAACAAAATAAATTAAAAAAATAAAATAAAATGAAAGCACTTTTTTTTCGGGTATGGTGAAATTGAGTCTTCGCTTCGCTAATCCAACAATCATTGAGGTGGGAGTTTTATAATAATTTCACACAAATTGAGGCGTAGCTCTTCAGCTCTTCAGTAAATAGTAATGATTATAGAATAGTTCTAGTGGGATCCGGTAATGTATGAACAGGTCTCCACGATTTCTGAACGGTTTCATTCACGAATAGATATGTATTGACTTTGGGAACATTTATTGAATCAGTTTTGAGGAAGATTTGTTCGAATTTGAAACTTCAGTTAGAATGGCTTGACTGGAGAAATAGAATGAGTAAATGTTTCCATGAATATTTTGTTTTAGTTTGATCAATTCTAATTTATTCACGCGGAAAAAATTGTGATTTCATATTTCTTGAATAGATAGTTACATTTTCTCTGTCATAAACGATGTTTATTTTCATAAAGTGTTAACTTTTGATCTTGATCTCTCAAAATGTTCATTTGTTTATTATGTTTTTCCGAAATTCTATTTGTCTACATTTTCTTGCGTTAGGAAAATTTATAGTGACAGCTAAGATCGTTCTGGCTTCGCAACACGGTGCATTGAGCTGACGGCCACCAAGGTGTTTATTTCCTCTTCACTTACATACATAACCGTATTAAACCGTACTGCCAGGACATATGATAGATCCTACTTATTGGTTCCGATGCAGTTTATTTTTGAGCTTATAAGAGAATCTTCATCATTTTGTTTGGACTGCATTCAGTCTACGTTAGTTCTAGTTGTAAGCCGTTGTCAGATGAACATGTCACACAATAAAGTACAATGCAGTATCAGTTTTCAGATATTTTCATTCTATTCATGTTCCGATATAACATCATGTAAGTGATGCTTCACGTGGAAAGTCGAGCAATGGAAAAAAGTCCACTGATGTCAAATTATTCTATTTTCCTAAAGTTCTTCACCATTGGGAATCAACTCGTCTGTTCAGATGAAAAAACGAAGAAGAATCCGATTAAATAATTGATTGATGATCCCATTGGGTAACAAGTCGTCGAATCATAATGTCCTAAGTGACCTTTCTACTGACCCATACTACAAAGTAATCAGTAACAAGTGTCATTTTCGGCGGCTTTGATATACCCTATGTGTAGAGTCTGTAATACCTATACACCCTCTTTCATTTTATAGGCTTCATAGACCATAGCTTTTAACGAACATCGTTCGACCCTGGCAAGAGAAAACTTCTTGGAAAACTCCCCAAAATGAAGGATTTCTTCTCTTGAAAACAGCTATAAGCAAAGTTTCAGTTTGAAAAAGTTCGAATCCAAATAACCATTCGGTTTTATGGCATTGCAGGTAGAATACTTCATAGTGGAAAGTATCTTATTTTCAGGGGAGAAATACCTAACTATTGTCTTAATTACTAAACTTAAAACAGAAGGTAAATGTAGCTAGCAAATACGACAGTACAGGGCACTTTGGCGAATTTACAAAAGAATTTATGAACAAAGATAATTATAATATAATGAAACTTCTCAAGGTAGGCGACATCTTCTGGAACACTGTTGCCTCGAGCCCAGTCATTTAATTATAAAGAAAAACAATTTCAAAACTTTCGTGTTTTCGCCCTGCAACGTATAAGTTTGCACCAGAAATAAAAAAAAAGTGAGATGAAATTTTAGAATCAACCAGTTGAGAATATATTGACAAAATTTTGAATGTCATATTGTGATCATGAGTTTGAATGAAAGTCTTCTAAAACATGAAGAACTCCAAGGTCTTGATGGACCCCGAAAATACGATAACAATGATAATAGAATCTAATTCATCGCTCATAGAATAGATTGTTAGCAGAGAATCATAATGACAAGAGATTATAGAGAACTTCTTCACAATATAATGCATTATTTTATCTTCATGATGATACATAAATACATTTCAAATACATTAGAAACACATACATACGTAACAATTCCTCATACAACACCTTCGATACATCAGATTAACAAATACAAATACATTTCTGTCGTTATTTCTCCTCATCGTATGCGATGGTTGGCAGGCGAGGCTCATGTTCAGAAAGCGAACAGATTTCTAAATCCTTGATAGAAACCAATTTTTTCAGAAACAGCTTATTTTTTCCAGGCAAATCTTCTGAAACGGTTCACAATCCGATTATTTGGCCAATAACCTTTTCTGAAATGTAGTGATTCAAATACTTCGATATTTTCTTTTCATACACATTTTTATATTACATATATTATTAACGGGAGCCCTCTTACCACACGAACTGAAAAAATGTTTGTGCTTCTTTGTGTCCGAAAGTCTTCACACTATACTGTCAACGGGAAAGGGGGTGGGATGGTTGGTGGGGTCAGATTCAGAAGAATCGGGAAAGGGGTTTGGGGATGATTTATAAAGTATATCTGGAATGACGCGACGTGTAGCCACGTGACAAAGCTGAATCAAGTGGTCGTGAAACCCCATTGTATCGCTTTCGGCTTAACTCGAGTCATCCATCTTTCTTTCTGATCCCCTTTATGACACTTCACCTCTCTCCACCACGCCACTTGTCCCTCTTGCGTCCCAATTACAAGTATCTTAAGAATACTCTTTTTGTGTCCAGCATTGCTAATTGGATCTCATTCGCTAGGGGCTATTCTCAAGAGCTTGTGTGTGTGTTTGTGTTAGATATAATGATGGTACGGGTTTGTATCGCCAAGGAATGACGTATATAATGCAATTGGTGGGTGTGGTACTGATATTTACAGAAGATTTGATATGATTATCCGGATAAATAACCGGAAAGAAATGAAGAAGGGAAGGGAGAAGTCTGTGATAAGTAATAATTAGTCATCAATATTCCTTCCCTGATTTCCGGATATATATATATATATATATATATATATATATATATATATATATATATATATATATCTATATATATATATATATATATATATATATATATATATATATATATATATATATATATATATATATATACACATATTAAATATCCAGAATGACAACAGCTGTCACTTATGAAATGCAATGAAACACTGTAGTTGGCATACGATTTATTCAATAATCGAAGTATATTGTGTGACAAAATTACTTGATGTATTCTTTTTGCCACTCAATTGATGTTTTCCGAGTCATGATTTGTGAATGGGATATTTATTGTGGATGTATGTTCTCCATAATTAAGACAATAATATACATAGTGCCATCATTGGATAGCGAAATTAGTGTGTCTTATGTGAAAATTATGAATTGAATTCCACCAGAAATATTAATAATTACAAAAGCAATTGTGTGAAAGACAATAGCAATACTTGATTTCACTTCAACTCAAATAAATTCGAGTTATTGTTTTTTCTTTTTACATGACTTTTGGATATTATGTCTTCAAATACTCATACAGGTGTGTTTTCAAAACTTGTACAGGGTTCGAATCAGAGAAGAGAAGAGATGTGTCAGAGAAGAGATATGCAACAATAAGAAACTGAATATTAAAAATACATTCAATACTCCATTCCATTCATGACCAACTTTACGTGAAAATATTCTATACATTCTGCAAATATATTGTGCAAATATTCTATGTCAGTATAGTAATGGAAATTACCAATCCAAAAATTTTTATAACAGAAATTTCCATCACACAATTATTACACAAAATATACACACATCTTCAGAATAATCTTCATAAAATGATTTGAACAAGTTCATTTATTACTTGAATCTCCAATTTTTTGATCATCTAACAATATTGGTGTAAGTGCCGTTTTTCGTATCAAAGAATTTCTACTGAACACTGACATGATCGCTCATAATTCCCCAGTAAGGAGATCATTTTCCATTGAATCAACTCAGAACCAGGCTGGATGAAAAAATCAATGAAAAAGTGAAATGTCATATTTGAGATTGAAAAAAAAATCATTTATTCATGTTCTGATAAAAATAACTTATCTGAGAAGTTGTCTATTGGGAATTTCCATGACCCGATTATCAGAAAAAAATTTCACACATCGTCAGAATTATATTCATGTGATGGTTCGAGTGAGTTCAATAAGATCATTCTCATAATATAATCACGTGAATTCGTAAGTCATGTAAATATTGAATTTTTCGATTGTACGAATATATTGGTGGAAGTGCCGGGCTTTTCACTATTGAAGGTTTTCAATGAACGATGCAACACAGTCGTTCATAATTCTCTCGTGAAGAGATTCATTTTTAATAAAATGACTCGGAACCAGGTCAGACAAAAAAGTCGGAAAATCCATAAAAATGTAAAATCTGATATTCGAGCGCAAACGCGTAACGCGCACCTTGTAATTAGTATTCACTACGATCAAACGGCTGAGAAGACGAATCTCATTTGAACTAATACTTTCATTAACTTCACCCCTTTAATTAAGTTCATCACTCAATCTTTGATGAGTAGCTTCTTAAAGAGAAAAACTTGAGGAGTTTCCACACTGAAGGCTGAGATAGAGTGTGTGGGTGTGTGTGTGGGTGTGTGAGTGAGAGATACGAAAAAGGGAGGGAGAGAGTGAGTGAGAGACAGAGAGAGAGAGAGAGAGAGAGAGAGAGAGAAAATACATAACGTTGAATAATTTACTAAAAAAGAGAATCGAGTTTTAAAAATTAATAAGTTACACAAAGGTGAAAGCTTATAAGGAAAGTGCTAGCTGCACTTAGATCAAGTACTGCGCACAAATTCAAACTTGTTTTTGCGTGTAGACTATTCTTTTCATAAACTAGTTAGACCTGAGTTCGTGTATAAAATATGACGCACACACTGTTTTCATAGATGGGATGAAAAATAATAGTTGATGATCAAACGTGACGTAGCAGCCACGTCATATGGCACGAGCTTCGTTGACTCATTCGGACGTAAAGCGGCATCGGTGGTTCAGTTGGACGTGAGGTTATTGTGTTAATGGTAGCCAACACCTGAATACAAACAAGTGGATTTATTTTCATATAGTTTGGTAGAAGTTTAATTTCGCGATGTAGCATCTAGTGATCTAGCATAGTATTTGGACGTGTGTTCCTGGACAAATACAGACAATCATCATACAAACGGACTCGTACAATCTATGATCATATGTGTTCATACACACACACACACACACACACACATATATATATATATATATATATATATATATATATTTATATATATATATATATATATATATATATATATATATATATATATATATATATATATATATGTATTGATGAAACTTAGTTTTGAGATCAAGCATTGTATTATCTAATGAATCAATAAACTTACTTAATTACTTACATAGAATAGCTCGGTTCTGTGTGTGTGTATGTGTGTGTGTATATGTGTGTGTGTTTTTTGTTATTTTTTTATTTTCTATTTTTTTTCAAATGTGTGTGAGTGTGTGTATGTCCGTGTGTCAGGAACGCTGGCTCACGCAAACTGGAAAAAATCCAGGTCTGGGTTCTCCCAGTTCTGTTTTTTTTTTCAGGAAAAGCAGATAGAGATTCGGATACGCATACGATACGGATATGGATCCATATCCATATTGATACGGACATGGATACGGATATGAATATGGACATGGATGTGGGCGTTGATGCATTCCCCTGAAAGGTATATGGGAATTTTCTCAGATATGGAAAATTCACAATTTTGGACATCATAAGTACGCCTTCTGATTTTTCTGAATACTTCATAAATCATTCGCAATCACGAATGGTTGTTGAAATGATAATACGTATTTGTGTTTAATCATTATTCGCCGTCATATATCGGTATTCACTCTTCTCTATGCAATGTCATGCTTTACATGGCGTTTTTACTTCACGTTTCACGTTTAGAAAAGTAGAAAATCATGTATCAGGTGAGCAAATGGAAATGGTAATAAAAATGATGAAAACAAAATATACTAGGTTGCAAACATGAGAGATGAAGAGTTATAATACAAGTCTGTCTGTTATGGAAGGTCAAGTTGAGATGTAAAACGCAGTAGACTGTGAAAGAGATTCCAAGTATTTTATGTATATATTAATATATATTTACATATATTTATATCGATTTCATTATTTTCCATTTTAATGTTGAATATCACGGGTATGACACATCTTTATTGTTTGAAGGTAGTTTGGAAAGCGGCAGTGAGAATGAGTATTCATTAGGTGAGTGTAGCGAAGACTTCCATTCCATATACCGGAAAAAATGGGCTTCGTTTTTATTTATTTTTCATTTTTCATTTCTTTGTTCTTGTAATTTTGTACGTAACATACAGTTCAGAAAAAAACAATCGTCTTGAATATTTCTCTACATATTTGTGTATTATCAGAATGAGTGGAGATTGTTTTTCAGCAGAATTAGTTCAACGATTTTTCCGGAAAATCGGAAAATTTGAAAAAATCTCCATAAGAATAACCTGGGAAAAAAATATTTGAAAAACAAGAGTTTTTCAAAAGCTCTTGAATTTCCATCATATATGTAAAAATCATTATACACATTTTCATAGATTTCAGCAATGAAGGATAGGAAATAACGAAGAACACGCATTTAGATCGCATTTAAACATCAATCAAGCTATTAATGGGAACTAATTGGATCTATAGCAACAAGTGTCACCAATTAATTCCGAACTATTGAAATGATGAATGAAATTGGAAGGCCGTGACATTATTGATTCCGGTGGGGTTTTGCACTGTTCTAGTTTATCCAAGGTATGTATATGTAGATTGAGCTGACAAGTTATTTTTCATTATCATAGATTTCCATTCTTCACTCATCTAACAACGCAAATCCCGCATTTTCCCAGTTACATCAATCGCATGAGCCTTAATAAACCCAGAACACGGAGTTGTTTAAGAGCATTCCTTTTCATCTCGTAATAAGTTAACGGTTAACAGCTGCTATAGTTATTACTAGTGTTATATACTTAAAATTGTAAGATTTTTTTTCATCTTATCAAGTAAAAAATACCTAGTTGAAATTACATCTCATTGTAATCATCAGAAATATGCTTCCATCGTACGTAATTAGCAATGCATAAAATTGTTTTTTAATTTTCAACGTTCACTCATTTGACGTGATTATAATATTATAAAAATGTTTTTATCCCTACTCCAGAGTGGAAATTGCTGTCAAAAACTCAAATTAAATGAAACATTATTCTTTATTAAATGTCATGATGTCAATAAAGAGACCGTGATGATATTCCACCATACACGATGATTCTACTATTCGGAAATAGTGCGATATTCAATTATAAAATGACATTTTTTCAAAGATGATAGTTTCAAGAATATCAACCAAAATATATGACATCATTGTGCTTGTTTGAACATACGTGGCATCATGAAGAACGAATTGTCACAACTTCGTTCATTACTTCGATGATACAATCATTGTAGAAAATGCAAGAAACTCATTTTCTTCAAGTTATTTCTTTCCAAATAATGAGTTAAGAAAAACTCAATTAAAATATATTCATATATATATATATTCTCATTCTTACAACAGTATAACTAATTGTTACAAGTCAAAATGACAACTGAAATTATAATTTGTGTGATGTATTATTTCTTTGTTACGGTGATGACAAAATATGCAAGCATATTCTTCTCATTTTGTATACAAGTCCTGAGTATCATCCGAGTGAATGTTTCTTTTCTTCTTAGAAATAAGAATAGAAAACATTGTTTTCTGAATAATAAGCCTCAAGCTAAGAAAATCTTTGTTTTTGCGCGCTCGTTTGTTTTATGGATTTGTGAACGTCTCTATTTAACAGCGGAAATCCTCTGCTACGAATTCACACTCCGAAAACGAAGATTATTATGAAATAACCACGACTCCTTCGTGAAAGATAGTGAGAATGGTTAATTAAAACAGAAGTGAACACCCAAGAGATTTTCAGGAGAAAAGTCAAATTGTTCCACGTTGATAAACGAAGTTCAGAACCATCACTGTAACAAAATATAGCGTATTCTTACACTCTCATATCTGTACTTTTTTCCTATACTTTTCGGAATCTTGACGTAATTATTTTGTGCTCTACAACCAGACTATGTGAGCTGAAATATTCGCATACATCAATATACTAGTGCATGATATTCAATACGTATGAAGCACAACGTCAGAATATAGTTTCTAAAACATAACAGAAAAGTAATCTGATTATTTAGCTGAGATGAAAACACGTCTTGAAAGAAGTTCAGTTCCCATTTCATATCACAATTGATTTTTTCACTCGGATGAAAATCACAATTTTTATTGTTCCGTTAATTTTCTCAAAGCGAATTGATTGTGTTAAGATTTTGGTTGAAATTTGATATAACACAATCATGTGTGAAATTATTAACATTATTCAGAAGGCACGTATTCTATTTTTCTCGTAACGTGATCGACGACAAAATAATTCCTCAGAAGAAAAAGCTCTCAAGGGTGACAAAAATGATAATTTCATCACATTTTACATTCATCACGTTTCAAATTATTTTATTATTTTATTATCACAGTCATTTTATTCATCTCTCCACGTATTTACTCTTCGATTTCGGTAAAATGGATTTTCGACAGAAAATACATGTTGGTAAACACAAAAAAAAACACTGTATTCCCGACTGTATGTGTGTACCCCCCGGACTGACCATCCATTTCTTGAGCTTTTAAGTCGCTTTGCCTTCCTGTCTGGGGAATCTCTGGAGAAGCTTACTGTTTCACATCTCTCCTCCATACTTGACCACCTTCCACCCACCTCCCCTTTACCTCCCTAGCAAACCCTCTTTCACAATCCTAACAAACAAACGTAATTCTCCTGAGGACATCATATGACATGGTGTCTCGTCTTTGTCTTGCTCTAGGATCGGAAAAGAAATGCTCATATATGTTGTCAAGTCATATTGACCCGGTTTATAAAACGGACTTGAGGTCACCAACTAGTATATTATTACTTTGAAATGTGAGAAGTGAGAAGACAATTCGATCCCCATTGGCGCTTTTGTTATGTAGAATTTCATATCTATGTCAGTACATTTTTTTTCCTATTGCGTTATTACAAAATGAAAATGTCATTGATTTCAACCAATCATTTCTGGTTGCGTCAATATTATGAATATATAAAGTGGTTATATAAGAAATGTATCATATTCATGCAAAATTGAGATATAAGAATTTTTTACTATATAGAAATGAGAAATATAACTAGAGATAAAAGAAACGTTGGATAACGATCGCCATCGTAACAGTATAATGAAATGAGGAAATCATGAAACTAGAAAATAATTGTTTCTGAACATTAGGTCAAAGTGAGATAAATCAAGATTAAATGAGTGAGTTTCGGAAAAACACAGAAATATGAAATCATTCTGTAAGCTTCAAATCGCATCATGCTTCTGTACGTTCAATGACTCTGTATTGAATCACAGTAATTAATCTACAATAATCTGAATAAACCTTACAACTTATACACCTTACACTTCGCTCCTGAACTTTCTTATTTCTTGTTCTTTATGTCAAAATATCCAATCACATGATAGCCGTTATCAATTGTTAGATGAGCGTTAGCGAAGATTCCATCCCACTCTTATAGAGCTTTGTCTGTGTGTGTGTGTGTTTTTTTTTGTAAGCACTGCACATGTCGCATGATTTGACTGATCAACATGAAACTTTTTTTCGAACTGTGTAGTTTTTGAAATGAATAGTTTTTGTATGATTTTGAGAAATATCTTTAAAAAACCCTTGAAATTAGGCTGGGCAAGAAAATGTGAGCTATACAATCTCTCCAAATGAGATAACATTTTCTGTGAATGTGTATACATGAATGATACACATCATCATCATTTTGTATGCAATTTGAACATGCCGTTAAAAAAAAAATTGAGTCAATTGTTTTCATTCATCATATAAATTATGGAAATAAAAGCAGAATTAGGTTGCTGAGATTCACTGCTTTCTAGATTCGATATTTACCAAACAATGAAGTATTTTTTATATGCGTCAAGGTGTGTAGAATACCAGAGTCGATAAAGTAGCAACGGTAAAGCTACTTTAACGACTGTTATACCTTATTCAGATATCTCGCTCATCTTACAACGCCTATGCTGCGTTTGACTAGTACATAAAAAAAACTCATGAATTCATATGAATACACCCTCGGTAGCTCAGTCAGCTGAGGCACCGCTCCAGAAACTGAAGTCAATGCTGGGCGTGGGTTCGAATCCCGAATAAGGCGTGGATTTGTGTGAACGTTTTTTCACTCACTCATCACTCACTCTCTTCAACTTATCATCACTTCATACTTTCATAATCACCTGCTCATTCGTACCCCCGTATAACCCAGCTGTTGGTGAGGTTGTTAAATAACATTGAAGAAAAGCAAACATATATTGTATTCACTGCCTTCGTTATACAGCCCGACTAGTTATACATCCATTGCAAAGAAAAGTTTAATATTCCACATTATTTGAATATAATGTAATATTTCCGAGCGAATGTTATTTCTTCAAAACATTCTAACATAATACAACTTTTGTATGAACAATATCAACTTCTATCAGTCTGATAGGATTACCGTCATCAATTTTGCTCAAGAATAATAGTGGTTCATAACAACAATGTTCATTAGTTTCCAAGCCAATTGGTAGTACTTTGTCTAACCTCTATGCCGTGCAAAATTAAACTAGAAAATAGACCCTGGTTTTTTCAGTACAGAAGTATAATAATTGTCATAGCTACGCTCGTCTAGCAATGCTATATTGTACTGGTGGACAATACATATTGGGATATTGTATGAAATTTCATAATTTTACAATAATTTTAATTCTACTGTTATATTCGTATTGAATTTATTTGTTATTATCCCCATATTGTGTTTGTTATTCTATTTCATATTTGTCATGTAATTATTGTTCAATGAGAATAAAAAACACGTTGACAAACATCTTGAATCTTCTCACTTTCTCAAGTTTGGGATATAATTATTACACAATTATTAATATGATTATTACATAATTATATACTAATATATTTCACTGAAGGTATGAAACAACATAAATTGAACACGTGAATTGTAAGTGGTATACTTACTTTGAAATGATGTTCACTGGGTATAATTTTAATACCCTCATGTTATGCTCGAGTCCCTGTAGAGGACTAATGCTGATCTCCGAGTTGACATTAACAAGGTCTTAACGTTATATTTCCCTTATGACCGCTCCTATTGGAGGACATAAGCTTATTTCACATTAAATTACACAAATGTTATATGGCACACTTAGAAAAATTGCGTTTCTCATATAGTTTAGTGGAAAATTAAATTATCATCATTCTAGCATGCTTTTCTAGGTTTATCTAGTATTCAGTCTGAAAACGCCATAGGTAGTTATACTTACGGGTGATTCAATTATTGGAATAAGAAATGGAACTTGATGGTTCAGCTAATGCAATATTTTCGTTCATCATTTGTGCATTGGAACTTTTCTCATTGAAACTGAAGCACTTCACAAACAAACGTGAAATACATTCGCGATTCAACAATTTTTATATAATATAATGCCAAATTGTTTTTCGCGCTAGTGTCAGTTCAACGAAAATAATGACCTGAGCCTTCCACCATAATTTTAGTTGTACATTTCACACCATAATTACATTGAATTGAATAATCGATTGTTCAATTCTCACCAACTTGTATCAAAAAGCTCTGTGATTTCTCTTTTTCAAATCACAAATGTATGCTCTTGATGAACAAGTCCACTTTGGGTCACTCGAAACGCTTAGTTTGATGATTATCAACTGAAAGAATGCAGTATTTGCTTTTGTTAGTGAGCTCAGCAGTATGCAAATTTAGAAGAAGAATATTCGATCTTCCCACTCAATATCTACAGATATCTGATCATTTCAAAAGTTCAGAATCTCCACCTTTATAATCTTTATAATACAACCTGTTGAATTTCAACTTACACCATTCAATACCATCACCATTTTACCATTTCAATATCACTCAATCAGCCCATCATTAAATAAATATCATACTTTCTATGCGTTTTCTCAATTTTTTCCATTCGATTTATGTGAAAGTGTTTCATTATTGTTTTTGTGCTGAGTGAAAATGTCAGATTCACTTGAAAAAATTGTATTTCTATTCTTAGCGATGGGTTATTCTCATGGGCATTCTTCAAGCTTTTTGATTCTTTTCTTGAAACTCCGTCGAACTGATTTTGCCTAGAAACAATCCAAACCAATTCTGATACGGCAATAATATTCTGCAAAAGTTTAAAGACGATCACTTACTTTGCCCGAGCTGTATACTGCATGCGTAAACATGAACAAAAATAAACAGAAAAAATACAAAAATTATAAAATCGATTCTGTTTTGTCGGTAAGTGTAGTTTTTTGTCTGAAAGATAACCCAACTACACTCATTCAATGATGATTGATGATTTAAGTTACTAATGATGCATTTATATTGTCTTGATTTGCTTATGAGAAGATTTTTTTTTATGGACGACTTGATGAAAGTCATTGAGGGGGGATAATGATTTGAATACATAATGAGGAGTGTTTTAAAGTGAAACTTAACTTCAAAACGATGATTTCAAAATATCATTCAATTCACAATGAATCATAATATAGTTTATAACAATTTATGGCATTAATTTACATATAATATATTCGAGACTGTTCATGGAAATCACGTAAGTATTGTGAATATCTAAGAAACGACCATAGAGGTGCGAAGTGATTATAACTATTGTTGAAAACTCAAGAAACAGCTTCAACTTGGCTCGTTCTCAGGGGAATAATGAAAACAAAATAGTTCTTGATCGAATTATTCGGTAGACTAATAATAGTTTTGTTTTGAAAGTATATATATAAACCTTTATTGGCCCCTGACTCCAAAGTGCACAGGATAACAATCAATATAAAATACATGAGAAAATATAATAGAAAAGTTATGTAACTGAATATTGAAATGATATGAAAATGGAATAAAAATTGAAAAAATTAACGATAAAATACAAAATTATGACTCTAATGATAATTGAAAGGAAAAAATAAATGTAAACGTTGATGGATGATGGTTAGTTATATAGATGGTTCCTGAATATCCAAATGGAATCCTTCAGGGCTGACATCCCAATCTCATATTTTAAAGAATTATCTATCAAAAAACGTTTACAAAAATTACTAAAAAACTTCGAAATGGTTCCTCGAGCTTTAATAAATATATCATGCATGATTGTGCTCTGATGGTAACATTTTTACAAGTGGAAGTACGTCCTTGTCGCCACATTAGGCGCTCATGTTTGTCTCTTTTGTCTGTTCAACGCCATGTTACAAGCATTGATCTATGTGATGACACGGCACTGCATGGATTTATACATGAAACACAGAACAGTGGGAAAAAAACTCTTCCCGGATATTTTATTTGTTATTCACGTTGTCGCCGAATGAAATACGGACACAGAGCTGCAAATGCATTTGTGGAGAAAAACAAAAGCTGAAAGCCATACGAGATTTTTTTTCCTTCATTCTGTGATACCGCATATATAAAACAAAACTGGAATTCTTTGTTGTATTTTAAAACAGAAGATATCTTGGCAGTATGGATTCTTGTAAGTGCATTGTGAAAAGACCCGAGTGCATCAGTGACTATAATGTCAGATGAAATCTACCACTCAAGGTAGAAATGTAATCACAATGTGAGTGTTGTGAAGAGTACTTTTACATTGTACTTCAACAATAAATAGTGCGATCGCTCATTCGTTTGATAATGAAGAATATTGGATTGTGAGGATGGAAATCATGAACGAATAAGGCAAATCTGTGATTTCACTGGAGGAATTGGAAATTTTGAATGGAACATGAGATAAAAAATGGGATTATTTAAATTCAGATTTGGTGAAAATTAGTGTTCAAGCTGAAGTTTTAGAGGGTATGCTAATGTATCGATTTCATAATACATTTTGATGGTCTTGATTTGAAATAAGTATTAAAAATTCAGGAATTACATCATAATGAAGGTCAACTTTTTATATGAACTTCATATTAGTTTGTTCAGCTTGGTTACAACTTTTTACAGATTTGAAAGTTCACAATTTGACTCAGCATACATAATTGAAACGACAATGTGCTATTTTTTTATTTTTTTGGTAATTCACTAGTTCTGATTGGTTCAATTTACTGGAAGAACATGTAATTTATAAATTTGTGGCTGTAGCAACATCGAAACTATCCACAAAATAATTGTTGCTCAATTGCGGATGAGAATGAGAGGTGAGACCGATCAAACGAATCATAGAAGCGTGATACCCCCCTTTTTAAATTTGATATCATAAAACGTATCCTATCATCTCCTATTTGTTATGGATAGTTTTGAATGAAGACTATTTGACAATTTTTCTGATGAATTCGTACAGTGTGGATAAATCTACCTTCCCAGCTGATGAGTTGGTTTCCTGTTTCTGTGCATGCACTGTGTCACTCCGTTGAATATCTGAAGATACGGAGAATTGCAACAAGCAATTCCTAATGCAATAGCAACCAATATTCACCGCAACCACGTGTACATCTGTGCTCGTACATAAAACGTGAATATAATGTCAAATATGTATATACATATAATATTATTCCGATAGAAATATGATCTATCAATAATATTGAGGAAATGTTCAAAATCTATTGAAAACATGGTGGACGATTTTTGTTGATGAGTTAAATATAGGACTGAGATGAATTGAAAAAATACTACTGACGACTCAAAAAGATATTCCGTTTCATGTTCTGGAACTGGTTGATATTTTTCGGGCGCAAATAGTGAAAATCGCATGTAGTGTTAACTTTGCCGCTAGAAATCAGTGGGTTCAAACTGTATTATTGAGAATTAGAAGAACCTGCGACTATAACTATGTGACAAAGTCACCAACACAAGATCAATCCTCGAGCGGATCGATGAACGTTATTGATGCTAATTTTGGTTTCACAACAGGTAAGAATCATTTTAATGAAAATTATAATCATTATAATGATGGATCATTTATGTTTAAAGTTTTTTATACGTTCGAGAGTGGTGGATTCTGAAAAGGTTTCAATTGAAATCAATGAACATTTGTATTTTCAATATTTCCAGTAAAATAATGAATATAACAGAATACTAGATCACAATATACTTTATAACGTTATACTTTCGATAAATTATATTTTTTGAATTTTATTTTACACATATTTTATTTTTAATTTCTCACCCATAACACTATCACAAAAATAAAAGTCCTAAGATACAATCTTGCACACTCTTTTCAACATTATACGTTTCAAACGACTGCACTCAAAGTACTACTGAGACATAGAGTAACGATAAGTAGCTGTGTATGGTTGTCTTTCGTACATGGCATTACTGGGATTGCACCATTGTGACGATATGGTAGAAGACTTTGATGGCAATGCAACACGAGATCTTATATTACATTTTCCAAAGACTTGGGTGAGGTATATATTCTTCCTATCAAAGCTATTCTTACAAGTTTATGTTGCACGTTTATATGAATCCTCCTCAAGCAACTCATATAATGTAATATATTGCACTAGATGGAGTTAATATTAAAATCCAATTTTATTGAGTTCTTGCATCATTTCCTTTCTGGGTTGAAAATTATTGAAATCTTAGAATGAAATGTGATTCACCTAGTGAATTTCATAACGATTTGACAACTGGTGGCAACATCTTTGTAGCCTATGCTTATGGAGGGATGGTTACTACAAAATAAGCCACGACCGAGGTGATCGTGGCTTATATTTGAGCTTATGATAGTATGCTTTCCATCATCCAAGGAACCTTGATCTCATCATCCCACCATCCATAATTCCATAATATATTCCATTTCCATAATTCTTCGGACGTCAAAACATGTTATGGTTATGATTACAAACCAATAACCAAATGTAAAACGATAAAAACCAATAAAAACTGGTAGATTAAGAAATTATATCAAACCATGTTTGAATATATTTTAGGTTATATGAATACGAATGCCGAAGGCAAGTACTCTTTATTATATTGATACATACCGAGAATAAATTCTCTATTGAAGTACCAATTCGAACAAATTTTCTTGAAAAAATACTTTTCAGTTTTGTCCAAGTATTATTTTTTTAATATGAGTATCACGTCTTATTGAGTGAACAAAACACTCGTGATACTTGAGTCATGATAACTGAGAGCGTCCATCGTGAGGAAAATCTATACGTTGATTTGAAATGATACAAAGAGGAAAATCGATTATTATAGTACTATATTTTTACTATATTTGTATATATTTTATAGTTCTGGTGTTGAAGTTCATTAGTTTTAAATAATCGAAATGGAGTGGTAAAATTGCCCTTGTGGTGCCCCGTCCAAACGATCTAATCTTTCATCCATAGCCTTGATTGGGAAACAATGATTTTGTATCAAGTTTCGATGTTATTAAAAGATAAATATATATATATATATATATATATATATATATATATATATATATATATATATTTTTTTTTTTTTTTCGAAATTATCTTCACAATCAACACATTACATTTCACAATGATATTTTTTCTCTTGTGAATTAGAGCATAGCGTTCATTGGCGGTGCAATTTCCGCATTTTGTTTAGAGATCGAGAAATGTTATATTATATCAAGTTTCATTGCTTGCACCTTAAGATATTTACATTTTCTACCTAGGAATACGGTATTCAAAAAGTGAGTCCAATTTCCACCAAAATTATATGTAAATCAGTATCTTGAGGGCATGACTAAATCCGTGTATTTTGTTTGATAGTACCATTCACAATAGGCCTACACATTAAGTTGCAATAGACTGATCGATACAAAAATGTGTGCCATTTTTGCATGACGTCGACCATTCTCATTTGATTGATGGCAACGCATTTACACTCCACATTTCACGTAATATTTATAACTCATCAGAAAGTGAAAAATATTGTTTTCGAAGCTGTGTTGTTTGCTTTGTTTCCAAGATTGTATATTCATGTTATTGATGTATTATATGATTGGTTTAGACACGAGTTTTACATTCTAGAGAGGAGGAAATGTTAGTGATAAATCTCTTTATGGAAATCGTTCTATTTTGTAACATTTTGTGTTACGCTGAAAACTAGGAGGATTGCAACTGACGTATATGTTTTTCAAATACGACTTTTTATCTATTATAATATTGTTCGAGATATTGACTATATCGAGCAATACGGTATGTATTGTTCGGTTGATAGCTGCGTTTGAACATTGAAGGGATTTATTTGATAACTTCAAAGTATAAAAAGTTGAAATATATGTTTGTGTGACGTACGGAGTGCATGTGACGTTTTATTTGTCTTCCATGTTTTTATAAAATTCAATATTATTCATAAAAATCATACGTTTTTTGATAATTATTCAACTTCAATTTTGAAAATGCTGTTAGAGTATGGGTACAATGATCAATAATTAGTACGATGATCATCAATTCATTCAATTAATACACTACTGATAACATAAATAGTATTATGAATACACGAAGCGTCAACCTATTATATTCATGGGATTGATTTTGATATCTGATTTACATAATAGACCGAACTCAGTGAGTAGGACTCAAAACAAGGAGGCCACTGTTCTAGATGAGCGAAATAATTGACAAAATGTTGGCCAGTGGTAACATTTTATTAGAAAATGTTCCAGTATTCAAGTTATGGGCTGAGGAGGATTTAAATACACCTTTGATCGACGACTCAGGGAAACTTTAATCAATCTCACTATTTTACCATTATTACAATTTGTCGAACATAGAAGGGATTGTTTTAACAAAATTCAATTGATTACGTTGAGAGAGAAAAATTATTCAATGGCTGTTCACCGTGGAGATGAACTTGAAATTTTGATCACCAAACTGCAAAAGTGTTTTTAAATATTATTTTTAAATACAAATACAAATGATATGTTACAGACTGAAAATGAATATTATTGAGTACTGGTGAAACAAGAAAAATACAGTTGATACTATCAATGTTAAATTATCAAATATTCAAAGTGGCGCAAAATAACCATACCGTTGACGCGCCATGAAACCCCGAACCGTCAAACCCATATTCAATCCAATTCGATTTCGAAATACCGGTAACTGAAATGTTGAGAGTTATTTCTACTCCATTTGGTATGAAAACTGTGGACTAAAATTGTAATGTTTGGATCATTATTTACAATTTGTGAAGATTTGCAGAGATTTGTCAAAACCATGTCATCAAGGCACTGTGTTTTCATTCAGTATACTTTCAGAAAATTAGAAATTAATTTAGAAATGGCCATCCCCGCTTTGAGAAGAATTTCAATTGCTTTCCAAAATCATTAAAGAATACCGTATCATTCTGAGAGTATGTATATTGTAAACATGTTCAGATGTTATGCTTCGTTGAATGTACAAATTCAGAAATATTTCAACTAGAAATGACTCGATTCTGTAATAATGTAATACAGTCAATCAGCATACCTACATGAAAGCTCGATAAATGTACCTTGTTCAAATGATCATTCGTCTTGTTTGTAATGTTTCACTTTGACTGTGAATCAAATGCATTCAATGTTATGATGCCTTCATTTGTAGCAGCAAAATGAACTAAATACTCCGAACTAATATGTAATTGTCATTACAACGGTATTACATTATCCCATTCAATTAAATGTTGAGAGTAAAAAGAAAAAAGAAAATGACCAACATGTTCTATTCATTATTTATTTTGTGAAAAAGAGAGATCTGTCCATTTCTTCTTGTCATTACTAACAACTATTGCGTAAAAACGAAATATTGGGTAATTTGTCAAGTTCAAATGACCAGTCCATTTAACATTTCGTCTATTTCGAGTTTATCTTTCTGTCGACGTTTAATGAACGTGATGGAGACAGCGTGTACATCATTTATACACACCAGACTTGCTGCGTACATTTCAACAACGATTTTATTTACAGAGCCCCGCAGTTGAATTTGCTCACGAATGCATAAGATCACCAACGTATTCAGTAATGTCACATTTCAATATACACATGTGTATTTATAGATCAATTAAAATTATAGTCAACTGGGAATTTTGGTTGACAGATTTTTTCACTTCACTCATAATATCCAAATTAAGTCTTCAAAATTGATTCAAACTCATGAAATGTTATAGGTATCATGGGATACAAACTTTATTGTGACTATATTTAATTTCCAGTAATCAAGTTCAGTTTGTCAATGTAGTTTTAGTTGAAACAATAATAACAATTTGAACTTGTTTCCATGTAAGGCCAAGTTATCAATTAAACATCGCACCAATGGCGTTTTCACAGTAATAATCACATGTAATATTATTGTCACCGCAGTGGTACATTTGACCGTTGATTAATACACGCACCACACCTTGTACCTTCCCCCTCTCCACCGCACACAACCTTCTCCCTCCCCACAGCTCCACGCAAACTGTACAACATGATCACCACATCATTCAAATGAGACTGTCAACGGCGGCTCTAAATGATGACCTGTTTGAAAGTCATGCTAAGTAGCCACCATTAGACTCTGATATCCGACGTCGAGGCGTCGCGACGCTGTCATATTACGTCACGTTATGGTCGTGCTTGTCATCACCTACTATTATTATTATCACTCATACATACAATACAGTACATCTCTGTACCTTGTTATGGAACCAGATGTTAAGAGGTATGTGTACATTCATTTATACTTATTTACTTATAAATCATATAAGTAGGTATAGGTAATGGGTCATATAGTGAATGTGGGTAATTATTACCATGATGTATCAGTTATAGTATTTTTCTATAATTTTAGTGTTGATGTTTTATTTACTTTATTTCTATTAATTTTGTGATAGTACCATATCATGTAATGGAAAAAAAGAACAGAGGTCATATTTAAACATACATCTATTTAATGGGCCCATTAGTCATACTAATACTATTTTATCACTAACAAAGACTGAAGTGTTACCATGGGTGTCATTGGTTGAAGGAAGACATCCACTTCATCTCTTTCATGATTTATCATTATCAATATATACACATTGGTGGAATTTGCGGTCAAATGCGCATGCTGGTATCCAACTGAAAAGTTTCGAGCAAGTGTGACTGAAATGAGTCTATTGTGTCTTGTGACCAGCATGGTCACCACACCAACTCAAGCACTCAAGAACAACTGGAACTTATTATTCATTACATTCAGATATCTGTTGCAATTTTCAATCCATACTTTTATAGAATTCATCTAGGGAAAATATTATTTGGGATCATGGTAGGGAAAAATTTGTCTACATGTTCATCATATTGCATAAGTTCTGAATGCTCGTATTTTTGCTCCAGGCATGAAAACATTTGCTCCGTTGCTTCATGATTTCAGTGAAATTATATCAACCTGTTATTAAAAAACGTTCAGAAAGTCATGTAATCGGTATCTTAGATTAACTTCGATGTCTGTGAAAGTGGTCTATTACATTTGTGATTTATTGGAATATGTCTATACACTTTACAATATTGAACCTTTTCAAAAAAAAATATATTAGAAAATGTTAAAGCAACTATAGTGTTGAAATATCGAACTCGAGTCCACCTGAATAATTTTCAAATTATAACAAATTTAACCAAAATCTCATTAAACTTCTTCGATACGGTCATCACTTCTTGCTTTATGTTAACGAACCAAACACTTTTTGTTCATTCATTACTCATTTTTAGCATCATTCTCCATTCTATTCTACCTATCCAATAACTTCCTCGCAACATATTCATTCAGGTTCAAATCATTGAAATGGTTTTGTTATGTTGCATAATGCGTATTTTCGTACTCATGAAATGAAACACCCACAGATTATTAACTTTCAAACCAAAACGAAAATAAGGAATTTCATTATATAAAAGTCATGTAAGATAAACGCGTCCATCAAAAATATAATGATCCTGAAAATGAAAATTCCTACGAATCTACTATACCAAGTTTACGATTCATCTTTCTCATCCCCCATTCTCTCTGAGAATCATCTTTAATATAATGTCAGACAAGGCATTTCTTCAATCAATTCAGCTGAAATATTACCTAATTTGTAGAAAATCCATCCCTATAACAATGTAATAACATTAATATAACGGACGGTATAACTTTTATCTATTTCGCTAAAAGGATTAACTGTACAACGAAGATAGGCATTATTTTTACGAGATTATCTTTTCTTTAAGCAAAAGTTGTCTTCGTTTCGATAGAACAATGGTGATAACGATACGGTCTTTGGTAATTCTTCGCAAGTGCTTTGGTAATCTTTTAACCAACGTTCTTTCCATCCTCTTTAGTGTTAGTACACAGGGGTGTACGATAACCATACCCGATCACTGACTTGTAGGTCAGATAAATTGTTTGGTAAAATATTCAATAGTTATTCATGATGATAATTCTGATGAAGAATCATGGTTAAAATAATATCCGGGAAATTTAGAATTTCAACATTTGAAACCTTGTCACCATACTCAGTAACATTGATATTACAATTGATTTCACATTATTTTTGCATTCACTAGTAAAAATTCCAAGCTACCGGTACCGAAAATATTGTTTGCTGTTTCTGGTTTCTAATATAAAATAGACCTGATGCATTTACCGGAACGAGTTATGTTGAAACAAAAATGTAATATATTTTATGATCACATAATTGACCAACACGATTTCAAAATGGCGATGGTTTGTGGTTGCATCTTGAAGAAAAATAACTGACAATGTGACATTTTCAAAGGGTAAAGCCACAGCGAGTTTGACATTACATTTTAATTAGGTATATAATCGGAACTATGAATCATTCGGTTAAAATCTATTCTACTGACTTATGCGAGGGAAACTTTAATCGCATTACATCAAAAAACTAATCATTTCTCTATGAAAAAGTAATCATCATCATATTAAAAGTGTACAAGAAACACTGAAGCTACACATACCTATTAATGCCTAATGCTGGTGAGTAGCACGCTATTATGTATCAGTGATAATGAATAGTGGTTGTATTAGTAATAGTGGTAGAAGTAGTTGTAGTAGCGGTGGTAGTAGTATTGGTAGAAGTAGTAGTATAGTGGTAGTAATAGTAGTTTTTTATTTTTTTTATTTCATTGTTATCAAGCAAATACATATGTTAAAATTCTATAGACCCGCAAAGTCAAAAATTTCAACTTGTCTGCGGGTCTATTAACATTTATTACACAAAAAAATACAATCAAATTCAGTTGTCTGGATGATATACAATACATATACATAGATATAACTCACACAATTCAAAATTAAATCAAATTCTACTCAATAATGAATTCCTTAATGAAATAACAAAACAGAGAAATGTTTGTGCTGAAAAGCAAAATATAATGTCAAACTTCCTAGAAAATATGGTGAGATGATATATACCTTTTTAATTCGGTTTTTACTTGAACCATTTTTTGGAAACTCAAAAATTCAGAAGGGATTTTATTAAATAAATGAGGGATTAAAAATCTATCTTCCTGTTTACCATACGAGTTGGTGGTTAGTGGCTCTATCAATCTGTCTTTATTACGTGTTTGATGTGAATGCATGAATGAATTCTTGTGCCTCTGTGAAAAATAATTTGATGTAATAAAGAGAAGTAGATGCAGTTGACGAATTGTAAAGAAATTGGAATTTGAAATCCGGTTGTGATGTTTCGACGAGATTATATTAAAAATTCTTTTCTGAATAATTTCAATTTTGTTCAAGTAGTTATTAGTTGTACATCCCCAAGATAAAATGCCATACCTAATCACAGACTCAATAAGCGCATGATAAACTATTTTCAGAGTTATACTATTCACAAATGGCTTGATTATACATAGACTATACATTCCAGAACGTAGCTTATTACATACCAAATCTATATGTTTATCCCACTTGAATTTATTGTCTATTAATAATCCTAAATATGTATGCTGATTGGTATTTGCTATTTTAACAGAACAATTACAATTTCCCGAAAATTCAGTACAACCTTTTCTAAAATTTCTGTGTAAACAAGCATTATCATGATAAATCAAATTGACATTTTCTAAAAGTATGAAAGGAGAATGAATATGCATAACTTTGGTTTTCTTGGAATTAATTGTTAACCCATTGTCATGCGACCAACATAAGATATTATTGAAGTCAAATTGAAGAAACTCATTCGCTAGAGAATAATGTTTATGAGTCGCAACTACTGCCGTATCGTCCGCGTACAAGAATACAGAGCATTTTTTCACTACATTCAGCATGTCGTTAACATATATTAAATAGAGAAGAGGTCCCAGAATTGAGCCCTGGGGTACACCTGATGTGACTGGGACAAATTTTCCGAAAGAGTTTCCCAATTGAACTGACATTGATCTATTAGCCAAGTAGTCTTTGAACCATTCAAGCATTGGTCCTCTTATTCCAATTTTATACAGTGCAATTATTAATCTGTCATGAATTAACGTATCAAAAGCTTTAGAAAAGTCTATAAATAAAACTGTTACAGAGAGGTTTTTATTTAGTGCGCTATATACTAAGTCAGAGAAATCATACAAGAGTTTAGATGTACTTTTATTTTTTTGAAAACCATATTGGTTACTATTGATAATTCTGAATTTGTTCAAGTAATTTATCAACTGATCGGCCATGAATCTTTCCATGATTTTATCTATTGCAGACAAGATCGCTATGGGTCTATAATTCTCAAAACACTTGTGGTCACCACCTTTGAAAACAGGTTTTATTATGGATTTCTTAATTTCAGAGGGAATTTGATGATATTTAACAGTAAGGTTGATAAAATTAGCAATGAATGGACAAATTTTTTCGGATATGAAGTGTAAATCCTTCAATCTTATATTATCGATTCCAGGCCCTTTTCTTAAGTTTGACTCCATAATAATTTTCTTAATCGCATCTGAAGTGGCCCTTACATAATGCATAGATTGAAGTGCCGAAGTGTTGGTTTCCAATGATGTTATTATTTTACAATCATGGCGTATTGATGCTACGCCACTGGAAAAAGTGTCGACGAAACCATCAACAATCTCCGTCACGCTATAAATACTTCCCATGTATTTCGTTATAACTTCATCCACCGAGTTTTTCGCTTTCTTGCCCAAGATGCAGTTAATTTCCTGCCAAGTTTCTCGAATATTGCCTTTGCAATTATCAAAACGTTTTTTGTAATAATTTTGTTTGTTCTTTATGAGTTGTTTAGTGATAATGTTTCTCAGACTCTTGTACATATTTCTATAAATCAAATTTGTTTTAGAATTCTTCCATTTCCTAAAATAATTGTCTCTATCTCTCATCATAGTTTTAACTTCAGAAGTTACCCACGGTTTCGAATTTCGTTGAGAATAGGACATAGGCGTCATATTTTTAGTTTCTTTCGCATTTTCATAAACGTTATTGAATATAACATTTATTTTACCATAGATTTTGCTGGGATGGTCACATTCATTTTCAAAAAGAGAGATCCAATTTATACTCTTCAGTCCTTTTTTAACTTCATTTTCATTCAATATTGTTGTCAAGTTCAATTTATCATGCCCGTTGTCGTGATCAATAGTTTCACCATTATTATGAATTCCCAATAAAATTATAAAATGATCAGATATTTTAGTTTCTATAATTGCCGAGTAAAGGTCAGGAACTTTGTTTTTCATCCTGGCGAAATAGTGATCAATGCAGGATTTTGAAAAAACACCCAATCGTTCGTCAACCCGAGTATTGCCGTAAATACAACGACGCATTCCATGGCCACACATAATGTTATTGTAACGTTGTATGTTTATATTTTCGTTGCAATTTAGATCTAGATTCACATCTCCAACAAATATTACCTGTACTCTACGGTTGACATAGTAGTAGTAATATTAGTTGTAGCCAGTAGTCTTTATTGTTTATATCATTCTATCTTCTCTGCAATGGGATCACTCATCAACATCGCTAATATTACCATGAGTGGAGGTGCCGGGTTTGGTACGTGTTTCATTATTAATATCAAAATCAGCATTAAATCACAAACGATTATATTCGAGAGACATTGTGTATTACAGCGAAAAAACAATTTCATAGGAGACATATTCTTCTTATATATATATATATATATATATATATATATATATATATATATATATATATATATATATATATATATATATATATAAATATATATATAAATATATATATATATATATATATATATATATATATATATATATATATATATATATATTTCACTGCTATAAACTGATATGTAGATATGAAATTGAAACTTGAGATTATTAAAGTAAGTAGAATGTATAAATTATTTGTAATCAGATTATTTATATCAAGAACATCATTCAAACGACTTACTATCATTCAGGATGTACGCATTGGAAATAAATGTTTAGAGATTGAAATAAATCAAGTCACAATTGCATGAATCAATGATCATACATACTCTGGAATTCGGAAACTGTACACAATAATTCTGCAATAGAAAACTATTTGTATTCATACCGTCAACTTGTTCTTGATTTCCTATACAAAAACATTTCATCAATCATAAGATCTCGACTCTAGCACTAGTGTCTCGCGGTGAAGAAATTCTCTACTAATTATCCCCCAAACACTCTAAGTATACAGTAGTGCTTCTTTGCTCACCCCCCAATGTAGATAATCTGGTAGTATGTATTCCGGCCGCATCACGTTTTCCCCTGACTTGTTACACCATTAAGAACTAGCCAGACGAATGAGGGATCTTAACACTACGTATTTCACAGCTTAACTTTACTTTCAGCTTACTTTAAAGCATGAAGAGAGAGAGAAATAGATGGAGAGAGAGGAGAAAGATTTGTAGGTCAGATTTGTACAAAGCTGTTCAGATGTTTTATACGTTCGTTAGTAGTGATGGACGAATATCATTATGTAAAATAGAAACAACCGATTAAAAATAATAGAGTACACATTTGAGAAAAAAGATCCGAGTGTATAATAATCCACTGGAAATGAACTGTTCATCAAGATTATCTTGTAAAAACAAATGATTAGTTTGATACTAGAACCATCACAAGAAATAATATGTTGAGTCTCTTTTGCCATGGAGTATAATACAAAAGATAAATAAAGATAACGAATTAAATTCATATTGAGACATTTGTATGATGATAATAGGTCTACGTATCTATACTGAAAATTTCCAGTATTCTCAGTACGTGTACTTTGCAACTTTCATAGTTACGTAAATAACTCCATTTTATAGGAAAACTTTGTTCATTAGTTTAAGCAAATACGCTATTCTTTCTTTGTGTATTACATTACTGATTCTTAATATATGTGAGCTTGAGATTCGAAACTATACATCTAGTGGTACAAATTAGTATTCTGGTCATGTGTGCACCATATATATTCAAAATTAACATTATCATGATTATAGGGATATCATGCAGTGTGGAAGTTTAAATCTCCAGAAATGTCGCTGTGAAATATTATAGGCGATTGAATAATCATGGAAATTTAATAGTTTTTTCATAACCTCGTTACAGAAATTCCATTCAATTCCAATGAAATTATATATATATATATTTCAGTGAAAATTCCGATCCATCATTTCAATTGAAAGATATTCCAATTGGGCTATTCCTTTTAGTTTCCTTATCTACTCTTTGGGTTTCTCCGTTCAACTAATTTACCTACATGAGCAAGAGTGCCTCATTGTCAGGTTGATTGTTTTTTTTATTTGACTCGTAGATAAGTCATCAAAACACACAAGAATGACAAGTACTTTTTGTAATACCTGTACGCCAAATAAACGCTACAATTACGCTCGCTGAAATGGTATTCCCGATGATTTTCACTATCAGATAAACAAATATTGAATAATTTCTCACGTTCATTCATAGTAGAGATCAGTATTTTCTCATAAACTTGATCGAAACTATAAATTGTACTGCACGTGGGACATATAAATTCTATCGAATTAAATATTCTGATATCCCGACAGATATTCTGACAGCTATAATCCAAAAAAATATACACTCCTTTCCTTTCATCTCAGTAATGTTACAATTCGCATACATGTAGCGTTTGACAAACAGCATGTATTTCACAATAGAAATGATAGAACACAAATGGAACTACTACTGTATATGAGACTGCAGTGATATCGTGAACTTTATAAAAGATAATATGTAGAGCAATGCTTCTGTATAAAACAAATTGAAGTATCAAGAGATATCTCAACTGTAGATAATATTTCTATACCGATACATGCCACCATTACAAGACATATCGCATTCATAACTTGAAAGTCAGGTCAAAGATATGACGATAGCTTATCATATTGTATTGCAAAGTTTTCAAGTGTGCCCGTGCACAGACGGTACCATGCTACTCGTTCTTTGTTCACAACTTGACTTGGATTATAATTCAAGGAAAAAGAAGAAAGGAGATCATTTCATGAATAAGTCGTACATCACAACATGGAATTACAGTACTTCGAAAATGAAAAAAAACTCTCAATTATTGTTTGAAATGTAAAAAATGTAAAATTGATTAACTGACTCATGTCTCATTGATGTCTCAGTAACATTGATGATGTCTCAATAACCAGTTTAGTAAGAGAATGAATGATGGGAGTGCAGAATACTTCTTTGACTGACGAGTTACAATTTTGATATAAACAATTGAGTTACTCTGAACGAATAGAACCATACAGTCTTCGAATATCGTTCAAAGCATTCGGACTATCTGTTTTGAATATATCCAATCATGGATATGAGGACATTGTTGCAGAATAACTTGACATAGAAATTGCTTTTTGAGAATCTTCTTTATTTTATTCATACTGAGTTCAACTATGCACTCTACTGATGACTACGATCTATTGGCGTTGGTGAATGATATATGAGATTATGGGATGAAAGGTTATGTAACCTATGTAGTTATGTAGGTTATGTAGGTATATTATGTAATTTTATCATGTGTCTTTTGAATAGTGGGAAAGAGTCGGTCGTGATCTGTTATTAAGAAAAAATCCCAGTATTGACCTGAACGACAGAGGAAAACTACGAAATACCCCTGTCGACTATCGCGGGAATTGAAGCCCGGTCTCCTGAATGACAGTGTGATAACTACTCTATACCACCTATCACAGTTTTTGAGAACCGAATAAAGATTTCTGTAATTTCTGTGAAGGTTATTATAAAAATGATCCTAAAATGTCCTGATGGAAGTAGGGAATGACCACCAAATATGATCATATTTAAAAAGAAGGAAAACGCTAAATGTGCGTTGTGAAATAAAAGAGATTTCATTTGAAATGTCCTGGGAAAAATAGTGAGGTATACACACCTTGGATTATTGATTCCAAACCACTGTCCACCTGATTCATCTACTGCTGATTTCAATCATTTAACAACTTCGTTGGTTGCACTTGTTGAATGATCATCTGCAAAAAAGTTTCTTAATATCTTTGACTGATGTTAAAAAATAATACTATATGATCTTTATTTTCAAAATGACGCATCCGACTCATGTGAAACTTCGGAAAAACGTGTATTATTAATAAATGTTTTCCTGGAATTGATGTCCTCATTATCAAATACTACTCATTTTTTTCAATGAATTTGGAATAAATTGATATTATCATTATTATAAAGCAATCAATGTTTATTTCTTATATATAATGTCCTACTATGGTCTGCACAAACATCAACATACAGTATTTTCCTAGTTGTACGATAGAAATAGGTATATTTAATTAATCTTTAATCAAATGAGAGCCTATATGGGATCACCTGCCTTGAAGGTTTGCATAACACAATTCCTATACTCAGCGTGTCACATCTACCGCACATTGTCTTTTGTGATCCTATGAAAAAAAATGAGCAATATCATTCGAAGAAAGAACAAATCTTCATTTTAATTCATTTTTAAATAATTTTATTCTTGTTTTTCAAATGTACTTCATATACATAATGATAGAGGATAAGATCGAAATGAGAGGTGGAGCTGTGAATGAATATGATTCAAGTCAATTGATAGAGTTATTACATTTTTATTGAATGGAATATAAAATATCAAACATATGTGCTTCTCTGATTCGATGAATCTATTAACAACAGGAAAGAGGATGAGGAAGACAATTTGTAATATCCTGTTTTATAGTATTATTGTTTCTGATTATAGGACGTTCTGAAATGATTGAATGAGTTTATTGACCCCTAACAAACAATTCACAAGAAACATTACCCAGGGTCTGATATCATATTTCGTTTTCTTCTTACGTCGGTTGGACTTTGTTCGATGAATTAGATATTATGTGTAACGGGATTGAATGGTGAGAATTCAGATATTATAAATGGATAATTGGTTGATTGGGTTAATTGAGTTGGTATATGAATGGAGAAAATTCGCCAAAATTTTCAGCAAATAGAATTAATGTACATTATTTTTTTATTCTGAAATTTTAAAATTGTTATTCATACAATCATTATTTCACCACAGAATATGTGGTGGATAAAGTCATCATGTAATGTGGAAATTCTGAGACATGGATTGACTGTGATGAAGATATCATTTCCATTTTCTTTTGAATGTGAACTGAATTTACATGACTTCTATAGCGTTAAAAAAAAGTCGAACGAAACAAATATAAAGGTATAGTCATTTTGTGAAAATGTAATGAAATCATTTGTTTGAACTGTTCCATTATTTCCTATGGAATATAATATGAGAATATTAATATTATAATATTCTGTCCTTTTCCCCCTTGTATTCCACCACCTTTCTAACACTTGTATATGTTTGCTACTTTTTTCACACGGATTTAGTTTTAATTATTTTCTATTATCTCCGCGGTATTTTTGAAAAGTGGATACATTTTCAGCACTTTCATACAATATCCTTTCATTCAGTGCGGCATTCAGAACAGCTCCTGGATTCCGACACTTTTATTGTCTAAGGTTACCATAAAAATCCTTAATGAATTGTTCTTTGTACTCTGAAATTTATCACTTCACATATTTTGTACACTTCATTCATACTAATGAACTAGAATATAAGTACAATCAGTTCATAGAGGACAATTGAAATTGAACTCGTATAATACAGCAATTACCCACAATATTCATCTGGATGTAAACACCATTTGTCAACCTAATTTTCCACGACTTGATATCTATCAGCATAAAGAGACCTGAAATGAGAAAACTTGTTGAAACCGATAGCAATAGTATATATATATATATATATATATATATATATATATATATATATATATATATATATATATATATATATATATATATATATATATATATATATATGTATATATATATATATATATATTTATATGAGTATATGACTTTCTGTTGAAACGTACAGCACGTGATATAATTATCACTGAAAACTCGTCGGGGAAGTCGCGAAGTTGGAAGAGCAGTTGCATATCAAGCAAATAGGTCCGGGGTTCGATTCCCCGACGAGGTGGTATTTTCCAGTGATAATAACATCCATCCATCAAATCATATATGAGCTCATATACATACAATGACATATGCTCCAAATTATAAATGTAAGGTGTTTTGATGATACAGAGAAAGTTTATGAATGGATCAAATCCGTGAATGAATACGAAGTGATTTGAATTCATTCATTCATTTCCGATGAATTTTCACCCCTCGATATGAAAAAAATCACTACGCGAAGTTATTTTCACTTTGGGGAAATCAAACCATTCTCCGCTACCAAAGTCTGACCCTCAACGAGAACAAATTTCTATCCTAAAACCAGTCCGAGCATATATACATATATGTATAGATAGATATACGAGAGCCCTCAACACTTGGAAAACTTTTGCCTTCTCATTTCCGCCAGACTTTTCACCTAAAATTAAGCCATTCTGTTAGTGTTTGCATTTTGATGCAGTCGTTTGCCTATACATACAGTCTAAAGGGTTCTTTCCCCTAAACTGTAACTTACCGATGACAACCCCCCCCCCCCGATCCAACCTACTTCCTCCCCTCACGCGTCTCACCCATTTCACACACACACACACACACACACACACACACACACACACACACACACACACACACACACACACACACATTTGCAACGCGTATGCGGTACGTTTTACGGCGCTACCACATCCACTGGCAAATATATTTTCTACACCTCTCCATTTGTTACCATTAGCATTTAGTAACGGCGCGTCGCGGCGCTTTAGACGTCAGGCGCCAACCCGATACGTCGTAACCATGATTCTCGGTACGACGACATGAAACATGTCAAAGTATTCGGTTAGCGAAATCTATACTCGACAGTTTTTTTATAGTTCTAGCTAACCGTGAAAGTACACATAGTGACATTATTCTTGAAATGAGTGTAGGTTCAAATAGTTTCCAATATTCCGCCGAGCATGAACATTTAAGTTCCTGCATAATATCTCAATAAAATAAAGAGACCAAAAGGATAGAAAGAGTCAAGCTTTAGTCAATGTTATAGATAATGACTTTTTTCTTCAATGGTTAGTTTGAATAACTCAATGGGATTTACCACAGACATTTCCATTGACCTTAGATACTTCAATTCCAATATTATTCTTTCATCATCGAATGGTATTCATTTAAAAATATTTATATATTGGGTTTTAACTATGTACTGTAATGATGACTTAGATCTATTGGCGTCGGATGGATGATTAATGAGATGATAAGATGAAGGTTTTATGGCTAATGGGAAGGATAGTGGGAAGGAAGCGGTCGTGACCTATATTGTGGGAACAATCCCGGCATTATCCTAGACTACAGAGAGAAACCACGAAAAACCCCTGTAAAGATGGATGGTAGCGAACCGGGTCCGACATGCCCACTACCTCCCGGGTCACATGGAGCAAGTGCGTTAACCACTCAGCTACCTTTGCCGGTGGTATTAAATTCAAATCTGAACTGAAGAGGACTGTAAAATTCAACATGTGAATGTGAACGTGTGTGAATGTGATGCGTGATATACGTTTTTCAAATATTGATTCACAATATTTATGAATATAATCTGGATAAATAAGTGCAAATTCAGATGCATAACGCGTATCTGATTATCAAAATGATACTTGAACATAGTCGTTGAAGTGCATGGAGAAATAGTTCCTTCTTCTAGTATGTACAGATCATGACTTTTTGCTGTCACATTTACTACATCCATATCAATCACATCATCTTGGTTCTCATGTCCCTGTAGATGTTTTTTTCAGATCTAAATATGATTAAGAATACGTTGTTCTTTTAAGGGACTGAATTTGATATAGTATGAAATTATATTTTTCTTCATTACAAATTGATATTTGAAATAGTTTGTTTCAATAATGTTCTTCACTCAAAATATTTCAGAAGTGGGAGTGTGAAATGAACACTTGAATGATAATTCCAGGTGTTAAGATATATGAAGTGAACATAAAATGTGGATATTTTCATAGTTGGTTTTCAGAGCATCTGAATAGAACTATATGAAGGAAATATAACTGATGTGTGTGAGGTCACGAGAAAGAGAGATGAACAAAGAAAAGAAAATAGAAGAAAGAATAGAGAAGATTAACCTGGATTGATCATTTTAATTTGGTTCTGGACAAAAAATGAATTCCAAAAAAATACGAGATGACGATGTGGCGATAGAACTGAAGTATCAGATTGAAAGTGTTGGATAAAAAAAGGTACGTGCAGTGATATGATTGTGAGAAGATGAAAATCAAGATTGATACTGTAATGAAAACAGAGCAAGGAGCTAGAAGGTATTTGTGATTGTTTTCTAAGAATCAATTATATTATTCACCGTGATTAATTATCTCTATTCATTCTGATCGAATGTATGGACATGAAGAAATCAGACGGAAGGCACCTTCTCTTGGGAGAGGCAGGGCACTGGGGAAGAGAGTGGCCAACTTGGTGACTGTTTCCTATTGACTACTGAAATATCTCTTGCATGGACGCCATTTTAGGTCCAGAATTCAGATCAACTGTTTGAGAACAGCTCAACTTGAAAGTTCTGGCATCTTTTTGACCAACCGATAAGTTTACGACACGTTTGAACTAAAATTTGGACAAAAAATGGCGTCCTGTGTAGAAGTTGGCCACTCTCTTTGCCAGTATCTTACAGTCTCTCTACCTCTCGTAAGATTTATGTTTACTTCCATAGACGCCTGACCTAGCTAACTGGTATGCCATCCATGAATATGAGCGAGAAGTGTTTGGATAGATAGACAGCCATTTCCAAAAAAGTAAATTAAACTGCAGTCATTTTTAATAAAATCTCTTGTCATTATGAAAGATTATTGAGAGATTATTTTCCATCATCTTGATGAAATAAGCATAGGCCTATATATTGCATAATCGTTGAATATAACTGAGAAAAATATACAAACCAAATCAAATCAATGGCTGAATTATTATTTTCAATCGAATGTTATCCACATTCATATGAACCAATAATGTATATAACTAATGTTAGAACAGAAATTAATTCCAGTGATCTGGGCATTTATGACCAATGATATGTAGTTTGAACATTCATCAATAGAGTCATCTCCTCACAACATCGATTTTGTATAATATATGTGTCGAGCGAACGTAAAGGTTCATTATCTAAAATCTACTGTACATCGCGTATAGCTACACGTGCTAGGTATGCCATTATATAGGCAAAACCCCGTACATTAGTGGTCGCATACAATTTACCAATACGCACATACGCTTTTGTGCGCCTTGATTTTGATGTATACCGCCATAGTGGATTTAACAGGAAGGAAACAATATGGTATACACATTATTCACTGTAACATGACAAATCATCATGTCGGATTGATCATTATCATGTAATTAGTCACTAATTGGAGTATTATCCTCACTTGTGATAGTCATTAGTATTGTCATTACCTGTTTCTTGGGTTATTGGCACCTCGCGAAATCATTTTGATTGATTTCCTTGATATGCAGTGATGATGACGAGAGTATTTTGAAATCATTCAAATCATCCAAGGAATAGGATGACTATTTTTCACAATACTCATTTCAGACACATTTTCAATTGATATATCATCAATTTCTGTGTATAATCAAGAGTGTGAGTGATTTTGAGGACTTATAACAATGAAACTGAATCACACTATGATTTCTTTTTCGTTTATTCACTCTTTCAAAGTCATTTCTTACATTTCATAGCTCAATTAAAAAATGTTCCAGTCTGATTATGTTTCCTGTGCTTTTATTTCATGTTTTCAAAATTTGTTTGTGAGTTTGTACGAACAAGTTGAAACAAATAAACATCTTTTATTATCTTTGATCATAAAACAAACACTCAAAAATTATATTTTTTTCAGTTATTTCCTTAAGAAATCGTAAAACATTTAGATTGCATTCTTGTTATGCGCAGAGCGAAATTGACACTTTTTTTTACTGTGTTGCGTATTGCGTTTACGAGCTTGCAGGGGACACAATTTTATTACTTTATTCACTGCTTTCTTTCTTATTTTGGAAAAGAAAACGAATTCACGAGAATGTGTTTGGCTTCCAATAAAATGGTGACATTAAAATGACCGATATCATTTATTCAGTGTGATTCACACTTAACGCACCTGATACCTCTTGTACAATAGGCTATATATTCACTTCAATTATGCGTAAATATACATGGAGACAAACAAATTCTGTTTTTATTTCGAAAAGGTATTTATATTCATGACTTTCATTCTAGAATATAGTATATTTCCGAATAATTTGGCGTATGATGGAGATGTTGAATTTGAAACGGCTCATCTGAACCCATTCCATCACAAGCAATACAATATACATTCTTGAACTTATCTTCTCAAAATATGAAACCTTTTCTTCATATTCGAAAGATATTCGAAAAATACGATCAAAATTCTGCTTATATGATGATAAAACTTGAGAAGAGCGAATATTGAAAAATACTTCATACGAGGTACACGATAGAAGAGAAATAGTACTTTATTATATGTAGTCAATTCATAATCAATAGTACTCAATACTGATGCAACACATTTCATATACGGTGGTGAAAGATATACCTCATGCTATTTCTCTATGAACCTAAATGTATAAATTAATGAAGATCAAATAATTCATATCTATCAAAAAATGTGAACCGATTTGAATATTATGAAATAGTTTTATCTTAGCTTGCAGTAATAAAATTTAGAAAAATATTATTTAATAAATGCAACATTTTGATATGGTTTAACCGCAATAACTTCATTCATATCGTTTCTTTACTAGTCTTCATTTTGCTGTATTACAGCTCATGTAGTTTCATCCATGGCCTTGATTGAGGAACAATGATTTTGTATCAAGTTTCGATGTTATTGAAAAAAAAACAGTTAGCCTTTATTCGGCAGTTTATAGAAAGAAATGACATGAGTAACAATGGTGATGATAATTTAAACTGCCAGTTTGAGCTACTCCCGCATTGGGACAATGTGAACTATCAAAGTGGGCTTACTGGCAGTTTGAAGTTGTTATCACCATGGTCACCCATGTTATTTCTCTTCACTAATTCCCAGATAACGGTTAACTGAACTTGGTAATACTGGGTCTAACTCATGCATTCCAAATTATCAAATTATCAAATATGAACTCTAATTTGTCGAACATTATTTTATTTACAACATGTTTTGTCTCAGTAACGATGCACATACGTTATTTGATTGAACGATAAAATGGACTTCAATATGTACAATAACACCGAGTGACTGACCATTATATATATATATATATATATATATATATATATATATATATATATATATATATATATATATATATCATGTCCACACGTTCAATGTCCAGTTTTCAGCACAGATGCAGTTGTATAATTATCGTTTAACATGCGGTAATTGGTTGCCGGTAATGAGGAGTACTTCGTTAAACGAATCAATTACAGCCAGTTAAACAATATTATCGAATGTGCGGTAGGCACACTTTAACTGCATATTATAGTGTACAGCTTGTAATTTGAGGATATAAATCGTATTACAGTTGGTGCCCTAGTTCTGCTAAATTGTTCTTGTTTTATTCGGTTTTGGTAATTTAACATTATTTGCGTTGGATATGTAATTTCGGATTGTTACCTTGGCTGTTCATGAACCAAATGGTTACACTGTACTGTTACGTTATGGACTGGACCACATGTAGTACAGAGTGCACATACTGGAAGTCAAGTAGTGAAAAAATGTACAGATTTGAGTTGTTACACTGTATGAAATTGAATATTTAGACAGTGTAATGAAAACAAATTGAATAATGATTTCAATTAATGATCAAGATTTGTACTCTAACAATAAATTTGATTCATATTCATAGTTTAAATGATGAAAATGAACAGATTGAAACTTCTATATCGAAGGAATTTCTTCATTACTTTATTAACTGGAAAAACTGATAAATGGAAAAAGATAACTGGAACTGGATAACTGAATAGCTGTAAAACCGTGAAACTGAAAAAAAATAACTGAAAAAAGGCAGAATGCCTTCGACATTTCATCAAACTTTCAAATCAAGCCAAATTGTTTCTGAAAACAACATGATTCAAACAAATTATTTACTTATAATTAGTTGAGATATCATTGTTGACTATTTATTAATGATTTCATACGATTATCAATCCAAATTGCATTCAAAAATCATCAATAATAACTCAAATTCTGATCACGAAAATACTTCACTTTGAAGTTGTGAGTCGGTACACCTTCGTCATATTATGATGAAGTATGTTGGTATCACTACATCGTGGTCATGAGCTCGTACGACATACGTGACATACGTCATACGTGGTCATGAGCTCGTACGATAATCATTGTCATTCAATTTGAATACAATGGTTATCATACTTTTCTCTTGACTTGAGAGAAAAGTAATCACACTAAAAAATATTGTGGGAATACTCGAAGAATCCCAGGATTTTCATAACCTTCTCTCATCATTAGATGAGCGTAGCGAAGATTTCATTTCACATGCCGAAAAAAAATTGACTTGGTTTTTATGTTTTTTTGTTGCTGTAATTTTGTACGCGACATTCAGGTCAGGAAAAAATACCTATCGACTCGAAACTTTCTCTACATATTACTGTCATGCCAGAATAGGCTGGGATTGTTATTCAGAGAAATCGTTCGGAAAACTTTTCCGGAAAATAATCGGAAAGTTTGAAAAATCCAAGAAAAAGTAAAAGTAAAAGTAAGAATAACCCGGAGCAAAAATACTCAAAAAACAAGAACTTGTTCAAAAGCTCTCAAATTTCCATTACATATGAACAATACTATTATGGACCATATCAGAGATTTTTGCAACAATCGAATGAGAAATAACAAAGAAAACGCAATAAAAGTGTACATTTGATATGATTTGATATTGATATGATTGAATATTCGGATCAATTGGATTTGCAAAGTGTATATGCGACAGGTTGCAGCACTGTAAATATCAACAAGTTTCAGGTGAGGTTTTTGAACGTTTGGAGTAATCCAAGGTCCGTAGATGTATATTGAGCTGACAAGTTATTTTTCATTCAGAATTTTCATACTTCTCAGCTCATCTCACAACGCGAATCCCGCGTTTTCCTAGTATTATACACGATGTAGTGATGCCAACATACTTTATCATGATAATATAAAGATGGTGTACTCACTCCTATACTAATAACATGGACGGTATTAGTGCTTTCTCGAGGACAAATCAGATCCAAAGGCCCCATTGCCTATCGTGATTTAGCGGATTCCCTTGTGAACTAGATGTCTACGGTACCAGTGGCATTCTATAGCATTGTGGAACAGTGTGGTTCAATATGAAAGCGATAGTTGCGCTACGGGCAAATGGGACCCTGGATTCAGATCCTGACCACGGAAATACTTCACTTTGAAGACGCGAGTCGAAACAACACCTTATTTATATCATGGTTGTATTACTACATCGTGATTATGAGCTCGTTCGATAATCATTGTCATTAAATTTCCATACAATATTATCATACTTTGCCCATGAATAAATGAGAACTTTTATCACCAAAGTAGTTTGTAGTTCTGAGAAACGTATAACCGAAAACCTACGAAACATTGTAAAAAAATCATGTCGAATCTTGAATTCTTTATCAGCCTTTTGTAAATCAGAACAACATAATATGTTGTTCATTATATTATTATTATTATTATTAATTTTTATTCATTATATTATAATGAATAATAATTTTATATTCACAATAATTCATTAAACTCAACATTTTTTAGGCTCTTCTGAACGTTCTATATATCTCTCTAGATACCCACATTTTTGTACCGATTGCTAACCAACAGAAAGCAATGATGCGCATTGAGAATAACTGAGCACACAATTCAAAAAAGCTAGCTCTTCTTTTAATGTAAAACACAATTTCATTTCTCGCCTTTATGAGCACTACCACCCATCTAGCTATAGTCTCTCTTACACCACGTGATGGCATACACTCTGTCCCACAGCCCTGGGCTCTTCACATCCTTTACATCATTCTTATATAAAAGTAATTGGATTCCTCTTCGGCGATACAATTTCTTTTATCTAAAACGCATTCGCGTTCTTGTGACATTAGAAATGTTTCTCATTTTCGAAATGTCGTTTTTTCCCTTCATTTTTAATTCTCTTATATATGAGGCTACACTTCGTTGAGCACAAAACGTGTTACAATGAAAGACAGTAGAAGGGATGGGTGAGGGAAAGTGGAAGGGGTCAGGAGATACATTTTTGCGTGTTATATAAGTCTTATTCCTTTTTGTACACGTGTAAGTTAGATGCGTGTAAGATGTAACTATTGAGATTTAAAGTATCATCAGTAGAATATTCAAGAAATTGTTGCAATCTGGTGAAAATTAGGATTTGGAAAGCATTTCGAACGATTGAAAAATTAATTTGAACGATTAATTGTTCAACAGTCAAAAACAATATTGAGTTCTCGAAGAAGTGTGAAGCGGGTGATTATCGTTATTCCCATGATCGGTGAATCAATGCTTTCAAAGCTATCAATTTGAACTATCCACTATGTTAATTGGAAGTGTTCATAAAATCTCATTGATCCATCTGTTGAAATATAGGTATGAAGTCACCTTCGAGAAGTCGATACAAAAAAAAATTCAAATACCGATATGTGAATAATGATAATTAATGATGAAAAATTTGAAGTTTGAAATCTAAATTGTCCGAAACAATTGTTTTTCCAATGAAAACTATAAAACTCTTGTGAATTGATGACGAGATATTCTTAAGAGCTCCACCAACAGATGGGTCATTTGGAGGTACAAAATAAGCAGTGCAAGTAATGATAAAATGATGAAAATCATGACACGTGGAAGGACTTTCTGAACCCCAATTCCTTATGCAGAACTAGAACCCACGTCCAACGGTGACTTTACTTTTATAGCTAAGATTTCTACAGTCTGAATTCCGAGGTCTCAGTTTCTAAAGGTAAACCCAGATTGACTGGGCTACAATAGGGAAGCTCATGTTGTTCATGCAGTGTGATTAATTTCATTCATCAAATATATATCATTAAATAATTGTTATTGTCAACTTCCGACAGTGAATTATTAGCTATGTTGCCCGCACACAAGAATTCGTACTTATGCGGGATTCCTATTATTTCACATTCTTTTTATTCTCTTAAATGGCAGTTTTTATTCACATCACCTCATACTAATATTTTGGTTATTCATTCACTATATTTATTCAGTCATATTTACTTTAAATACTTATCAATATTAATTTTGTCTGTGAACCGTTTATGTATTCAAAATGAGAATAATACAATGTTGGAAAAATTACACCAAATTGCTTACACCAAATTATTCAACAGTGTGATTATTTTGTGTTCGCTTCTTAGATGAAACGGAGCAACTTTCTTTTAACGTTGACACTATATAGTACTATACACGAGAATATAGATTTGAATTGGTACCATTCGTGGAAATTCAGAATTACCATCACTCTGGAACAATAAGTACGTACGATATTGTGGACTCAACTCAGTAAGAACAACTGTAAGACCCGAACGACAGTGAGAAAATAGAGGAAATGATTGTAGAAAAAAATTATAGGAAAGAGAAAAAAGTATTTTTGTATAATAATTATACCTCCATACTCAATATTTATCTCACTCTTGACACGTTCACTGATTTCAACACCTTCGTTTCCTCCATCAAGGTTATTGTTAGTTGTCAATACTCATTACATATACAATGTACCGCATACAAATACAAGTTATCAAATTCAGAATGCATTGTTCAAACCCGAATATACTTATATTTGTATTTTTCAGTTTCTAAAATAAGACTGCAAGTACATACATAATCAACGTTCATGTATGTGTTTTGGATAAGGGCAAGCCAGAAACTGGGACCATTATTATTTTATCACATGAGAATGTATTGTATTCCAATACATTTCGGATCTGTTACACCAGTATATAAATGTATATACACAATGTGTGTATTTGTCTATCGCGTCATTAAACGCACCGTTAAACATTGTAATATGCCTGCGGTGACTGCCTACAACGTCGTCATTCACGTAATTGGGGGTGAAAGTAGCCTACACACATTTTGATCTCATTCTCTATCAGCATCGAACCGTGCAGTGGTATACATATATTGACACATTATATATTCAAAGTTGAAAATCTGCGTTGCATAGGACACACATGTGAAAGATATGTATAATTCTAAATCAGTTTTCTTTTTCTCTCACACATATTGACTCTCATACCCTACTTCATACTTCTCTATCACTCACATAGTAATTTTCTATACATGACTTAGTAATCCTTTGCATGACTTATATATTCAATATGCATTCTGAATTAGTTTCAAATTAGTTGATCATATTTTTTGAGGGAGAAAGTTTGATTGTGTTTGGAATTTAGTTTTGAAATGTTCTCCTTGATTCTCTGTATATTCATATATCGATTCAAATTTGAATTTGAAGTAATAACAGAAAAACTATTTTTCCTATACCAATACTTTGAAGTTTGAAAACATGTGAATTAGTTATTCGATAATATTGGCTATAACGTAAGTGATATAGCGAAGCGAAGGACTGCACTCTTCCATATATATGTTGTGTGTACATGAAGTTTTCAAAGTTTCTCTCTGGATAATATCTTGAAAATTTGCCTATTCGATTATTTGGAGACGAGAGTTTTTTCAAATTGATCAAGTTTCTGAAACACTCAAGACACAAAATCAGTTATATATAACATATTCATATTTCAATGCTCCATGGTGGGTACAAACTTATGTTTTCGAAATTGTGGCGCATAAGTAATAATTTACTTCCATTTAAACATGAAAAAAATCGTAGATTTTCATCACTCCTCAATATACATCGTATACGTTCCATGTGACCGAGAATAAAATAATGATATCATTAAAAATTACTATTGATGAGCGATTTGAAACTCATTTTTGCTCCATCAACCAATTCAACTACATTAGAATGATGTGACCGTAGCGTAAGATTACATGAGACGAATATCATTCATGAACCATATCAAATGAACTATATCCATTTAATACCAGGCTCCAAAAACTTGAATTATTCCGATTACCTCTTTTCAATAACAAAAATGGTAAAAGAAGATTGGAATATGCAATACCTTCAATATTCAATGACATACCTGTGGAGTTAAGAAAAATGAATAGATATGCTCAAATTAAAAAAGAAATTAAAGCTTTCATCATAAATTCAGTTAATTTCACTTAATTTAGTGTCTACGTTAATTACTTATGGTACCGTATATTTTTTGTCATTAATTTTAATTTTTTGTTAGGGTCAATCACAGCATATGTTGATACAATATGGAAATTCTAGAATTATTTTCCAATTGGTTGCCTTATTTTCGTTTTCATGCTCATTATTATTTAACCTATCGAAGTGAATTATGTTTTAATATGAGTTTATTAAATATTAGCATAGTAAATCACAGTGTATTTTAGTGTTTTGCTTTTTATCGTTTAAACCACAGATAAGCCATTTATGGCTTAGTGGACGAGAGTTCAAACTGTATTACTTTATTGTATGATTTAATTTGTGACAATAAAAAAAAAAAAAAAAAAAAACGATCCTATCTTTCATCCATAGCTTTGATTGGGGAACAATGATTTTGTATCAAGTTTCGATGTTATTAAAAAAAAAAATGAATTATATCTGAAGTACAGTATGCGAGAACCATATTTTTCAATGCCGAATTCTCTCTCTCTCTCTATATATATATATAATGATACTAAACCTTGCAACGTCTGTTCAGCAATATATTTCATAAAACGAAAATATATATATATATATATATATATATATTCAGTACAGTCAGAAGTTATATATTTCGTGCGTTGACTAGAAAGGGTTGATATTAAGGTATTTTATTCAACCGTTCGAGAAAAAGAAACGGGAATAAAAAGCAATTATTCTCTCCTTATATCATATTTTGTAAATATGTATAACGTATTTTCATTATATGAATGGAAGATTCAGCACATATTCAAATGATATTCTCTTTCTTCGAACGAAGTTATTTATTACTTATGTTCCATTCCTAGTGTAGTTTGATATCTTGATTCAAACATTGGTGTGATTTTTGAGTTTTTTTTAGTAGGTAATACTAAAAAGTAGGTAATTGAGTAGGTAATACCATTCATGTCGTGATTATTACGTGTCTTCTGATGAAAATATGGTCTGTAGTATTCAGTAAATCATTGCTTGTGAGCTGAAGAAAGTCATTGTATTCACTTTATTTGATTCAAGTCAGCTTGATAATACAAAATATAACTTGAAACATATTTCAATTGGAACAGGCTTCAACGAGATGATGCGCAGATACAGAAATCTTTATTTTCTTCATTTACAGAAAAAACATTGAAATATTTTAATGTTAAAATACTATGAATAGAAAAAGCAATCGAAGTATGAAACAATGTATTTTTCTCAGTTCACCCAACAAATATGTAGAGATTTATATCATGAAAAAAAAACTATTATACTTAGTGTATCCGAATGGGAATGGGCGTTAATCGTCTTCTATAATGAAAAGTTCAACAAAATCAGTTATATTTAAATAACATAAAAGTCATGTTATTGTCTTGCCGACATGTGGATACTATTGTCCAACCCTTTGCCGCCGTTATAAATGAGGGGTGTATACAGAGCTAACGACGGTTTTATTGTAGTCCTAAACAAAGTGGGGGAGGGGGGGAGATGTACAGAGTGGGGAGATCTAGGTTCGAGACTAATGATCTATAGTACCTGGACATTTCAATGAGTCGTTAACACAAGTGTGGAAATCAAAACATTTGTGTGGGATTCGAGTAGATTTAGGAGTCCGTTTCTATTACAGCCGGTTTTATAGAGAATACGTGTAACATTTTTTTTTTTGTGTGATCAAAATGTTATCTTCTTCGGATTTTTTGTTGTGTAGGATTCTTTCATGTAAGAAATGACTAACAAACGTAGCCATAAGGATACAAGGAACTTTATTCAACACAGATTGCGATTGGTTGTTATCAGTTCAAGTTCATTGTGGTCTGTCTTTTAATTGAACAATAAGTGAATCACTTGGATTCAGCCTGAATGCATATTATGAAAGACGGCATATAATGTTGCTTGATTTCATCAAGAAGTCTGTCACCTGTGATGCCAATCAAAATTTCAATTCCAGTCAATCACGATCAGGTAATTCATTATTTTTCACGATGTTCCCAACATGAGAAAACAAATATGAGAACTGTACTTTTTTAATGAAAAAATTAGATTATTTTCAAAGAGCTTTATAATATTCCAGTTCCACACTATGGTGTGGTGTGTCATATTACGTAACTACGGTAGCTCTGCTAGAAAATATAACATTACCTTTGATAAATATTAGCTCATTCGAGACCTCAATAAGAGTTGGACTTCGAACAAATATTGGACCGTTGAATGTTGAAGTATTCTGTTTATGCATGCAATTAATTAGTGGTCTGTTCGACAACATAGCCACACTCGCACAAACACACACAAGCATATGCCAATACTGTGGTTCATTTACTCATCTGCAGATTGTGGTGATGTTTTAGCATCATTGCAACCAGACACAACATCAAAGAGATTTATATCAAGTTTATTTTTATAGACTTTCGGTAAGCGAGCGCAGCATTATTGTGTAACGTTTTAAGTGAAATGGTTATTTACGTATGTCTTGTATTTTTTCAATCAGAGTACACAATTTAATTTATAACATATTTTACTTGCAACGTTGCATGATGTATTCAACTGTTCTCGAATTATTCTATTCACACAAAAATATATGGTCATTTTTTTAAATATAATTTTCGTTATTATGTAATGTTTATTCATTCCGTTAAAATTCAGAGAATATGTAAATTGAAGATTGTTAGCTTTTCTTGGCTTTGATTCAAACTTTTTCTCATTTTAAACTCTATAGTACTCAATAATTTTTTAATGTAATCCAAATCTCATACTCATGTCCACAGTCCTGGTTGATTCAATAAGCCAGAAGTGGTCAAGTACATAATCAAGTAACCGAGTCCTTTCCTTATCTAATAAATGCTCCTTTGCTGCACAAGTTGCATTATCTCATGATGAGACTGAAATATTGTTTCTGTGTAATAATTTTTGTGATATGGAAATTATTGTTGAGAAATATAAATATAATCAGATCGATACTTATTTGAATTATACGAATTCCATGCAAATGATCAATTTTACTCTTTCACCTTGAATTGAGCAATCGTACCAACTGCTCAATTTCGTCTACAACAACATATATTAAATTATTACGTAAGTTCTAGTACTTTTCGGGATGAACATGAACTTTTATTATCATGTTTTGTACACCTTAAACTAAATCATGATGAAACAAAACTACGCAAAAATAAAATATTTTATTCTATTTCATTATGTCGTCATATTACTTCGTTAACCGACTATAAACATTTTAATTAAAATTTGCTCTACGTAGGAACACCAAAGGACATATCTACAGGCGAAGAGTTGTGGATTTGTAGAGAAATACATGCTTTGAATCCTGGCAGTGGTATTTACCTACCAGCTATATACCCACGCATCTATCTATATGTGATGGTTTTTGCCTGGGGTAGGCTGTTAGAGAAAGGGTTGGAAGGGAGGGCAAAGGGAGATTGATTTTTGTAATTCTAGAATTTGTGTTTGACACGTTGCTAGTGTCACGGACAGCGTTCTTCCATGTATAGCATACATCCCATATGTGGCGTAATAATGAAGAAACATCCAGTGAGAAGAGTGAGAGAGTAAGCGATAGAGAGAGATATAGAGAGAGAAAGAGAGAGAGAGAATGAATGAATGAGAGAAAGTTCAAAACCCTGAAAGTATAACATACAGAACAAACATAGGTAACTTATGCTGGTGAACAAACAGGCGAGATTTTGCTAATAATTACTTAAAAGGTTGTTAAATAAATGGTAAATAGCGGCATCATCATCTTGAGTCATCCTCGACTTCCTTCCATACGTTTCAATATTTGTACTTGAAATTAGTTTAGTACACGTTTTGATTCATTTTAATGTGTTGATGGTTTTTGTTGAATACATCCTTTAAAAGTCGGCATAAGATGGCGTTATTATATTAGCCACCATGAGATTATTTGCACTGAAGACAGTTTAGCGAAGCCAATTAGCATCGTCACGTGTTATATGTAATATGCACTTAAAGGCGAGTGAGTATCCGTGCCATAACGCGTGGGTTTGAGTTAACTTGGATGATTCTTGCACTTTGTCTGCATTTGCATTTACAATACAACTTTTTCAAATTTTATTTTCAATACGATTATATTCAAGCTTTTCTATAACATCTATCATTTGAATAAAAAATAGTCATAATTCAAATGTGTCTGAAATGAGTATAGATGATTCTTTTCATAGATTTTCTTTTCTAAATCCGTAATACATATGAAAATACAAAAATGAGAAGTTTCATTTGAAATGTTAATTGGTATTTCTAATTATATTATCCTGTCGAAATGTGTAATTGTGATGGATTAGGAGTGATTGATTATTCATGAAAAGACATTGATACATCATGTGAAGAGAACAAAATGGTCAATATGATGATATATATATATACATTTTATATACATGATTATATCAAAATAGTTGATATAATAGTTGATGTATGTGTTATTAGACCGTGCTAAAGAAGTATCGCGTGCTACATTGAGAAAATATACAATTCTTGTTCGAAGAAAGGAAATGCAAGAAAACTCGTAGAAATGGATGAATATAGATAAATATTCATAAGTACGTATAACGTGGATTGTAAAGACAGTAGAAAAAAGGAGTGAGTGAGTAAGACAGCTAGCAACAATATGGCCTTTGATTATTTATCACAGAAAAGAATAAAATTACGTTGTTAAAAGAGACAAACGGAAATAATCTGCATACCTGATTTACATATTCGTATTTGAAGACAAGCTTGTTGTCGGCTTTGGTCACAGTATGCTTGTCATCATCAGTTACCGGATGATGATAAGACAAAGAGTTGAAAACATTTCAAGCTCTTTTTTCTATTGAGAAAATATATTTTGATAATCAACAAGAGTGGGGTTTCAGCAAATCGTCAAGAAATAAATTGTAGAATATAAAAATGAATAATTTTCGAAATGTTATCTCGACAAATATGTTTAAATGTGAATTCATCTTTATTTTAATTCATAATCAACATTTAAATAGATACTTTTTCAAAATATATAATTCAAGAAGGAGAGGAAGAAGAAGATCCAAATAATGAGAAGAAGATTCAATTTTATTCCTTCACACTGTGAATGTTTGAATCGTTTTCTAACCCTGAAACTATCAGCTGACGATATATTGTGTGTTGCGTGAGACATCTTATGATCAATTACCGGCACAGTAGCTGAGTGGTTAGCTCACTTGCTTCATGTGATCCGGGAGGTAAAGGAACATATCGGACCCGGTTCGATCCCCGCCACCGTCCATCTTTGCAGGGGTTTTTCGTAGTTTCCCTCTGTAGTCTAGGTTAATGCCGGGATGGTTCCCACAATATAGGCCACGACCGCTTCCTTCCCACTATCCTTCCCACTACCCAAGAAACCTTCATCTCATCATCCCATTATCTCATTAATCATTCATCCGACGCCAATAGATCTTATTAATCATTACAGTGCGTCGTTAAAACCCAATGTAAAAAAAAGATCAATTATTCTTAGATGTGGTAGGATCGCCCTTGTAGTACCCCATTCAAACTATTCTTCCATTTATAGCCTCAATTGTGGAACAATGATTTTGTATCAAGTTTCTATGTCATTAGGAACAAAATCTACGTTATGTTATATTCTCCATAATGGACCATTGCAAAAAATGATTTAAATCTGAGATCGATTGGATTTTATAATCATTTCTGATTACATAAATGAAGCGTTGTGAATGAAATGTTCAGTTCAGAAGATTGTGAATTATGAATGAACTCTCTACATTTGTGTTTTAAATTTAGAAAAACAAGTCAATATTTCAAAGAGGCAGATAATGGTGAGTGGTTTTGGTGGCGCCAAGAACGTTTTTATAATAATAAGTTACTCAGAAGACAAGAAAAGAAAAACTAATAAAGGTCGAATAGTAGAAGCTATCGGTAGAAGCTATGAAAAATATTGTGATATTGATGTATGAAAACACGATATTTATTTCCATCATTTCATTTTCTAAACCCCGAGAAGTGCTTTGCAGTTCACAAAAGAATAAGATATACATCCTATTTTCTCCATCGCGAGAATGTACTGTACCTAGTGAATTTATTCACCATAAAACGTTGTAACATTTTAAACTGATCCATCTCTTGTTTTCTAACAAATAAATACCTTTACATATAACTCAGTTATTCAAATTGTTTTTCCTATATTTCTGACAGAAATGTGTTACTTAATGGTGAGTTCACACGAACAATGTATACATACTCGGAAACATAATGGACGATAAATGCACTTTGAAAATGTACACTACGACGAGATGCACATATGTTATCTCTTGAATGTAGTTCAAGGGATAATATATATGTATGCGAAAGTGGAAAGCTTTTATAAATGATTGTGAGAAAATTAAATGGGTATGTCAAAATTATGTGGGTTGCGATTGGAATTTCCCACATATGATTTGAGATGAGTGGGTGGAAGAGAATGTCATTTACCGGTACAAGTCTTGAGGTTTCTATAGGTCTCTGAACTACACCATTATTTCAAAATTATTATTGAAAATTCAATTATTGGTGTCGATTTTATTAAGTTTGTTTTTCTAATGCTTCGTACTAACAAATGGGTCGAGATAATTCATGTTCTTGGTTCACTATAGTTGATTATTGTTTGCTTAACGACCCCACCAACAGCTAGGTTATGCGGGGGTACGAATGAGCTGGTGATTATGAATGTATGAAGTGATGATTAGTGAGAGGACATTAACAAAAACCCATGACGTATGTGATTCGAACCCACGCCCAACGGTGACTTCAGTTTCTGAAGCGGTTCCACAGCTGACCGAGCTACCGAGGGCGGCTTCACTATAGTTAAGGTAGTTCAAATGGTTTGATGATATTGACGAAATCTACTTTTTTTTTAAAAAATCATCAATTGATGGATGAAGAAAGTTCAATAGAATGAACACAGCAAAGCCTTCATTCATGTTACAATAATGATAATTACATCAAGGGGTGAATAAAATCAATTCACCTCAAAATTTACAAACATGAATAAAAATTAATGATCATGCGAAAAACACTACTACTTCAACTTCGAAATCAAGAATATATATATTTCCAATTCCATCGCTCAAAATGAGGATACAAATGAAATTCAACACAAGAAAATTCAATCGTTTGAAATAAATAGTTGGTTTGAATAGTTTGAATAAATGAAGCTTCTCACTCTGTGAACATTGAAATCAAAGTATTCAGGAGCTGAGATAGTGAGAGATCACTTTGTCAGCTTTTCCATAAGAGATTAGCTAAGTATGATAGCTCAGCTTTTCATATTCATATATGAAATGAAGATCACAGAAAAATAATTTTCTCACAAATTGAATATTCGAATCAAAATATCATATTTCATCTAGAAATACAATCGAAAATCTTACAGATAAACTCCTGTTTAAACCTTTTTTGAATGAATCCAAACGTATGAGATAGTGAATGTCAAATAGTGAGACTGTATTTGTATATTCTATGATGAGTTGTAAGAAATGTGTTGAACAATTTTCGATGAATATTTTTCCTCACTCAATCCACACAGAGAGTGAAAAATATATTTCGCTTTCATTTTGACTTGACATAACATATGTTTTCACCATACGTGTTTTTGCATAACACGTACTCCAAAGTCAGAATTCAGTAGGGAAAATGTAACTTCCCTCTCATCTACTAACAATCGCAGTACGTATGTGTATGTACTATTTACACTCATCGTTTTCCAAGCTTGCAATTCCGTGTGAAATACGAAGGCGTTCAGCGCAGTTCTCGAATTAGGCATGCAATATAGCTTTGACATAATATTCTCACAAATTCTCTTCATTTCTAGACGCGAGAGAAAAGACTGTAAAGTGCAAATTAATTACTCTAGATGGTTTACACAAGTACCAATTTACATGTCGAGACACTTGCAATGTGAGCCCATATTAATACGTTAAACCTAGCACACATTAACCCAACGGGACGTTAAAGTTTTTAATTAAATACGTTTGAAATTATGTGCATTGCCTCTAAGAAGTCTCGATAGCACTTCAAGTCAAGGAATAGATTATTATCACCACATATTATAAATTTAATTATATATTCGATTTTTTGTGAGTTCATACAAGCGTATGTCATCAATCTGAGGTTTATGAATTCAAATATTCTTCAGCTTATTTATTCAGATTCACTCATCCATTTATCTCTCTGATCTATTCATATTCATCTATTTATCATAGCTCTATCTTTGTTAGCATTCCTGATATATTTGAGTTTGAAGTATTATTTGAATTGACCGTTCACAGCTATCATTTGTGATATTTCCAAATAATTTCGCATACTTAAAATGTGTAGTTTGTTTTTAAAGTATATAGTGAACAAAATTATTCTCAGAAAATTTAGGATTGCATGTTAACTAGCGAGTATCGTATTTTCAGTGCTTGAAGTCAAGCCAAAGTATGGGTAGGACAGTACCTCGTTCAGACCTATATATATATATATATATATATATATATATATATATATATATATATATATATATATATATATATATATATATATATATATATATAATATATATATATAAATATATATATATATATATATATATATATATATATTCATATATTTATATATATATATATATATATATATATATATATATATATATATATATATAGATATATGGATATATATATATATATATATATATATATATATATATATATATATATATATATATATATATATATATATATATATATATATATATATATATATATATATATATATATATATATATATACATATATATGTATATATATCGATATGACATGGATCGTTCCGTTAGAATCTATCAGCACACAAGTTTTTAATAGTTTTCTTGAAAAGGTTTCAAAATTCTTATCGAAAAAATGAAGTGATGAATAATTGTCCACGAATTTCATCACCAAACCACAACAGTTCATCACTATCACTGATTAAAACCAAATTTCCATGTCATGGTATATTCAAATACCTTCTCAACATTGATTCATTTTTTCTTTCTGTTTTTTGATTTATTTCGCAAGTTGAATGCACGAGTGAGCTGATGAAACGGTTATAATAACATCTAACAGAAAAATAGTTCACATTGTGAAAATTTCAAGAGAACATAAGGAAAAAAGTTAATCAAATTACGAAATCTTCTGCCTGGTTTCCTCCCATTTTTTTCATAGAATTTAGCACTAACAATCATTGTTCACGTCAAGTTTTTCCTCTACGGCAGACGATACTATAGAACAATTTGAGGTTAGGGTAGGCTTGTTGAGTGAGTGGGTGGTAGGGGTGGGCCAGGGGTCAGAGGGAGCATCGTCTATCATTAATCTCCGCAAGTGTTGTTCCCCTTTCATATATATATAAACGTCCCTGCCAAAATGATAAATACAGCACATTTTTGACAACCCCGAGGAAATATACAAACACATATTACTTTTCACTTGTCGCTCAGATTCTATCTGCTAGTCACATGATGACAGAGAACTGATTGTCCCATGTTGTCCCGGATTGTCCAGATGATTCTAACAACGCGCTGGTTTTCACGGGCATGATGGAATATAAACCTGTAACGTACATTGCCATCGGGTGCAAACATGAACCAGTAATGGATTTGTTGCGCCAAAAAAGGCTGAGAGGCACGAAAGGCTGCAAAATGCTAACATGAATTTGCTTTTCATTAATAGAAAATAAATAAAATACAAATATAAATGGATTTTAAAAGTGAGGGAAACATCGACAGTGTATTTGATCACCTCATTTGAGAATTATAATTGATTTCAATGAATAGTTTCTCATTTTGTTCACAATTTCAAAATACATGATTCAAGCCAGTCGTCAACGAGCTGCTATAGACGAAAGATATACCACCGAAACAGTCCATTGCTCGTCAAATCCCCGTATAAACCTTCATTCTTCTTGCCTACGTCTGAAATTAGTAACTATACTCGCCACTGAAGGAACGGCTCTGGTGACTTCTGGGCAGCAGCACAAATCAGCATGCGTCTAGCGCTTTCTAGAGAACTGCACTGGTACTATAGGTGTGTGAGATAATACTTCGTTGACTATGCACCCTGTTCAGCGAAACGCCGACCAACTTGTATACGTTATGTCCTAACGCATGATCCTGTATCCACATCTTACATTGTCATGTAACTTAAATCTATGCATCACATCCCCTTGTTTCAACCATTGAATGACATGTATGGGTAATATATATTTCGTCCATGAGGCTGTGGTGTTACTATCAGTAAAACAAATTAGTTCAGCCAGTTCTTGAAAAACTGTTACATTTGATTATTGAGTTTAAAATTATAGGGCCAAATCTGATTTTTTTGAACATTTTATACATATTTTTTTTCCAATGTTCATAGCATACATGGCAGCGAGCTTCTTCCTTACTACAGGAATACGGTACAAAAAATAGTATGAGAAACTGGTACTGAGAAGAGTAGCCGAGTAGTTAATACACTGGACCGTCACTCAGGAGACCGGGGTTCGATTACCGCCGTAGTCGACCATCCTGACAGGGGTTTTTCGTGGTTTCCCTCTATCGTTCAGGTCAATACTGGGATGGTTCCTTAACAACAGGCTACGACCGACTCCTCCCAACTATCCAAAAATACCTAATCAAATGACCTCTCATCTCATCATTCCATCATCTCATACATCATTCACCGACGCCAATAGATCGTAGTCATCAGTACAGTGCGTCGTTAAACCCAATATGAACAGAAGAAACGAAGAAACTGGTAGTGGTTAGTAATAGGTCTATAACCATTATTCGCATTTGTGATTGAAATCTGAATCTATTGAATGTTCTTTCCTAGTCTTTTTATAACATCGTAGCTTGCATGTATTTAATATACATAATTGTGTTGATCATATAATTTGTTTGAAATTGGCTGTAGAAGGCATTTTTTGTAGCCTTTCCGGTCTTAAATCTATATAAAAAATACACAATCAATAAGGAAGTATATCAAAGTTCAACAATGGTTCTATTACTTTATTCAATTATAGGGAAAGTCACGATCAAGAAAATCAATTGAATGTGAAAAAAATAACAAACTCAGCTCAATCTCAACCAACGATGTAACCCAACTCTTTTCAAATTTCATTTCATTCATCCAGTTTAATTCAGAAAAAAAGTTTCAGTTTAATTCATTCTCCAGAAAAAGATTTTCACTAATGCAATGCAGTTGCATTGAATAATGTTGAATAATGAACAACAATAAAGAAATAGTGAAATACATTTCCTAATGAAATTGTAATTTTCTTAATCGCATTCAAAGAACCAGAATGATTTTTTGATACACAAGATTATAGCTTTTGTTTATTTGATTATGAAAAACAAGAATTTCAAAATTATTGGCATACTTTTTGCATCCACAAGAGAATTACGTAAACCACCCATGCACCAAATGTGTAAAATAGGGGCGACTGTCTTTCGAAACCGTCTTCTTTGGTGGATTGAAGTATACTAATTATTCTTCCACTCAAAGTACTTCACAGTAATTGTTTTTTTTTCATCATTACGATGTTCTAATAATAAATACATGACGCTTTCCTATCTCACACAGCATAACTCATAAATGTAAATCTCTATCTCCGAAACATAATTAACTGGCTTCTATGTCCGGTTGGTCTGTGTTTTGTGAGTCATGTACATTCGATCGAGTGGGTCACGGATGCCTCCTTACCAATAAAGGTGATACATGATAAGGGCAGTACCTCTGCTTGACCGGCTAGCCGTGACGTCATGTGTGTCAGATTTGAAGTCTCGGGACGTATGTTGGTCAATGGTAATAGATAGGTAGACGGGTGACCGTCGCTGCTGTCGATACTATATGTCGACCACCCAAACGTGGCATATGGTCCATGCAGGTGGATCTAGAAATATGATAGGAATGTGTTGAGTGAATATTCGGTTTGCAGAATCAATAGCAATGTACGCAAACGGAAATATCATATCCTTAAATTTATTTTGGGTGAGATTGGATATTCAGTTCAACATGTTTCGTGAAACAATTTATTTGTAATTATCAATTTTGAATTTTTTCGTGAATGATCATTCCCAAACTTATGGATAGTTCAATTGCGATTCCTATCCGAATGGCTCTAGTACAAATTTGTATATCCGTTATTTTATTTCTATTTTTCTATTATTAGTTTTGTTTGATTTGTATTAATTCCACTGAAGCATAGCGAACAAGAATGCAAGCGATAATTGGAAGTGTAATGTATTATAATTCCTTCAGATTTTATGCTTACCTAATTTGATAGTATATTGGATTCAATATCTACTAAAAATCACTTGTATAATTACTCTGTTTGGGCTTCGCTTAGTTTCATGATGGGGAGAGATAGCTGGAAACAAAAACATCATTCCGACGAATGAGAAAAAGTTGAACATTATAACATATGCGATCATTGCAACTCTTGTGAAGTTACCATATCAATGAGAATTCATGAAAATATGAAAATATAAATGGAATTAATCACGAATGTGTATGAACAGTTTATAGAAAAAACAATAATGAGAGAAAAGTGCATTTTTCTTGATTACAGTTGACTAATTAATGTAGAAACATCAGCCCCATGATGCATTCAATACTTTGTACAGATATCTTCACAATTACTCATTTCAATTGATCAAGAACGCCTTCAAGAGGCTTTGTTCAAACGATTCATGAACCACTGATGATATTGAATGAATAAATATTAGGATTTTACGGCGCGTCAACGACGGGGTTATTTTGCGCCGACTGATGATGAATACACTATTGATCATATCATGATACATATGATGATATTATCATCACCTTCACCGACATACTATATTACCGTGGTATACTATCATATCATATGATATGCTCATGGATATAATCATATTGAATTGTGTTATGTATCAAGAGTCCACGGGAGTCTATTAAGCGAAATATCAGTTTCTTGGTGACAACTTTTGAACGGTATGAGATATCAAAATTCTAATACGCGAGAAACACTGATAATTATAATAGTTTCAAGATGATACAAGTTATAACTATTCAAGTCATGTCGCATAACTGTGAATGTGATAGCTGAAAAAAAGTGTTTGTTTAGCTGTCACACATGTACACGCTTCATAGTTATGCAACGTGACTTAAATAGCCATAAATTATATCATCTTCAACTATTATAATTATCTGTGTTTCTCGCGTATTAGAATTTTGATATCTCATACCGTTCAAAAGTTATCACCAAGAAACTGATATTTCACTGAATCAACTCCCGTGGACTCTTAATAAGGTTGAAATTCGGATCGACTGTAATACACTCTAACTCGCAAGTTTAGTAAAGTGACGAGCTGAATTATTATCACATTTATAATCCATCTTCTCACAGACGTTATCAAAGTTGAATCGGAGAGAACCAAAATGCTAGAAATATAAATGTCAACTGAGTTCAAGATTCTAATATTGGTGTCCAACAACCAAGACTAGTGTGGGTCTTCAGATTCTTACGGTTTGAAAAGTGATAGCTACAAGAAAGAAAGAGATATACTCTGAAATAGATAGAGAGGAAGAGAGAAAGTGCGAGGTGGAATAACAAGAAGAGAAAGAGAGAGAGAGAGAGAGAGAGAGAGAGAGAGAGAGAGAGAGAGAGAGAGAGACAGAGAGCGCGTTTAAGGTGTGAATTTATGAATTAAGTTGGGTTGTCGTGTGTGAATATAAGATCGTGAGCACAGTGATGAGTTATTTGAAAAGATTATGCATTCAATGTTTGTCGCAGAAGTTTTTTCCTCCACGACAGAGAAATACACGAGTTTGTGGATAAGGTGTCAGAGAATGAACCACATGCATTAAGGTCGTAAGTTAACACAAAGATCATTGACCATTATGTAATTAAGATTGAATTTGAAACTATTCAGCAATATCAAATTCAATACACGTGATTTTATTTTCATCAAAAATTAAACAACAATCATTCCTTGATAAACCGAGAATGGATGTCTTTATATTCGTATGAATAATTGATCGTAAAATGTTGAATTCCGAATGACTTATTCAGTATGACTTATTCAGTATAATTAAATGGGCTGTTTGTTATGTGGGAAAATTGACATACGCTATCAGCGTATCTCTGAATGCCCACATGAAGTATAGATCAAGGTGGCCTGCCGATAAGCCACGCCTATCACTAGTGGTCATTTCTGATGAGTGACACTGTGACAGAACGATTTCATAATTGCTCATGAAAGATTTCGAAATTGAAATGTTGTGAGAAATAATCGGAGTCCTCCATTGAAGCATCAAAAATTGAAACAATAAATTGACGACTCGCATTCTCCGCCCCATTGACGTCACAAATCATAACATCCAATCGAAGGGTCTGTTAGAACTGAGGTGAGATTCAAATATCGAATCAGGTTGTCTCAAAATAACCTCAAGTGATGTAGATCCAGAAGGCTGATTGGTAAAGCCACGCCCATATCGAGTCGTCAATTAGATCAAATTTAAGTCATTAAGTCATTGAAATCATTGAAGTAACAAATTGATCAAAAGATGAAAGTGTCGGAAATGTAATCAATGACATCAAACTTATGAGGTCACTATGTGTTCATTGATAAAGAATTACACAGAAAATGGTTTATTGAATGACATTTTGTTGTATCATTCTGTTATTGAAACAATGCTGGATAGTTCGTTCTTGACCTATTAATAAACATCAATTTTGAGAACAATTTGAAGGTAGAATTTCTAGTTGAGTAAATTCTAAAAAAGATGAAGAAGGATTAGAGTTTATAAGTATGAATTAAGATTAGAAATGTATATATGATTATTTTGTTGTTCAGTGCTAGTAGTTGGGGTTGAGTGTAATGATAAATCACAATTAATCCACACATTAAATTCACAAATTAATCTGAATATAGCAAATACTAAATATTATGAAATTTCAACCGAACGCATTTTCTGAACTTTTCACATCGATAAATCAGTTCAAAGCAGATAAATTAAAACAATGCATATCTTTCACCATGCAACTATTCTAGAGAAAAACTTTCATATTTTTTTTTTTCTTTTCTTGTATGGTATCCCTTTTTTTTTTTGCAAACGCGAGATCATATAGTAATGTCAAGTTCATCATATAGACCAGACGACCATTTCTTGTAAATAGTTTAATTTTTGAATTCATTCGACTACAATTTTTTCATTTAACAAGAATCTTCCTTTTCACTGACACGTTTTAACATCATGTTTGTCTAGCTAATATCAAGGAATTGAATTGCATCACGAGAAGAAAGACATGCTCAAACAGTTTCACGAGACCTGTGTTTTCTTTTTGCTATCATAAAGTGATGCAATAAATTTATTCAAATGAATAAAAATATTTGTGCGTGTCAAATGTCTAAGTATGAATAAAGTTAACTAAAGACCACCGAGTAAGTCCTGCGACCACCATCATTGTATAAATGTGGTACTAGCCTAGTCACAAACATCCTCACAGTCATCTCAATTTACATTCTCCGGTTACGAACGTAGGTCTTTCGTATGAATTAAAAGAAAAGATTGATGGTTTCGAGCCAGCAACAAAACGATTTCAGGGATAACATAATCAATAAGAGAAAAGAATAAATGGATTTATCACTTCTGATACGATAAGCTGATAGAGACAAGAATTATGAATATGTTGGATACATTCCAGAAATCGGTTTCCTATTCGTGGTATGTTTATGACGATATGCGTTTGTTGGTGATGGTTTGAGAATGGAGTGGGAACACGTGACTTTTTAGATTCTTTTCTTACTACTATTTCATCTAGACAGTATGAACTATACTTCATTCTTCGTATATGTATTGCGCAGTAGTCATATACTCTTATGACTATAATACGTTCTCGACGAAAAAATATGTTCTATAATAACGGTTTTATTAAATCGGAATGATTCAGGTCACGCTCTTCCAAGGTCATAATTATTCAAGAGTAATATTCTGTTATTAGTGAGTAACATCGTTATTCAGACTGATGGACAACGTCTGATTATAAGATAGTAACTATTCGTCTTTAATTTCCTAAATGCATAGTACAATGGTCGTGTAACAACATTTTTTGACATTATTATCAGAAGGGCATATCTGGTACCAAAATGGCTCCAGTCTATGTGAATTTGAAGTCCAACAAGCAAACTGGAACTCATTCTATTATTGATGAGTATAAATAATGTTTCAATAATATGAAACTCTCATCCCACACTCAATTTCGAAAAAATGTGCTCGTGCGATGTATAAATATATATATATATATATATATATATATATATATATATATATATATATATATATATATATATGTTTTTTTTTATAACATCGAAACTTGATACAAAATCATTGTTTCCTAATCAAGGCTATGGATGAAAATATATAAATGTATATAAAGAAGGCTCCGCTTTCTTCACGATTTTGATAAGACCTCGTGTGACAAGAAAATATTGCATTCCTTCGACAAGAGTCGATGTACTTTGTTCTTACATATATAGTAATTATTAACAAGAGTATACATCCACCTGTGAGGAGTGTGAAAAGGCGGTTCATTTTGTCTTCAAAACTTGGGCGTAGGAAACTTACATACTTCATCAGTAAAAAAAATAACTCCCAACAATATAACATTATGAAGCAGATAAATCATCATTATTTAATTCATAATATTTCTTGTTCCTATTTTAAAGACCCATGTTTCTCTATCGTATAGTAAAATAGTTTACTCGTTGGATGAAATATCGTTTGACTACATTGTTGTGGGTGAGTTTCACGGCATGAGCAGAAGCTGCAGATTCTGCATGAGAACAACAACAACAACAACAGCAGCAACAGCAACAACAACATTTCAATGATGCGCTAACCTTTGCGGGCGGACCAGACGTTATTAAATCATTCTTGCTACAGCTTTTTGTACAATTTATCTTTCTTATATTACAAAAAGACGTGTAGAAAATATATAAAGTTATAAATTTAATGTAATGTATAGGCATATAATGTGGTCCACAATATCCTATATGCAAGAACACACGTATGTCTCTGGGTGTAAGCTTACGGCTTATTCTCGAAGTTGTGAAATCGTGTTTATGTTAGTGTATTTACTTCAGCTATATATAAGAAGACCCATTTTGATTAGCTTGTGAACAAAGTTTCTTATTTACCACAAAAGGTATATTCTAAAGGAACCATTGAGTTTAAATTCAGATTCATATTCACACCATTTATGTCTTCTGAATTTTCGTTGAATTTCAGCATGATTCATCACTTATTCATAGTTACAACTTACAATATATCACATTTACAGATTCAACATTGAGCCGAGCTGGAGGTTGTAAAGGTACGACTAGAATAACCTTGATCTTGGATTGTGGTACATGAACTGTAGACTATAACCGAAAGTTGTTATCATAATAATTCAGAAGTTTTCGTCATCTCAATTTGTTGATACACTCATCTTAAAACTAGAGAGAAAAATTTAGTTTGTGATAATTTATTCTCTGTGGTAGGTATATGAAAAATAATGGAAATTGAATTATATACAGACATCGTCATATAAAATTCAACCAAAAATGGTGGGAATATGTAATATGAGACACAAGAAACATCATAGTTGTATGTTTCTGTAGCCATTTCAGTTCATTCACTTCGAACAATAATAATTCTCCATGATTATTATCAGAGGAATATATTCAGCAAGATGTCTCCTGGATGAAATCAGAACCAGAAAATAAATATTCGTTGACAAAAAAAAATGGAATTTCCATGGCGCTTGCTGTTGAGTGGAGATAATCAAGGTTTGAAAATTAAAGTTAATCATTCTTTTACATTTCCTTTCGCTTTTATTAGCCAAGCTGGAAATTCAAATTGATTTTTCCTCATAAATCTAATCTCGTATAAATCAGGTACTTCATTCGGATTATCGCATGGAAATGCCGGTATAACTTTAATCCCCGTTTTACGTTTTTTACTTTTATTATTGATTTAAATACTGGTTAAAACTTGGTGGATTATTTGTACGGTCGGTTCTGTATTGGCCGTGATTAACGTAGTAAATTTGATGGCAGTAATTCAAGCTCAGTATATATGAATATAAGCCGATTATTTTATGAGCATACACAGTCATCTCGATATTATCACCGTCAAAGAAGACTTGTAGCGTACCCGTAGTAGAGAGAAACAACTATAACGATCTCTATACAAGAACGAGTTGAATTTGATTTTCAACATTTGTGAAATGAAAACTTCTAAGGATGCAAATTTAATATTAAAAGTACTCGAGTCATCTCAATATGTCGGTGGAATAAGTGAAGACACGGCGAAGTAGATGCATGTATTCATGTTTCAAGATGAGAAAAAAAATCAACCGGAGAATTTTTAATAAAGTTCTTGAAATTATATTGAAATTATCATGAAAGCTTCTTCTAATGTACATATTGTGTAAATATGCAAATGCATCAAGAATCTATTCATGAATCATTTAATATATGAATGCACATATATATATATATATATATATATATATATATATATATATATATATATATATATATATATATATATATACATATATAATTTTATGTATATATTTATATATATATATATATATATATATATATATATATATTCTCATGTATAAATATATATATATATAAATATATATATATATATATATATATATATATATATATATATATATATATATATATATATATATATATATATATATATATATATATATATATGATTTATATAGGTATGTACAAGTTTGATATTTATGAATGTAATGAATCTGGCGTTCCCCAACTATCATCCCACAATATCATATAGAATAAATGTGCTCATCACCATTTTGTTCTCATGAATTTTAATCAGTCAATAACTTGACGTTTTTGAAATTTGCTATTTCTCAACAATCAGCATTGAGATCAAACAATGCTAATTACTCATCAATTTCCATGAGGCCATTATCCATGATGTATACACCAAGCCTAATTTTTTTCCCACAAGAAATTATTCTTACTCAAAACCATCAGAAAATATAATCATATCATAGACCAAAGATTACCTCTTCAGTTATGATTATATACAATATATAATCGATAATAATTGTATAATCGTAATAATCGTATGTAATCCGTGTAATATATATATATATATATATATATATATATATATATATATATATATATATATATATTTTTTAATAACATCGAAACTTTGAACAAAATCACTGTTCCCCAATTAAGGATGTGGATGAAAGGTAGGATCGTTTGGACGGGGAACCACAGGGCGATCTTACCACCCCATTTTAAATGTTTATAACCAATGAACTTCAACACCAGGACTTTACTGTTGGTGACCGTGAACTTCCGCCGCAGATATCAGTTTCAGTTTCCGAAAGTCCGGAACACATACATGTATAATATACGTATAATATAAGTATAATTGTTTAATAGTATTATAAATAGTATAATTGTTAGTTCTTATACTTCCTATATTTGTGCCATGTACAAATCTTTGGATTAAATAAAATAAAATAAAATATACGATTGAATGGACAACAAATTATATCAAATCAAAGTAACTTGATAGTAACGTATATCAAATGGTTGAAAACCTTGATATGATTATATAATACCACATAACATGGGGACGTAAAAACACGAAAATATCCCAAAATGAATTCGATCAATTTTTTTTCCATATCTATGATTATATGAGCGATAGAGGAGACATTTACTGGGAACTCTGTTTTTTCAGTTTGTCGGTTTATTTTTTGGACGCTCCACATGTCGGAAACCAAGCACGACTTACATGCAACTTTTGGATCAATTACTCATCTTCTAACTTGAATCTGTAAAGTGTTCGCTAAAGTTCGATCAAGTAAATCTTGAGAGATCAATTATTGAAATTCTGAAAAACTCACAAGAAAAAAAAATCGAATAAGCGTTTTGCAAGGTGTGTAGATTTTTATCGAATTCCGAATAACATGATACAAAGCATACACATGGATATATAATCTCACAACAATATAACGCATATATTGCGTTTTCCTATTTCACAAATAATTCTTATCATCCAATAGTTCAATCAACCAACATAGTAATGCCAACAAAGTTATAATTCGAACCAGTGTGGATAAATCTCTTAGCAATACTATCCCTTACGGTCAGAGCTGATTAATAACATGGTCAACATATCGCGTTGTGTTACATATAAGCTCACAGCATTCACACACGTGTATCACCATGGCCACACATAGCATTAATTTACATATAAATGGATCAATATACTGTTATATATACGCACATGAACGCATATAGACGTACAGTGTATAGACGCACACTGGGGATATGTTTGTTTTGCTACTCTATCTATAATAGGTGCAGCATTGGGACAAATGCAATATATAGTATACATCCAAATTGTGCCCTGAAGTACATATATGTTTGTATGATGTATGGAATAAGGGTTGTTAGTAAAAAATGTAGTTTGAAACAATTTTCGACGAATGTGTCAATAATAATGTATCTGACGTGTACGTTCTGATATATCTACTAGGCGAACGCAGAATACGGGATACACGATGAGCGAGATTGGAGTGTAATTGAGAAATTTACACTCCTTGGCTCAGATAAAATATACTTCATTCGGTGAATTTCAAATCTGGAATGTCGTGAATCTCGTCGCCATAATTCTGCTAACATTTCGATCTATATGATGGATTAAAAACATTAATTGAAATACATTCTTCAAAACGGGTGGTTCGAATTGCATACATATTTGTAAGAGTGTGTATTTTGGGTTAACATTAAGAAACATTTGAAAATGTTTTGGAGAGTTTTCTCAAATGATTCTTGCTTAGTCCGATCTTTTGGGGTTTTCAGAAACTTTGAGGTGGTGTTTCTTAAAAAGATCCGATGAATGTAAGAGAAGTTGCGAGTTTCGATGTTTCACCTACAATTGGAGCATGTTTTTCAATGTTTATACTTCCTCTAAATCAGTTGCAAACTAATTTGAGGCCAGAATCATCCAACAACAGCATCAACTCGGTTAATACTTTTTATATTAAACTGACTATGTATTAATGTACGTATGAATGTGTGTCTATGAAATAGTATGAATGATTGTATATGTGAAATTGTGAGATTGTATTTGTTTTTACTTTTTACCTGTGCAACTGTTTTTTATTCCCTGATTGACGTTCCATATATGTTACATTTCAGTCATCAAATGTATAAGTCTTTTGAAATAAAGTGAAATAATAATAATAATATTTGATACAATGATTTATAATGAAGTATATTTCTCCTCTCGCTCATCCATCAGCGTGTTCAACGAATGTTTTGAATTCCCAGTGTTCCCATAGTTTTTTACTGCTATAATCGCGTAGAAAGACTGTACAACTTAAAAGAACGAAAAAACAACCGTAACATAACGTAAAAGAACGTAGAAAAACGTATTACATTGAATGATTTGAGAATATTAGTCACTTTTTTGCAATTGCCACGTAAAATTTTAATCACGACACACCTATATTCATTTTGATAAAAGTACTATCAGACAAACGTATATAACACAAAAAATTTTAATTCAAAATGACAATCTTTCGAATCTCAATTTCCATAACTTTCATATCTATAACTTTTCAAAGAGATGACATGATTCCATATTTCCAGGATATAATTCCTCAATCAGATTCATAACTTGCTTGCTATAGCTCATTAAAAATTTATAATCAACCCAACTTTTGATTGGTATATTCTCCAATAGCGATAATAAAACTCATCTCTCACATTTTCATTCTGATGAGACCATATAATGCTGGTTTATTTTAAATGTCAACTTGAGATCATCATCGATATGTCATCTCTATATATATATATATAATTATATATATATATATATATATATATATATATATATATATATATATATATATATATATATATATATATATATATATATATATATATATATATATATATATATTTATATGTGTGTGTATGTGTTGTTATGAAAATCATTACAGAGGAACAGGAAATATCCAATATTGTAAATGAAAAAAAAATCGAAAAAATATATTTATGTATATATATTTCATTCACAATTTTGAATATTTCTTGTCGCTCTGTATTGGATGTCATCACAACACATACACACACGTTTCATTTTCATAATAAGAGAATATTACAGAATTCAATTTTTCTCAAATCTTTCAATACGCTTCCTATACGTGAAAGTATCTAGCTACTTCTCATCTAATAGCATAGAAGAAACTTATTGGTGACGTTACATTCTCATACGCAACCATAAGTAGCAACGGAAAAAAGTATTGGGTTGGAAAGAAGGGACTTGGATTAGAAGGGAGACAAATAAGGGAAGTGAACGCATCTAGTGAAAGTAACACATCCCTAAGGCTGATGTCAAACACTTGTCCCATGCACCTGTGATATAGGTGTACTCAGGGGGAGAAACGAAGTTAACCCTCAAGCCCAGAGGGTTTAATTTCAACTGTCTTACTATCAAAGACTTTGCACATTATCCTACAGGCATATCGTTGACATGGGTCGGTAAACATTCTTTCTCTACTCTATATCTTGTAGGCCTTGTGTAGCAGACTATGCACTGTACATACACTCGACAAAATCACTGAAGGAAGCATCAAGTGAGCTTTGTAACTTGACAACTCAATTATTGTTGTGGCTTAAGGCATTAACGTCATGTCAATTATATTCAGGCCTACAACGTACTTGACCTTATATTCGGCTCAATGTCACTGACAAAGATGAAATAGTTGAGTAATTTGAATAATTGAATTTATGAATTCATACTTTTTTTATGATGCTTAACAACCCCACCAATAGCTATCTTATAATAAGAATGAGGAATGAACGAATGAACGTGTGAGAATGAACAGTCGATAATATAATGACGAGATGATGATAAGTGCAAAGAAGGTAATAAAAAATAGTCCTATGCCCAAACTATAGATACAATAAATGGATGTATGAACGAAATGAACAATTACCGTATACATCACATACTTCCATTTTTTGCCCGTGAACGATGAAATTGCATCTAAAAATGATATAAATCAATATACAGAGATTCTCTGTGATTATTGAGAACTTGTCAGGTATATCCCACGACCACGAGGAAATACTTTCGAGTAAGACTCTAGAATACACTTCTCAATTATGTACTACAATACTCGCACTAGTATTCAACTTTTGTACACCTAATTTATCATCACTCACTGATTCGTACCCTCGATCAACCTAACCATTGGTGGGGACGTTAAGAACATCATATTCATCATCATTGAAGCTATAGTCTATTATGAAGTGGGTAAGGTGATACCAATTCAAACTTCAATGATGAGCATAGCCTCCCTTCGTAGCTCAGTCAATTAGGGCAACGCTTCAGAAACTGGAATCAACGTTAGGCGTGGGTTTCCTCATGAGACATGTTTTTTCTCTCATCATCATAATGAAATCATTTCATATTGAAATCTTCATAATTTCATTAATCAATATATAAGATCGAATACCATACTAATTTATGATCCCTAATAATCGATATGTTGATGGGGTCGTCCCCACCGTAACCACAAACCTCTTGATCATTATTTCCAGCTGGTATATCACAGTTCCATTTCAAGATGTACTTGATGAGCCATCTAAATACCCGTGGCATCGTCAATGCACCATGATATATTACATGGAGACAGTATAATATACCTCTACCTGTAGTTCAAGTAGACCACAAATATTTAGAGAGTTAATTAAACGCACTTGCACCCCTCGTCATGATTGCAACCCCCCTTCCCCCCACCACTCATCCCCTCAGTCGGTCGTCTAGATCTAAATCACGTCGTTCATCTCTGTCTCACTTCGCATTGCAGGGTTGTTGAATCTCTTCTCCCCTACCTCAACCTCTCACCTTTTGCTGGATCATAATGCCAGTAATAATACCGTACAGACTAACGCACTAGTCTAGTTTCTGGGGGTAATAATAATTGTAATATAACGTGTATAACCATTTCCATTAAAATAATAATTGTGATTAAAGTTTATGTTTTTAGTTAATTTAACCCTCTCTTGATCCCTCACTCTCTCTCTCTCTCTCTCTCTCTCTCTCTCTCTCTCTCTCTCTCTCTCCTCTCTTTCCCGTTTCTGGTGCACGTATAATGATTTTCGTCAACGAGAAATCACACTATGTGGTTGAGGATTGTAAAGATAGAAAAAGAAATATATTTTCTAATTTTTCATTCAAACCTCGGTATTATGAGAGAATATTGTTGAATTCCTCCATTTTCCGTGATTTGTTCACACCAACCTGCATTCATCTCATTCCATACATTACTACCGAAACACCTGAATTCAATTGATTATTTTCTCATATTTTTTAGATGATAATTCACAGAGATGATTTTCTCAAAATGATACACATTTTTCAACACAATGTAAAAAATGACGAAAATTATGATTTATAAATATGACCAAGCTGACTAATCATGAAAGATATCAACATTTTTATGGTTATTGAAACTTCAATTGATTGAATTTCGTTAGAATTCATGATAATCTATGCACATCAATCCTTGGTTAATCGATGGAGCGTCCGACTGAGTGAAATTAGTACTCTAAAACATTTACATTTTTCAAGTTCGAAATCCAAACACAAGAATACATCATGTGTAGAATGTGGAGCTATAGTTATCATACATCACAGATACTTCAGTTACACAAGTAAATCACTTTTATACACCAACATTTTCAGCGTTCGAACTAAAAATTTCACGTGACACTTTCTTTCCTCGACGTTCTCTCCATTTCCCTCCCGTTTATTTATCGAATCTCACTTCCTAGTCGTGGTTCCTTCTGTTCTTCCTCTCATAACTCTGTACCTTTGTATCTGATCCATCACCATCCCTGTCCCCATCAGCGGGATCCCTAGTATCCCACGGGACGCGTCATTACTCAAGCCTGGATAAATCTATCCCCTCATCCTTCTTCTCCTTCATCCAATCCCCCCTACCTATCTTCCTTTACCACAATCCAGTGATGAACTCCCGAAGTCCCGTGTCTATAGGCTTACGACATCAAGTGTTCCTATAGACTAATCTAATACAGTCACGGGTATAACGATCAAACTCGGTACAGTCTAATTTAATTATCATTGGATAGGAAAGCGCATAGATGACGAAAGCAAACAATATATTGTTAAGTATAGTGTGATCAGAGGAGCGTATAAGAGAAGATTGATTTACACGTATCTAAAAAAGGGATTGTTTTTTGTGATTTTTCAAGTGTCAGATGTATGGTCAAAATATGTTACAAATCAACTGACGTTTATGTGCCAAAACATTCTCAGTTCCATGATATGAGAGGAATCAATAGTCAATATTAATATCCTATGATATTAATATTGTATTAATATTAATATTGATGTTAATAGACGACTCGACGAAACGAAAACTATTGAAATGAGTATTGACCATGTTACTGATACTTGATCAGGAACTGGTGTTAAATCTTCTGGTCTCTTGTGAAAGTTGTCAAGTAGTTAAATGAATATCTTGAATATGAACCTTATCAAGAAAGCAAGTTGGGAACAAATAATATCCAGTACCCACCTTTGTGAATCACATATCAGGATTTGCATCAAATAGGAAATGGCTTGTGTCTCTTTGGAATAATCTATGATATGTATTTTGAATGCATTGAAACTGGCCGGAAAAACTGATCTACAACATTGAAATATTACAGACGTGATTAGCCTTGAGTTGAAGAAAATTGAATTTTATTTTTTCAAATCGTTTCATGAGATTTTTCATGCTGTGGCGCAATGGTTTGCATGTGGGCCAAATTCTAGCAACTACATTGAATTACTTCAAAAATTCATAAGAACATATCATATACGTCAATTTTCCTACGAAAATATCCAAAATTTGTCCATGGCCTATTTTTCGTATCGACTATAAAATAAGATTTAGCAGGAAGTATAGTATAACAACACAAAATTATTTGAAACAATATGATTTGTAGATTTTCGGGTATTATGATGAAAACTGTACCTAAAGCGTGTAGATAATGTAACACCAGTTAGGTTACGTGTCATGAAAACGAGTTGGATCCATCAAAAGATAGGCAACACGATTTATCGTGTGATAATGAGCTTTTTCTAATCAATTTCTCTCTGGATGAGAATTCTATAATATATCAACAGAAATTATGTAGTGGCGTGAAAAAAGTCGATAACGTTCGAAACAATTTACGAATATTTGTGTTGATGCATGTGCATGTATGTGTTATGAAAGTTTCCACATCGCAGGAAGGTATAGAGTAGTATAAAATATAACTCTCTAGCAATCTGTAATATGAATCGTGTTTGACAGGAATTTGGAGAGAATATGTCAAAACGAGGGCGCCGTCGGTAAAATAGTATTCGTGATTCATGCCGTCACTTTGGAATGCGTGCAATGAGATTTTAAAAATTTTGTATTTTCGTGGAAAACTACACTGCGTGTGACACGTGCAAGCGTGAGTTAATACATTGTAGACTCTCTCTCCCTCCTTTCCGTCGAATTCTCTCTATACTTGTCTATCTCCCCGTCCCTCCCGTCCCTCCCGTCCCCTCCTCCATTCATCCACTCTATCAATCATATGAATCGGAAATTATCAGAAAACATTTTTATAAATACATAAACAACCTTTATTGGTACCTGGCTTATAAAAAGTTTACATGATAATAATACAATTTTCGATATTAATATATAAAGAAATGAAATATAGTTAAATAAGTGAAAAAGTGAAAAGTTGAAAATTGAAATTAGTAATAATAACACTATGTTTGAAAAAATTGAACTAATAATAAAAATTGAGAATATAACTGGATAGAAGAAATGGAAGTTATATCTGGTGTGAATTAGTTTGAAAAATCATAACTTATTTGTAAAGAGACCAAAAAAAAATTCAGAACAATCAAAACGTTCAATTCCAATCGAAACTGGACTCGAGTGACATTTATATAAACATTCCAATTTCATAGTTTGTATAACATATAACGTATTTCATTTTATTCCCACTATACAGCCCACTATTCAGCACTATTCAGAACGGTGATCTTTGTGGCGCTGTGTTAGTCTTCTCACCCTCTCCAGTCTACATCTTTCAAATCCTGTAGTATTGTTAGCGATCGTTCATGAGTAGCCATGAGTAGATGAACGTTATTTGTTGTACTGTGGATGAGCGAACTTTTCATGAAATTGTTGATTGTTATTCCCATTCATATCAGGCCACGACAGACTCTGATGACTATAATATTATACGTCACTATAACATTTTTTCATTAACATCGAAATATTGATGTGCAATCATCATAATAATAATGATAATTCTGTTCTGTTTTTAATTAAATTGTTCATCAATTAAGGCAACTAATGAATCAGTAAGACCGTTCAGAAGTGACAACTCTTGTTAGTTTTGAGACTTTGAGGTGGTTATTGTCACCAATATAAATGATTCAATATGGACTATTTTGACAATGAACTTGAACACCAGAACTGCGCTGTGCGTAACCATACTTTTTACCACATTTAAAACATTCCAGTTTCATAAAGCCTCCAACACATATGAGTATAACCGGTTTATGTGATATATCCGGACATACCAGCATTGGTATTATAGAAGTGAACTGAACACGCGAATGTTGATATCTTACACTTTGAACTCCTACTTTCCACTATAATCTGTGTTTCTTCCGTCATGATTCACATACAATTGAAAATCTTGTTAGATTGTAAATGTATCTAAAGAAGTCATTATGGTCGTTCTTCCATACAAAATGTCATCAAAATGTCGCCAGTTTCCCACTATCATTACAATTTTCATTGGAATGCGATTCTTCTTCCGATTATATATTTGATTACTTTTATCCTTCATTTATCCTCACTTTGTTCAATTGATGATTTATTACGATACTTTTATTTCATTGAAATTGGATGAATATCACCACATATGAACGACATACCCACATTTAGTCTTATGTTGAGCAGAAAA
>OZ023329.1:37987889-38055389 GCA_964007535.1 Brachyptera risi | reverse complement strand
AAATTCACTGAGCACATTTTATGAAAAAAATATCATATTAAAAATAGTTAATACTTCAATAAAAAGTTCATTAAACAAAATAGAATCATCATCTAGCCTCCAATAACCTGGAATAATTCTACTTTCCCCTCATGAACAATGAACTGCGTACAATAAAGTGTTGCACTGCGATCCTGAATGCGTGGGAATCATTTGTAAGGCCATCTCAAACCAAATAGAAAAAGGACGGTTTTCATAACAGCACGTACTTCAATTATTCAGTCAACATCTTCAATGACTCTTAATCAGTACCGGTATTCATTCATTCATTTCATTTCACCATAACATTCTGCACAAGATTACATACATTCCGCAGTGAAACATATAAAACAAATAGAATGAAACTAGAATGAAACAATAATAGTAAAATAAGATACAAATATTCGTATCTTAGATGCAAGTCGGTACTATTCCGAATAAGTATACACACATTCGGCTTGCAAATCTGTTTCAAGTAATTGAACTGCGATACGACGTTCTTGTCGTACTATCATGCCATATGACCTCCGATATGCCCGTTTAAGGCTTACCTTGAAGAGATACTGACGACCGTGCGTCTTCACACCATCGTTTACCATTGTCGTGCGATAGTTTCGAGCATTCAACTTCATACCTCTCCATCTTACGGTGTTTTGTATGCACTACCGCACAACGACGGTATCAATTCATTCCGCTTATACGAAATAGCTACAATTAACCGTCCCTAGGGTGCTATAACGCAGGACGGACGAAACGAAGGAAATTAGGCATTCGCGGTGCGAAGACTGAAGAGAGCAAACACTGTAAGCTTAGAAGGGAGTGAGAGAGAATCGTTGTAGCATGGATTGCTCTTGAATTAATTGTACAAATAAATAAATAATGTATTATTTGATGAGTGTGACGGAGATTCCCATTCATGTATATTGAAAACATATGGAGATACTTTTTTTTTCGTTGTGCTATTTTAATTCGTTGCTTGGTGAGAGTTATTTGCTGATTCCAGTGAAGTTTAACTTTGTATTCATTGTTAATTCGAACTTTTCATCAAGTATTCTTTATTCTTGAATTTTAATTTTTCTTCCAAATTTCCAGAGGTGGTTACTTCATTATTAACCATCAACTATCAGAGTAATCAATTCAACATAATCATAATTAATTTACCGAGATAATCTGAATATCTCGTTGATACTAAAACTATTCGTAACGCATATTTTGGTATCACTCTTCAAGACAAATTACTCCAGTTTAATATTAGTTTTTTTACATTGATATGCAAATCAATCGAGTTATGTCTGGGTTTATATTTCGCGAGTCAGTGAGGTAGGCATATCTACTATTTGAACGTTGATCTATCACTATACATACCGCGTAACGTCAAATATATCGATTTAATTTTCATGAATATATAATGAAATCTGAAGGAATCATGCATTCATTCAAATGCAATTCAACGGACTATAATCATCACTGAATCTATTGCTGAAGAATTTGTCATTCTTTCACGTGATGGTTATATTCATTTTTAAGATTTCTGGCAGATCCATAACGTCAGCAAAAATAACGATATTTTGTTATAGTATTCACGGTGCTCGGATTTGACTCATAGTATCTTTCTTTATGAGAATTCTGATATAAACCACGATTTAACTACGAAGCTCTGCGAATAAATGAGTCATTCAAACAGAAAAATAAGATTTTTTGTGTCTTCGAGGTACAAATCTTGATCAAATCTACACATTCATGCGTATATTCGTGAGAATAAATAATCAATAAATCGTGGTGTCAACTTTATGTATGCATGTAAGGAAACTTTGTGAGGTAATTGCATGATGGAATGATGAACCAATGTATTATAATAATATTTCTATTTTGAATAGTCGTACTTAATCGTGAGATGATTACACACGCTCATATGAACATTCGATTGCTATCATCAATCGGATGATTATCAGAATGTGAAAAACTAATTTTTGACTATGTAGGGTATATGCCTACAAAAAAATAGAGATAATCAAAATCCATAATGGATAAAATATTGTATTGATATTTCAATAATGAATTATTATGTTAAATAGATCATATGACATTCATAATTCGTTAAGTTTGAAGTTTAATGTCAATTTATTGACAAAGTTCACAGACTTATACGTTTTTACGTTCGAAAATCACAAATTATCATTCCAAACATTTTTACAAGAGACTTGAAAGTGTTTTAAATTCAGTAAGATATCTAAGATGAAACTACAATAATCGTCTTACTTTGTCGTAATATCAGTCGTATATCATTAAGTTCATTCATGATAGTAATCGCGAAAAGTGAAGGCGCGAACTACCCACGCATAAGTACTGTCAAATAGGGAAGACTATCGATCGGGAACTTTCATTTTTTGTCAATTAAATATATATTCTTGTAAGAAATTTGTGATTGATGCAACCTTACGCAGTGGAGAATTTTCATAACCAGGATTTTCGGAACTGCAAAAGAAACTTCACATAAATCATAATAAGTGAAGCTGTTTGTAGTAAAATTGTCTTGGACAGATAAAGAGACACAGAAATATCAGACTGAATATCATACTGTATCGAAATAATATAGGTTTTTCCAGTTTGATAATAATATTTTATAGTTTTTGATTCATAAAAACTTTCGAGTTTAGGTAATAACGTGAGGTAGAGATTATTGTTGTGCAAAATGATATTTTACTATTGATATCATAGTCTACCAACATAATGACACACTGAGACACAATTGTTCGTGTGAAATGAAACAAAGGATAAGTAAAATGTGAATACTCTAAAAGTTGGTGAAATTTCCAGAATAGTGAAATTATATTTGCCTGTGAAGAGCTAGTAGTAATCAACAGAAATGTATCAGTGAGATTATTAAAATCATCATCAATATTATTATCACCAATTCTATTGCTATTATAATCATAGTTATCGTTGATTATAGCCATATGACCTAGTGTTCATGAATATTATTTAATTTTATTTTATAATTCAATCACGTCAAGTAACGACTTTTCATTTCATTTGTACGAAGAAAGACAGTTTTTATTGAATTATATCACTTATAACGCCACAGTTGAGCCCTTATGGGGCTTTTGTGGAAATTGACAAGTAAATGTCGTAATTGTAATGTATTTGTATTTATTAAAGCAATATAAAAGAAGGGTACAGTTGGAAAACTAGAAAAGCATATTCCATTTTGAATCATTTGAGAAGCTAATCTATTTATTGCACCAAATGTACACTTAAAACAAGTAGACGACTGATGATCATCCAGCAAGCAAGATGAAGAGCTCAACCCAAGATTCACAATATAGGCGCTCTGCATCCGATTCTTGCCTTCTGGGTCTCCCAAGATCTCCTTCTCGCCCCTCCATCATTCTCCACCCTCTCTACATAGCCCACCCACTATACCCTTCTACATTCGAGAGAGCACCCAGTCCGCCTGAATCGATTGCCCAAACTCGGGAGCCCCCGAACTAGAATTCCAGAATCACGAGAGAAAATAAAACCAAACTGTTGACTGAAAATCCTTCGGGAATTTTAACACACATTGTTCAACCCATATTGAAACATAATCCAGTTTTATTTCTACCCTGTACAATGACGTATTTCAATTCATCAATTCTTTGATCATAAAAGACAAATTTCATGTCATATATAAAATATCATGCAACAAACAGCAGATGTAAAGTTCATCACAATAAAAAATGGAAAAAAATGAGCGATAGGCCTAAACTGTTATAATTAGGCCTATCACTCTACTAATTAAGGGTCGTAGCCAATTAGTACTTTATACAAGCATTTGCTTCGAGAACTGTGGGAAACCACGAATAACCAAGTCAGGATGGATACAAAAAGTGTTTGTTGATCTTCTTCTTCTTTCAACTTCTTATCTTCTCTTCTTCTTTTCTTAATATTTGATATTTTAGATATTTGATTTTCTAGAAATTAATATTGGTCAGCCACAGCCACAGCCTTAATTGGGGAACAATGATTTTGTATCAAGTTTCGATGTTTTTAAAAATATTTATATATAAAATATAAAGATTTAAATTGTTTAGTTTTTGTATTGGTCAAAAATGCAATTTCAGGGGTATAGATACAAATGAGTATCACTAAAATCGATGTTGTAATTTCAACTTCATAGTTATTGTTTAAATGCAGAGCAAAATAACTCTGATCGAGAATAGAGTAGATTCTAGCTGGCACCATTTTTTTCTGTATCTCACGGGTTTCTTAAGTGTCTGTATGACTCTTATATGAAGAGGTGAGATAGGATAGTGGGAAGGAAGCGGTCGTGGTCAATATTGTGGAAACCTTCCCGGCATTAGCCTAAACTACAGAGGGAAACCACAAAAAAAACTGTAAGGATGTGCGGTGGCGGGGATCGAACCAGGTCCGATATATCCCTTCACCGCCCGGGTCACATGAAGCAAATTCGTGTGGTGTGCTCGATTTTGTGTGAAATTCCATATATATTTCATAATTGGATGAGTGAAGCGGAGAGACAATTTCATCATACCCGAAAAAAAGTGCATTTGTTTTTTGTTCGCGCTCCACAGGTCAAACTAAAATTCAAAATCAGTTGAAACTTGGCATAAATAAGTGTCCTTATTTGATTCGATATTGTATAGTTCTGAGGTGCAATCGGTTGTATCACTTCTGAGAAAACTCATTTCAAAGTTTTCAAAAATCCCATAACAATGACCGAGAGGAAAAAATTCGTGAAAAATATTTCCTTCGAAAGAATTCAAATTCGCAGGAAATTTCAATATAATCATTATACACATCATAACAAACTCTCAGTCGAATCAGATCAACCTTTTTGATGTAAAATAATATTTAATCTATTTTTTAATCACTCAAAGTTAGTAAGAAATAAGATACCAATTAAAACCAAGCAACAGGTGTCACTGTTCAATCAGAAACGATTGAAACAAAGCCTTCTTTACTATCATAGGAATAAATTAGGACATAGGAGGGCAGTGACGTAATGGTTTGGATCTCAAGGTGGATTATATTTAGCCAATCCAAAGATATGTTGATATATTGTTCTAGCTCATCCATCAACGCGGAAACACATAACGCGTTTGCCTAGTATCTTTAACAGCATCCCACAATTCTTAGTTGCTCTATTTGCGATGTTCAACCAGAAATATTGCGATTGTAATAATTTACAAACGTCACTTTATTTCCCTGCAACTGTTACAATAGCGCGAGTCAATTCTCGTAATAGAGTATCAATTTCATGACGTCTCCAAATGAAGTTTCACAATTATCACACAACTAATTACAATTAATCATACAATGCGAATTCTACAAATGACGAAAAATCATATCAGGGATAGGAAATTGATTGTTTTTTATGTAACTATATATATCATGTAGTCAATAAAAAAATCGATTTCTATATAATTCAAATTCTCGACACATTTCAAAGCTGGAAGTGAGCTCTGAAGTTCATAAGTTTCAATGAGAATTACAAATACACATCACTCTCATTTAAACCTCAAATTTCATTTTCAAACGCTCTCTATATATGCAACTATTTTCATTTCACTTTCTCAAACAAGTTCGGTTTGTGAATCTGAACATCCTTCCCTCCATAACCACTGGAACTCCATTATTATCAACGTTATTATTATTATTATTATTATTATTATTATTATTACAGAATCGTACATTTTTAATCTCCTTATCAGGAAATTGAATCGTAAACCCTAAGAAGAAGTGTAAATATTACTCTCCAACTCTTGCGGGGGTCTAGCCGAATTCGTTTCTGCTTTTTTATTTTCGTTTCATGAACCAGAACGAGCTATAAAGAAGCTCTATCTCTCTGTCGACTGTATAGATGAAGATAAGAATCTTCCTCTCACGTATACGTGCTAGCCATTATGAACCAGCGGTGCGATTCGGTCTCTATTGCCAATAATCAAGTTACCGCAATAACAAACTCACCCGGAGACTGGAAAACGATAACACAATATGTTTTAATGAAATCAATTTATTATAGAAAAATATTGGATTTAGATCATTTGTTCATGTGTTGAATGGGTAACAAATGAGAAATATTCACTCATACTATTTTTCCTCTCCATTCGAGAGAGAAGCAGAAACAAACATTATCGAATGTGTGGAAATATTTATTTGATTTGATGAAATCCTTCGAATTAGTCCAACAAAATATGGATGAATATTTTTCTAGGAATGCCAGAAATGAGCTTCTGAAATCGTCATCCGTTGGTGAAGCATTTAGTATGTAGGTTCTCAATGGTTGAGGTAACTTGAGTCAATAGAGTGAAAAACAATGTACTCACCATAGTTTTTAGTTGAAATCACAGGTTGATCGGCATGCAGACACTTTTCTGGACTATATCAACTAATATTGGTTTCATAAATTCGTAATTTGAGTATAAATAGTGAATGCTAGTATCCCTGTAGTGTGGGGCTTGAAAAAAGCAATAATTACATCCCATTCGAATACATATATCACAAACATCAATTCCGTAATTACAAAATTCATATTTAGAAACATATAAAACATAATCATTCTGAGTTTTAGAAAATATCAAAACTGATTTTTGAATATTTTTTGAATAATTTTTTCAATATTTTCAATGTTCGATATATTTTTGAATTCTGATTTCATTAATAGTCAAGTAGACAGAAATAGAATGAATTTGACATGTCATTTGAATCACTTTGTAGAAAATGAAAATACATCTTGTATAGGCCTATAACCTACTACAATCCGAATTTGATCATGAGTGTCTCAGGCTTCTGGATCAGTCGGTCAAGACATAGATTTTAGGATCAAAGTAATACCAGTCATGGGTTTGAGTCCCGCATAAAGCATGGATTTTCAGTGATTATTATTTCCGCTGATAACTCAGCTGTTGGTGGTGTCTTTAAGCAATCAAATAAATCACATGAATCGGATTGATGTCATCGAATGATGTCAAATATCTGCATTTGGGAAAGAAACATCACGAAGTTTTAATTTTCTGACTATTAAGGTTGACTACATCTTTTCTCCACTCTATATAACATTACTTTGGAAATAACAAACACCACAAATGGTAATGTTGATGAAATGATATTGGTTATGCTCAAATCAAATGCAGTTATGTTCAAGGCAACGACCAAGTTTGGTTTACATTCAGTCAGTCAACACGGTGTATTACGTTATGGTTTGAGGTGAATTGAGTCTGACATAATATCTTCACAAGTTCTATAATATGTCAAAACTACGCAAACATGTAACTTGAACATTAAGGTTACACAAAGTTTGTGGCATGGAAACCGTTAACAGTGTTATTCCACAGAGGTTTTAATATAACTTGAAGCAATTTCGAAGAGTATGCACTTTGTGACCGGGTCAATTACACAAGACTTATAATTGTTCGTTTGGAGTTTGGATTACACAATTGATTTTTTTTTTGTTATAGACAAAATGGAAGATATATGCACTATCAGCTGTTGAAGAATAACACAGTTCTGTGATACGAGATGGCAGACTTTGTTTATTGCATAGTTTTTTATGTCATATATAATTTATAAATGACATGAGAAGTTGTCAAGGTTCGTCAAAGAAATAATCAATATATGGATATGTGGTTTTTATGGAGATTATTTATATTATACGTATCCACTGATATACGAGAGAAAACGTGAGAAAACGTCACATGTATAGCTGGATCAAAATTTCGTCCATTTTTCTAGAGCCATTGATAACTGCAGTTTCGATATTTTTCAAAATCATGATATAACATTCGTTTTCTTGACCTGAATGTAAATAAGAAACTTCAATTTACATACATCATTTATGTGAATCATTTCAGTATTCTATTTTTAAATGAGATAGAATGGACGATTCTTTCAGAAACGCATCGGAAATATCTCCGGATATGTCTGGAAAACATAAAAAAAAAGAAAACGGGAAAGACAGAGTTTTTTAATAGAAATAATTGTTCGAATTGAAAATAGACTTGACAGGTCACGAATGGAACTTTCAATCTTAAGATTGGCAGTTCAAAAGTTTCTAAAGAACTTCACTCTCGATGGTCACAAAATGAAGATATTTGTCAGTGTCAAAGTGATGTCCGGTTTCAGGGGTACTTTGGGGTGACTCTAGACCGTCAATAATGTCCAAAATGGTTTCTTTTTGGTCCGACTAAAACTGAGTTGGGAAAGAGGTAGGGGGAGTGATTGAGATTCATAGTTTACAAACAAAGTTTATATATTCGTTCCATTTATTTCAAACTCTTCATCACATACTCAATACGAACTAACAAATGAATGAGAGAGCCATTTTTCACCTGTTACTTTTTTTCTGTTCACAGATTTCCTGTCTAGCATCATATCCTGCCTGTCTCCACCCTTAATCTGCACCACTTTTTAGATCATGACGTGAATGAGCTTCTTCGGATTAGGGGTGGTTATTTATTGTTATTCACAATACAACTGCGTCTGCTGTTTTAGTCATATTTGACAACAAATGTTGTGAATAATAAATCTCCCAAACATATGAGCTTTTACTGAACAACTGTAAAAATATGCTGGAGACCCACTATTAATATGATGATACAAACAAGTCATTATAGCGACACAATGCCGATTGTGGTTTGGCATTCAATTCATTACTCAGATCAACAAAATGTCAAATCAGTTTTTCATTGATAATTCAATTTTCATTATTGCATCATCAGAATATTATTCCTCTTAATTGATTTCATGATTACATAGTCTTAACCTCAACTGAAAAATAGGTTCGAATGTGAATACTTCCAGATATGAAGTGTTATGGAAAATTCATTTCAATATTTCTCTTTCTTTCTTCTTTCTTTCTTTCAAATTGAGGACGAATTTGTATGAACTCATATTCGAAATATGGAATGATAATATCTCACAATTACGAATAATTATGAGAAATAGAAATTTTTGGTTCATTGATTTTTTTCTACTGCATCTACATACAATGTTATTGTTGTGAAAAGTGTCATTAAATTCACTTCGCATATGTTAGCTGCCATTTTGAGAGATTTATCTCTGAGTTGCGCATAGGGAGGAAAAACAACGAGTTTGTGATTCGCTCTTTCACTCCGGCTGTTCGAGTCACGTTCACTCAACCTGGCCAATATCTCGGAGTTATTAGCTCATTTTCATCCGATGTCATAGAGTTGGTTTAAAAACGTCAAGGAAAAAGCGAAAAAAATAGCTGTAGGAAGTTGAACTCTCTTTAACATGGCACGCTGACTATTTGAATAGATACAACCAAGATGACAATATATTTGAAAGTATTTGAAACGTGGATGCTTCTCATAATAATATATAACAAGCTAATAATTACGATTCATCGGATCGCCTTTTTTTGCGGGAAATATTGAAAATTCCAATTCACTACATTTGTTTCTTATGAATATTCACCAACAAATTTGTATTTTCCTTGACGATTATTCTTAGTATATCCAGTTCATAAATTATTATTTAAATTGCAAGAATAAAATTTTATGAGGATAAAAGAAAAATATGGAAATAAAAGTAGGAGAAATTCAATGAAGTACATGATGATTAATAATATAGGCTTCTTAATCATACTCATATGAAGCAAACTCAATGCATCACAAAACAAAATCATCAAGAACCTCATAAACCTAATGTGAATATCATGTGCCAGTAAATACCATAAATGAATATATGAAATGGATAAATGAATATATTTCAAAATATCGTATGCTTGATTTTTTATGGTTTCCCACAGTCCTCGAAGCAAATGCTTGGATGAAGTACTAATTGGCCACGACCATTAATTAGTAGAGCGATAGGCCTAATTATATCATTATAGACCCATCACTAATTTAATTTGTGCATTTTGTATAATGATCAATTATACATCTGCTGTCAAGGGAAAGAAGTGATCATTGCCCAAGAGACTTAGTTCGATGTGGAGGATATCAACATTCGTGTGGTTATATACTGAAAGACTTTTATCTAAGGCGAAAGATTAGGGTCATAGACGGTGCAGTCCTGGTGTTGAAGATCATTAGTTTCAAATAATCAAAATGGGGTGGTAAGATCACCCTTGTGGTGCCCCGTCCAAACGTTCCTATCTTTTATCCATAGCCTTAATTGGGAAACAAAGATTTTGTATCAAGTTTCGATGTTATTAAAAAAAAAAAAAAAAAACTTCCATTTGATATACATTCACGTTATAAGATATCAACTGATGCATAAAGAACATTAAAAACAATGTCTTGTATTGCTACAGTTTTTTTCCCAGTGTACAATATAATCTTCGTAATATTCTTGTTTTGCCGTTTAACCAATTTCGATATCATTATTCCAACATATTATTTAGTGACGCCCAAAGTCTATACCAATGATCCTTCTCATTGATAGGTCATAGTTTAATAGCCCAACACAATAATTAAAATTATAATTATAAATGTGCTTCTGAATAAAATTCTAGTGCTCGTCATACTTCTGATATAATGCACTATACTGAATTAATGACCATGCTTAGGGGCTTAAAATATCCTGATACGGGTCTGAATGTGTGTATGGATAAAACCAGTGAAACTATCACCAACAAAAATCAAACTAGATAAAATCTCCAGTTTATGTACTGTTATTGGCTATGAATTTTACATTGTGTAATTACCATTCCCGTTAATTCATTAGAGACTAATACTGATTATCTGCTAATTTATTTCTTCAATAATCAGAGATGGTGAGAAAGTAAAAGATAACTTCAATCACAAGTCTCTCGAGTGAAAAACACTAGACGGAATGGAAGTACCTTGAACATTTTTTTCAGCTGAAGTTGTCGATATATTCTTCCAATCAGTAGTTGTGCGATCATTATATTGTCTGTCTGCAGTGAAACTGATACGTGCCGATTGACTCGTACCATGAGAGGTCACGTTAACCGACTTCGTATACACACAAGTACATCATTCGAAATAATTTGTATTAAATTCAGCTCAACACTTTTTACAGTCTGATTTCGTAAGTTCTCCTACATTTCTGTAATATTTTCATCTTTCTGTTGAATATGTGAACTTATTTTTCCACATTAGATATGCAATAGGTGAATAATTTCATATTTATATATATATATATATATATATATATATATATATATATATATATATATATATATATATATATATATATATATATATATATTCAAGACTCTGTCCTACATTAAAAAATTGCAAAACACAAAGAATAAAAATCAATCAATTAAAATATAAAGAAATTATCAATAATAACATTTTAGAGAGAATAACAAAATAAATATAATTCGACGAGAAAAAAAATATAAGTTGATTGAATCTAAGAATTGTGGTAATCGAAATGAAATGATAATAACGAAAACTTTGAAAAATAACGGAAATCAATTGATCAATGTGGCTTATGTCTGAATGAGAAACTGTACTTTCGTACTGATTGATTTGATTTGAAACTCAATTCTTGATGACACATTCCATGATATTCTAGCTCTAAATGCCATCTCAAATATAAATCAGAAGTGAAATGAGTATCGGAATGTGTGAGATATATGAAACTATCACAGTGATAACACACTTTTGAAGAACTTGGTGGAAGTGCCGGGTTCAATCTTTTGAATGCCATTCTAAAGGAAATTGACTACGATCCATTCATTGGTGATCAATTGAGAAGAGAAGTGTATTTTTATGTTTGAAACCATTTGTCTCTAGTCTGAGCTATATTATCCGATTTAAAATTATTTTGAGATTGTTAATTTTGTGTTACACCTCAGCTGTGGAGTGAATGATTTCATGATTTACACCTCGTGCACTTAGTTATACTATCACTAAGTACAACCTAATGACGCACTATACTGATGACTACGATCTATTGGCGTCGGTGGATGATGAATGAGATGATGGGATGATGAGATGAAAGGTTATTTTATTACGTGTTTTGGATGGTGGGAAGGAGTCGGTCGTGGGCTGTTCCACCCCCAGTATTCAACCATCCCAGTATTGACCTGAACGACAGAGGGAAACCACGAAAAACCCCTGTCAGGATGGTCGACCATGGCGGGAATCGAACCCCGGTCTGCCGAATGACGGTTCAGTGTATTACCACTCGGCCACGCGTCTCGGTTAAGTATTAAGTACTGTACTCACCAGTATTATTGGTGTATTGAAATTTTAGGGCGTATCAATGACAAGTTTATTTTTTGACCGATCAATATTGAATTGAGTCAATATTGGTGAGTGATAAATACTATTGCACAAATAAGTACGACGTATATAAGAAGTTATGTTACATACAAGATAGAGAAAATTAGATAGAAAACAAATTGTCAGTAGCGCTCAAGTCGGAGAAATTATCAAACATACCCTACATAGATTCTTCCTATACTCTAGTGAAAAAATAGGTCACTCAAACATTGAATGTATGTATACGTAAATTTATGAATTATTCTGTGTTTGAACATTCACTATTATATCTAAACATCAAAAGTTGTAGTGTAGATTATCCTTCCCCATCCAAACGTCACCATTTCGTTTATCAAGTATTTTTACTATTCAAGTTGAAAGTTTCGTTTTGTACGTAAGCTTTGACGGAAACATCTTGTCTGTTGGTTTGAGTTTGATTCTATGAGAAAACACCTTACTGAAGTGATGTTGATTTGAGTGTTTACATTACAGCTGTGCGAACTTCTTACCATCGACACGCATTGCAAAAGCTAAACAAACAAGGCAAATGCATTTCACTGAGCATGAGTTGAAGTCGAGTTTAATTAAAACAGTTGTGATGTTGACTGAACATAACGCTGAAGATGTTTTAATTCAAATCATTAGGTTTCTTCATTCTCAAAATCGTTTTACTGAATGTGAGACAATATACTGACTCTGAAAAACAAGTCGAATTTGTTTAGAGCTTGAATTTACTACAGATATATTTATTTTATAGTTTATTAATCACTGATTGATCATCGTGATATTTTCTTGATTAAGCATGAGCAGACAATCGTAGAAATAACCAATCGAATCCCAATCAGCTTATTGTATTCTGACTTTTCTGATTATTAGTTTCGTTATTACTCTTGTTCAATAATATTACCATTCCAACAAAAATATACGACAAGATAACTTAATATTTGTCATAATGATTGACCCACTTGATACATTATAAGTGATGGTGGATATCAGTGAAATAACTAGCGGCCACGACCGCTTCCTTCCCACTATCCTTCTTATTACCTATTAAAACCTTCATCTCATCATTCCATCATCTCATTAATCATTCATCCGACGCCAATAGATCTTGGTCATCATTACAGTGCGTCGTTAAAACCCAATATAAAAAAAATTCATAGTTATTATATTCATATTATATTCATATTATATATTAGTTATATTCATAGTCATAACTATATGATGATGGAATCATTAGGTGAAGAATGATGACCTCATCTTGAATCAAATAAGAAGTTTCTTCAATGAACTTGAGAATATCGTTATCCAATGTATTTTATTGTATCAATTCCTTTTTCGTTCTTTCTGTCTGGGGTATTGTGTTATTTCCGTTCAACTTCTTTCAACTCTCCTGAAATATATATAATATTACCAAAAGTGTATAATAAATATAAATAATATTCCATAAAAAAACTTATGATCCTACTAAAAATTGATCTTATATTAATTTAGTTTGTATTCATTTTCAATTGAATGATTTCCTCCCATCAATACAATTATCACATAGGGAAATAACGATTAAAATATATCAAAATCATATTATCATAAACATCAAACTCAGTTGTTCTAATAATGTGATATTTGCTATCATTATAATACATCAATACTAATCACTCAAGCTGTATCAAATAGAGGAATATTATCATGTTCTATCATAAATTCGAAAGATTCTTCCAGATCAAACTTCGTTCTCAGATTCAAGCACAGAAACCTCAGTGTTCCACGTCATTTTTCGCTCATTCATGAAATGTCACGCTAATTTCATTTAGAGAGTGTGGTTGGAAGTATGGACTATTATTAACTATTGCGGTGAGGTTCATCACGTCAGTTAAGAGGATGACATCTCATCGTTTGTTCTGTCAGTCGGTAATGCAGCCTGACGGATGCATATATAATGCATTCTAACTGCATTATGCAACTTAGATGTGGTTACATACCGAGTCATACTTGCATTATCTCTGCGGTTTCGAATTTACATTTGTGAATAATATATGATAGCTGCATTCAAGTTCGTTTTAAAAAAAAATAATATAGTGATTTTTGTACAATGTTTTCTTGAGATAATTTTTGTAATTTCTTTGACTCAAACATTCTCACGTTATACTATGTTTTGATAATTATCAACACATAATATACGTTCCTTCCATATCATCAAAGTTACTGTGGATAATAATTGGATACTGTTAAATTTCTGAATAGTACAACTCTCTAGTGAATGATTGAAAAAAGCGATGAAACCATATTTGTTTAGATGAACATTAAACAATTTTATAGATGTTTATATTGGAATAAATAATGTATACTATGTGATATGTGATAATTATTATATAAGTTTCTCACAAAACATTCACTCAACATCAATTATTCCATCAACTCATTCTTCTCGACATACTTCACCAATATGTATATGTCTAATGATCCTCAACCACCGGATTTTTTTATCCAAAGTTGTTGTAATGAATACAATAAATACATAATTGAATGTTAATAATAATGATCGTTTCTGAATTATGTAGTTCACGTTAAGTAACTTGAGAGGGAATTACAAGTATTTTTTTCAATGAAACAACAGAATAATCAGAACACAGAAATTGAAATTATTAGTATTTCAAATTGGAATGATTTTTTTCATACAACGTGATAATTTGATTATATAAAGTATGAAGTGTGAAAAAATTAATAATTTCATAATTCATAGTATGAAAATTCACCGCCAACAATTTGAGTTGAGAAATAATATCATTGAAAAATACCTTCTCCGTTGAAAAATTGAATGAAAACAGCAAATTTGAATAACATATTTTAAATAACAGTTTCAGATATATTCTTTTATTTTTTTTAATGACATTGAAACTTGATACAAAACCATTGTTTCCCAATTAAAGCTATGGATGAAAGATAGTATCGTTTGGACGATTGGAGTTTTATATCAAGCAAATGATTCGATTCACCAGTGAGGTGGTATTTTCCAGTGATATTATCATCCACACTATCACATGTATGATATGAATGTATATTGAGTGATATTTCATATCATTTCATTGAAATTTTATATATTGATCCATATTTCATTTTAAAAAAGATAGTAATGAATAAATATGAAAATTGACTGACATTTGAGGGGGTCAGAAGCCAACTGGAATAAGTGACATTCGAAAATAAATGAGTTAGGTCCTGTTCAACATAGCTTATAGACTTATGTTTTGGAGGCCGAACGGAATAAGTGCTGCTTTCGAATGGAACAGGTGTCGTCACCATCTTCAAACTGCACTTATACCCTTTGGCCGCTAAAGACTAGTATATTAGCCATGATGAACAATACCTTCCACATTTATTCTCTAATGTCACTTATCCCAGTTGGCTTCTGACCCCCTCATTTGTTTTTTTATTATGTCTTGAATTATGTTTCTAGTAGTTCTTTCATCACAGATGAGTTGGTATATTTTTTACTTCATAGCAGACCATCAGATTTTTTGACCGATCAACAAATCATGAATGATGGAATGGCCATACAATCTGCGTCACGATAGAATCACAAAAAGAGAAATAAATCAAATGAATGGTGACGAAAACTGAAAATAACATTGAATTGACACAATCGTGTTGACATTTTTTTTTACAATCTCACTCAATAAAAAAGAAAATGAGTCGAGAAATATAACAAAGAATGTGACGGATTTTGAACACAGTGCCTGACTGACAAATTTTAATACTATATATTTCTCAGCGAAATCTTCTTCACTTTACTCACAGAACTAACTCATAGTGTCAACTTTTCTCTATCCAACCTCCCACCACTCACATACACACACACACACACGCACACATTTTCATCTCATCTTTTGTCAATTTCTCAAAAGAACCTGTCATGCCTGCTACGCTGCCTGGGTGTGGCGCTGTGTAGCAGATTGAAGTCTCTATACAAAGTTTTGATCGATTAAAAAAACAGACGTGTGAATTTCGAAATACAATTTGTCAGTCACTTCATAAAAATACCTTGACACGCAAAATTCGTGGAATATTCACATTCGATTCTTTAGATTTGAATTAGCGAAGACATCCGTGCGTTTTTATAGCACTTTCCATTTTTTTCTTCTTTCAAATCATTTCATGAGCTACATATTACGAGGTTGGATTAATCAGCACAAAGCTGTTTGTACTGAAAATCTACTTTTATCTACGGCGAAAAATTATGGTCACAGACAGCGCAGTCCTGGTGTTGAAGATCATTAGTTTTAAATGATCAAAATGGGGTGGAAAGATCGCCCTTGTGGTGCCCCGTCCAAACGATCCTATCTTTCTTCCATAGCCTTAATTGGGGAACAAAGATTTTGTATCAAGTTTCGATGTTATGAAAAAAAAAAGCTGTCTGTAGTTTCTCGGACTCGTAAAATTTAGTATCAGAAATGGTTCTTGAAACATCTATATTTTGTAGGCTCTACTTTTCGGAATGAAAACTTTCCATTCGATTCTGATGTATATATATATATTCAGATTTTTTTTGAAATATTCAAAAATATATCCAAACTAGCTGATCTGACAATACAAAAAAAACTTCCATGATTCTTCGCTACACTGACACCATAACTGAAAAAAGTAACAGTGCAAATATTTTTCTCATTATATTTTTTATTTTTATATTGAGTTTTAACGACGCACAATACTGATGGCTACGATCTATTGGCGTCAGTGGATGATGAATGAGATGATGGGATGAGATGAGAGTTTTTTTTTAGGTGTTGGATAGTTTTGGATAGTGGGAAGGAGTCGGTCGTGGCCTGTTGTTAAGGAACCATCCCAGTATTGACCTGAACGACAGAGGGAAACCACGAAAAACCCCTGTCAGGATGGTCGACCATGACGGGAATCGAACTCCCGTCATCCGAATGACGGTTCAGTGTGTTACCACTCGGCCACGCGTCTCGGCCATCGCAATTATTGAATTGAAAACTTTTGGTTCAAAACCAAAATTGGTTTTTGTATTTTTCATCAACATCTCAACTGAAATACCTCTACCACAAACCTGTACTCTTCTATATAAATCATGAACAACACGTATGGTCATAACCATTTTTCAACGCAGGTTAATATTTTCTCTTCTCTCCCTGAATTCACCATCACGTCAACATAATTAAAAACTCATGGAGTTCCTACGCACTGCTATCTCAATAATTCCTCATGGGAACTTACGATAACGTTATTGTGTTGATACAAGGGCTGCAACGACGCCTAGCAATCCGTCGCGACGCTTCATCATAGCTGCCCTCTTGTTTGGCAGTCTACCTTCTGTTTCCATCCTTCAGAGACGACGCCGGACGAAGATGTATCGACCGCCCGTTTAAACCACAGTCTCCAACTGACGGTAGTAGTTTCGAATCGTCATATGTCTCTTAATCGAAGAACAATCATCAATTTCGTTGAACATTCGGGTCTCTCGACCGAAATTCAATTGAATATTAACAATCACGTGTCCCGAATGATTTTCGTAGATTATTTTGTGTTATTATATTAGAAGTGTTAGAGTGAGACGGCGTAGACAAAGGGAATGAGAAGGGGGTTGGCTACAATACTACCGTGTTTGTACAAGAAACAATAACAAGAGGGTTAGGTGGGTGCTGGAGGAGGGGGAGAGAAGAAGGAGAAGGAGGAAGGGTGTCTTGAGAGGGTGGACGTCGACAAAACATGGCATGATGGAAGATGATCGAAGAAGGGCAAAGAAGGTAAAACAGAGTGGACAAGGAAGGGGACGGTATTAAGTTAGTTAAGAAATGTGTATAGGGGTAAGTCGTATAGCCGTCTAACTGTCGGTTGGGTGTTGGTGGTAATAATTTCATCAATGGAATATGCCTGCAGTCAGCATCTTGACCGCGACCGGGTAGGCACTGAAGATGTATTTGATTGAATTATATATTCTGAGCGGTTAATGCGTTTGGGGGTTCAGTGAATGTTTGTAAAAACAAATTAAGTGTGAAATTATTCGGTTATAGTGGGATTATCACGTGTGTCAAGATTTTCTATGGAGATCGTATTTGCCTTGTTTGAATGTGTTATATTAGCATCGCAAATATATTAGGGGAAGGTTTAAATTACGTGATATCATCATGCCATTGCTATAGGGTGAATTTGGTGTATAACAATAAATTCGTTATCATGAAATATAGCTAACGAGAACTGTTTGCAGTAATGATATTAATATTTTGATACCTCTATTAAATGGACCATATATTAATTGAATGAATATTAGGGTTTTAAGGCGCATCGACAGCGACATTTCCTTATATATGGAAATATGGAATGAAATATGTGACTGAGTTGGCCTTTATGTAGAATATGTAACTGGGAAACCATTTTCTGTCACTTTTTTTTTAATGGAATGGATTCTTCATGGGTAGTTCCATTAGTTGTTATAGTTTTATATCTAATTTGGTTCTGGCATATATTATCAAAAAATATTATGTCTGGATATCACAAATTCACAATACTAACTATATCAATTCATAGCATATATTTTAGTTTGAGAAATTCACGTTGACAAGTAGGTTTCCTATATGTTGTTAACAAAAGTTCAAGTTATTAATTACACTTAAGTCCAGTATTACCAAGTCCAGTTAGTATTCATCTGAAAGTTGGTGAAAACAAATACCATAGTTAACCATGGTGATGACAAGTTTGAACTGTTAGATGAAGGCTAACTAGACTTGGTAATACTGGGCCTTACATACATAAATGTTTGTATCGTTATATATATATAAATAAATATATATATATATATATATATATATATATATATATTTCTTTTTTTTAATAACATCGAAACTTGATACAAAATCACTGTTCCCCAATTGAGGCTGTGGATGAAAGATATAATTTTTCATGATAAACATGATATTTTTACCATGATGATTTTTAGTGTGAAACTATAAACAACATGCTGAATATGATTAATGTAAAATATGGATGGATAGTTCACATCAATCAATATATGATCGAAGAAAACAATGAAATATCATTTATTCCAGACTAACCCTGATACGGTAACACAGATTTGAATAGAAAAAATGATGAGGATATGTAAAGAGTATTCATGAAGGTGAATGCCATGCCAACTGATCAGGGATAACATTGATAAATTCAGTATCAATTGAAGATCGATCCACCCATGAATGGATTCGGAAATTCAAAGATCGATGTTTTACATTTATTTTTTGTTTCACTTTTATTAGAAGTTTCTCATATCGTGATACTTTTTTTCAGAATTGAAAAATTGACTCTGAGTGTAGTTCCCCTGCATTCTCATAGATCTCATAGATATCATGAAGGAGTTGTTCTACTATATTATGCTGTCCATTCAAGACTGTCATTTTTCTGCTGTTGTCGGAATATCTTGATTTCTGCCTCATACAATTCTTACATTTGTTTGATCTCATCAACTCACAAATTATTAGAACTGAAATATTTCAATCAGATGGATTGATATTATTTTTGTATCATTTGTTCAACACTAATTAACAGAAAGACACATACAGAGAATGATATTGTGTTAATAATTAACGTGCGCCCTCCCCCCCCCCCCTCCCTCCTCTCCGCCTGACAACTGACCTCAACATTTAGTCGCTATTAACTTGAATGCTTATGGAGTTCGTGAATTTACAAATTTAATGGAAAATATCGATTCGTAATCGATTATACCAATCGATTATTCGATCTTGATTTTTCGAGATCGATGTTATCCCTACTATTGATCGACCACAACTGGTTCCAATGGTTCATGCTTCTCACTCTCATTCAAGTGATAAAGACCATTTGTACCTCCAACAACTACCACAATGACAGGAAACGTTATCAACATTCCAAAAATGAACCTTATTTTACGCCAAAATTCACTATCTTTATCAATCAAAAATGTTCTTCTGATCACAGGTACACTTATTTTCTTATCCAGACAGATCGGAGAAAATGAAACGTCATAATAATTTGAAATGGCCAAAATAATAACATTGGTATTTCCAGAAATGATTCTCTCTGTCAAGTCACCAACTTTTCTCATAATATTCGTGGCATTTTGTAAATGACGGCCCGATTTTGTCAGAATTAAATTAATTTCATTGTGATTGTGATAACAGTGATGCTTTGGTTCGATTCCAAGATTGATGGTTCCATCGTCTGTAGAGGGAAGAATTTCATCGGGACAACTTTTTGTTTCATCGTCAATCTTTTCTAAAATGTGTTTACTAATATTCACAAGATCTTCACCAACATTTATTATAATTGTGGCCGATTTGATGACGTGAATGGCATCGTCATCCGTTAAAACTTTACCGATATCGAAGAGTTTTTTTCCTTCTAATAATAGCGTATTTCCCAGAGCATATGCTTCCTTCAGGCTGCAAATATTCTGGACAGCACCGTCTTCTGTGAGTGGTAGAATAGCTTCTTCATCTATAAATAGAGACAAATTGAGAGTCTATTATCGATTGTATTCTTTTTCGTAGTATTGAGAAAGCGTTATCCGCATTCAATTCTCATTCATTACTCCATAATAATAATTATTTATTTATAACAGCTTAGAATTCACTTGTACTCCGTTTACATTACTATACTCAACTACTCTAGTGAGGTTACTGGTGTAAAACGATAATAACTATTTTTGCGTTCACACTGTCAAATAGAGATTCTTGTTTACTAGAGGTTTTGGTTATATGTTTTACCGCGAGAGCAGATTATTTCGAATTACAGCCCTCTAACGAGCGACACTACAAGAATTACAAGGCTGTGCATTAACAGTTCGGCACGCCAGTTGCTTTCTTCGTCGCCATCTTCTCTTGTATCGAACGACAATACCAACTATCGAGTGTTTACACTACTACATCTACTAGAGTAACCTTACTAACGGTAGTATAGGTAGATGACTGTAGTAGCTTTTGTTACTAGCGTAGCAACTAATTTACGTTCACACACGGTAACTTCCGATCGTAGGTGGGGTTACTAGAGTAGTTGAGTAGTAATGTAAACGGGGTCTTGGAGTAAATTATAATTCCAGTGGCCACAAGTCAGTATTGTTAGAATAGGTATACAGCAAGATTATACAACAGGTTGACAATTCTGAAATTAAGATCGAAATTGAGATTTTGAATTGATAGTTAAGATCAGATAGTTTAGACCAGGCAGTGAAGATAGTTATAATCATGGTTAAGAAATGATATATAGTGTTATACAGCAGATTTGATCATTTTATTGAATATTTTTATTTTGGGGGATAAAGCATCCATGAGGTGTTTGGACAGATCATCACACATCTGAGTTGTTTGGCCCGAGAAGGAGTAACGTCCCGTGCCTAAGTGGAAGCGAGGGATGGAGATCTTCAATACATGATCGCTTCTTCCTTGGTACGTTGCAGGAGTGATAAGCGTCGACACATCACTCCAGGCTGGGAGACCAGTCATGGTCTTAAAAAGACAATGGAGGGCAGCTCGGGATCTTCGTCAGTGCAGCAATTCCCGCTTGAGCTTTAATTCAGTCTTGTAGACGCTGAGGCAAGGTTTAATGAACACTTTTGACCACTAGCGGTGGTTGTTTTCAACGTATCGGGCCGCTTTGTTTTGTACTGATTCTAGGGACAGCTTCATGTTTTTGGTGTGGGAGTTCCAGAGTGCACTGCAGTACTCCAGCATGGGACGAATCAAGCATTTGTATGCATGTTCCTTGATTCTCACTATTGAATGGCATACATACTCTCAATAATGCAACTTACTGCGTTGACATCGACTTGAGTCACTACTTGTAGACAAAAAGAATAACAGTTGTGTGAAAATATATATATATATATATATATATATATATATATATATATATATATATATATATATATATATATATATATATAAATACATATATATATATATATATATATATATATATATATATATAAATATATATATATATATATATATATATATATATATATATATATATATATATTCAATATGTTCAAACTATAACCTACATCACTCATTCCACTCTATCATTTTTGAAAAATATTCATTTTCTCAGTAAATTTGAATATTTGATCGAATGCATTTGAGAATGAATTTCTAAGCATTCTGATTTTCGCAAGAAACAGCATAGCAACGTACTTCATTTCTTACAGGAACCATATTCCCAAAAACTCATTGATCACCTCCATTATAATATAATGTAAGACTACCTCGTTTGGATGATTCATCACAAATGATCAGAGTTGATAAAGAATAGAGCAGATGGAGAAACTCTTTCTACGGAGGGTAGAACTACTTTATCGACTCTCATATTAATGATGTATAAGTCCATTGCAATTTATGAAATATAATTCATCATAGATAGCTGGATGCAATTGCTCATACCCATAGGAGGATTTGTTTCTTATACATTTCGATAGTTCAAAAAATATCACCACTCTGAAACTATGGTGATAGTATTTATTTCTCTAATATTACAGGAAATTAGAAATCATCATCGCAGTTTCAGAAATAAAAATCAATTAGTTTGTACTCTAGAGACTATGATTCATGACGTAGGCATTTCCGATTCTGGATAAAAGCATGGACATTGTGAAGTAATGTCTAGGACACGACTCAAAAAAAAAATGTGCTGGGGCTGAATTCACAAAAGGTCATATCTTTGATCCGGCTCAAAGTTACAACAAGTTCCAGAGATTATACCACATTGTATCTATTATTTTTAATTTCGTAATTTTAATTTTCAGTTAAATCTATTATTATTATCAATCTTCTATTATTATCTTTAAAGCAGTTGATTGAAGTTGATCAGTGTATCAAAGTTGATCGGTAATATCTATGTAGCAACTTTGATCGGGATCTGAGTTGATACCGATCAAAGTAATGAACTTTTGTGAATTCGGTTCAACTGTACAGCAAATAAATTGGTCATAATTCCTGAAATTGAGTTGTTGATTTCTAGTTACTTGTTAAATTAGGAAAATAAATATCATCTCCATGCGTTGAAATTCAGCCACAGGGTTGTGATGTCTTTTAACTAATGAATAATATATCAATCGATTGTCAATATACTTTTATTCTACCTCCAAGATGCTCGACATGTTTGCTTTCAATCGCCTGCAACATGAGAAATACAACCAATACTAGTAAAGTCTTCGTCATTCTCATACAACCACCACTGAACTATTGATTTCACTAACTGAGAACAGGCCATTTTTAAGAATCCAATTTACATTTTGAAAAGTAAACATTCAATTGTTCTAACGATTGAACAACTGTAAATTTAGAAACAATGAGGTATTATGTACTTTTGAGAAATATTGTGCACATTTATGTTCAACAAATATGGTGTGCACCATTGTTGGTTTGTATACTTTGTTGTGATGATGCAATAATCGACAATAATGAGAATTTATTACCATTAGCTTGATCAAGGCCTATATCAATAATCAGGCACTCTCGGAATCGCAATGAAGTCATTAGTGAAATCAGTGAATTTATTAGTGGAAATTTGCCATTATCATACAGTTTCTGTTTTATTTGTGAAGTGAATGAATTATGAATAATAATAAATGATAAAAAATCAGTCATTTATTTCACGTTACCGCAATGATCATTCTATTGCTGGGAATCATGAATTGAAAAAAAAATATATCGGGAATTACTGACCACTACTGAATCATTACAAATGTCTACGATCTATATTGACGTCAATTAATGATATATGAGATGATGAGATGGAATGAAGGGTTATTTCATTAGGTGTTTAGGGATAGTGAGAAGGAGTGAGTTGTGTCTTGCAGTTGAGGAATCATCCTAGTATTGACCTGAATGTCAGAGGCCAACTAGAAAAATACCCTGTCAGGATGTTCTACTATGGAGGGAACTCCGATCTCCTGAATAACGGTTCAGTGTTTCGACCACTCGGTCACACGTCTCAGTATATGTATAAATATATATATATATATATATATATATATATAAATATATATATATATATATATATATATATATATATATATATATATATATATATGTTTCAAATTGTTTTCTCGGGAATGCCTCGTTTGCTTGTTTGGGAAAAATTGCGGTCCCATCGGGGACCTTGTCTCATGGGACCGCAATTTCTTCTCAAAAGAGCAAACGCGGCATTCCCGATAGAACGATTTGAAACATAACCCAGTCCGCGCGAATAAATATGTACATATACATATATATATATATATATATATATATATATATATATATATATATATATATATATATATATATATATATATATATATGATATATATTTATATATACATATATATATATATATATATATATATATATATAAGTGTATAGTATAGACATCATATCATCATTATGTATTGACTCATCGAGTGATATTGACTGATGTATATATAGTCAGTGGTACGCCATGATGATGGTAAAACTTGTTATAAACTTAAGCTTGTCACACCCCGACGGACTACGGAACTTCGACTCATACCTACAAGGTGCAAACTTAACGTATTAACTTATGTTAATATTTATATAAGAAACATGTATAGCGTAAGGTGAATTAAAATGTAACACAAGTACACGGTTGTGTATACGAAAGTTTTGTTTAACTTTACGTATCCAATTTATTAGTAATTATCAGTTCGATATTAGATTTGATTCAACTTGATAGTTTGTGATCATATATATATATATATATATATATATATATATATATATATATATATATATATATATATATATATATATGTATATATATATATAAATATATATATATATATATATATATATTTCCGCTTCGACGCCAGTTTGATGCTTTACTGTGCCTGTAATTCTCAGCTGAAGAAGACAAAAGTTTCACCCGGCACATATGACTAGTTTTCTTAGAAACTGTTAACTACCCCTACAAGTTTTTGATTCTGCATCACATCAGTTCATAAGAATGCCACCGAATGGTGATTGTTTAAGTCGGTTTGGATCAGATGAGTTTATCACGAGAGTTCTTTCTAGTTTGCAAGAGATTAAATATATTTTGAATTGTTCCATACTGAAATGCAAAGTGTGAAATGCTGAAATATTTAAGGATTTCGATAATCGTCATGGACATATTTACATACTAAACGATAATAAGGTGTGATCAAGAGCTGATCATCTTGTTTTGAATATAGTAAATCCAGAACTTGGTGTAAATAAAAACACATCAATTTTCAATCTTAACACAATGTTGCTCGATGAAACGATATATTATGAAATTATCTTATTCAAATCAAAACAATATTTCTCACATAACTTTCCAGCTTATATTTCCAAAGTAAGAAATAAGAATATTTCCTCTCATGATCATTATGGTTGCCGATTGTAATCTCAAATGATGTGTCCTGAATTATTCCACATCCAATAATTTTGCCATAAGGTTCATAATCTGATTTGAATTCATTCCACTTCATTTTGAATCCTTTAGTTTCCAAGAACAACCTATAAAAACCATATATTCTCATAAATGCCACCAATCCACCAATCCACCACATGACTATAGTGACTAGTCAAACTGGTGTATCACATTGTACAGTATAAAACACACTTGTGTCTGAGAAGATCTCATAGACATGTTTTAATACATCTCTGACGTTCTCTGGAATTTCTGCTCATGCTCTTTTTGTCGTTTGTGGACTTCTGCGTGTAAACTTGAGAGGAAGTACCGCCTATTTGGCGATGGAGTCAACTACGAATATGTCCTCTAAAATATCTAAGAATGTGGTTATTCTCTTGGTAATGGGTGTTCTTATTATCATTTCAAGCGACATACGCAACGCAAGGTATTTGTGAATTACTCCTAATTGCTGAACGTTTCTTTACATACAGTGTGTGCAGTAATTTTATAGTCACATACATCATTATTCTATGAAATACTATTATATCAATGATTATTTTATTTATCGCGAAGACTGGGTTGGATGAAAACACTAAATTAATAGTGTTCAGTATAACTATGAAATTATTTGTATTTGAATCAAAAAGGATTATTGAATGATTAAACACTGCTTCTGTTTACTATAATCCGTCGCTGACTGTATTAAACATTTTGTCTTGAACTTCTGCTAGACTTAATTTTCTTTGATGCAATTTCATGTGTAAACTGAGATATTGGGCCTTGAAAGTGAATTGTAGTTAAGTTTGTGATTGTGACGTGCAATATTTTGCTGGTTGCTTGTTTCTTTTAATTGTTAATAGAAACTGTACCTGTAATTATTATACCAAAAGTCAGTTCTATGAATTCTTGATTTGGTTATATTTACTCAATTATTAGCTACTACCATACGTGACTAAGGTCCGGTGTTACCACGTCCAGTCAGACTTTATCTGAGAGTCAGTGGAAACAAATAGCATGGGTAACCATGGTGATAACAACTTCAAACTAGCAGTTGGAGCTACTACTACGTTGATAATTTGGGGTAACAATTTAATTCGCCAACTTTCGCCTTATCCAATAACTATCACTCCTTGAAACCAGTACCAATGAGAGCGTAACAAGAGTGTCTTTGCACAAAAAATATGTTCAATATTGTTTCTTTCATTTCTCATTTTTCATTTTTTGCTGTCCATTTTTTGTCTTTATTGATCATTGATTCAGTTTTTGTCACCTGACAATTTTCCATATAATTTTTCCATTCATTTATTTTTTTATTTCATTTTCGTCCAAGTAGATTACAATATAAAATGGAACATTTTCTAGTGAATCATATGGATAGTCAAGAATAAAATGAGAGATTATGAATTACACACAACAAACAAACAAGAAAATTTAAATGAATTGAAATAAATGGTGAAAATGCTATTTTTTATGAATACCTATCAACTACCAAGTCAAGTATTGGAATCAAGAACAAGTATAAAATCAAGTCACTATAAAAAGTACATGACATATTAAAATTAAAATCGAAATCAAAATCAAAATCAAAATCAAAATCAAAATCAGAATCAAAATCTATTCACACCTAGTTGAAATGGATGGTCTGAAATTAAATCACATTGAAATAATAATCAGTATTCTGGATTAGAACCCTCATTTTGACAAACAAGAGAACTATGTGAATTCAATAGATACATATTTGGTAGATTTATATATTCGCACTATCATATAATGAAGTGAACAATGGATAATTGAATCACAATAATATCTTTCAAACGGGTAGGCTGAAAACCTCATCATTCATTTGATCAATCATACAGGATTATTAGTCTATGACCTGAAATAAATACACAGATAAGAATGATCAGTAATACATCCGAAATTAAATATAGTCTCTCTTTGGTGGTTTCTGTTCTTCGTCTATGAAAGGAGATGGAAAATGTTATTCTCGTCGATTTGTGTGGTTTTTGGTATTCAATGTTCTACACAATTCCCGAAAGAGAATTTAATTCTGTTAAATGTTTCATCAATGTATGAATTATTCACAAATAAATATGATTCACAAGTTTCATTCAAAGGTAAATTCTATGTGATCTATAATTGGAATAAATGGTGGGGATTGCTTATGTTTTTTTTCATCTAAATCTTCTATTCACATCCAATTTCACAATACAGATAGTTAAATCAATTATTCACTCCGTGTTGAATAAGAGTTTGGATGAGAATTTATAGATAATGATCCCCATTCATTGTTCTGGAAAATCATTATATTTTCTTCGCATCACGTACAAGCAACATCCACCAACACTCTTGAATGACAGCGTATCACACAAATACAGAATCCTGTTTGATCGACTCTAATACGTAACACGATCTGAAAGCTATTTCCAGACCAACAGTAGGTGGTCCAAAGAGCCTGGTTTTCGGTAGGGTGTTTGTCGCCGAGATAATTGCAAGAGCATTAACGCACGCCAGCACCCAGGAAATACGTTGATGTGTTTACATTGTCAACAATGCTTTGCGTGTCATTGTTGATTTAGGTGAGTTTCTTAGTACTACCGCCAGGGGTGTATATGTATGCGTCGGGGAGCGTAGCGACGTGAGTTTCAAACGACTTTCGGGGGTTGGTTTTCGTTTCGTTTAACCAAATGAATAACAAGTCGTAGGCTATTTGCGTTGAGTTGTTTTGTTTATACTAAATCTTGAGCTCGGTTTGTGTAAGTCGTATAATGTCGAGTTATGTGCAACGGAAGGAATGCGTTCTGTGTTTTCAGACGATGCACTCATAATGGTAAATGATAAATCAATAATTGAATTATTCTTTTCACTTCTGTTCCCAATGGAGAGTCATTTCAATTCACTCTTTTGGAAAAGTAGCCACTACTTACCATACATTCCTGAAATTCTGAAAAGATATTAAAATATATCGAAGTGGACAACTGAGATGTTATTGGACATCGTCAATGAGCTCTTGATACCATCTGATTGACAAATATAAAATGTACCGAGTTTTTTTTTCAATTCAGATTCATTGAATCATCAAAATCTGCGATTTTTTTTCAAACTGTGAATAGTGAATATATTTATTCGAATACAATTTTATATTGAATATCGCGTCGTTAGTATAAGTGTGACTTGAGAGTAATATCATGTACGATCAATCGATCGATATTTCATGATTATATTGTTCTCGAATTGAAGGCAAAACATTCATTTTGGTCAATACACCTGAATGTCTATCTTTTTTTTTAATAACATCGAAACTTGATACAAAATGATTGTTCCCCAATTGAGGCTGTGGATAAAAGATAGAATCATTTGAATGATAGAATATCTATCTGGAAATTACTCACTGATTCACTTAAGTGATTGATTTGCTACCAAAAATACTTGAAACTTAGTCAAAGAGCATTAAAAATATCACATCAAACATTTCTAAGAAGTGAATTTTTTCACGATATACAGAGATGTTCTCATACGCACAAAAAATTCAACCCTTCTTTCAAATAGAATATAACACGTGCAATCCTTTCATTCAAAATATATAAGCAGCTCTCTCTTTGAAAAATATCATAATAAAAACCTTGATATAAAACGTCATAGCACTTCAAACCACCGTGCAAGTATTTAATGAATGGTTTGAGATGGGGTAGATTTCACCAACATTTCAATCTCCCTTTAATACTGTACTTTTAAATATAGACGAAGTCTCGAGACCCTAGATTGGCAATAATAGATGGTAGCAAAGGACGGTCGTTCGAATATTCAGGAGAGAAGGAAGTCGATTGGTGATTACGCAAAGAGTCGTCGGTCTTGTATATTCTGTTGGTCTACGCATATACATTATAGCTTTGATCCGTGTTCATTTTCTAACAAAAATGAGAAAAAGTCATTTTTAATATGGGCATTAGTCCGTCGATTTTGTTTTATGCTTGGCTTCACTTTAACGTTTACGTTTATCTTGGAATGAATTCGTATGAATACTTGAATGATACAGTGATTTTTTCAGATTTCTTTCGAGATACATCGAGGTTATAGTCAAAACACATTTCTTCAATTGAGTATATGAAGATCGGGCTAGTGAATCGGATTGATTTGTGTGGAGATGATATGATTTCTAGTATCCCCAATTTCGACAAATCGAACTGAAATCTTTCTGTTCGAATACTCGATTTAGTAAGCATGGAAATATGTGAATAATATTATCAAAAATATATTATTATAGGTGGTCTACATAAAAGTTGATTTGGAAAACATCTTTCTCATGTTTAATCATAATCATAAAATGTTTATCAATATGGACGTACCATATGTACTGTACTGTATGTAGGTACTCTATCAAAATGAGTGAATTGTATAATTAATTATCACTATACATATAGTTCATATTTGGTTACTCACCATATCTCATTTATGGATAACCATTCTTATATTCGAAATGGAATTTTTATTTGAAGTCAATTTCGTAGAAATACTCTCAAGATTATTATTTGAAGATTTGAAACCACTCTAACATATAAACAAGTTTGAAAATACTTTCAAAATCACCAAAACAAAAAAAGCGTACTATTACAAGTATCTTGAAAAAAACTGAGCAGAAATGTTGAAGTGTATTTAGCACGAATATGAAACGTAGCATACATAATATGGAATTATCAAACAAAAAATACGAATCAAAGGAGTTGATAATTACCGAGGTAAACCTTCCTCTAGTTGAAGTAGTTCTCTGAGTTCTTCTTTGGGTTCTTTTTTCACGGTTGGATGGACAAGCGATTCGCTTTCATGGATCTTACATTGAAAAGTCCGTCCACTCACATTGAGTGTGTTTAGATTGGAATTGCTACCGCCACTTCAATATCAAGACCACAGAAGTATACAAGCGTAAACAAGCACACAAGCGTATGCAAGCATACAAGCATGCGAGCATACGAGCATAATAATACATAGCTTCACTATGCTAGACTGAATATACTTCCAATTCAACTCCATAACATTTCAAAGAAATACATGCACTACACAAATATTTAGGTGAATTCAAATTCTGAAAAGTATTTCTCAAGAATATTCATATTGTTGTTCCAATTGAATATGATACATGGTGTCTTTTTCGTACGCACGAGCAATCGAATAATGATACAATAATTCCAATCACAGAGTTTTTGAACTTTGAAAAAAAACAATCATACTGAGATAAAAAGATAAATTTGGGTACTGAATTTTCGAAAGATTTTTTTTTTTTTAATAACATCGAAACTTGATACAAAATCATTGTTCCCCAATTAAGGCTATGGATGAAAGATAGGATCGTTTGGACGGGGCAACACAAGGGCGATCTTACCACCCCATTTTGATTATTTAAAACTAATGGTCTTCAACACCAGGACTGCGCTGTCTGTGACCATAATTTTTTGCCGTAAATTTTCGAAAGAATAAGACAAGTAATGTATTATCAAGCGTATAAGGCGTATGTGGTGTTCATATATATATATATATATATATATATATATATATATATATATATATATATATATATATATATATATATATATATATATATATATACATATATATATATATATATATATATATATATATATATATATATATATGTCTGTGTGTGTGTGTGTATTGAATAACGAAGATATTTACGATATCAATGATCACGAATATAGATTACATTTTAGCCCCGTATCTATGCGGAATACAATCTCAATTCAATCTCTTCGTTCCAAGCACTCTATGTACAGTATAATTTCACCTTTTCTTCACCTCTCTACTGTAAAATCTCACTTATTCTCACTATCACCACAAAATGTCCATCTTAAAATATTCAATAAATTTTAGATGATTCAAATTCAGTCATGTCTGATTGATATAATGTGTAGGCCTACCTATCACCTAGCACAGAACTAAAATTAAAAGATTACAAATGAGCACAGACTATCTACACGATATTCATCCACCATTTCCCGTAGCGTATGGTCGATGAATCAACATCCCCTGTGCATTATTCAACCCTCTTGACTTGTTGACTGACTTCTCATAACGCATTCAATAGAACTGTATACTACTTCCCCTAGCAGCTATAGGTATGAATGTTTGCTGTGAATTACTCGACTGAAGTGGATAATGGCGTATGCTTCGTAATATGCGCAGAATTTCTTTTTTTTGTACGTCTTTTTTGTGTGTGTTCGTGTGTGTGTGTGTGTGTGTGGTGCTGCCACTCACGAATGTTGAAGTAATTGTGGTTGAAGTTTCAGCCTATATTAAGAAAAGAATCAATTCAAACGGGGAATTCTTGTAACTATAGTATAATTATTCATCCATCCTTGGCCTTAATCGGGATACAATGATTGTATAATTGAGATTACGAAGTTGATGAAAAAAGTTCCTATGTCAACATACAAGTATATAAGTAATAACACAATCGGATCTTGACATAATCCAACTGACGGAGCATTGAACAAACGTCATTGGAAATATGATATCAAGGGTTGGGAGAGAAGTATCAGTCACTCAAGTCACTTGTCACTCGATTATTGTTCATTCAAATATCGATGGATTTATTTATGTGGATAGAATAAAATTGCATCTATATTTGTAAATTCCATTCTGGATTTGAACTTTATACACTATGTTGATCTAAAGACCACTTCAAGTAATTTCATCAACGCTCACAAATATTACCACAAGATAACTTTCATCAAATGTCAAGAACCTTCAAATATCAATAGATTTATTCATGTACATAGATTAAAATTTCATCTACCTATATTTGTAAATTCCATTTTGCTAACTATATATACACTATGTTGATCTAAAGACCACTCCAAGCAATTTCATCAACCCTCATCAATATTACCATAAGATAACTCTCATCACGATGTGACGTTCGATCTATTATTCAACTATCAAACAGTTTACGTGGTGAACTGATGTATTAAATCAACATATAGGCATTTCAACTCGCTATCAATGCATCTTTTGCTCAGTCTTCGCTCTAGCTTCAATAGATTTATAATCTATTCCGAAGCCCTCTTGCCGTATTTAACTAAGATCATGGCAAAATAAGGTCCTCCTATTCAGTTCAATACAAGTAGGAAAATACCCCCTCCGAGCCTCCCTTCTACCTCCCACACTCCTACCCATTGCTCGTGTGATTGATGTATAATGAAATATTACAGTCAAGAGCTGATGAAAGGAAATGCTGACATATGAAGTAATTTGCAATTTTTTTAGAGAGAATTATCAAACTGAACCAAGTGGGTTGATTGAGTGATTATGGTTCTTGTATTGGTTTCGGACATTCAAGTCCAAATGAAATCCTACGTCATCAAGTCCGAATGAGTGATATCCACTTTTAGTATGAGAATATGAACGAAGTGAACACGAAGTCACTCTCTAAGACGAAACACTTTGCTTCTTACTTTGGGTAAAACTAAAAATGATATTTATACCTCCACACTGTGAAAGCATGAACATTTGTAATACAAGGAAAACTATATTTCTTTCATTATTTTCACGTTTCAAGGTTTAAGGTTGAAAAGAGTCATTCTTATCCGTTTTGACGATGGATATGAAATATGTTTCCTTTATATTTAAATTTGATTCAAATTTTCGAAAAATCGAGAAGAATTATCAAATTACCTTATCATATTACTGAACTAATTCATGATAATATTCCACATCATTTGATTTGGAAACTTCAATGTGCTCTTTCACTTTCAACCAAAGAGTATGTGGTAAAATACTTGACATATCTTTGATCAACTGTGTTCTTACTTTGAACCTAGACTGTACCGATATAGATATTAGTTTAAATGACGTCACATATTTAGATAGAGGAAGAGAGTAAGAGAGAGAGAGAGAGAGAGAGAGAGAGAGAAAGGAAGTGAAAGAGAGTGTGAGGAAAGCCGGTAAAGGCATAGAGAGAAAGAGGTAGAGTTTGAGTGTGAGAAATATGAAGAGGAATGAAAGAGAAAGAGATAGATATAACGATCAAGGGGGAGAGAGAAAGAGAGAGGAAGATGAAGAGTGAGGAAGAGAGAGGATATAGGTTTACCATAGCAATGGAACTTCGTATCTTAATCTTCATCATACTCCCTTGATGACACATTTCACATCCGATCCATGTTAACCTCGTAAGATATGTTATTCATTATGCAAGAGTTTGTCATCATGAGTACACAGGCGTACAGAGTATAAGATGCATGATTTATAACGTAGGAGTAGTATATATATAGTTGAATAATAGCACCAATGGCGTAAATAGGGAGGGTACCCCCCCCCCCCCCTCCTCCTTACCCTCCTCCGAAACTCAACGGAAGCGGGGCTAAAATTGCATTCAGAATAAAAAGAATAAAGTTTGTGAAAAATAAAATATCGGGCCTACATATTATTTGATTGAATTAATAATTGGAATGTGTTATTATCAGTTATTGTTTAGTTATTAGTTATTAGCTATTGGGTAGTTATTGGGAAAGAGGGAGGCTACCCGACGGCCAAATTCAAGGAGTGCTAATCTGAGTGCTCCCATCTGTGGCTTTCTGTCATTAATCTTTTTATATAAATCAAATTAATGACACTTTATTTACATCACTGGATAGAGTGAATGTTCTCATATTCATACATTCAAATATCACTGTTATTGAATGATAGATTAATTCAGCATTCTATTTGCTTGGAACAGCCATTTTGAGAAATTAGCCTTGTTAAAATCCATGTATTCTAGAAATTTCGTGTACTTCCTGAAAGCCATGGAATCGTATGATTCTAGATGATATTTTGTATATATATATATATATATATATATATATATATATATATCTATATATATATATATATATATATATATATATATATATATATATATATACATATTTATATATATATATATATATATATATATATATATATATATATATATATATCAATATATATATATATATATATATATATATATATATATATATATATATATTTATGTATGAATTTGTATATATATATATATATATATATATATATATATATATATATATACATATATATATATATATATATATATATAAAAATATATATATATATATGCATATATATATATATATATATATATATATATATATATATATATATATATATATATATATATATGTATGTGTGTGTGTGTGTGTGTGTGTGTGTGTATGAGTTTGATTCATAAGCTAATATACTGCTTTCCTGCGTCTCATTACCCTTACACATGTCAGAAGTTCAACCATACTTTCGTGAGTGTGTGGCAAGTAGAGAGTAATTGGTGGTTTTAAAATTAATTACCACAAATTATTTTTCAACTTCATGTATTGAAATGTATTGATCCTATAATTCTCTCAGAGATATCATCATTCACCATTCTAATTACAAATACGTGATTATTCCATACCAGTGACTAACTACATTCACAATATCTCACACACGCTTGATCCTGAGTATTAAATGCTCATAGTGTAGTGTGAATAATTTCCAACGTCGACATTAATTGAATCAGGTAATACATTCAATTGGAGTATAGTAAGTATCGCTTGGAATGTTGAAAAATCATTATGGTATTGTAAAAAATATTGCACCCAATATAATCAATCCGAATCATATGATAATATTCTCGATTACTTGTGGTTCCATTCAGAAATATATTCGCAAACCCCTTTCGGCTCGAGAATACATGAAAGTATTTAACTCACGTCGATTTAAATACACAATATGTAATCCAAGTTACTGAATTGGCAATGAACTAATTCAACAAATCCCCACATTAGTGTTTCGCAGGCAATATTATATACGGTCTCCTTTGCTTCCTTTAGTGTTGGTGGTTCGACTCTTCTGATCGTTAGCAGTATTCGTCCGGGAAGACGGTCGACCGGGTCTTTCCAGCACTGTAGACCGATATAGACATTACGATTTAACGCCGACTCGCTGACTTCATATTTTGTGGGATTTTATATTCAACTTTATTGACCCGTATGGAACGAATAAAAAGGATTACAAACTTTACTCCAGTGCTGCTCCAGTTTTAGCCAAGCAAAATAAGGCATTTCCTTCGATAAGATATAATCCGATTTTCCGTAATCTCATAAATACATACAGGAGTTGGTTGTTTTCATTTTAATTGGTATGGATATACAAGAGTATGCTTCGTGAATGAACAAGATTCATTGAATACACACTCACTCCTGAATCTATTTGCCTTCTGTTATTCTGAAATATACAGAACATAATTATCGAACAAAGAAATCAAGCCAAGAAAAAAAATATATGAAGCAAAGTGATTCGAAATGCGTGAATCATTCTGAATAAAATTAATTAATTCATTTATTTTCGTTTCCGTCCAAGTGGATAACAATACAAAATGAAACAGTTTTGAGTCAATCATACAGTCAAAGACAAAATAAAATATTATGTATCACACACAACAAACAAACAAGAAAATATACATAAATTGGAATGAATGGTAGACGCTAATTTTTATAAATACCTAGCAACTACCAAATCAAGTACTGGTTCAAGAACAAGTATAAAAATCAAGTCAATAAACCGATGTGATACGGATGCGATGGTCACTGTTGACAAAATCATCACTCGTACATGAACCACATTATCTGAAAGAAAGTGAGTAATTTAAAAATTGTGTCTTCGAAACTTTGATAACGTGAAGTGATTATGATTGGTGTCTTCGTTTCACTGTAAGCCTCGTACAAGCAAGATTAGAAATAGCTCTACACAGCCCACTTAGCTACGACGCTGCTTAAGTGTAGTGTGGGGAGTCCCAAATAATGCATCAAATTTGTGAAAGTTCTATCATTCTCAATTACCTCAAAATGACCTGACTGCTCATGGGGTTGTTGAGGGAAACCAACCAATAAATAATGCATCAATTTTGTTGTTATATTTTTGTTGTATTTTGTTGTTATAGATGTATGAATGTATAAATTGTATATTGATAAATTTAAATGGAAAAGAGGTTGAAAATTTCGAGGAAATTTTGCAAAAACTAGTTAAATACGTTAAGTTTACTAGTTAACTAGTAAAAATACGTTGAATTTTTACATACAACCAAACCGGTACATAGTTAGGATGAAGCCGGAAATCTATACGTTGGTTGAGTAAACCTTCTTCTATCAGATAAATTGAACTTCATCAGCATTTTTATAACCGTTCTGATATAAATGAATAGTTTCTGTTTTAATTTGATTCACAACAAAAAATGGCGTGACCTTTCCTTGTATTGTATCCCGAGTGCATATTGTTGAAATGTCCGTTTCAAGTTTATTTCAAAGGCAGTTGTTTTATAAACACATCGATACCATACACGACAAAATATCTCCAAAAGTGATCAAATTGAATATGTGACGCGAGATGCATGTTTTGTAACATTTTCAGTGTCAAATTAAGCTTTCCAGATGAACGGATTGTTGTGAAACTGCTTCACACCGTGCAAAAAAGTATCTTCTGAAATATTGTCAATCTATAATTGACCTTCACAATATGTTCACAAATATTCACCATTGTGGGAACTTCCTGCCCTATGGAGACGGGGACGCCTTAAGCGAAGGGTAATTATCATGAAAGGCTAAACACAGGAGATCGAGAATATATATATATATATATATATATATATATATATATATATATATATATATATATATATATATATATTCATATATATATATATATATATATATATATATATATATATATATATATATATATATATATATATATATATACATATATATATATATATATATATATATATATATATATATATATGAATATATATATTCATATATAAATATATAAATATATATATATATATATATATATATATATATATATATATGTATATGATATATATATATATATATATATATATATATATATATATATATATGTGCTTATATATGACGAACACTAAATCTCAATATTAGTTTCAATCAATAAATAAGAACATAATTACACATTGTTTAACCGATACTTCAGATAAATGTGACCCGCAAGTCTCATACATCAGCGTATAGCATGTTATTCAACGAATATTACTCAAAGTTATTATTGTGGTTCCTACAATATTGCTGCTCTACCGTGTTCTTCTTATTTAGGTACACGTTCATAGTACAACATGTGATAGTGGTTGCTCGCTGGTGGTTTTTATGATGGAGTTGTACAGAATATTTGCATTTGAACTCATATAAACACTGCTCATATTATCGTACAGCTATATTGCGGTTATTGTATGATGCAAATGGTACAATTTCCACGCTTACTGTGTTGATATTCTTCAGTTATTTGAATTATTGTACAATAAAATAATTTTGTGAAGTATATTACTTGGTTTTGCTCTTCATCATCCCTTTTCCAGTGTTTTCCGTTACAAATATGAAACTAGAAAATTGTACAATGAATCGAAATTTGTAGTACTCGTGTATTCAGCAAGTGACGAACATTTTACATTTTAACTTGGAGAATAAAATACATTGCAAACAAAATACAAAACACAAGTGATACAAGTGAAATACAAGTAATACAAGTAGTTATAGTAGTTGGCAGTTCAGTATTAATATTGACGGGAATCAAGTGCACGATCACCGAAGTAAGAGGGAAGTAAGAGCGCCTCACAAAAGTAAGAGCATCATCAAAACGCGCTGTCAAGCTTATCCTTGATGCTGCTTTCACCGACTCGCGTTGAGGGCGAAGCATTAGGCGCGCTGACCAATCATGGAGAAGCAAGTAGGTAAGCTATTCGTAATCTTCTTATTAATAGATGATTGTCTAATTTGCCATGCATTGAATAAGTACTCGTATACTACAGTAGTCTAGTCACAGTCTTGTCTTCTAGATTATTAGGACTATCATTATTCTGTGAACGAAAAATGTTATTTATATATATATATATATATATATATATATATATATATATATATATATATATATATATATATATATATATATAAATATATTGGTTTCTTTTAACGATGCACTATACTGATGGCTACGATCTATTGGCGTCGGTGGATGATGAATGAGATGATGGGAAGATGAGATGAGAGGTTATTTCATTATGTGTTTTGGATGGTGGGAAGGAGTCGGCCGTGGCCTGTTATTAAAGACCATCCCAGTATTGACCTGAACGACAAAGGAAAACCACGAAAAACCACTCTCAGGATGGTCGACCATGGCGGGAATCGTACCCCGGGCTCCCGAATGACGGTTCAGTGTGTTACCACTCGGCCACGCGTCTCGGTAAAAATGTTATATATTTTCAATAATGTGTTATTGAAAATTCATTTCAATAATTCTCCAAATTTGTTTGTCACGAAGACTTCACCAATTTGTGAGGAAATTCATAATTATCAAGTGATTTGAATAATGAATACATTGATGATGAATTCATGAATTATGAATGTATGATTCAAATACGAATGTGATTGACACTATTCAATGCTTGTTCTGTTATTCAATGTACTATGTCGTTTACAAGAGGTTAAAAGTAGAAATCGAACTACAATTATTCACGCCAATACCCTTTCACAAAAAAAAAAAATGGGAAACCAATTATAATTACAAATTGACTCACAGTTGATTACATTTGATTCATATGACGACTTTGTGAGAATGAACATTCTAATATCGAACACATTTCATACTTAACATTCGGTTTGATGGATGCACTGTGCGTATCCTTTCACACGCAACTAATACGCATTGCAACGCATCTCTGTCCTATAACCATGGTTGGCAATTTAACGCATACACTAGTGGCTATTAATTACTCAATTAATTATATTCTCTCTCTCTGTCTGGCACTCTCCTACGTGATTACTTGCACACCGATAGATAGTGATCACAAGGCATAGAGTATTTTAGCCCTTGCATGCCTCGTACAGAGAGAAAGGGTTGGTCCTCGAGGGGTCTCGGTTCATGGCTTATATGCGTTACCATGGTGTTACAGGGGTGGTTCGTGGTGTTGAAATGGGGATATTGTGACTGCTGTCTGCTTGGTTTGAAAGTCACGTTGATAATTTCTGTATATATGGAAAAGAAATTCAATATGAATGTAATATTTGATATTTAATTTCTGTTCTACATAGAAATACTTTCTGTTGTCTTGATTGAAATGTTTAATTTGGTATGAATTATTAATTTTTTTTGGAATGAATAATTCAAGATGAATGAAGAAGAAAGAGTTCGATGATTTACATAAAATCATGAATTATTTGCTTAACAACCCCACCAACAGCTAGGTCATACGGGGGTGAAAATAATGAATTTGAGAGAAAAATTGAAACGAGTGGTAATAATAATGATGATGATAAATCAATTGTATTGTCAAAGAAAATAACTCGCGAAAAAAAGATGAAGATCAAAAAATGGAGTGTGTACTTTCTTCTATGGATATTTTGTATTCTATATCAGATTACTGTCATGATAGCAGAAGCCTCGATCACATGGAGTATTTCCTATTAAAAATATTACCCTCATATGATCAAAGGTTGAATTCAAAAGGTATAGTTAGCTAGTTCCATTTTGCTATCACTATTTAAATAAAATATCGCTATACCTATGTATTCAACTTTATACTATGCAACTCTCTTTATGTAGTAGCACACACACACAATCATACACACACACACAGTATTTATACAGGATGATTAATTAAAAGTACATAGAGCTTTCTGGACTCTCCTCCTAATTATTTCATTCGGAATACGAGATTTTCTCTGCCATGCTGCAAAATAACATACGCAACATTACCTTGCCTTTATTTTTAATACCACAAATAATAAAATATTCACCATTTTAATTGCAAATAAAATATACATAACAGCTTTTCTTATCAGCATTTCTATCCGTTGTTTTACGACCATACTGTAATGTATGACCTCTGATAGAACGTATGTCGAATGATCAAAGCAAGAGCAAAAGGGGTGAAATTGGAGATAACTGTTCATGGTTGAGAGGGGTAGGGGAGGTAGAGAGGCTTTGCCAAGGGAGATGGACTATCTAGCTCATTTACAATACATCATGCTTGACTAGTCAAGGTATTGCGGTAATGCAAACCATCAGTATTAACACTTCAGTATTTAATTAAAAATAAGTACGTTCAGTACTATCGCTTGTGTAACGAGACCATGTTGTATTATGATGTTCACTTCAAATAGAATTGTATTCAATTACTAGTTTTTTGGTTTTTGATTTTTGGATTTGTGGAGTATATGTGGCATACATAGTATATGTGGCATACTGAGAATTTGAGCTCAAAATTTTTAACAATTTTATATAGTAATCCATAACTTGGTAGCAAAATAATCATGCTATATGTTGATATTTGAGGTGATGAATTCAATCATTTTCTCACGTGGTTCAATTTTAACTTCAATTATAATTCAGAACTGATACAAAGCGTAATTTCCCATTGTTATTTTTGTCTTCTCTGAAGTGAATGTACCGCTTGAATGGATTGAATTTGCCAAATTGTGCAAATTTGCCAAATTTTGAATTTTCTTCTTTCATTAGGATGGATATTGCCGTGTGAATTGCACTCTCTTGAAATAAGGATGTATTCAGAACATTTGGCTGGTATTCACTAACCTTCTGAATTTTGGTGATAGGGCCTACATTTCAAAATTCAAAGGTATTCTTGAATAATGTGTACGAAGATAGGAATAATTATTGATATTTTCTCAATTTGGAATACTCTTTCTAATATTCTGTTCTTATAGGTCTACATTATTTCAGTTGAATTCATCAAGATAAATTCAGATGCAGTGTATTTTGTGATCTAAATATATTAAAATATAATTATTCTAATATGATATAATTATATTAACTCAATATTTTTGCTTCTCAGTTCTGGTATGATTCATCATCACTAGCTGTCATCCAAGGGATCGACATAACATATAGGCGTAGACAGCTTTGTGACTTAAACATGGAAATTACATACACATGGAATAACATGGGAATTTAGGCCTGAACATCACCATAGGGAAACGCTATTTGTACCACGTGGTTGAGCAAGCACTGACATTAAGAGATAGAGACATAATGAATAATGTTCAAATGCTAAGTTAATGCAAAGAGTATGAATATTATGTATAAGTATAGTAGAACATCCTGGTTTATTTCACAAAATCCAGCTCAATTCATTTCATCATCCATCATACCATCCATAAAAACATAGAAATTTAACATATTCACATTCACATTCATATTCACATTATATTCAACATATTCAACATTTAACATATTTAATACCAATGCTCATAATGTCCGGATATATATCACAGAAACGGTTTTTACTTATAATATTTTCCGGACTTTCAAAACTGAAAGACTGTTATCTGTGCGGCGGAAAGTTATGGTCACCAACAGCGCAGTCCTGGTGTTGTAGTTCATTGGTTTTGAATAATTAAAATGGGGTGGTAAGATCGCCCTTGTGGTGCCCCGTCCAAACGATCCTACTTTTCTTCCCTAGCCTTAATTGAGGAACAATGATTTCGTATCAAGTTTCGATGTTATTAAATATATATATATATATATATATATATATATATATATATATATATATATATATATATATATATATATATATATATATATATATATATATATATATATATATATTCACATTCCTTCAAGAAACATGACGTATTGAACTCCGAGGTGAACAATTAAATATGTTTCAACCAAAGTCAATGTGGAATAATCAACACCACAGGCATTCGATGAATCTAATATATGTAATGGCATTTTCAATCCAATTAGGAAACCCTGAGGAATTATCCAACTGGATAAGTAAGTTTATACTTGCTTAGTTATTGGACATTTCGAGGCATCCTTATATATACATAATTATTATACGTCTGCTTCAAATATATATCTCTCGAGAAGTCACTTTGCGGGTAGCGAATGTATGGTGCGGTTCATACGTCCTCGTACACGTAACTTGACTGGAACTTGTAAATCCTATATATTTCGCAACCACCGAGAGCAGCGCAAGCTACCCCCTTCTGCACCAACACTTCCCCTCCCTACGCGTACACATTTAAGTATTAATGCATTTCTTGCTATGAATTATATTATACTGCTCTTGTGTATTGCGTACGCTCATTATGCATATGTAGGCTTATATATATAGACAGTGAGGAAAAGCTTGTCTCAGAGGAGTATGATTATTATGACGTATAAGAACGTCTGACACGTGTATCATAGAGAATTGTGCCGGAATTTCTCATGAGATAGTACGTTACGTTCATTCTAACATTTTTATTCGATTTTATTATCTATGTCATACATTTTTCAATGAAAAAACCACACGCAATTCATTAGCAAAAACAGTGTACTGTGTATGACATCTTTCGAACAATTATATCTGTTGGGTATATTGTTTTGGTATATCATATTGGAGTGTCGGAACTTCTTGTCTCCTGAAATTCCTAGATGTTCTTATTCCTGATGAATATTAATGTGTTCATCGATTTCAATTACTTGGTATTATCTATCAATATATTGATGAATTTATATAATACAGTTTAATAATAATTATGCCAAATCTGACTATGGTCAGTAAGTGACATTCCAGATTCAGTTCTAAGGATTCATCAATCCATAATAGAAACAGATGTGACTTGTAAATATTATAATTATGAATGTAATAATGAGTCTGAAATGGAATCTCACTATAAGGAACATATGATGTGCAGCTTATATCCAGTCGACAATTCCCAGTATTTCCACCCTTTTCAAATACGTGGGTTTAGTAGTATGCAAATGAAAATGGACGTATCTTCTAAAAAAGTTTGTTTTCACTTCTCAAAGCAAGATATACGTCATTCATTCAACCACGTTCTTCTTTTTTTTTTTAATAAAGCCAATCGCCGTACAGAATCGCATAACCCCTTCTATACTGTCACTCCAGAGTGAAAAGAATTCAAGTCCCAAGTTTAAAGGATGATAGTCCCTGTTCCGGATATCCACTGTTTAGGCCCCTAAGGGTTGAGTGGAAAGAGGTGAGTGGGGGAGAGGTGAAAGAGGCTCTTTCCTTGATTAATGTGGAAGTATACTAGTGGAGGAGCCGAGTTCACCAACCTATAGCTACATTCCCGTCAAACTTGGATTTGTAATTCGGAACTCAAGTTATTAAACTTTTTTCTGTTTGACGATATGTTGTCTCGAGTAGTACTCTAACTGGTGTCAAGTGTATCTATGAGCTGACAGACATTGAGCTAGAGATGCTTTTGTCTGAGTGTGGATGGAGGAAGGAAACAGACGTTCTCGAGGTGTTATAGAAAGAGAGGGAATAAAGTAGTGACGCGCGCACAGGGTATAAAGTTTAGAGTTGACGAAACACGGAGACAAAAGTGAGAAATGTGATGAAGATAATGGACGTGGATATGTCGTATCGATTATGGAAGTGAAATGGAGAGTGAAGGGGGAGAGTGAAACTGTCACTGTTTCTGTCAGTTTTGTCTCATATTCTTCTTAAAATTAATTTTGACCAATCTTTATTTCATGGCATTAAGATAAGTTCTTATTTGAAAGTTTTTCTCTGTCACCTTTGAATGTTTCTTTTCGGTTTTAGATTTTCACATTCTGAGTTTTAATTTCGAAAATGAATTAATAAAGTATTTTAGAAGGTAATAATAACATTATTTTCCATTCAATCCGTTTCAGAAAAAAAAGTTCAAAATCATTTGAGCCTCATCAATATCTGAATTGATTTGATACGGTGCATTCTCCGTTCATTTTTATTCAACTATGAAGCCATACAACAGATTTCCATCAAAAGAAGTATATTATTTTGAATTTCATTTTGGTCAGAACCTCTCAATCTTGCATCATGCAATCATGCAGTCTCAAATATTCAAACGAATATTTTACATCAGATTAAATTACGTACAGTATCTATTTACACAATTTTTGTCGTATATGAGATTTCTTGCAGTGTAACACAATCCCTCAAAGCGCACCGGAAACTTTCGGTTTCGACACATAAATATTATACTATACTTCATACAAGTACCAGATCCATACATTTTTCATTTGCATGCAATTTATCATTTCGTTGTTGATTCGGTTCAACGTCGGGCTCGTTTAACGTCAACGTCAAAGTTCGGCCTTCGTGAACGAAATATTCATTCAAGACTTGCGTAATTAAAACATGATCAACCGAATATATCGACCTACACAATCTGAACAAACTCAGGTCACTGCCATCACATGTCAATTTTAAACAAGTAATCATTACATATCATTCATTTGAAATGAAACCGTACTACGACCAATTGATTCAGAAAAACTAGTGAAAAAATCGGTGGGATGAAGAATATCTCGCAGTGCATGATTCTCAAGTTATATTTGATTGCACTACTAAGAAAAACTACTATTTGCAGCACGTTAAAAGGCTTGGGCGAGTGTGCACGTTCCCACTAACTTGGAAAATCAACCACACTATACCGTCTCAGTTACGTCAGAAGTGGATGTAGTACATTTTTCATCATTTCATTTCACTTAAATAATGTGAAATGTTCAAAACCATTTCAAATTGAACATAAAAAGTGATGGACAAAATAGCTTTACATCTCGAAAACTAATGACTGTACACGTTAATCGAATTTTATGTAATCCAATCACATAGTGTCTGAAGTAGTGCTAGCCTAATAGATTTCCCACCTGAGCGATTAAGTGAGGTGTTGGCTTAGAGGAGTGTTGGTAGCATTTCTCTCTCTCTCTATCTCTCTCACACACACACACACACACACACATACACCATCTCACACCCTCAGTATACTCTTGAGAATAGTCCCATGCCGCACAATCTACTTCCAGCAGTCGTGGGGTTTGCCTTATGGGTCTCAGAGCTCGCCATTGCAGCCACTGTCTCGACCACACTCGTTAACATTGTGAATAGAAGATAGATGAATAAAACAATGAAAATTACAATTATTCAATAGATATGGTGTTAGATATGAGTTGAAATTATAATTTGTATATCTGGTTAGTTAACTAATAATTCTATGGATACTTTGATACAGTTATTGTCTATATAGCTCCAATTTGGTTTTCCATATTTGAGAAAGAATTCTATTTCACAACACTGGGAAAAAGTAGTCGTTTCCTAAAATTCAAGTTCAATCTCCACTATCTATCATCTGGAATGACATGTATTTCAAACCTCGAATTGTACTTTCAATTTCTTTATAAATACAGGATAGCTTATTCTCTAGAATTTTCTTCTTGTTCAAGGTGAATTTCATTCTGGCTCATGATTAACAGGGAACGGCGATACTTTATGAACATAATCTGCACCAAGCTGAGAGTTGGAAAGTACTGCGTTCACATGATTGAATTGCAGATATTGATTATTTTGTCAAAAATTATAGATTTAAAATCTGCGGCCACACATTGGAGAATCTAACTTATGAAATTATGAAGAGGGGAACTCAATGGAGATTGAACATTTCGCTTTTTGTATTAGAATACTCAACATTGAAATTTGCTCTACTTGCCAAAATATGTGTGTTGAAATACGATGCAGTTCTATAATTAATTCAACTCAGGTGTATATTCTGAAATCACAAATGATATAAAAGATTCATATTGGCCATTCACGTCGTTAAAGAGGAACTATAGTTTGGAATTGAGCTCGAATTGAAATATTCTTAGGACTTGTTTATTGTTCAAATAGACCTACTAGTCGATTTGATAAGCAATTTCCATCAGTCGTTCTCCCTTCAGTTCACCCTAGAGAGGCTAGATACTTCCCGAATATCTAGCTTCTCTAGATCACCCGACCGACTATCACGGCCAGTCCACGTATTGACAAGTCGTAAACAGAATGATAATGAATGAATATATTGGAAATGATTAGACGAGCTTTAGCGAGGATTCAATTTGACATGCTGAAAAAAATTGGTGTTCGTTTTTATTTTTTTATTTTTTTCATGTTTTTTTGTCGGTTCTCTACGGATCAAACGGCTACAGATATCAACTTCAAACTTTTTAAATTTTGGTTCCTCTTCTGACTTAGATCTGTATAGTTTTGTGGCATTATCGGGTGGTAACTTTTATTTTTATGAATTTTAGAAATTTCAAAAATACCCATTAGAATAACACGGCGGAAAAAAAATAAAAAATCTGTATTTTCCCCCAAAAAATGAAATTTTGCGTCAAGTTGAATTACATTCTGATACCCGTTTCAGAAAATTTTCAGCTTGATCGGGTCAGCCATTTTGAAGAAAAAACATAAAATGGGCTAAGTTGGTACCACTCGAAGCAGTTTTTACCCATTTATAACTTGAATGTCACCCAATTGGCGAATGTAGGCAAAAGTTTGACAAAAAAGTCGACATACTATTACTATCCGCTCGTCTAACAACGCATGGCGTTTTCCTAGTATGAACCAATTCATGTCGTCTCCTTGTGTGATGATTACTGATGGATAAATTAGAACATGATTGGAGTTGACTATAAATTCTCAAATCAAAATTAGGGTTCAAAATTAATTTACTCTTGAAAAGTTTCATCTGTTCGGTTGGATTTCCGTTGCTTGGTTAATTAGGTTGTGAAAACAGTGAAGTTGTATACAAATTCCATTAATACTCTACCTCAACAATTATTGTGACTTTGATTAACTTCCAGAACAATATTGAGACTCAAAACCAATTCAGAGCGTAAGAAATTATACCGTTCAAGCATCTGGTTCCTTTATTTCAAGTTTTAACTTCCATATTGAAGAATAATTGGAGATATCAGAACCATCGAATTTCTGTGTAGTATAGATTAATAATCATCGATTCATCGGACAAGTTGAGACAGAGTTCTATACATATAGGCAGCTATCTATCTGGATGAGAACTCGAATTTTCTCAACATGAACTGGACTGAGAAATGAGAAAGTTCATGTTGTATGAAATGACTTCGCTTTGCTCACCCATAAATAATCAAGTTCTGAAAAGTTTATGGCGTAAACTTTTATTAGTGAAAAAGTAATAAACTGCTACGTGATTTGATTATTTTTGAATGATTAATTAGTTGGTTTCATTCTTTCTATGAAGTTTTTTTTTTCATTTACTTGGCACGTGTACATGTATTGAATTCAAATATAACCCAGATTGTAATTATACGCAAGGAATTCGTTCATTTTGTTTGATCAATTTTGATTACCATAATTTCAGTACAAATGTAAAGCTCCGGTTCACAAACTTCTCGACTGTAGGCCTAATCAGTCGAGACAAATACGTAATTGGAAGTCTCTTCAACAATCGACTCTCAAATTATGTGTATTGAAATTATTGGAGTGTAAAATACAATCTTCAATAAAAAGTAAACTTTAGGTCAAGACTTTTTTCGATAACATTCACAACAACACTTGTTCATTCATTTCTGAAATATTATTTCATTATGCATTCAAAATAATATAATAATGATTGGTGATAATCAGCTCATACATGAGTAATTTAGAAGCATTGAGAATAATGTGGATCATTTCAATTGAGAATTGTAATTATATGTTCAAGAACGTAGGGCATAAGTACTACATATGATGATTTTATTCCATTCAGTTCAATCTGATATATAGTTTTGAAAACAACCTTCATTATCACTCATTTAACTCGAAATTAACTGACAAACTTTGAATATTGAAGTTAAACTAATTTGAACTACTTCTTTTATGATACCTGACAATAGCTTCACATTGTCATCCTTCACAAGAGATTCTAAAAAACGGTCGTTCGTTTTCATTTTGCTTCACTAATTCTCTCATAATCTATACCTTCGTTATAACAAAACCAATGCTTTTAATCTGGCTTAAATTAACTTTATTCCGCAACGGACAAAATAATTAATCTACTGGTATTTTCTGCAGAGGTTTAGCATGTATGGACCTGTGTGGTGTTTTACGCATAGAGTTGGTCACTATAGTATCACCGATGTGATCATTAATTAATCATAAAATTATACGTACACCTAAAAGTTAAACGTTAGAACCATTCAAGTATTCTCTTTTGCGAGTCAGTTTTCACTTTCAGACATTTCACTCTATAATTACAGAAATTGTGAATTAAAATATAAAGCCTCTATAGAGAAGTAGAATACTGTAATTTATTTTCATAAAGGGCTATTTGCGCACCAGAGAGAATTTGTATGAAAGTACAGTTTCAATGTTATTGTTGTACGCATATCGTGAGTTGAATTTGTACTATCGTGATTAACGAAGGTTGAGAGTCAAATTTTACACCTGATGAGAAATACGTTAAAAGAATTAGTTATAGTTTGAGACATTATTGTCATGTTGTTTCATGATGAGAAAAATATCATGACTCTTAAAATTTCAGTCTTCTCGTCATAGAAATGTTCTGACCCGAAAGGTTCCGTTTGAGTTCATTATTTTTTATGATGAATGTCGAAATAATAAATAGTATTATTTTAAAATTTGAAATTCAATATTGCATGAATGTAAATCTCGTCATTTTCACAATTGTGTCGATAGAAATGTCCACTGACAAGAAATTGATCATACAAAACATTTTGAAGTTGGAATCATATAAGGATTTTGAATTGAAGAAATGAGAGAATACAAAGCATGTATCTTCATTTCAAACTCAAAATGAATTGAAATAATCATGAGATATCATATATTCACATAGATATATATTCATGATATATTCTGGAGTTTTTATTTGGGTGAATGCAATGAAAACTCCAGAATATAACATATATCGGGAACGTATGATTATTAATTTTAATTTGAAAATCACATTGAATCAATATTTCTTTCACTAATGAAAACATGAACTTAATTTTCCTACCAACTCTTCACTCTGTTCGTTCATTGACAAACTCATGTTTTCTTCATAGCATTGCGCTCGATTTTTCTCATGTACATTTGGTATAAGCTTTGAGCCGTTTCTTGTCTATTAGTATTCAATGGCTGTCTCACGTATACACAAGACAGGCAATCGGCGTCTCGACGCTGTGCAACGTGGCTGGCCTATGCCCAAGAAAAGTCGGCGCTTCTCAGTGGCGTACTGGAAAAGAGGAAGGCCTCTTGAGAAAATGATCGAGAATTGCCCCATTTCAAATCCACATTATCAGTTGATAACACATAAGTTTCAATTTTTCTAAATTCAATAGACGCTCCATACCGTCATTTATGACTTTATGTATAACAACTTTTGTAAATGGTGGGAATAGATTAAAATACGCTCTCTATTGTTGGAACTAAATAATGCACTTGATTAGGCACCACGTCCTTCGTAATGATGTCAAGCAATAATGCCATCATTTGTAAGAAACCTACCCTACACTTTCTCAAAACCAAAAATAAAAATCGTGAAAATCTTGATTCTTCCTGTTGTCGAAACCAAGTAACAACAGTTTCGACTCCTTACATCCTCCACCAATCCTATCATTTTTTCACCTCAGAAAGTATTTTTCCTCATTAATTCTCACCACTTTTAATTCCATCATGACAAATAAGAAGTTTGAACTGCAATCACCCAAAGCCGCCACTGGCCACGCGTTGAAAGTTAGAAGGCGGTGTATAAAAGCGGATCTAGGCGGAACCAAACCACCCTATATGGCTCTTTGTACACGATCAAAGAACCAGCGGAGATTTCAGTGAGTAACGGTATGTACCTCACGTACTCCAGTATAACAGTAGCTGTACATGACAGCCCGTTTCAGAGGTGATGGTGTTGCAGGGTTGAAGAGAATTGTTGAGAGTTGACTCAAGGAGAACCGATATATGTATATCAATGATAGCGTTAGGTGTGATGTAATGTGATAGATTACTTGAAAGTGAAGGTTACGGTTTGTTTTTAGATGTTATATATATGAAGAAAGGGATGTTTTATACGTGTTTCACTCTCATTGGCACGTGAAAGAGATGAAATGGATGATTCTGAATGAGAATGATAATAATACATCGTTTGGTTGATTTTGGTAATATATATTCACAATTACACATATCCAGATTCATCTATAGACACTTGGAGACCGTGCAACATTAATATAAACGTTTCATATTGATTCCTCATAATTGTATCATTTAATGAAACTCGTGTAAACGATTTTTACGATTTTTGTACTCATAAAATTGAGTAATGTGTTCGGTTGCTTATTTCACATTTTAATTGAATGTGCAAAGCTAAGACTCAATTTCACCATATCCAAAACAAAAGTGCCTGTTTTTTTTTTTTCGCGCTCACTGGTCAAACGAAAATTTATAATCAATTGACACTTGGTGTACAAAAGTGTCCTTATTTAATTCGATACTGTATAGTTTTGAGGTGTGATCGGGTGAACCACTTAATGTGTACACTTCAGGTGTCACCACTTAATTGTACACGATTAAAACAAAGTCTTCTCTATTACCATAGAAATTAGTGAGGAAAAATAAGAAGGCAGTGAAGTGATGGTTCGGATCTTAAGGTGTGTATACATATATATATATATATATATATATATATATATATATATATAATAACCAATCCAAAGATAAGTTGATATGTTTCAGCTCATCCATCAACGCGGCAACACATACCGCGTTTGCCTAGTTCAATAATTACGTGTATATATATATATATATATATATATATATATATATATATATATATATATATATATATATATATATATATATACATATATATATATATATATATATATATATATATATATATATATATATATATATATATATATATATCATTGAGTCAGTGAGTCTGTAAGTTGATTCAGTATAGTAATTCAGTATTTTTATCTAATCAAATTGTCGATGTATTCATGATTGACCCTGATATCATCAACCCAGTAACCTCATCGGTTAATTGTACAAGTTTTATACGTGAACTTATAGAACACATCATTTTAATATCAATTCAGATGAATTATACTCATTTTATAGCTCATGAGTCCTAATATTCTATATAACATAATAATTCTTAGATCAACAACTCTATTTCAAGACAGCTCAATTAATTACAATCTGTCGCCGCACAACAGTGACGTAGGTAATATGTTGGTATAATACCCCTCCCCCTTCACCCCCAGTGTATTTGCATGATCGTGATCCGTCCTGCTCGGACACCGTCTCCCCCCTCCCCACCATGCTCCCCAACCATGCCATATCCCATACACCGGTCTGGTGGTAATGTGGTGAACTAGAGGCAGGGAAATTCAATTAAGAGTTTGGTATGTCCATTAATGAGAAGTAATATGTATACGTCCCGTCACGGTAGCTCGGTGGATCACTCACATCAACCCCCTTAAACACAGATAAAGCCTATTTAGCCATTCTTAGCGCGTGTGCATAAATAGTGGACGTAAATCAGGAGATAAATAGTCACCTTGTAATGGATCCAACGAACGGATTTAACAAGAAGACGTGAACGAGATTTTTATATCGCGTTGAGGATCGCGTAATCAATTGAATGTAGTTTCCCGTATTATTGGAGAGAAAATACTTGAAAGAATCAATCTATGAACCCATATTTTTCACCCTAAATGAATAATATATCATTCTTTCGATGGTTTCTCTATTTCATCAAAGCGCCGTTTTTATGGAAAAGTTCTGTTTTGGTGGAAGTGCCAAGTTTTCATTCAACTCGATGCATTCTATCACGTGACTCAGCAGAAAATGTGTGATCACATAACCCCGCTGGAAATCAGTTCTGATGTGTCTTGACCAAATATTAGACTCATAGAAAATTTGACAGTACCAATTTTTCTCTTCAAATTGGAAAATATCACCTGAGATCGAGAGATAGTCGTCTATCTCATTCTCCTACCATTTTCTTTCTCTTTTCTATCATTCTACTTTACGTTCATTCAATCAGTTAGAAGATATTTCTGCTTCCCTTTGCAAAATACCAGCACAGAACATTTTCTTTCAAGTTGCTACGTTGTGTAATAGAATGTAATTGCATTACAGGCTTCGACTAGGGACCCCGAATAAGACTTGCCTGCATTCAGCTTTGTTATGCTTTACCGGGAAATGTGTTTCGCTTTTTCTTCTAGAAAGGCAGCCACATAGCCTTACTTATTGGCATGATATTGGATCTCAAGAATTATTCCTTACAATGTCAGAACCAGTACCACTTATAGAGTAACAGAAAAATGCAAAAAAATATATATATTTTTTCCCCTCCCATGTGACTTGGTTCAAATGTTGATCCCTGCATTTACCTCTCTGATAACTGTTACCAACGATTGTTCAAATTTTATTTCTCTATGAATATTTGTGAAATCATCGAACAACAATGGTTGGCACCACAGAGACATCACAATAACTAAATGAATTATTGAATGATTCCAAGAAATAATGAAATTAACTTTTTATATGAACATAAATATAAATACAACTCACTTGTCCTTGTCAAACTTCACTGGTACTGAGTTCAACGATCACGATATTAACATCATAGAATATTCTCTATATCATATTTTGAATATTGTGATACAAAATCAAAAATACATAATATATATTGGATTTTCTGAACAGTTCTGTTATGAACGTAGTGTGGTAATGATTTTGTTTTTAACTAACGGTATCTCAAAAGTAGAGCGAATATTCATATCTCTCCATCAACTAAAAGCTACACTATAATCACTGCTACTGAATAACATGAAATCACACATCAGGACAATTATTTTTCTGATCTCGGATGTTTTTGTGTCACTGAAACACCGTCATATGATATCATTATCTTTGAATTCACTCAAATCTCAAATGAATATAGCATTTCTTATTCATCATTGATCAATTGATCTCATTGTTCTGAATAATTATTGTAACGACTATCATCAATGACCAGAAAATTTGCCATGATTTCGTAAATCGAATTTTATGATATATTCAGAATTTCGAAAATGCGTGATTCGGTATATACTTTGTGTCATTATTTACATTCGATTTCCCCCTCGATTCTCTCAATATTTTATATTTCAAAAATCTTAAACTGGTGAACCTATCAGTTTCGATGAATCATAAGTAAAAAACAGGTAATTATATTCTACTTTAAGGTCAAAGATTTACTCAATAGAACTAACGTCACGATAATCACAATAATTGTCTCTCAAAATTGATATCATCCTTCCAATAATTCTTTCTACACACAAACACTTTCTAATACACTTGCTCGTGATACCAGTGTAGCTTGTATATCTCCACAAAAAAAATCACAGTCTGTAATTAGCATACCGTACGGATTCTTTACAGCCACATTTAAATCGTAGAACTTCGTTTCTTCGGTCGTTAATCTGTTTTTATTGTAGTTTTAAGTTGCTTTTACGTTCATGTCCTAATTCGTTTTTGCTGATTTCGAATCGCGTCTTCTTCAAAAAACGAACCAAAAAGAAACGAAAAATGTGATTAAAGAAGGGAATTAAATTCTATAATCCAATTGCAATTCACTCAGTACCGTACTTAGATTTGTACACCTTAATTGAAACTAAATCAGATTAAAGTTGAAGAATTTCTGAACGAAAAGTTACGTAGACTCACATATATCTTGTTACATATAAATTCAATAGTGTCCATAATAATGAGTGCATGATTCAATAATATGAGTCTGCGATCTTAAAAGTTGATATAGTTTTTTCTACTGGTTAGTTATTTCATGAAATAATACTTTTATACCTTATACCTTTATGTTGTATTCACTATGAGCCCACAATCAGTATGGAATATTAAATATACAATATTGAATATATATTTTGTATATTCCAATACAATCAGTACGACGTGGATTTGAGAACGATCATTATATGCGTAATTCAGGCCACCTCCAAAACACACTTGGAATATACTTCATATACTTTTTTTCTATAATACAGTCACATCTTAATACGAATAAGTTTTGTGACTATAGATTAAGGTTTCATATTTTTGAATGTGTCAGAAATTTATACAAAAAAGTTTCCAGAAGTGATTAGTTTTCTTGATAATCTCAGGAAAGAGAAAACATTCAATTTGACGGTTTCTTATAGGTTCTGATTTCTACTGATACAGCGTAAAATCCACTTTCTAGAAAAACACGCAGCTCTTTTCTACGCAACACAAAAAAGTATCGAAAGTTCATTATAAACCCATTCCGTGAACCATGTTCCACGAAGTATCATCGGCCACCTTCGTATCTGTACGGCTAATCTCGATAATACGTTTTTTAAAGCACAGTTCGATCTGAGGGAGCGAGGTTGCGTTCATCTTCTCTTCTGACGTTTCAAAGTTACGTCGGATACAGAGTTTAATCCTCGATTCAAATGTTCCAACCTTGCACCATTATGTAGCTGAATGGTAACATTAATAACTGAATGAAATTGAGAATATTTATATCGTGAAAATATTCAATATTGTTCCATTTTATTTTGGCGGGGCCGAAACTTCAAACCGCTCAAGTGTATAGTGTACATAAAATTCCTTGTGGAAATTTGATTGAACTTCAATTCATATTATTCATATCGTGTCAAAAATGAATGACAAGTGAATTGTCAATAAAACTGTTCGTCATAATACTGTGTGATAATTTAAATATAGCTCTCATTCGGTCAGGAATTCATATTTAAATGTGTAATAATCATTTTGATCACGTAGGCTTTATCATGGAAACTTCAAGGCAAAGTAACTGTTTTTAAGGGTGCTATTTGAATTTATCTTCACATATTCACATAATATTTCACATATTTTCACATTCCCCCTGGCCCAACCAAGTTGGTTATTTGGGTTCAGAAATGAAAAAGAATTCTATTCTCATCAATTTTTTCGTGAGTAATTAATCGATGCAATGATTTTCAATGATGTGATCAACAATTCACAAAAACTTTTCCGTCTCTTTATTGAGATCAATAGGTCTAGTCTAATCTGGTCTTTCTTGCGCTTGATGATGAGGATTCACTTCAGCTTCACACCCATGTACAACAAAACCCACACTTTCTCCTACCTACCCTTATACGCTACCGCCTACTCTGAGACATCGTTCAATTAAAGACAATATACTTCATCGATTACACGGAACTTGCGTTTCTTGCCTCTCGATGGAACGTTGTTCCCGATAAGATGAATTAAAGAACAAAGAGAGAGAGAGAGAGAGAGAGAGAGAGAGACAAAAGATGTGTCGTCATTGCTCGTCGGTGTTAAAAATAAGTTGTTTCACCAATATTAGCGATTGAGCTTCTTTATTATATTCAATTGTATATGGGAGAGAAATTAATGCACGTCTAGACCTTCTTAATTTTAACGTCGCACTGTACTGATGAATACGATCTATTGGCGTTGTCAAGACCTACACTTTCTTACAGTAATTAAAATGTATTATTCAGGCTTATACGAGGTTGTTTTTCATGATTCGCTTTGAATTAATATTCCAGCGTATACTTTTATTTCAGTGTTGAGTCGTACAAGAGACAAATAAATTCAAAATTAATTTTAGAAAAGATAAATAAAGCTAGAGAAGATGTATTTTTCTGAAGATATGACGTGACATTTCCGAAGTTGTATTTCATATTTCAATATATGTTATTCCTATTTTCTTGATTCACTCACAGTTGAACAAAAGTGCGGGAGCAACCTGAGCAAGGCCAGAATGTTGAAACGAAATGAAACAATAATGATGATGATAAATACCAATTAACAAAAACCAACAGAACGGAAACTCTCAAATACCCTTTCTCAGCTATTCCCGCTGCAATATCACATTTTTTTATTCTTTCATCTCTCATAAATTCTCTCAAATTATTATATCCGTCAACAGTACTCAAAAGACAATGGATTTTTTTTTCAAAAATGATATTCAATAAATGAGAGCGGAGAGCTGATTAGACATCATCAACCATATAATTTTATCCCATTTAAATTATAGCCTTAATTGGGGAACAATGATTCTGTATCAAGTTTCGATGTTATTAAAAAAATATATATATCACATAAAAAGTTATCAACTTTATCGGAAGTAGGTTCATTGTGGTTGGATCATATGCTCAGCTACTCCCAAAATTTGGAATCATTGGAACACTAATTGTAATTGAGATTTGAAACTTCAATTCTCAACAAAGAAAAAATTTGGCTATAGTACTATAACAGACACACCGCTAAAGGTTCAACTCTTTTGAAAAAATTGGGAAAATATTCGGGCTTTCATATTAATCCACTAGTATTCATGAGTTTTTTCATTATAGTATTATAGTAGTACTTTAGATCAGAATACCGGTATGATTCTTCATCGAGTATTGATAATACCTGATGAGGTGGTGTTTGAACAACGAATAAAAAGTTGTGGCTCTATAAGCCACGTGCAATTTTGGGATAGTCGACCATGGCAAAACTCATCCACATGATCTCCTGAATAGTTGTTCAGAGCACTTGCAACTGATCCACCTGTCTCAGTAGTCACTTTTTAAATCAAGATTACTCATTATCTCATGGATCCAATTTCTATCATACTAACATTAAGGCAGACATACAGGAAACACTATGAACACGTATCAGACAAAACATATACTTCATCACATACTATTCCTATTCAATAAGATGAATTCCGAGACGTTTGATTTACAACAGCCTCATATGACCTTATCAAACATTCAAGTACGTACACACACACCGCGATAGATTTTCGCATCAATACCAGATGGATAGAGGTATTGTTTAATTTAGCCTCGAATCACCTTAACAGCATCAATCCTCAATGACGTCACGATAAATCAGCCGTGGTGTAACTTCTCGAACTCTCCGTCATTAATCATAAGTACTCGCTTCCTCCGCGGGGTGAAGTGAGGGTTGGTTAGGAGGGAAGGATGCCTTAATGACCTCGGGCGAGGTATCGGAACAATCGATTGGACATCTTTTACAATAGTGAGGGGTATTGAGATTTTTATTTGATGTTTCTTCATTTTGTACCGATTTGATATGCATTCCGATATGCATTCTGAGGTGCCACTTTGCTGTCAGTAGTTTTATTTGGTAATTGATCGTAATCGTTTACATTCATCATTATTATTATCATTATTATTATTATTCGAATTACTAGCGTATTCAAACTTGTTGGGAGAAATTGTCGACTAGAATTCATGACGCATCGAAAGGTTATTTACGAATTCTGATTGACATGATTTACTGGCAAGTACATATCTTCCCTGCATATCTGTAGCTATTACTAAAAAAATGTCTCAAATTATTTCTATGCAAAATCGATATTTTTCAAAATTCACTTGAAATTTTATTATTTGTTCTGAATATTTGAGAGATATTTGTACATTTTTGAAAACGACGCCAGTGCATATGGGCATTGCGCGGAAGGTATGCAAATATGCTTATTCGTATAAAATGTTTTTAAAATCACTTCTAAAACAAAACTCAAGTATACATTCTTTCGACTGTATCGTGGCATATTTCCATTACATATTTATTTGAATATATTGATAATTATCCCCACAGATGAGAAGAACGTGAGCAATGTCTCGATTTCTCTCTCTGGTGAAAAATGAATCGATTTTTTCCATATTTTTTTCCATATTTTTTGTCTCCGGTGATTTCACCAATCACTGAACAACCGATCACCTGAAATATTGGTCTGACTACTTTGAAGAGAATGTGTGCCAACTGAAAAATTGAAAATTTTCAAATTGAAAAACGTAAGATATTCTCAAATTTTCACTCATACAACATTAACTTTTTTCAAAACGAAAGTTTTCTTAACGATTTTGTGCTTCATTTCCACTGAAGTATTCCTAATATGAGCAGAGAATATATTTTAATTTTCAAATTCATTCATTCATTCAATTCTCCATTCTCATATATATATATATATATATATATATATATATATATATATATATATATATATATATATATATATATATATATATATATATATATATATGTATATATATATATATATATATATATATATATATATATATATATATATATATATATATATATATATATATATATATATATATAGTGAGAATATACTGTATGGAAGTATAGACCTGCCTGAGTACCTACACAATGAATGTGATCGTATATAAAATTATATTGAAACATCCATTAATATAAATACTTTTAACAAAATACCTATAATCTCACGTCCGTGTAGTTGAAAGCAACAAATTATCCAAGTTGAGTCATAATGGTTCGACTTTTCTATTCGAATGAGTCAAAAAATTCATCAGTTCCCAAATCAATATGGCGATGATGTTATATGAATAAGGATACCTAAATTATTTAGTCTTCTCTGGTATTGAGTGGTCTGAGCCAACAACGGTTTCAATGTGCTCAATCGGTTCAACCCAGGTCCTGATGCCGCATCCATAACTTTTCTCGCGGCATTCAACACGAAAATTAACAACAGAATGCGCTTCTAAATCTCAATATGGCCGACAAATGGTTGAAAAAGTTCAGTCAACAATGTAATATTCCAATTAACATCATTGTTGAACATATGCGCGCGCTTCATTTTGTAACTTTTCTCTAGTTCCAATTTTTAACACTAAAAGCGTGCTTGCAACTTTTTCGGGGCGTTACATTTTCTGAGGAAAAATATTGTCTGCTACCTTGATATGGTTTTGAGAGGACGTATCGCAATTTTCTAAGCGATAATTGACCACCAGAGATAGGCGTGGCTCATCGGCAGGCCACCTTGATCTATACTCCATGTGGGCATTTAGAGCTACTCTGATAGGCAATGTAAATTTTCCCACATAACAAACAGCCCATTTGATTGGATGTTTTGTTTTGTGACGTTTGTGGGCGGGTCAATCACTAGTCGTCAATTCCAATGGCAATCTTTTTTTTTTTTGACTTGAGTTGGAATTTCTACATTCACGGCTCTGCATATGTCATAATATTCTTCATGAATTCATTATTTAATCATAACTCTATTGCTCTAATATTATTCTATTTCTATATTATTCTTATATTATCACGTTCTTTCATCATCATTGATAATAAACAGATTATTTCCGCCACTGGAATAGAAAAAATAATTCAAGAAGTGATTGTGAAATATAATCGTACTTTAGACAAGTAAGAAACGAGCATCATTCAATGGTATGGTTTGTGGCTCCTTGGTGTCAGGGTAGATGAACTCCGTTAATGTACCGTGCAACTTAGAGGCGACAACGAAATTTGCATAGACGCATCGCAAAGCATAAGCACAGGAGATAGAGCTAGGCATACGTACATAGCATTATGATTGTGTAGACTTATACAGATAAAGCAGACAAGGCTACAATGAACCACTTTCTTACAACAGGGGTGAGAAAATAGGACAATATTCATTCCTTCAGAGACGCAATTTAATCTCAGGGTACAGAATACCATATAGGCACACACATACATATTCATATTTGAGATATTCATATATTATTATCATTCTCATAATTCAATAATCATATAATGATAATATACGATAATATTAATATTATCATACATATAATGTTTTATACTATTCCATTGTATGTTATGTTTTTTGTTGAAATGAAATATTATATTTCAATTGTGTATCATTATGTGTTCTAGGATTCAAGAATGAATAGGTTCGAGAATTAAATATGAATTGAATGAATTGGACAATCTTCGATGAAATTCCAAATTCTATTATAAATATATATTGAAAAATAGAATGCGGATACATTCACAGCAGTTTCTAAAAATCGATAATGTATGGCTGAAATCTGAGTGGATATTGAAAATATAGAAAATCGCATATGATGCTATCAATAAATATCAGAAAGCGATGCATCACTCAAGATCCACTGGGAAAAATACTTTCACGAGTAGGAACATGTTGTAATGCTTTATGTCTATAAAAAATATGTAGATACATGATCTGTATCTCTGAACAAACTATTAATAAAGTCTTATCATATTGCACAGACACTTCGCTATTTTCTCTCCATTTCCGTTATCAGAATGAACTCTGAAGATATATAGGGCCCATATCCAAAATTGAAAACATGATTACACGCAGTAATTATCATGAATATGTGAATCACATTCGATAATTATTGCTTCAATTATTCTGAATATTCTAATATTTAAAAAATATATATACCAATCTCTGATAGAAAAAAATGCAACAATGACTGCTACATATTTGTACGTAAACACAACACTAAGGGAGAAATATTCAGGTATTATATTCTCATATTGTAGCATCAACCGTAGAATGATTGAAATATATCATATAAATAAGATATATTGTCACTTGCTTTCGATAACAATACTTCAAATTGTACTCCACATGGATTCGAAAATATCTCAGTCCTGTGTGATTGATTGTATACCACGTGACCTAGATATAAACGTGCTCGTGTCACGTGATGTCGAGAAAAACGTACATAGAACATCAGTAAATTCTCTCGAGTTGAATCTTATTATTGAAACAAATGTCATGATAGTGAAACAACAAATTAATAATTCTATTGCATAGTATATTTGAAATCACTGCAATGTTGAAGTATGTGACGAAGTTGACGAAGTGGTGGAGTTGGTAACAATGATACAAATATATATGATATATTATATTTTATATGATGAAAATATGGTAAAAATAGTTTCAGCTGCCAGTTTGGTTTGGTTTTGTTATCACTATGGCCACCCATGCACGTTGTCTCAAGTGGCTCATAACCACGATTATAAACCAATAAATAGAAAATTGATTAAACGACAGGCTCAATTGAGGTTAAGTTTTCTGAAGAACAGGTGATGATTATATTTTGATTCACTTGCTTCAACCTACACTAAAACCACTCGAATGCAATCTTGGAATAATTATATAAAATACTTAAAAAAAAATGAAAACTATAAGGATGATGATATAAAACATATTCCGAACTGATAATATATTATTTTCTATATTATTTTTGTTTCGTTTTTGTTTCGTATACCAATCCATGTACAATGTAATTCTTGAAACAGAATAAAATGAATTTTGAATTTGAATTTGATAATATGCAGTTATCGGTATATAAACACTGTTCTATAAGGTGAGTTATATATTACACTGTTTCATTTTTCCAACCAAAAGTCAAGATAGGGCGAAATGTGATATAACAAATAGAACAGTGTGTTTTATGGAAATTTGATCTATTGGATACAAGAATATTCATGATATGAATCTATGTATTCAATCGAATCCAAGCACACAGCTTCGATGACACCGATAGACAAGTATTGAGATTATGATATATTCAACGTACACCTGATACAGATAACAAAAGAACCATCAGAAACATTATCAAACGCTCGCAAAGCTCATGATTTTGGATAATTGTAATGCATTCTCGAATAATACTAATACAAATTATCCAATGCGATTTTTCAAATATTCTATGTGTAATACCGTTACATTTTGTCTGACGAAAATCCCAAGAATCAGCTCATTTTTCCCTTCCTCCCCCCCTCACACACACACACACACACACACATACAAAAAGAATATCCTGTAAAAGTTGAACTAAGAAAAATGTTATTTTATCAGCACAAAATTAATTCACAACAATTTTATAAAATGATTTGCATCATGGAATTTCTAACCCACATGTAGTATTTGTTGCTACTATAATAATACATGGTCGAGTCAGCATCCCAATATTTGCCCAACTGAACTTCGGTGGTCCGAAGTGCAGGCTTCAAACCTGTAGCTGACGAGAGTCAGAGTGGTCCGATTCCACCTGAGGGGCGGTTACTCTGAAAACTGATTTCAATGAACAATTTGACTATTTCATTTCAAAATTGATGATCGTTCATCATATTATCTTGAATTATCTTGATTTTTTTTTGTCTGCGACGAAAATACTTCTATTCAAGACTTTTATCTACGGAGGAAAATTATGGTCACAGACAGCGCAGTCCTGGTGTTGAAGCTCATTGGTTTTGAATAATTGAAATGGGGTGGTGAGATTGCCCTTGTAGTGCCCCGTCCAAACGATCCTATCTTTCATCCATAACCTCAATTGGGAAACAATGATTTTGAATCAAGTTTCGATGTTATTAAAAAAAAAAAAACATTTTTGGTAATGGAATAAAAAGATAGAAAAAATGTACTTAAGAAAGACATAATATGAATTGATATGAATTTCAAGTGCTACCTACGCAAACGCACATCGATGATTTCGAGTCATAAAATATGATGCGCTTTGAATGGTATTGAATAGAGATACCCGAATCTCTAGCCCACGGAAAGTGTAACAAAGTGAAACCCATGCCTGATATTCATATATTTAGAAACAGTAATTAAACTGTACTCTATGGAAATACGTCCAAAATGAAAACTGTCCCCGTCGGAAAGTCTTCCCTCGTACAGCTCTACCATGCTTGAAATTTAACCTGCTAGTGTTTATATGAGGTCGCTTCACAAAATAATTGAAACATAGTTAGAGTGTAGCAGTAGACGTTAAAGGCTTCAGTCTCAGGTTATAGGTCATGTTAGGTTGGGTTGGGTTATGTCAGGTCAGTTCAGTCAGTATAATTTCAATCAAAAATTATATCTTCAAGAATGTTTGGATCTATATTATTGGTTATAGCAAAGAAAGATACTCTGCTCATGTTTCAATTATTTTGTGAAGTGACTGAATGAACTCCTGCGGCTAGATTCCAGGCTTTGAAGATTGTATGGGGAAAGACTTCCAGTTCATTTTCAACAGTTTCATTCTGGACGGATTGCCACATATATATGAATACCAGGAGAAGAGTTTCAATCTCATACACTTTCCGTGGAGTGAAAATCCAGGCATTTCATTGAATCATCTACTTACATTGTTTTATTGTATTATTTGAAATATTCGTTGGAATTATTGGAATGCTTAGACTATATTGGTTTAATATAGTATAATAATGAATTCGAGCACCCAATTGTTGCTCGAAAAAAGCCGGACATGTCCGGACATGTGTCGGACATGTCTATCCAAAAGAGGTTTGCATAAATGATGAATAATCAACGGAAATCTAGTTATTGAAATCAAGAACTTGTTTGATGTGAACTGAATAATTTCGAGAAGATATGAAAAAAATGCATATTGGGAATAAAATGTTGGCAAAAATGTTCGATGACCATCTGGAGATCAATCAATTCATTCTTCTTGATTCATAATTTTCAAAAACATTCTTCAGGGAATCAATTCCCGAACTGTGGTGAATTACAATAACAACGTGAAACCCATACATTTCCCTTGTTTTACACACCCCTGGTACGCACATTTGCGTTTTATCCGGCTCCGTTTTCTCATATTGTACGGCACGAGGGAATGACATAATGCGCGTACCGCTTTATTTAACTAGCATTAGTCGCCTCTCGTTAGTATACCAGGGGCAGAACAACTTAGTGCCGCACGCAAAACGATCTTGAAAGTGCTCCAAAGGAAAGTCGGGAGAAATGTGTTTAAAGAACCAACAAAAAGAAGGGAGAAGAGAGACCACAAAAGAAATTATAAACGTTTTAATATACGGACGAATCGTACATAGCATGGAAACGATTTTCTGTTGTCTCTGTAGTAAACGCTTATAAGGAAACGTGGAATAGTGCATGTTAGAAGTGAAATACATAAATAGAATTTCTACGAAAATATATCTATCACAGTGGAAGGTAAGGTTAATTTCATGAAATAAATTGAATCGTATATAATATTAATTGGTAGTGAGCCGGATTTCATTTTAATTGAATGTTTATTTTTAACCATTGTCTTGGCATGATATTGTCATTTCTGGATCTCACGTTAAATGTCATTTTGTACATTCGAAGACACCACCAATCCTAATCTTCTATGAATACAATGAATACAAAATGAATACAGATGCTCCTAAGCTGAATGAAAATACTTCATTCGATACAGCAAATATATTCAAGACTTACATACATTCTCATTTCATGATGAAGGATTGATATGTTCACGAATTTATTCTGACAAAACTGCAATTTCATCAATATTGAATTTAATTATTCCACTTCAACCCATTCATTTTTTAGAGAATTTTACGATTTCTGTTTGTCAATCATTCATTCATCAATGCAATATATATATATATATATATATATATATATATATATATATATATATATATATATATATGAATCACTTCTCTGAAACATCTTTATTCACGCTGACAAACTACGTGTAACTTATACCCGACCTACTTACCTTCTGTCGCCTGAATCCAGCTCCACATTATGCATTCATTCTCTCGTAGTATTTTTCAACTGCATCTGATTTGAAATAATGCACTCACTTCTCGACTGTGCAATCCATCCAATTCCGATGCAATCGTATCGCATTACGACTGGAAGGCATGCAATCCACTATTAAAGTCTCTCCTGGAACATGGAAAACCAATAACGGATGAGACAAATCAAATTGCACCTTAAGTTGACACTCACATGCACACCCAATGATAGTCAATATTTCATAGAATTCGATCTGTTTGAATAGCGTGTTCAAAGAGTTAGAAAAATTGTAAGAAATACATTCTTTCTCGAAATGAAAAATATTTTTGAAATGTTAAATTCATAGAGAGAGAATCATGTATTTATGACGGCTTTTCATCTTTACGATGACTGACCATGAAGGTCCAGCTTACCATACATTTGGAATTATTAGTCACTTGTTTTCTTGACAGTTTGTTTGATTTCATAGTAATTTTGGATACTGTGCTTCAAAAATATGAGAATTTCTCATTGAATAATTAAAGCATTGTATTTTGTTTGTACGTGGGCGTGAATTGAGTAATTTCAGTTCTCCAAGTTTGAGAAATATAGCAGATTGAAATGATTCATTTCAATAAAACATGTATATGCCCATAATACAAAATTGTAATTATTCTCATGGTAGCCTATATATATAATATATATATATATATATATATATATATATATATATATATATATATATATATATATATATATATATATATATATATATATGAGGAGAAACACGTCATTCCGCTTGTCATAATGGGAGCTACATGTCACCCTTTTTTCACGTTAGAAAAACGTGGTAGAGGCCTACACGTATTATTACGTTTTTCACGTAGTACATTCATTCAATAATTGTGTATTTTCTTTTTTTCCAGTCAGTGTCTAATGAATGATTTGTATCTCCTGTAACGAGATGAAATGAAGAAGATAATGGAGAGTGACTGATAATTTTGAGATTCCATAATTTGTCAACGTTCTCATTTATTTTCACATTACCAAAAATATTCACGCGTAATACTTTCTACGATAGCACTTTGAGAATGAGAAGGTTTGAAGATTGAGATGAAAACTCATCAAATATATTTTCACATTCACGTTAAGTTCTACAAAGCATCATAATTATTCGATATGAATATGAGGAATGATTGTAGAGTATAAGTTGATTCATTGTTATATCGTTCTATCTATCCACATGTGTTCATTCAATCCAGGTTACTTTTATTCTGTGTCTTTAGGCAACTTTTAAAAAACGGTCGGAATACTATTCTTATCCACAAGGCCTTAATAGTAATTATCGAATGGGAATGAATCCCTCAGAATGATTCCTAAATTTGAATTCAAATTTGCTTTTGCAGAAAGCGGTAGGGGGCAACAAAGGGGATGTCTGGGTGGGGGCGTCGAGTGTGCCCACACGCTTTCCACAACAGTGAATCTCAAATTCTAGCAGTCTCTCGCTGATTAACTGTTGAAGAATTCATGAGGTTTACGGAAACCCACCTCTCAACCCTCTCTCCCCCTCATCTCCCCTCCCCCTTCTTTCCTGAAATGCACTGAACTAGGCAACGATCATACTGGACCTATACTTATTCTAACCCCCCTCGTTGTATTTAAGATGTCATAAAATTTGCACCAGTATCGAGGTGAAATCGATCATGCCAAACAGGAATGGTATATTTCTATGACTTTCCATATATTTTTTCCATACATTTTTATATATACATTTTCATATTTTTTCCATCCATTTATATATACCTTATACACTTTTTCATGTTATATAAGTTACCAGCAAAGAATGACGATCGAATTGTGATGGAATTAAAATTGGGGTTCAATACCCTGATGTCTTGAACTTTCTGACAAGTCATTATTTTTTTATTATTATTCACACATGAGCAAAATTAAACTCATTCTCACAAATATTGCATAACAATATGTTCGATTGAATTAATTTCATATATTCATAAAGGTTTTGAGATGTAACACCAAAAGAGATGTAGCAGAATACCTTCGAAAAAAATGAGAATAATGACAACAATTCATTAAATTAATATGAAACTCTTTTCCACAAAGCCTGGGAAGTCTCATCTGTGGGTGAAAACTAACAGAGAATAGATATCATATGTTCAGTTCAGTAGACTAAGATGTAAGAAAGGAATACGTTCAGTGCCAAAAAGTAGGGTGTTAATGAAATCTGTAATGAAAATAATAATAATAATAATAATAATAATAATAATAATAATAATAATAATAATAATGATAATATCGTTCATTTGTCGTTTAATTATGTTTTTCATGTGTTGTAATTATAATGCAAACCACAGATGAGCCTCTTTACAGGCTTCGTGAATAATTATTCTGATGTTAAATGTATAATCTGAAATTGACAAATTGAAAAAAAAAATCAACGAATGAAATCATCATATATATATTCTCTCAATTTTTTGTGTCAAATGGAAATTTTTATATTTTGAAATCTTAAAATTATAATAATGAGGAGAATGAAAAAAAACCTCGTATACTCGATTTGGCTCATTATACTATCATTGGAACTCGTATGATTCACAAAACTATCACTATACCTGTAATTATTTTGTATC
>OZ023329.1:37962889-37980389 GCA_964007535.1 Brachyptera risi | reverse complement strand
CGAAATTTTGGTATTGCATTATGAATATAAGAAATGAACGTATTGACGTTCAAGAAAAATAGCATCATTGTGTGCAGAAGACGATAGAAATGTAATAATTTATAATCAGATGTAAATTTAATCCTATCTTTTTTAATTGCCTCCTGAAAAACGATTGGCCGTAACGTTCATCTATTGAAATATTTTCACAAGATAAAATGGTGAGAAAATCATTTGAAATATCCAAATGAGTAAATAATTTAGCTTTAAAAGGTACATACAGTATAGTGTCTATTCTAATTTGAACATCATAATATGTATTTCCAAAAAATCTAAAATAGCTCTATCCGTACTCGTCTGCTCATACGTGCGTGGGTGGATGTTACCATCATGACATCCCTAAAACGACTGGCATCCCCCACTCATTCGGCATGCGCCATACGTATAGTGGTGCCCTCTGGTGGCCGTTTCACACTCACTATACCGTAGCGTTGCGCGTGTCTGCGTGAATCTATATAGTCAACCATTGCCTTTCGCCCTGTAGTCAGTCGAACTTCGGTTGCCGTTCGTAGCACAACGGAACGACACGAGCGCACGATTACGTGTCGTGTGAATAGCGACTTTATTAACTAACTCATTATTTTATATATTATAGAAGAGACAATATTTAATTGAGATTTGTGATATATATCAAGTTAACGACTACGTGGATGAACTGGTTGTACGATTACAATAAAACAGGTTTATGTGACTTTATAAAAGATTTTTTTGAAGTGTCAATTGTGAAGTTTTTACGTAAAGACAAGTTTTTTCATCGTTAAGAAAATGTGGATTAAAATCGATGAAAATGTGTGTTGAAGGACTATTATTTATGAATTGATCGATGTTTGTGTCACTCTGAAAAAAAGATATGAAAATGTAATTTCAGTTTGTCATCCGTGTTTACGAATATAAACTTTATTTTTCTGTCATCTGTGTGAGTGAGCAAGTGCATATATACAATGTTTATATTATCGTGATATCCTTACATTGAGACTCAATGTAATTAAATGTAATTAAATATCAAACGAAAAATGTGCGCACGAGTTTTCGTATCAGACTCGTGATAGTTTTGATGAACATGTCGAATCAGCGTCGTGTTATGGCATGCCGTCGGTCCGCCGATATAGGCGTCGCGACGTCGCTTTTCGACTCGTGTGTTTGGTATTTAGTATTATCTCTGTCATTATTCCTAATCCTAGCCCCTATCGTCACGTCAAGTCCTAAATACGAGACTCCCGATCAGTGTTCATGGTCGGTCGACAATAACGAGACGTCAACGACGCGTGTGTCGGTCACTTGCCGCGTCAGGACATTAGACGGAGAGGGCACGAACCTGAGCGCGATTCAAGTAGACGGTACGGCTAAACTACGTGTTGTCTGTAACGACGTCCTGTTATTTGAAAGCACCGTCTCGCCTCAGGCTTTCCAAAGACTTAACCAACTCGAAGAGTTAACCATAGAAGACTGTAAAATATTAACTTTACCCACGGAGGCCTTCGAGGGGCTACGTGATCTAAAACGTTTGACGATAAACACACATAATGTAGAATGGAGCTCCGGTAAAAGCCTTGAACTTCTGCCGGAAAGTTTAACGGGCCTTAGAGAACTACAAAATCTCGATCTAGCACGGAATAACATGAAACATTTACCAGAGGACGTGTTTTGCGTGTTGGGCAACTTGCAAACGTTGAACTTGACGCGTAACCACTTCAACGACGCGGATAAGTTAGGATACTCTTCTCGACGTAGTCGTGCTGAATCGACGACAGCGTCTAGAATCGAATGCTCGGGTGGCATGGATATGCGTTCCTTAGACATCTCTTATAACAACCTCCAAGTATTACCTGCTGAACCAGGTTTCACGCGTCTACGACGACTCCAACATTTGTATCTCCAGAATAATGAACTTTCTGAGGTGAATAGTGACGCCTTGCTCGGTTTGACTTCACTGCGTGTTATAAACATGTCTAGTAATAGTCTGGATTCCTTACCAGAAGGCTTGTTCACAAGTTCAAAGGAATTGCGTGAAATCTACTTACAGAATAACTCACTCTACGAACTAGCGCGTGGTTTATTCCATCGCTTAGAACAACTCATCGTATTGGATCTATCAGGTAATCAATTGAACAGTAATCACATCGACGATGGTACATTCGCCGGTCTGATCAGACTGATTGTATTGAATCTCGCGCAGAATTCGCTAACACGGATCGATGCTCGCACCTTCAAGGATCTCTTCTTCCTTCAAATCCTTGATTTGAGGAATAACTCCATCAGTTTCATTGACGACAACGCTTTCCAGCCCTTGTACAATCTCCATACCTTGAATCTTGCTGAGAATCGTATTCACCATGTCGGTCCTCTCCTGTTCAATGGCTTATTCGTTCTGAGTAAACTTACACTCAATAATAATCTCATCCTCACTGTTGATCCTCTGGCATTTCGTAATTGTTCAGATTTGAAAGAACTGGATCTGAGTTCAAATTCTCTTGAGGATGTACCCGAAGCATTACGTGAACTCACCTTACTCAAGACCTTAGATCTAGGGGAGAACAAAATCACTTCATTCACGAATGGATCTTTTAAGAATCTCACCCAACTCAATGGATTACGACTTATCGGAAATAGTATCGGAAACCTCACCAGGGGTATGTTCTGGGATTTAACTAGTCTTCAAGTTTTGAATCTCGCTAAAAACAAAGTACAGCAAATCGAACGTGGTACATTCGAGTTTAACACACAAATCGAAGCGATACGCTTAGACGCGAACTTCCTGACTGACATCAACGGAGTGTTTTCAACTCTTTCGACTCTCCTGTGGCTTAATCTCTCTGACAACCATTTGGTATGGTTCGACTATGCGTTTGTGCCTGGCAATCTCAAGTGGCTAGACATTCACGGCAACTTTGTTGAACGTCTCGGTAATTATTACAAAATCCAAGACACTCTGCACATTAAAACTTTGGATGCGAGTCATAATAGGATAACCGAAATCTCAGCAATGTCAATACCGAATAGTGTTGAATTAGTTTTCATCAACAACAACTTCATCAAACTTGTACATACAAATACGTTCCTTGACAAGACTGATTTAGTTCGTGTCGATATGTATGCCAATGAAATAGTTAATCTTGAATTGAACGCCTTGAGGCTCACCCCTGTACCCGTCAATAAAACCATACCAGAGTTTTATATTGGTGGTAATCCCTACCATTGTGATTGCACTATGGAGTGGCTTCAAATGATCAATAATATGTCACAACTTCGTCAACATCCTCGTGTCATGGACCTGGAAAATATTGTATGTAAGATGACGTACTCTCGAGGACTTTCCCATCTGCCCGCCGTCGATGCTAAGCCTTCTAACTTCTTGTGTACTTACGAAACTCATTGTTTTGCCTTGTGTCATTGTTGTGATTACGATGCTTGCGATTGTGAAATGACTTGTCCTGATAACTGCACGTGTTATCACGATCAGACATGGAGGACGAATGTCGTGGACTGTTCAGGACAAGGCACTAGCATAATACCCCGCCGTATACCAATGGACGCCACCGAATTATATTTGGATGGTAATGATTTCGGTGAATTACAGAATCACGTATTTATCGGACGTAAGAACATGAGGGTGCTGTTCGTAAACGCCAGTCGCATCGAGTCAATTCAAAACCGAACATTCAACGGATTGAACGCATTGCAAACCCTTCATCTTGAAGATAATCATATTCGTGATTTGAAAGGATTCGAATTCGAACATTTGTCCCATTTACGCGAACTCTATCTACAGAATAACAAGATTGGCTTTATCGGTAATCTCACACTTCTCCCATTAAGATCTTTAGAGATCTTACGTCTCGACGGTAATCGCCTTGTCACCTTCCCCGTGTGGCAATTAGCTCTTAACTCATATCTAGTCGAGATTTCGCTGGGAAATAATCGCTGGTCTTGTCGGTGTAAATATCTTCAAGAGCTTCAGATCTGGGTGGCAGACAATAATCGCAAAGTCATCGACAGCGATGATATTTGGTGTTACAATAATGAGACTAAACCGCCAGAGCGTCGTGAAGTCGATCTTAATAATACCGCGTGCAGTGATTACTATGCAGGTGGCTCAGTGATTCAGAGTATTATTGTCTCTGATTACTTGCCAATGGTAATCATCACTCTCTCAACATTCGTTCTCATCCTCCTCATCATGATTCTTATATTCATATTCCGGGAACCAATGAGAATATGGGTATATTCCCGATATGGCATTCGATTATTCCATTTCAAAGGCGCCGGAGCAAAATATGGTGAGGACCGTGAAAAACTGTACGATGGTTATGTGTGTTACAGTCCAAAAGATGAGGAGTTCGTCCTCCAGAGTATCGTCGCTGAGCTTGAACACGGCAATCCGTCATTCCAGTTATGTCTTCACTATCGTGATCTCCCCCACCATGCTTATCTTCAGCATTCTACCTCCCCGGTAGTCCTCGAAGCGGCCGAAGCCAGCCGCCGAGTTATCCTAGTCCTCTCAAGAAACTTCCTGCAAACCGAATGGTCCCGGTTCGAGTTCCGATCAGCCCTTCACGAGGCTCTCAAGGGACGAATCTTCAAACTCGTCCTCGTTGAAGAGGGGGATAGTCTCCCTGAGGCAGAACTCGACCCAGATCTGAGACCTTATCTCAAGACTGGTGCCCGGGTACGTTGGGGTGAGAAACGCTTCTGGGAGCGATTACGTTACGCGATGCCAAACAGTGATAACCAAAATAAAAGCTCAATGTATCGCCGTAATATCAACAACTACACGTTAGATTCCGCGGTGAGCAACGGTAATCATAACCATACTTATATTGAGAAGACGAAACAACCCCATCCTTCTTCACCGTCCTTACAGATGCATATTAATTGTCATCCATTATTCAAAGCTGCAGCTGCAAATAATGAGAATACGATAATGCCACCATCATATACCTCCCAATCAACTTTAACAAGAACGCCGTTGAAGCATCAACACCAACATCACGACGACGAGGCAAACTACTCGTCTGCAACAACTGCAACGCCATCCCCGCGTCCTGTACGTCATCCTCAACACCAACATCCTCCTCCACAGCATCAACATCCTCCTCCACAGCACCAACATCCTCCTCCTCCTCAGCATTATCTAGATTCGAATGAATCTACTATTAGTACGCGTCCGAATTCGGAACATATTTACTGTTCTATCGAGTCTGATTATGCGTCAACCTTAGAGCGGGAAGGTGTGAACAGTTCCATGATGAGGCGAGGTGTGAACGCCGGGCCCGGTGGAGTGCCTGTCCACCAACACCACAGACCTGCGTGGAGGACTCCTAACAATGTGGAACGAGATGCTAGTGGCCATCAAGCCTATCTCGTGTGACAAAACTTGATCAGTGGATTTCTGACAGACTGAAGAGTGCGGAAAAATTAATGTTATTATATTTATTGGCGGTGAAAATGTGGATATTTATTTCTCAGAACATGAAACACGAAATCGGATTACTATTAGAAGAAAGAAAAAAAAACGTCCTTAAGTCTACTATGATGTCACGTCACCGCGCTCAACAACAAATTATCAAGTAAGTTCCATGGACATGAAACATCATAATGTCATATTCATGTATAATCTAAAATGATTATTACCGTACCTTGCACAATAACTTGATCACAAACTGTAATCAAATTGTCTCGTTGCTTCGTTAAATCCTGACTGCACCATTGCATTCTAACAACATGTTTCTTCATGAATTGTTACACACACAAATTCATATATATATATATATATATATATATATATATATATATATATATATATATATATATATATATATATATATATATATATATTATATATATATATATATATATATATATATATATATATATATATATATATATATATATATATATATATATATATATATATATATATATATATATATATATATATATTTATATATATATATATATATATATATATATATATATATATATATATATATATATATATATTTATATATATATATATTTATATATATATATATATATATATATATATATATATTTATATATATATATATATATATATATTTATATATATATATATATATTTATATATATATATATATATATATATATATATTTATATATATATATATATATATATATATATATATATATATATATATATATATATATATATATATATATTCAAGCCTATATAATATGTGCCTGCTTGAAGGCTTGAACACAGATGTGTACTGTTGTAGATCAATACAGAGCGCACTGCAAACTTAGTAAGGTTGTATTAAAACTACACTCAGTCCCTTTACTACTGCCATGTCTTTAGAAACTAAAGCATTATTGTCCTAAATGAGAATATTCACAATGGTAGATAATGGTCACAGATTAATTTCGTCTTTGTCAGAAAACTCCCTCAATTCTCAAAATATACGTTCATTTAATGTGTTGAGCAATTGACAATTTAATACGTCACAATCAACTAACTTGCAAGTTATCAAGTTACTGTTTATTACTCATATGAACTGATGTAGTTACTCATCTTGGCTTTCGTACATTGGCTCTTGTTACGAAACAGAATTAACAGTAGTTCTCTGCTTTGTACATGCTAATGAGTTGGTGAGTTTTTAAAACTATATTATCACGAGAGAAACTTCACGAATCTGTGTATCATTGTAGTGTGATATGTAATAAATAATACATAACACCAGATGAACGAGTATACAACTTGGCAACAATATAAATTATTTGACTTACAAGTACACTCCCTGTTTTTAAATCCTCTAAACACTTTGAAATAAGTATTTACTATATTACAAACGTATAACCGCTTACAGGACCTATTTTCATTCGATTTTACAAGGCCGCAGTCGTGTAGGGTAGTGATACAGTAATATGTGTGATATGTGCAATTCGTTCGATGCAATATATTTTTGTTAAGTTGATCAAAACAGAATGATCAATGTTTTATAAATATGTGATATGTATATACCCTATAGTGTACTATAGTAGAAGTTTCTTGCCAACGGTGGAAATGGGTTATGCAATTATTATTTATCATTATTTGTTGTACTTGTATATACGTATTAGTATTGTGGAGGTATATGATGGAGTACTTAGATATATCTAATGTATATAAGTTTAAGGCTATTTTATAAGCTATTATTGTTTATAATGGAACAAAAGGATGATGGAGCATTATCAACTATGAATACGATACATATTGCCTTCAGGGTAAACAAGATGAATAATCATTGCATTACGAACATAGTTTGTGTATATTTACGCTTTTTGAATGATGATTATTATTTCAATTATCTGAAAAATTTCAATTCATTTACATTTCCATGTTATTATCTTCAATACAAATCCGGAAGTGTTCTTTTTTCACATGAATCAATATAAAGACGTACATAGTCCATACTCAGAACAATAAATGTCTACTTCACATAAAAGGGACGGGTATATTCTAGCTGCATAGCTCAATTTTGTACTTGTCTGTACTTACAAAAATAATGATCCCCAATTTGAATTCGTCTGTGAATTTCAGTCTCACTATTTTAAACAATGTCAAGATTCACTAGCTCTGTTTGGTCCATGCTAATATTATTCTATGGTCACCTTCGAATTATCGTCTCTTTTTTATAACATTGGCGTTGAAATCATCTTGCTATTGTTCAAATTGATTAGAGGTACACGAAGAGTGTGGTCTTTTTCTCGATACTAACTTGACTCTCTATAATAATCTATCATTATTATGTGTACCTTCTCTTCCGAACGCTGAAGGTTCGTGTAAGAAGTGTTTATTCCTTAAAAATCAATCATCGACCATGACACGGCCATATTTTCATATATTATTAAACTTTTTTCACGGTGAAAAAGTGTGAAGATTATTCATTTTTAATAATTTATGCAACGTCATATTTGGGTCAGATTGCCTATAAAGTATATAAGAAAATGATAGGTCTTCTTTTGTTGTATAGATATTTTCAATATCCACAGTACTTCATGAATGATTCAGTAGATTTTCTACCAAGACTCGATAGGAATGGAAATGATCGATTCTTATAATATATTAAGCAACATCTAGGCTTGTATATCAAGAACTTGATCGACAAAGCTGAATTATTCTCGCTATTTTTTTGCGTATTGACACACACACACACACACACACACACACACACACACATATATATATATATATATATATATATATATATATATATATATATATATATATATATATACTACAAGCTCTCTACATGTAACATGTCTGCCAACTGCGCCTTCTCTCCACCTGCTGCGATATGAACAATCGAAAGAAAAAGCACTCGAATATTCATATCAAATAAAACAACCAAGTTAATTAAAAACGGAAGAGTAATGAGGAGAAAGGATTAAAATCCATGTGGGGTAATATTTGTCATCATATTCAATGTGAAAAAATGAAATAAAAATGGGGTCAGTCCTAATCAATAAGATTGATTGTGTACGTTAGTATGGTACACAAGAATAATGTTTCAATTTCCTGTACTTTTAGGCACATAGATATATACATTATTCTCGAGTGAAAGATTGTTTATTAGAACGAGACAAGTCACACAAAGCCCACAGGGTAGATTGATCCAGCCTAAACGTTTCCTTTCTCCTTGTCACTCTACATTTACTATTAATGTGGATCATATCACATGTTTATTTTGTCTTCCACACAGAATTAGATGAACTGATTTTTAGAAGAATTTTGTCAATATTGAAAAATATATCGCCTCAAAAGTTAGGAACTTGTTCAGTGTTTTTTTTTTCTTATATCGGGTTTTAACGACGCACTGTGATGATCACTAAGATCTATTGGCGTCGGATGTATGATTAATGAGATGGTGGGATGATGAGATAAAGGTTTTTATGGGTAATGGAAAGGATAGTGAGAAGGAAGCGGTCGTGGCCTATATTGTGGGAACCCTCCCGGTATTAGCCTAGACTACAGAGGAAAACCACGAAAAAACCCTGTAAAGATGGATAGAAGCGGGGATCGAACCGGGTCCGATATACCCACTCTGCCTCCCGGGTCACATGAAGGAAGTGCGTTAACCACTACGCTGGATGTGCCTCTCCGATGACCGTGTTGATCTTTACAGAATAACGAATGCCAACTTCCCAAAACATTTCATCACCAATGATATGGACTGAACTTGCTTTTTGATCTATTTCATTTCATTTATATTTTATTTTCGTTTTATTTTTTATTCCCTTCAATCTATCAATTATGAGTTCAGAGTTTTTTTACTCTGTGAGATTTCAATATTATCGAATGTTTTCGGGTAGTTTCGGAGCTAATATTTCCGTAATCAAATTATTTTAGTAACTAAAGCACGCAAGTTTGGCAGCGTTAGAGATGTGTGTGTGATGTAACTTTTAAAATACCGTTACATCGATACCAGCGAATGTTTCGATCCAAGCTTTTATTTGTAGGTGAAGGAGTAGCTTCAAACCTTCACTAAATCAATTACATTGATATATTTTTTATTCCATATCCGTGAAAAAATGATCCAGTACCTTAGTGATTTTTCCTTCAAAACAAAATATGCAAATCATTAAAGTCTACTGCTAATTACTTGAAAGGAAACTCAGCGGGAGGGCGTATTCAACCATTTTGTGTTTGTGGTTATTTTCTTAATGTTATCAGGTAGGTTCCTATAATGCCATTGACTATAAAGTTGACAAAAGACCGAATTAATTTAACAATGGTATAGTAGTCATGTCATGTCAAAGTCAGTTATGACAGCAGGTAGGCCCTAGTAATATCAGGCTATTATCAAATAGTAATGATTGTGGGAGACGTTGGACAGCTTTGCAGCCCTGTAATTTGCCGAGCAATCCGCTGCGTGCCACATTTTTAGAAGCAGACATTGTTGGCCTATCTAGAGACAGTGGCGTAGAAGAAAATATCATCATGTCCACGAAAGATGGTTAATTTCCATCAATTGTTTTTACAATATTGGTCTTGATATTCTCAATTTGATTTGTTTTTCACCAGGACAAAGTAAGTTATGATATTGTTTTGATAATGAAGCTATAATAATGAATTATTTCGAGAGTTGTCTTCTCGACTTAACAATTTCATTTTGATCGACAGGTTTGGTTGGTGTCACTATAGGGCCTACATTACGCCGCTGTATCTTCATATCCCTTTTCATTCTATATAGTCACAGAGGAATTCACTAGCTTTTCTACTGAAGCTATTAGGTCAGAAGGCACTTAGGGCATACCTGCCGCCCAGTTATAGAGACGGACACATCTATAAAATGTGTTATCAGGGAATACACATACTCTGTCATTAGTCTAACTTTTATTGGTGCCAACAAAATATCTTTTTACATATCATTACAGCTATACATAGCGTATATACAGTCTGAACATGGTTAGACCTATACAAAGGTATTTTGTTATCTTGAGACAAAACGATAATATTCATAGGAGAATTCGTTTTTAATGTCAATTCGTTAAGGTATTATATCAACATTAGAAATATTTCGAAGTCATAAAATATCAATTGAAGAAAGATATCAAATCGGACATCAGCTTTTTTTCAGCTCTTCTATCTGAAAATCGTTTTTATTTGTTACTAGTTTTATTCATGTTCTTACCAATTATCTGTATCTTACTGAAACAATTCTATATGTGAGGTGACTGTGATGGCGTGAAGTATATATATTACATTATATCAGCAAATATTTTCACATCATACCAGTATACGTGTTTCATTCTATTATATAATAGATTTCCGAAATTTTCTCTCCCCTCTTAGCAGAACAATACTATACGCAATACAAAAAAAACACGATTTTCCCCAGTGTTTAAAACGGTAACATGCTGACTTTCAAATTATTTATCTGTTTCATTTTGGCATCCAGACTGACGCCTATGGATATGAAATATCTTTTTGGGGGTGTTTTGAGCCCCAACAATATTCGATAACCTGCTGCGTACGCATCACGGAGCCATACCAACCCCCATAACACCTCTAACCCTTCGTTGCCACTTCCCTGGCTGTTTCGTGGTGACTTTGACAAGCTTTGATGTCAAACCCCTCAACTTTCACTTCATAACTTTGTGACTAACTTTGATTAATTATTGCATATACATCTTGTCATTCAATCTCTTACTTAGACTTGCTTAGTATAGTATACCGTTGGTTTCAACGATTTCCATTGGAATTATACTCGTGGTAATAAGTTCGGCGCCAAAGGGAATTCGTACTGATTTTACCGTTCTATAGTTACATTCCGATTTCTAAAGATAATTGTATAATTGCTTCAATGTCTAACATGAGGTCAACGAATTTGGCCTAATACAATTTACTGATCGTCTGAATTCTGTTTATAAATTATAAGCTATGCTGAGTGTAATTTGACATGTGTGTGTACTGTGTATTCTCAAACTATTGCTTTGTGCTGATCTCAACACACTATTCACCGTAACTCCATTGATATGATACGCTCATTAGGCTATCTGAAGATTCTTGTTTTTCATGAGATTTGTATTTTATGCATAAACTAGAATTACACTTTTCAACTATCTCATAAAAGGTTCCGATTATTATAATATATGGTGGAATAAATAAATGATCGATATTATGTTTGGGCTTTCTGCATATGTGCACATTTGAGGAATTGATGGACGACATTTCTATCATTTCCGATCTCATCAACTGTTGTAGGTTCCACCTTCAACTTTGACAACAGAAATATCCAACGAATTCACTTCCCGCCCAGATATATCACAAGCTCTTTCGATTGTGAGTTACATTGGTTTCTTGGCGTCATCAATGAATAGAAATTGAAAAACCTTCTTTCTTTGGATTCACCAACTGTAACATATTCTCCACTCGAAAACTCGCCCAATCAGATACGTTTTTTCTCGTTTCAGTCGTTGATGACGTCAGACTACATTGTATTAACTTGTCAAATCTTTCTTCAACAATACTGTTAGAAGTCAGCCATGAAAAAGTAAGAATAGAATGGATATCAGTTAGGGATCCTGTCACATTATGACAAATGTTGAGATGGTATAAAAATATCTCATATATGGAGCGATGTATATTAGTCTACAATGAAGATATCAAAATCAGAAGAATTTCTCGTCGGCTTTTTGAGAAACGAGCTCACTAATTTCGATCTAATGTATATGAAAGATCGGTAAAAAATCGATTCGTAAGAAACATAATTAATGCAGTTATTCTTGGCGATCCGTATTTTAATGAATACAAAAATTCTCGAACAGAGTGGATTTCTTTTTCATGGCAATTATTGAATATTCTCCGATATCCTTATACAAGGTGGGGATTTTTCTTGGTTTTGCACGAATATATCAACTGCAGACGTATGATTAAGCAACAATCAAAACTGAATCACATCCAACGGAAATAGAGAAAACGACAAAATTACAACACCTTTATAGACATAGGATATTAATAATATATTGTTCGGTTTATGTGTGAACTGTGAACTCATCTGTTGTGAATAAACCTGTGTTCATGGTTACTGTAGGTGTTGTGTAAACAGCCCATATTGACATCATAGGAATAAACCAAATACCTGCATAAAAAAGGTGTGAATTTTACAAAGGATATTTACGCGGTTCAAGATAACACCAACTTTATTACGAAGACTTTTCTTATCTTTTTGTGGTTTCGCTAGGAAATCTAGACAAACGTTTGAATTATGGATATTTTAAAACAGCAAAAAAAATCTTACAAGATTTCGAAAGATTATTATCATCATGGAAAATGAATCAAATGATAAAATTCTTGAATTAGTGAATTCTATTTTTTTTTACTTCCAGGTTTTCTACCAAAATTAATATGAATTGACTCGTCAAAAAAAAAAAATACCATCGATTATTCTACAGATGGAATAAATAAAACTGTTTTTATATGTCATGTTCGCTGGACTGGTCGAGTCTAAGATTAGATCGTTCGGTTTAGGAGGTCCAAGATGATTTCAGCTAGGAGGGAGGCTGTGTTACCTGTATATTATGGGTGTGGTAGTTTAAGGAACGCGATGGTTTTCAAACTTTTCAACCGTGTGAAGGGGCGTTTATACTTTTATTACATAACAATCGTAAAACTGTTTTCGTAAAACCGAACGGATATAGGCCCACATCTAGTGTGATGAATAAAATAATAGGGTACTAATCATCAGTGTGTAGATTATTCTAAAAATGGAATTAAAATCGTTTTTGTCATCAAACTGGTATCGTATACATCTAACGCTAGTTTTATAGAAAACATGGCGCCGATTTTTAAGAACACTCCTAATCAGGATGTGAAAATTTTATTTCGTAGTATTTTTAATGGTCACACATATTCTAGTTTAGTAGCCCATAAGATTAGGTTTATATTTTTCGTCGTGCCTCGAATATTTACACATATTTTGTACATAATGTGTTGACGTCTGACGACATGTTCATACAATAATGTATTCATATATATAAATATAAATATATATATATATATATATATATATATATATATATATATATATATATATATACATATATATATATATATATATATATATATATATATATATATATATATATATATATTTATACATGTGTGTGTTGGTTTTGTCAACGCCATTTATGCTTTGATATTATATCGCTCTGTGAAAAGTGTTGAATAATACGGTTGTGTACTATTTATTAGCTAGTTATCGGATAAACATGTTGGCTTTAAAGTTTTCCAGTTTGTATAATATTTTCCTCGCGTTTCACGTTATCAGATAAAGATTTCACTCCCTGGTAACTTTTCTCTCGTGTCCGTAATAATTTCAGAGTAGTATACGTGCAATCAGCTATAATGGGTTTTGTCTCGTTAACGATTTTCCGTGTCATGTACTATAAGTCCTCAGTACAGTACGATGGTTCATAAATTGTAGCTCGATGCTCAAGTATATAATATATATTTTGTAGGCAACGAGTTTTAAAGTTTCCGGTCTGTGAGTAGGTTTGTGGCACTCTGGATTGTGTAGATATGAGGTTTGGGAAGAGAAATGAGCCCGAAGTTTCAGTGCCCAAGCAGCCGTTCGACCAGCAAGGGTTGGCGCGTTCCTGGGATGGGAAATCGATAACATAAATTTGAGTGAGACAAACATCGAGGGTGGAATAGAGGGAGAGAGACCGAAAGAGAAATAACGAGGGTTCAACGAAAGAGTGTGAAGAGAAAAAGAAATGGAAAACAGGAACAGAGAGGTGTAGATTGATCATATGAGGTAAGGAAAGAAAAGGGGCGAAGAAAAGTAAGGTGACGATAAAGAGAATTAGAAGTAGAAGAGAGAGAAAAACTTGATGAAAAGAGGTGAAGCAGGTTTTGGCATATAAAAAAAGGGTGTAGGGTACAATAAGCGGAATGAAAAAATGAAGATATCAAGAACGAATAAGAGAGAAAAGGGATAATGGGATAAAGGAGATGTATATATTCCAGTTGTGTGACGCAATTCTGGGGTAGGGGGTCAAGGGTTGTGATCGAGGTAGGAGGGGGAGGGAGGGTGGCAGCGAGCTGACCACAGTCCAGCTCCGACCTAACGTGGCGAATTGACCACAAAAGGACATTTCTATCCGGAGTTGGAAGAAATATTCGTTACAGTTGCTTGGCAATGTTAAACGCGAGTTCGTACCATGGTCTAATTGTAGCTTTGGGGAGTATTATCAAAAGGTCTCGAATAATACTCTGTTTCAAAGAGAATCATCACAGAATGTAAAGATATATCTTTATAACATGATAGAAAAAATAACTGTTCCCATTTCATTATGTTACTCGAAGAAAGAATTACCTCTCATCATCAATCATCATTTGTATTTTCTTCTTTTTTTTTATTTATGGCTTATTTTAATGTCAATCTAATCCAGTCTACAATGAAGACAAATCGTAATAATAAAGCTTACATCCTACATAGAAACGAGTTCAGGTTTAGACATAGTATTTAATTCGAATGTTGGTCGATGCGAAGCAAATTTTGTGTCCCCGTTATGGGACATCAGCCATTACCATCATCACGAGAAAACCGACCGACCGTCTCACTGTCCTCGACGTCATCCTCAACCCGATAAATACCTTCAATGATGCTCGAAACTGAAATAACTGTACATCTTCATGGTTCTGTTACTGCATACGAATTAATCATCATGATTCTACATTCGAATCCTTTCATAATGTAACTTATCTATAATAATAGCAGAGACAGGTGTTTTTTTTTTTTGTAAGTGTTTCTCTATATATACACCTCTTAAATACATTTCAACCGTATACATGAGAATAGTTTTACACACATTTTTAATCTAGTTTTTCTCTTTCACACGCCGACACGGACACAAAGAAAACTGAACGACATAATCACCGATTGGATGCTGTGATTGAAATGCTTCTAGTTATTATCACGAGATACCCCAGGGTAATGCTGGGCTATTGTGTAGAACGCGGTTTTCATTTGGCTTTGGAAACATCATAGGAGGGCTCTTGTGCACTTTGTCCTCGTATCGTGCAATGTCATCGAGAAATTATTATATTGATATTACAATACATTAGAACATACCACAACACTGCGGATGATTGAACAGCGAGAGAGTTTTAATATCACGTACATATCAAATCGATACTGCAATTGGTAAATAATGTGGACAGTTTGTATAATTAAAAACTAGATCGGTATTTCAAAGCGAGTACTCTAGTGTTGAAAGCTCACTTATTGATATCAATTAGCTTTGTTTGGAAAAATGTTGATTTATTACTATCGTATTAATTACCTATTCGATAGTTCAATACATTACCAGTATATAATCACAGTATGATTATAATTATCAAATAGTAATTAATTGGTATTTAGTGAACAATTTATACATGAACTTATCCTCTAATTGAGTGACTGTAACAACATTAGGAGTAACGTTAGGAAATAGCACATATCACATTAAATGAATCACATATATCACATCATTTATATGTATTAGGAATATATAGGGCCTATATATATATATATATATATATATATATATATATATATATATATATATATATATATATATATATATATATATCTATATATATATATATATATATATATATATATATATATATATATATATATATATATTATATTTATATATATATATATGTATATATATATATATATATATATATATATATATATATATATATATATATATATATATATATATATATATATATATATATATATATATATTTATTTATATCATTTGTGTGTACATCTATCCTGACATTTGATTTTCGAACCAGACGTATCATTTGAACCACTTCTAGTTAGAATATGAATTTATCGATCCTACTAACAATATGCCATGGTAACTCGAAAAATTCCACGACAAAATAAATACATATTTAGAGTTCAGTTTGAGTACATAAAAGTGCATGTCTAGATCGGTTCATTTTTTGATAATCCATTTAAAATCATTTGATGTTGGGAAATCTCCCACATTTGGCCATGTCCTATAGGTGTTCAATAAATGAGTCTGGGCCCTTCAACCTGTCTATTATATGACTGGGAAATAAGCAATAATAAAGAACTCCATGAAGCATCATAGCCCTATAAAAAATTGCATAATTTATTACCAAATCACGCATTTTCCCTTCGTGACCTAGATTGTTAGGGATAATAAATCACGATCCAGTAAAACAGAGGGGTAAAGTTTTATTGATCGCAATGAGGTATATATATATGTATGTATAGGCATATAATATAAATATTCCAAGTTCTCGTTCATTGAATTAAAACACAAACCCTATAATTTCGAGTTGGTCCGTATGAGTTGATGGCTCTAAGCACGCGCTTTTCGGCGTTGATATGAGGAGTATACCGCGTAGTATTTAGGTTGTTAATAAAACAAACTCTATATAATTATACTCAAATCTAGAATTATGATATGAGAATACTGTTCAAGATCAAAATCCCAATGTGTTTTTACCTTTTATTCATGAATCATTGTAAAATCACCTTATTTTGTGGTTGACGTGAATATATATATATATGTATATATATATATATATATATATATATATATATATATATATATATATATATATATATATATATATATATATATATTTATATATATATATATATATATATATATATATATATATATATATATATATATTTATATATATATATATATATATATATATATATATATATATACTATATATATATATATATATATATATATATATATATATATATATATATATATATAAGAACTATTCAAAAACACGAGAAATCTAAGACTCGAACAAACTCTGAGAATTCGTTGGGAAATTAATTTAGTGAGTAGGAAACTTATGGTGAAAGATATTGAGAAAATATCTGGGTGATGAAACTTTCGGTGTCACCCAAAGAAAAAAAAACATCATTTATAATAA
>OZ023329.1:37922889-37957889 GCA_964007535.1 Brachyptera risi | reverse complement strand
AAAATGTAAGTGTTCTGAAACATGTTTCTACCACGTTTGAAATTTGAATAGATTTGATCAGGTTGTTCTCAACAAATTATAAGGAAAATTAGAAATGAAGAGTTGAAAAGTGGCTGCATAACGAAGGCAGCAACTAGAATCGAAAATTTTGAAATTTAGGTGTTGATATAGCTGTGAAATACATTACTTAATATCATCTCGCTCGTCTCACAATTAATAGGCTGTGTTCTCATAGTTGAATGTCAATAATAAAATTATTGATTCATTCTAAGGAACAAATTTCAGATAACAAAAAAATTGTCAACAAATATTAATTATTATGAGCATTGTTTCTGAAGATGTTTCAATAGCATTATTCGCAGATATAGAGGTTTTCAAGTTAGATAATACAATTATTTTGTGTTCTACCTGATATCGAGTGGAAGTAAGCACTTATGATTCCTTGTTTCATCACACACAAAAAGCTTCGCCATCAATAACGTAGTATACCGCGAGTAAAATACCTGCCGTTCAGTTTTACCTGTTGATTTTAATGCACACTGCAGGCACAGCATATTATAGATTTCCTAAATGCAATAAAACTATTCTGAATTATACAACAAAACACCGTTTGTGCTTCTCCAACACAGAAAACTTGTATAATGAATACCCGATGCTTAGCGGTCGTATTGTACTTTTTATATAAAATTGAATGATAATTTTTGGGTTTTATAACCGTAAAAACTTTCACAAAATATCTATATAAGTCGATCTTTTAGAATTGTGATACCTTTCAGACTGGATTGTTATACCTATTATACCGAAAATTACCTACATTGTATAGCAATATATCAGGTATATGCACAGAAATAATAAATGGAATACATTTCAGAATTTTAGGTAACTTTCCCGGAAACATTGGCATTGTATCTTATTCAGTGCAATTATCACACCCTCAGGCACCGTTTGGCCTAGCTCATGACTCGAGCTAAATTGTTGATATTTGAATTACAAATGGCTAGTTATACTGTCCTTTAGTTGGACTGTGGGTATACATAGTGTGTATATATATATATATATATATATATATATATATATATATATATATATATATATATATATATATATATATATATATATATGTGTGTGTATATATATATATATATATATATATATATATATATATATATATATATATATATGTGTGTGTGTGTGTGTGTATATATATATATTTATATATATAGTGACTGAGTACGGTGTTGGCCTGCATCCTAACCACCGATCAGGACACCTCTCGTGATGACATGACATCTGCACACATTATCTATGAGAGGAGCTTTTAGGGGTAGTTTAAATTTGTCAAGTTGTTTCCACCATATTGAAGGTATGTCACGGTTTTTCGGCTTGGCACTTTTATATACTCATTTACATATTACTGGTAACGAATTGCCGATACGAATACATTCATCCTAGGGATAATTCATGACCATAGGCAGCGCAGCTTTAAATCATGAATTCAATTAGTTTGAACTGGTATGAGCCCACTTTTTTATCATTCATTCAAAACAACTAGTCGAGAAACACACACATGCACACACCCATACATAAATAAATATATATATATATATATATATATATATATATATATATATATATATATATATATATACATATATATATATATATATATATATATAAGATTGATTCTTGTTGATCATATTTTTTATTTTATATATAGTTCACCAAAAATGTCTAGAGCTGTTTTCATTTCGAGTATTTCCTCGCTTCGGTACGGTTTCATCTTTTTAAGGTTTATTCAGATGGATTCGGTTGGATTCGGTTATTTGAATGGAATTTCAGTTGAAAAGCCATTATACACTCAAGTTAATTTGCTTGTTAATTGTAAACGCATTGTGTACCGTTCATGTTTTCTCAACTCTAAAGGCTTCTGTTCATGTGAAGGAGAAGAAAGTCAAGGTAAAACCCTAAATCAACATTGTTAGTTATCACACACAACCTGGTGGTGGTTTCAATGAGTCCCCGCTTTGTTTCACTCGAAAAGCGCAAAGCTTTTTACTCTAATCTGGTTGACAAGGGGCTTAAAACGCAAAGGAGAGAGTCTGCTCTCTCTCTCTCTCTCTATATATATATATATATATATATATATATATATATATATATATATATATATATATATATATGTGTGTGTGTGTTTTGCTCCCATTGCTTTATTTTCCCAACATGTTCATGTGTTTTCAACGTGTTTTAAGTACTTCCATCCTCAGCACTGCATTAAAATAAAACATGATATACATAATACACATTCCGTAGTTCTATGAGTATATGCATACACTCTCTACCTTCAGGCCCGCAACATGAAGATGAAATCTAGTTTAATATTTGAATATCAACGAATTTTTACGCACGGTTTTATACGTCAACTGGTTACGCAAATTATCTCATGAAAATATATATGTATATATTTTTGATGATCACTATAGTTATATTTTCACGGTATATATATATATATATATATATATATATATATATATATATATATATATATATATATATATATATATATATATATATATATATCATACAAAAACCATATAATTGCTGTTAGTTGACATACAAATTTAGAATATCGAATATCTTAAATTAAAGTTCATATGCTTTTGACAGCTATAGTGATGAAAATAAGCTCACTATGTCACATAGGTATTGAAGCATGATATTGTTATTATTAAATCCAGAAAGGTATTCTATATTTTTGATATATATATACAGAGTAAGAGATATCAGGGTATATAAAAGCTTCTTCTTGTTAAAAACCACTGGGATTAATCAAAAGCTGACTTGAGAAGGATTAAACTTTTTCAACCCCTTATATTTTCTCTATGGTTAATGCTAAGAAAATAACCATTGTTACTTCAGAGAGTAAGTCTTTCCTTTTACTGACGTAGTCTGAATACAAAATACAATTACTTTACTCTACAAAATTCAATGCATAGATACATTCAATTTCCTTGTACAATGTGAGCTTATCTTATATTGTTTGTGTATGACAAAGGATACAGATGTATAGGGTTTACCGAAGTTGCATCTCAACAATCGCGATGAGGTTGTTGGAGCTGAGTAGTGAATTAAGCTATAAACTAAGCTAAAAACTGAGCTATAAACTGAGCTATATCACATATTAATCATCTATATTTTATCAGAATATTGAAAGTGATTTCATAAAGAAATTAGTTCACATATGGTGATCATTTTCGAAATAATGATATTCCATTCGTATGCACGTATTCAATTTTATTTACGTCTATACAAGAATGTTCATATTTAAAAGTCAATATTTGAAGCCTCCGTTATAGCCACTTTTCGAAAAATCTTGATTCGAAAGATGAAAGGAATATATTTCATCTTATCCTTCATCCACGTGCATGATGATGTCTGGTGAAAGAAATATTATGTGCAATAAAGATATGATAACTTTTATCATCGTTTCATCTGATAACAATATTCAGATATGCATATTGTTAAAAAGAAAATAGTTCAAAGTTATTATCAACAATGTTCAAGACTCCCAAACTAATGATACCGGAAATGTAGGACTATACTGTATCCCACTGTTAACCGAAGTCATTACATACAGGCTGAACATAAATAATAATTGTTATGCGTGAGCAATTATATTAGAAATAGCAGGCCTACGTATATGTATAAACAACGGCTTTTCATATTTTAATTGTAACAACTGTATAAAACTCGAAAATTTATTCAAATTAGACACATTTCTTTTATCTCGAATGCAGCAGCATCTGAATTTGCGCGGCTTTTCTTACTCGAAGAGCTAGAAAAGATTCACAAAGTTAATTGTACGTGTAGCTCACTGGTGACATTGATGGATTTGGTGGTTAAAACTTCACGAAGTTCGGAGTTCGTTGTCTTTTTCATCACAATCAACTTGAAACACCGTGCGTATCGTTCACATTCACAGACGTTCTTCTTTACATGCTGGAAATAATATACATCACTGCATTTCCATGCTTTTAAACAATAGACTTTATTTATATACTGGTATATTGTTATGTTTCGAACAGAATTCAGCAATTAATTGTGGGCTTACCTTCCTAAAGTTTATTTTCAGTTTTGAATACTTTATTACTTCGACATACAAACCCTGATACACAAATAATGAACTGCATAAATTCATACAAGGTATAACTTCATATATTACCGGTAATTATGTCAGTATGAAAGATTTCGTTTATTTTGATTCACTTTTTGATATGTTTATTGGTTCTTTACAAGTTGAAATTTTCAATGTGAGATTTTGTCAACATTTGAGAAGATACTATAGGCTCATATGAAATGGAATATTTGTGCAAAAAATGTAACGAAACTTTATATTATCGAAAAATCGAATCAATTTTAATAACCTCATTGTCTGGGTTCTTGACTTGTTTTGAGTTGACATTAGGGTAAAAATTAGATTTATCTTCATTTTTGCTCGACCAAAACTCTTTTTTGCAAGTTCTTATCCGAACTTTCATATCTTTCTCATGCAAACAATATGATCTCAAATTTCATCTGTAGGGGCCTACTTTCATATTTTAATGTGTTGTAGCCTACTGTGGGCCTACATGTATGTTTGTACCTTGATTTTTTTCGTTTGAGAATAAAATTAATTTGTTATATTTCATCATTATACTTACAATCTTGAAGGTATCAAAAACCCATGTGTTTCTTGAATCGATGAATCGAATCCCATCTCTCTTGGAAATTCAATTCTATATTCAAACCAGATGGCAAAAAGCTGTGTTTATCAAATCTCCAGAACTTATTCTATTCATTTCACTGTTATCATAGAATAATATTTTTGATAAAATTCATATAGATTCAATGCTATAATTAATATAATGTTTCATACTATTATAAACCACGACTTTAACTTTGTACATCCTGGTATGGAGACTGAAGAGATTTCGATCACGTTAGCATTTCTTATTCGTGACTTTAGATTAGGATGCAAATATAAAGTGGTATTCAGTCACAGGAGAACGCTTTCTGCCGCGCATTTGCTATCTTACGATGCAATACCTCGACGACCATCTATCTCTCCGCCCCCAATATCATCTCAACCATTGTTTCATTATAATATAATATCATCGATATAGATATTTCTGGACATTCGAACGGCCTGTTTCTTTTTTATCGTATCATGTGGGGGTGGTGGGTTAGGGGGGGATGGATTTTTTCCTCCTCACCGCCTCCCTTATGAAAACTCATCACGTTTTCATCGACACGACCGACAATTAAAACCTGAACCACGTGACCTAATTAGTAAGGCGGTGTGTTTGATGAGATCGCACAGCCTTCGTTAGTTATAAGCATCCACTCCACAGCCTACTTGACGCTGTGTGAGGTGGATATTGTGTGTAGAACAAAGGTGGGCGTGGAATCAATGTGGTGATGAGATACCTACTATAATACAATTACCTATATGTGGTGTTGAAGTCAGATGATTCGGATGTAGCGTGGATATTAATTCGAAAATAATCTAATAATTTTGTACGGATTATATTGTGGAAGAGTGTATTCATGTTGCACCGAATGATGTTGGTTTCACAATGTAACATGTTCATTGTTGAAACAGATAGTATTTTATGTCGGTTATGATACCGCAAATACACAACGAATTAATGTGAACAAACAAATGGAATTGGTCCAACTAAACGCCGTGTACAGTTGCGTTATATGATATAAATATGGGATTCATGAATAGAGAAACTGTCTACATTCAGTAGAATATGTTGAAAGAAATTTGTCAAACTTCAATTAATGATGACAATGATTTATTCGGGCGGACAATTGAAAAAATGACATATCATGCTCATTTTGAATTTGCATGAACTCGAAGAAATGTTTTATACGTTTCAGTCCACTCGTTTTTCAAGGAATCTTTGTTGATACTTGATACTTGTTTCATTAAGTACGGAAAAATACAATCTATCATTTGAAGGGAAAAACGAACTCACCATGTATTCGATATGGACGTCAAATTTTACTATAGATTTCGATTAAAATCAGATAAGTGTCATGATGAAAAATGGTATATTATTTCTAGTATGATCTGCCTATAGGTGCGAAGAGATTCGGTCCACAAGCTATGTGAAGTTCTATACAGAAATATTCTTTCAGTTTTTTTTTGTCCCATTATCAAATCACGTGACTCTGATCTGTGACCATTACAGCCCATATACTATAGAAACCTTCGCCCTTTCGTATGATATGTGTTGTCCTCCCAATTATTTTTTATTTGTCTACATTCATCTTCTCTCGACGTGAATCAATCCTATCTTGTCTTTTCGACTCGTTTCATATTCTTTTCAGTCGGGTATAGGCCAATCTAGATCTTGAGAAGGATTGTGGAATTATTTACAAAATATCATTACATGTCTGAAAATAATAAGCAGTTCCATTGCTACGTGTTGAGAAGTCAGTTATCCCGAAGACATGTTGCATTATTACCTCAATTACCTGAACGAAATACCGGCCTATTTCTAACACGTTTGAATAATGCAACAATTGCAGTCCGATTCCATTGTTTCAGTTGAACTTTAATGTTGATGCACATCTTTTAAATATATATATATATATATATATATATATATATATATATATATATATATATATATATATATATATCGGTTTGCATTTTAGCTACGTTATCTTCGCCTCTTTGGACACTGAAATGAAAATGGCTCGGGTTCGATTCTATAATGGGCAGTTCTTGGTATAGATCTATCAACTATACCTCTATGCCCTGCTCTTTCGTACCATTCAACTACTCACGTATCTATTGCTACATTGGTATGAAATAATATTACATGCCATTCATTGGGTTCGTATGTAGGTACAATTTATATCATCGTTTAGATTACAGAAAAAAAACATTGAGAACCAAATTCGTCGTTGAGACACGGCAATAAACACTTTGAAACTACTAATATTGGTTATTCAATAATAATTATCAGGCTTGTCCACACGTAGTTTTTGATGTTCCAAAAGCAGCCGCATCTAAAATCAATATTAATTATTCAATCATCCAATATCACCTTCGATTTATTGATCTCTTTTTGAAATAAAAAGTTTTCATTTATCGCACACAAGAAAGTATATATGACGCTTCATATTACAGATAAAACGAATATACCAAAAACTCATATCAAAATGAATTTCACGTTCAGGTAATTTTCTCGCCTAATTCAAAACGTTATTGCATATTATGGGCTATCGCCGTTAGCTTTATATGCATATATATATATATATATATATATATATATATATATATATATATATATATATATATATATATATATATATATATATATATATATATATATGAGCGATAACAGACACGTACCTTTACGGTCTACTTACCGGGGCTATTCAAGTGCATCATCAGAGATTATGCATGCATGATAGCATCCTATATTGATGTCTCGAAACTACTGATCGTCGTCCGTTCCTCAATCACGCGGAACATCCGTGCAACGTGCAGGATTGTGTTACGTGAAATCCAGCGTCAAACGCGAAGACCCAAACTCAAAATGTAATTCTATGCTAATCTTTGACGATGTCGTTCTGATAAGGTGACGTAATTTCAGGTAAAGTCTTAGCAGAAGTTTGCGGAGAAGATAATTTGGTGAGTTGTACCGCGTTCCGTGAGTGTTTGAAAGTTCAAAATGGCCGTGCGTTAGTGGTAATAGGTGGGGGAAACGGTCGATCGGAACATTCAACTCGTTGAATGAAGCATAATACGTGTATAGTATGCACTATACATAATTATGCATGTGTTTCAACACTTCATAGATAGTTCTGAATAGGTATGTTTCACGGATGCTCTTACATTCAGTAAACTTTGTTCCAAGTTATTGAAAATACTTTCATAAATCTTGAAATTAATTAAATGACAAACATCCTCAGAATAACTTGACTCAAATGAGGTCGTTAACAATCCATGACTAAGTTGAATATATATAATTACACACATATACTCAAAAACAGCTTAGTTTCAGCCCAAAAAATTACACGAAAAACAAAATAATTACAGGCTGTTTATTTGAGACCATTTTATTTCAATTCAACGTGAACTAATTGCGATTTATAATGAGAGTTGTATAATTTCTTTGAAATTATTATCATACAAATGTCTTTCCAAAAGGTATACATAAATCGTTACCATCCAGTCAGACAGTATAATACACTATTTTAACATTTTCCCCATTTCCGTTTCTCACTTTTAGACGCTTATTATGTCACCTTTATTTTTATGATCATTATCATGATTACACAACTTAATGCCGGTAATTTTCCTTTGATCCACATTTTAATTGCTAAGTGTACGAAAAGGTTATTCATTATATTTACTTTTTTATATCTTTTGAATTTATTATACCTTGAAATTCTAACTCATTATCATTATACTTAAAATTTCAAACAAAAACTTTGTGGCGGAGTTTTCAAGTTTATATATACAGAGTTTTTGTTGAGATAAACAGGGAAAGATGAAATAAAAAGTTTTTTCTGTTGTATACGACGTTGAAATCTTGCTTGTAAAATGTAAATGTAAAATAGAAAAAAATTGAGTCAATATCAAGACTAGCTAAGAAACTCTCAACGCTTTTCTGTTGAGTAAATATGAGGTAAACTGCTGAATATATAATTCTCGTGCCTCGACAAAATATAACTGGTAAATCTCCACCCATGGAAAAACCTCCTCTGTGATAGTGAACTATATTTGTCAGTTGTCAAAGGAAATACATATTATATATATCCTTCGTTCATTAGGCCTGTACAAAGTTTTGAATTTATCGTTCATTTTGAGTAGTAATAATAATTTCTCACTACAAGAGTCTTGGACACTCACCAAATATAAAAACAAAATCAAACACCTGTTCTGACAAAAAGTTTATTGTTTTATATTTATAGAAGTGTGTAATGAAAATAACAAATATTAGTTGCGGTATATTGGGTAGGCATATACGCTTTTAATAGCTTGCTATAGAACGTGATCTTGTGTTTCTCTTGAAAAGAAAAAAAAGAAAGATACCCACTCAACTCAGTTTGTCGTGTTCTTCTTTTCCTACATTTTACTTTCGCACTCGTAAATTGTCGAGTTGTACGTTTTCCGCTGAGAGAAGGTCTCGGCCTAAGCTCGTGTCCGAGAGAGGCTTTTGCCCCCATTCTCTCCACTGACTCCCTACCCCCTCCCACTCCCTTATTTGCCCCTACTGAAACCCACTTAGTTTGAGTTAACCTTTACTCTCTTTCGTATCAACCCAACGCAGAATGGACATTGGTTTAATTCAACAGCCACTATGGTCGCGCTTAATATGTCTTCATCTCGCGGTTACACTCTTTCGACGTAACTCTTCAGACCAGCTCTCTGTTTCTTCATAATATCCTCATTTCGTGAATAACGTAAGTTCATTTTAATTAAACGATTACGGGTAATTATTCCACAGAATATAAACATCTCGAAATTTCCATTTTTGCTACCCACGTATAGCCTCGGTGATTTTGAAACTCAGTTTTTCGATAATTTCTCTCCATATATTTGGAAAAATTACTAGATCAGTTTTGAGATCAATAAAAATGAAATGGTCAACTCAAAATTCCATTTAGTAATATAAAAGAAACATTCCCTTTGTTTTGTAAAAAACGCGAGTTTGTCTTTTAATTTTTGTTAGAATCAAAAACAAAAGAGACCACAGCAATGCTCAGGAAACAATTAAATCATGCATATTTTATTACTTCTTCCATTTTCTCAAACCGTTTATATAATACAGAGATATAGTTCAGCATCAAGTGGTTTTGTAGTACGAGACTGCACAATAAAACTTTTCCAAAGGGGTTGATAAATAGGATTATATCATCCTACAAGTCTTTTTTTTATTAATATTGTTGTGGTCCAAATATTATTATTGTCAACTTCCTGGATGGAACTCCTCTCTCTCTCTTTCTCTTTTTTTCGTATCTTTTTCTCGTTTTTTATCCGAGCGTCTGTCCAAATAGCATGTATTATCCTCATATTTCGACCGCACACATTCTGTATGACATCAATGGCAGACTGGGGATTCAACGTCGGTGGGTTCTTGCTTGCCAGTATTGTCACTTGGCTATGTTTGTTCAGGTTCTACTCCGTTCGTATGTACAATACCGTTTGTACTCTATTGAAAATGTCGGTGCTCGCAAGAAGAATGTTGTGTTTTTTGGGAGGGCTTGAGGTTGAGATCTATAAAGAAATTTAAACCCTGAATTGTGTGTGTTTTTTGAAGAGTGTTGATGCAAGAAGGTATTACGATTAGAGATGATGGTTAAAATGTCGTGATACATAACTTTCGAGCATGTATCAACTATCAATTATATTTATTGTGATTCATTTATTAGGTCCTATATGAATAAAGATAATCTTTTATGGAATATATAAGTGAAAATGTAAAATTCCTAAAAAGTAGATAATGAATAAAAAGCAGCTGATTTTATTTCTTTATATTTGGAAAAATACATCTTCTCATTTGTGTTCATTCTTATTCAAATTAAACTATCAGTAATGCCAAATTAACTTTGCGTTTAAAATACCGTCACTTACATGTCATGTGAATGAGACCCAGACGTAGAATGTATTCAAACGGATAGATTTCTTTGCGACAAAGATGAATAACAACTCCCCACCGGCGCGCAGAGCGACAATACTTTGTTCACTTTGTATTCCTAAATACAGTCTATACTCTCTATACAGATGATAACCTAAATATTCTCCATTCTATGAGAGAAACTGCACATGGGCTGGTTTAGCACAAAGCATCAAGATTTGTCATGCCTTAAAACTCGGATGAAGATTCCTTTTACATTCTATACCTATACATTGACCAAGATTCCAAACATGTAAAGGTATACCATGTGACATAAAGAGGGCACGTTTTCTGTTTTCTTTCAAGATGAGGGAGAGAAAGAGAGAAAAACTGTCAAAATGATGTATCCACACCCACCCTTACGTGTTTCTATCTTTTTTTTTTAATCTTTGTCAGTCCAGGTAATAAACTAGTTTCATTTTGTCGTGGTTTCTGTGTACCACTTATAGATCTTTGAACAATCGTTTACTGCTAAACTTGGATAGATAATCATTTATTCTCGAGTCTAACGGAATCATGATTCGTCCATCTTCTCGATTCTTGAATGCAATTTATGTGATATTGGTACGTTGTACTCATTATGCGCGCGTTGTGGATGCCGGAGGTTGGCCTCGGGCCAGTGACTTTGAAACGTCTTTCAGATGATCTCTTTGCAGCAACGCGGGTCTTTGTATAGAAACAAAGTTTATAATATCTTTGAGAATAATTGATGTAAACTAGAAATATGAATGTGGTTGGTTATGTATTGGGAAGAAAAAATGGAGAATGTATAGCGTGTCGCTACAGGTTTGACTTGTGGCGTTGTATCCAATTCTTAGACTTCACATGATTGGCTTGGCAATATTTTGTAGCTGACTATCTAATTCTGAAGGATGACAATTTCAACACCATGCTCCTCTGAATTGTGATGTTGATCTACATAATTACCAATATGGTACCAATACTAATATTGGTAGAAAATTGTGGAATATTTTGTTTTAGTCATAACTGAATTTAAGAAAAAATTACTGAATACCTAAAAAATTCTCAAGTCTTATTCGAAAAGGAGTATATAAATTACCAAAATGATAAAAGTTTGGGCCTTCATATGATGCCAATTATTATCAATGTGATCCGCCATTAAATTTTATGGCACAAAGCTGTTTCTCTCGCTTGCCTCTAGAATGATTTTCAATATGGTCATGTAAACATTATTTTTCACTGTTGAAGATAGAAAATAATTCAACTGTTTTTGTTTGTGTATATTCTTTCAAGATTTTGAAGTGGACTATAAATCTGAGAGGTCTCAATTCACATACTTTCTAATTCACCGGAATTACTCAGAATTGTGGCACCTAGGTTTCGAGCAGTTGGAAATAAATTACGTTTGCATCAAGTCCATTTCAACCCTTATACAATCGTTTTCTGTCACATTTCAAATAATTGGTCTCCTAGCTCGTTTGTCAGTAGTAAAACACCTTTTTCTTATTCCTACCCATTTGATCTGCCATTTTGTCACGCTCTGAGGTTCAAGATTTTCCCACGCATGCACATCCGAGCGCGACGCTCGAATCTCACTATAACATTCACATTCAAAAATTAAGACTTTATATATAGTGATAGAGAGAGAAAAGAAGATTAAGAAATAACACTTAAACTTCTTGTTCAGTGAGAATTATAGTTGACAGTTTAACTGTTTGAAATTCCGGTTACCTTGTCTTTATCAATCTCATGCGGGCCACTTTTACGTTTTAAACATTTTATGAAGGTGTCACAGAAGTTCAATGTCGACGAAGGAGCTGGAAACCTTCAACAGGGAAGAGATCATATAAATTAGTATTAAATTGGTCACTATAATGGAATGTTTCACAATACTGTGGCCATTTTATGTTCTTCGAAACATGTTTGTGTTTTAATTAAGGATACATTATTTGAAAAAGAAGTGAAACCAAAGTGCTCATAGAATCGATATTCAATAAAGTGTCAAAAGGGTGAAAAATTATCTTGTCAAAACGCTCACTTGCACCTACATATATATATTATATATATACATACGAAGATTGAATGAGGTTATACTTCTGCGGATACACATATCGACAATATTGGGAAATTTAGGAGAATAATGTCTCTAAGTTTCTCAGTAATCTATGTCTATGTAATCTAGGGTAATTCTAATGTTCCAAGTTTTCAGGGTGTATTTCATATATAGAATCCTTCGTTCAACGAATGAGTTGGTTTATGTTTTCCTACTTTGTTGCAACAACAGTTCTTTCTAAAAAAAGGTGCCAGATCTTATGTTCAATGGTTTCTGTCACTAATGATCGAATTTCTCGTGAAAAATTAGTCTAACTTCTCTCAGTCTTGAAAATGTATTCTTTATAACAGACAATGGGTTGATAATAATACTAATCAGAATGATAATAATATAGTGATAATCATTTTGGATTATCTGTGAGAAAGTTTCATTATACTTTTTCCTTTCATAAATCCTAATCTCACATTCAAACTTCCCCGAAAATTAAAGCAAACTTTCATAAATCCGGAGAAAAAATTGAAATACATTTTTCATATCTCCACCAACGGAGGTAGACTTCGTACTATAATCAATTGTGAGTAATTTGCTTTAATTAGGAACTAATTCTCATGTTTCTCAATAAGTACTCATTGTTCTACTGAAAAGACGGCGAAGATGTCGAAAACCATCTATCTATATACTATCTTAACAATACGTTCATTAGCAGTGTTGGAAGTATAGAGAGCAGAGGAACTAACAAGCATGCATTGAGGATGCTTCAAAAAAGTAGCTCCAACGTAAGGTAATTAATTCCGAGAAAATAATATCTTTATACATAAAACAAGAGATAATTGGTTAAGAACTTGAGTGATATAGAACAGAATGACAGATATTTGTAGGTATACCATTGTTATAAAAATATATTATAATTGTTGTTCAACAGTAAAAAGTAGACTCTTCAAACGTTATATCTATTATAGAACCAGTCATACAATGCCGTTCATGATTCAAATGAAATAAGAATGTTGAACAGGTTTCAATTAATTGAAAGTTGAAACCCACATGCTGCACTTTTGTCATTGCCATCAACAGTTTGTTACAAACAATGCACTCCACCTGAATGAAAGTGGAAGCATTTTTTGAACCAAGTTGTTTGTTTCAAATATGTTGATCAACCTTGGGTACACATAGAAATACGTTCATTTTAACGATGAGGAATAGGTATTATAGCGGACACCCTGAGAGGTAGTAAAATCCACTTAATGATCTTGTTAGGATTTGTCACTGAAACCAGTTGACCTTTACTGAGATGACTTTGACCTCAAGAACAATGTCTTCATATGTTGAGTGTTAATTGACTAATACTAGTTTTAAAGAAATTATTGATATTATATAATATATTTCGTATTTATTACACACGATACATTATACACGATACCAGGTTTTGAGTGCGATCTCATCTAAATGATTTGCCACGCAACCTGAATTGTAAGCTTACTTTATATAGCTAGAAATATGGTAAAAAAAAAATCATATGTAAAGTTTGCTAACTATTTTGTGTGTCGGTCGACGCGAGTCGTGAAGCGTGCGCGGATTTTCGAATGGTGCATGCAAAAGCAATAAATTTGAAAATGGAATTCTGAGCTTTCACAATTCCCCGTTGGAGCCCTCTTTGTTCCTCGTTTCCTTCGTTTTTCCAGATTCCATCTATTCTCTATATCCCTATACTCGCTCGCTCTCTTGCTCTCCACACTCACACTCACGCATACACATACATGGTATTGAGTCTCCGAGAAATACGTCCACAATATTGGACAAGAGATAAATGTTTCGAGGAACGACGTCAACGCTACCACGCCGCGACGGTGGAGCTGAAAAAAAAACACTCGACTTCGTATACGAATATTCGCAACTGTCGGCTATGGCTTATTCTCGTGTGTGTTTTTATGTATATGTATATATATATATATATATATATATATATATATATATATATATATATATATATATATATATATATATATACATATATATATATATATATATATATATATACATATATATATATATATATATATATATATATACATATATATATAAATATATATATATATATATATATATATATATATATATATATATATATACAGGGGAACGTCGGTTTGTCTTGATTTTGCCGTTCCATATTTTCACCCTCGGCTGTATACTACCACCCTGTAAAATGCTTCATTCGAAAACGTTTTGATTATACAATATATTACTCTCTAAATGAAGACCACTGCTTTTCACCAAACCGAATGATGAAGAGTTGTTTCTCTCTGACATCGTTTCATTAAAACAGTGACAAAATGAAATGAAACCTCTTGAATATAAGCCAATGTTTAAATATGTGAGTCGTATCATAACCAGGCCCAGAGGTAAAACATGCATTCGCACGTTCGATTAACAATTATCATGCAGATGTAGCTATGTCAGCCTTGGGTTGAAATGCATCCTGTGAATTTTTTCCCTTCAACAACGGACAACCAGAAAGTAACTGAACTCAGACATTTAGCTTGCTGATTGAGTCAACTTTACCGTTGAATACGTAATGTGTTTTATACATGATCGTATAGTGAGTGGAGAGGGAGGTGGTATATTTTTGATTAGGCCCATCTCAGTTCTCAGTCCGTTTAAATAGGGCTCAAAGTGTGCAATGTTTGTACAGTGATTTTGTTTGAAACGAATTTGCAGTTTTAAGTTGTGCGCGCGCTGATAAGATCACTTCGCCATCGTCAGGCTGTAGTTTTGAAGTTTTGAGCGCCACGTATACACGCACGCTCGGCCAATTATTGACTTATTTGCCATCCTAGTCCACGCGATGAGTTGGGACGTATAGCAGCGTATACATATACAGACAAGTAACGAGTTGCATACGAATGCGGCACACACGTTACATTGTCTCATTGTTGGATATTATTAAACACGAACATGCGGCCGAAAGGGATGGAAAATTAGTTCATAATTATTTTTGTTCGAATTTTTTTTATATATTCTCAAAATAATTATCAACGTGATTCGCCTGCAGTATACACAGAATATCTTGCTAATTATTGTTCTTTGTGAAAATGTATTTGAAAATCATTCAGGTTTGGTTCGGAATTCAAACCAAATGCCAGAACATTGTTGAGAATTGAAAAAATATATCACATTGTTGTTACGTCTTGAATGATTTTTTCAATGAATATATCAATTCGACTATCATTTTTTGGAACAAAATTCATTGTATGGAGTATTTTAAGGAATTCAAAATCATTCATAGGCATTAAGTGCGTGTAAAGATTATAATAAAATCATTGTCACATAAAAGGAGAATATCTTAATCATACCAAAATATACTCTCATATAGAGCAACAAAAATGCTGTTCTCATTTATATGACATGAATCACAATCAATTGGATGAAACTCAGGCAGTCGGGAAAAAACGAACATGGGGAAAAAATCAATTTCATTGTTGTTACTCACTCGAAAATTTATGGTTTTCATTTGTTGACCTCATCACTATGGTCTAACTGCTTCGGTCAACATTACAACTCTAACTAGGTGCATATTGTCGTTTGAGCAAGAGAGTATTTTACAAGATGTCTGATACATCTGTCAGACGGTTGTTCAAAGCCCACTGCTAGCATTAGTGTCTAAAATACCTCACGACCCCGTGGTGCATGAACATCGCATGTCCCATAATACATGAAACGTATAAGTGTCACCAATTTTTTACTGTCACTTAAAACGCTAGGGGTATACAACTCGAATCTTTACTAGGAATTCGTCTCGAAATTATTTCATTTTTTATTCTTTCTGTATCACCTGGAGATATACTTATGAGAAAACATGCTACCCTATTTTCGTCAATCTCCTTAACCTCAAAAGTAGCATACAATATATTTAGATATAATTCATGGATGGTAGTTTAGGCCTACATACTTCAAATAATTCTTCACCTTCTTTGAAACGTTCCTGGTTTGCTCATGTTTCTTGCAAATTCAATTTTCATCTCGTTGGAATAATTTTTTTTATTACTTTTAGTGACTTTTCATGAATCTTCATCACTATTTTCTCATGTTGAGAAAATCTCTCAAGCAATAATTCATATAACTGATTCATGTTTTTGTGAATATGAATCATGGTACATCTTGAGTTGAGCCCACTGACATGAAAAGCTTGTAGAAAGCACTGAATTATGCATCGTGATAATATAAATACACTAGATAAGATGAGAGTAATTCTATTTGGTGTCTTTCAATGATTGTTCAGCCATGGGATTAAAATATACATGGTTGTGCAGTCGACATTTCTTATATTATTTCAATGTTGTTTGTATTCGCTTTTGTGCTTCAACGCATTCACAAATGTTCATGCAAATTATGTATATATACATTATTGAATTATGATGAATTTATAGCTAGCAGCAAAGTTGTACGTATACGAGTGACAATTAAAAATAAACTGAATCATTATCTTTTATTATCATCATTTCATAATTTTCACCACGAACAAGAATTATTTCCTACATCTTATAGAAATGAATATCAATTCTTACAAAACCAACTTGTTTACATTTTTTTTTTTATATATTAATAATTATATACCAACTCTGGGATAAAATCGTGACCATGTTATTCTTAAGCCCCTTTATCTATGTCTCCGTTGAAATTTCACAGTGAATCCGAAATGAATTTGAATAAATTCTTTTCTCGTTAACAATTTCATGCCGTCAATCTTCTTCTCCTTCTCCTCTACATGTCTTCTCGCGACTCTTCTCTTGTCTCGTCTTCTGGTTCTCTTCGTTGCCGGGTAAACGGCACAGATCTCAACAGCAATTGACGGTTGTTAGTTTCCACCTCGTACTTCCATGACTTCATAGTTATATGGCAACCAGTTATTCGTATCTCTAAACGTAAATCGGCGGTACGTGTCGCAGAAGAGATTTTTGTCTTGAAATGTTTGCAGGCGACTGAGGATTGAATGTCCGTTTGTCCCTTTTTCTTACTTTTTCAACTTGTTCTTTTCTCTTGATGTTTTTCATTTATTTTGTATCGTCCTTTTGTGCTGGTTGACGATGCAAAAGCGTGGGATAAGTAAACTCATACGTTAACTACACTATACATATTAGAATGTGGTGAATTTGGGTAGTGGTCATTAAAAGAACAACTAACGAATGCTTTATTAAAATGAAATATGTCCATATGTTTGAACGATGGATTATTACGCCATTCAAACTATTGCTCACCCTTTAAATTTGCAATACATTTCCAATTGGTTCATTTCCTTTTGTCATAAGAGACAAATTTGTACGATGTGTGTGTGTGTGTGTTAATGTAATAGATAATATTATTGTTCTAATGCATATGAATGAAAAACTTGAACAAAATGGTTATCCTCAAACTGAATAAAGAAATGAATCCTTTGAAGTACCTATATATTATTGAAGAATTGTGTTATACAGAAATCATTCCACGTATTAGAGACCATCCGGCTCATAAAATAGTCATTTTCAAGTAATAAAACTATCATGCATAATTTAGCCGTCCCATATATGTAGCATTATATACATTACTTTTTCTGAAGATTTGTAGTCTACATCATAAAATATGTAACTTTAATAATACTTTCGTACTAGTATGATAACAAATAAAGAATCACATTAAGTAGATGGTTCAGGTTTCCGTGTCGTTTGATTGAGTGTATTGTGAAGATTCGTGTCGGCTATGCCCTACCTCCCGGCTGTGTCGGGATATCGCTTGCATAAGATCGATATATTATACGAGTATATAATAATAATTGGTACCTTCAGGGTCATGTTTATACATTATATTTCGAGTCATGAAAATATTTGAAAACGTCAACTGTCGAGAATTTTCATCTCATTCCTTTTTTGACATTGTGTAGGCCCCCACCTGTACTTACTGTATATCAATATCAAAACTTGTATATATTGCAAGATGGTATGAAATATGATGGACTTGTCATGACGGTACGGTACGTACCATACTCGATAATTTGTAGGAATAGCTTATACTTATTTGTAGACTACTTGTAGCTTACTTGTAGACATAACCAACATCTAGTTACACATTACTTGCTGGTTAATTCTTCTTTTATCATATTAGGTACGATTCTTCACTTTTTCGGATCAAAATGAATCATGGAAAATTGCGCTTCGTATTGAAAACTGCTTTTTGAATAAACCGGCACCTCCACCGGAAATAAAATATACATGTATGAGTAATCACCAGAATTAACACTTATTCTGAGTAGAGTTGTATAAATGTCAGCCTATACTGAATAAGAGATAAAAGTGTTGTTGTAATGCATGTTTCCATAAAACCACTTAGGCCAGCTTATTGGCTAGTGTTTCCGGCGCGGTTTAGATATCTTGAATAAAGAAAGGAGTAAATCTTGAATCGTGGATGACTGCCCCCCCCCACCCCCCCAACTCACCGCGGATACTTGGACGGAAACGTATAAAACATCACGGAAAAGTGATGTATACGTATGATTGTATCGTTTATATAGGTGCGAGAGAAAAAATATGAATCGGCTAAATTGAATGTGCAAATATTTGATTCAATTTGGAATATTTTTTTATGGGATTTATTTCAATTTATATATTTGTAGTCATATAACAAGTGTATGAAGTATAGTCGATAATGGATCAACATTTCAAATTCATCTTTGTCATCCACCACCGTGCTATAAAATGGTGTGAAAATGATTGTGATGATTATATAAATACAAACTCTCATACTTGAGGTAGACTCAATCCATTTATATTCGTGAACATATTGTTCTCATTCAGACCCATATTCAATTCACTACATCATTATCAAAATCATCAACAGGAAACTCAATAACGCTAATACTCTCTGTGCTACCCGCGCCTTATTACCAAGGTACCTTCATGTGATACGCCCTTCTAGCACTTGACGTGACTTCTCTGCGTCTATCTCCATTGCTTCTGCAGTAATTCCGTCTACCCGCCTCTCTCTCACACTCTTTCTAAGGTTTCGTTCGACCGTCTCTTTCATAACAAGATCATAACCGATCAGTAGTCTCGATCATTCTACATACACGACACCTATCGCCGCAGGAGCGGGCGGGCGACATTCTAGCCTCTCTAGCTCGGCCGGTAATTGCAACATCATCATTCGAACATACAGTGTCGACATTATAGTATACATATATATATATATATATATATATATATATATATATATATATATATATATATATATATATATATATATATATATATATATATATATATATATATATATATATATATATATATATATATATGTATCTATATATATATATATGAAGGGAGGCAAAAAGGGGCGGTGAAGATAGCTCGTTCTTGAGCCATGAAGTAGACTCTTTTGACATTATCGTGGTCTAGGGGCGGATAGAGAGGTCGAATGACCCAAAGAATTGAAGACAATTTGATGAACTTGTTCGTATGTGTTCATTTTTTACTCTCTCACTGAAACTGGGCTATTTTTTCAACGATTTCCTTCGGGTACTGAGTTGAGATTGTGAATGATTTAAAAATAATTATATCAAGTTCCAAACGTGGAGTTCAGCGTCGTATTTTAATTCAGGCTGTATTAATTCCCGTTCATCATATACTATTAATTCTGTCGATAATTTGCCACTGAATAATAACATGAAAAATGCGGTAAGCGTACCGTATTTCCGTTCATGTACTGCCAAGCTATTCCTATGTTAAAATGAATTAAATCCCTCTTGCAGCATAAATGAAATATATTCTTTCACTGAATTTGAATCAACTGAATATGACCAATGATTCAATCAGATAACAATATATTCATCACGTGACTGTAATTGTATAGAAAATACATTAAAGATGGTCCAATTTTTTCCATGACATTATTTTGATGAACTCGAAGGGAACTAAAATATATATATATATATATATATATATATATATATATATATATGTGTGTGTGTGTGTGTGTGTGTTGGTATATAATTATTTTTTTCGGTACATTATATTGTCAACTGAAACTCCTCTCTTCGAAGTTAATCTCGACCACAAGACACGATTAATAACATTTCTCTCATTTTTTTTGCATGACTTGAAAGGAATGCATTCCATTGTCAAAGTCTGTACAGGATCTGTAAGATCTGAATTATACCTTGCCATAAAGCTACGTGAGCGCAGTTGGGAGCGCTACAGAGATCGGCTCGGCTTCCTAATTTGTCACGAGGTCTATAAGGAATGTGATAGGTCACGATATTTCTATTCTTTTTTGTGTTGTTATATTCATAATACTATAATACTCTTATAATATTACATGAGCACTGTGGATGGGGCAGGTTATAGAGTGGAGGGCCATTCGATCAAGGGCCGGTCTTTAATCCGCTTAGGGCTGTTGGGTCAGTCCTGTCTATCTATTGCCTTCTTAGCTTTAATAACATAACATAGACGTTGTTTTAGACAGCATCTGAACGGGTCGTTCCTTCTCGCGTTGTTTGGTAGATATAGAGACTGGAGCTGATGATTTTGATAGAAGTTATAATATGTTGGATATTGATACAATTTGACCTGTTCACTCATTTTAAGTACTTATTTCAAGTATTTCAAGTATTTCACAATATATCTAATAGGGATATTGAATTAAAATGAATATGGTGAATAAGAACTTCAAAAAATTCAACGGGAGCTCTCATTCATTTGCTCATATGAATCTATAAGAACTTGTATTTTCAAAAATTAGTCACACCATTACTGTGGATATTCTGCATCATTGATTATTTGAATGTGAATTGAATCTTTCAAATTATATTGCCATCAGATGAGCTACGTAAAGTCTCGTTAACAATTTTACGTGAAAAAAAAAACGATTTCACATCGAATGTGGTGCATCTATTCGAGTATAGGCCTATTTATTCGATGAATGAACAAATAACATATATTTCGAGAGTCGACAAAGTTCCCTCAGTGTATTGTTGATCGCCGTACAATCTGTCTAATAACACTATTTACCATTTGAATTACTGTTACGGGAAAAACACTTTTATGCGAACTATTTCTTATCCACCACGATCAACTTTATTATTACTGCTATTGTATTCTATATATTTTAACTTGATATTATAATCTTGCTATCTTGCTCTGAAATCCTCATCCAACAACAACTGGTCTTCTACATTCGTTGATCGGTGTAGAAGTTTTTTTACTTTCCTATCCTCTTCTCTATACGACTAGGAGCCTAAATTGCACCTCCCAGCCTACACCTATATTTAACCGTTTCTTCTTAGCCTTCTGGCCAAGGGGCACACAGAACACACTCCCTACAATTACGCGTGTCCCATACGACAGACGAAGACAGATAGACATGGTGGAAGAGAGAGACACAGACAACAGACTGGACGACGGACATTAAATTGCTATGATTTCATCAGCATCTGTGATCGAAACGTTGTTGCCATGTCTCTTAGTTGTCAGTTTGGTGCTTAAGGACGTGTAACGATATTTGCGTCGGTTTTGTTACTGATCGGGTACACTTTTTTATTTGGGTCTTTTCGACTATAGCTAATGGAAGTATTTAGTTTGGAAGATTTCATCTGCGAAAGAAATACGAATTGTTACAGTATTGAATTGAAGGGATGTGGAAAAAAATACACGAAAATCTCAACGTAACACGATTAATTCATCTTATTTTAGAAACCAGCGGAATAATTGCATTTACATTCATTGCATTTCTCTTGAGGTGTCCTAAATTAGGAAATGTAAGAGTGAGGAAAATAATGAACAATGATCATTGTTTACAAATGATATGAGAATTTTTATTAAAGCAATAATTTCTCAAATTAATGATCTGCGATTTCTTACTTCATGTCCGGCTAGAATGTCTTGCCTATAGTAATTCTGAATTATCAAAAGAAGAACATGGAAAAGATTTCGTAATGTCATTCCACGTAATACATTCTAATTTCGAAAGAATATAATTTTCATATTCTTTATTTTTTCACACAATTATAATAGCTATATATTTTCACAATTCTAACCTATTATTTCCTTTTTTTTAATTCTTATTTTCATCGATAATGTAGCCTATATTGATCGAAATTCAAATTTATAATTACTTGTCTGGACATGAATGTTCATATGGATAACTTGTACCTTCACGTTTCTATATGTTTCGAGAGTGTTCTGGTAAAATTCAACCTGCATGCATTTCTCAATATTGATATAATGAGCAAATTCTACTCAATTAACTGCATGACGGTAGTCTATACTTTATTAATATGTCAACATTTAAATTACCCTCATTGCGGCTTCTCCAGACATGTTGGACAGGTTCATACTACAAGATCAAACATTACTAAACTTCTAAGATTGAAGTTATTTATCGAAAATTATTGTGCTGATATAATCTCCTTATAATAATATAATGTAATAGCCAAGGTTACCTCAACATTACTCAGCATTCATAGCTAATTACATCTCTAGATGTGCTGAATCATGTTCCCGATCCAACTCCTATTTTTATTTATATGTCTATTAAATGCTAGTTATAGTTTGACCCTTTGTGAAAATATTATTCAAATGAATAATCTTCCAGAGTGTATTATTAGTTTATTAATTACGTGTTTCTTCTGTTTGCCTCCAGGTATTCGAATACTGGAAGTCATCGTCCAGGGGAGAGATGGAACAATTCAACAGGGCCACAGGGGAGGAGACGAAGAAGTAGTGGAGATGATGTTTCGAAGTGGTGAAACAAATGTATCAACCGAATGGGGCGGTGTCATTGGTGAAAAATATGATGGAAGTAATATCAAAACCTAGCCCGAGGAGATGATCAGTCAACCATTGCTCTTCATCAGTTTTCCATTCGGAATGAATTATAAGAACAGGATGTATACGTACGTTTATTCAAAACAGAAAAAAAAGTCAAGTGAAGTACACAATTTAGATTGTTATTTTTATTGTACCGGAACAGTGGTACATAGTTTTTATGTATGCTTTTTTGTGTTTGTTTGTGTTATATACATGGAGTGACATTATTATCTGATGAATGTACGCCTACCTTATCCAAGATTGGACGACTTCAAGCCGTTTGTCAAACTATTTTGATCAATGTTTCAAAACTTTTCCATATTGCCACATTTTTCGTACGTTCGAGCAGTATTATCAAGCTGCAATTGTTATGTGAAACCGAACATTTATTATGTCTTGAATAGTATTTTATCAATCGATTGAATTATTTGCTATGACTCGATCAACCTCTGTCCCAATGCTAATAACAAAACGTATTATGAATGTAAAAGGTTTTATTTAATTTGATCCATTCGGGTGATGTTGGTTATACCCGCTTAATGTTGTAACATGTTGTGAGGAAATGATTATCCGCATTTGAACTGTGAGGATGATTGAATGGAATTATTATGGTCTTCCGTAAAATTAAAACTGTGAAGATTTCAGATATTCAAAAAAGTGATTACCTTTGATAACTTCAAAATGAAAAGACAGACTGTTCTGTGTTTTTCGTGTCGTGTTTTTATATATAGTTTCTCTTGTATATATTTATTATTTTCACAAATTGTATGAAAGTGTATTATAGCCTTCCTATTATTATGTATAAAGAATGCAAGACTCAAAGCCTATAAGCAACATAAAAATAGCTAACCTATACAAGTATGTTTAACCAGCGAATTATTATATCTATATCAAATCTGAAACAAAAACCATATTACAAAAGTAACTATTCTTATGCATGTGTTTTCTACCCGTCCATGAATAAATACTATGAATTAATTTTGATTACAAAAAAAAACTAATATAGATGTGAGATCTACTTTCAATAAGTGATAAAAATATTAACCGTATTGTCAGATAAATGTTTAAATGGTCATTATTTAATTTTCAATTATGGGCTCGACGTATAACTGAATTATTGTTTGTTTACAAGAAAAGGAATTAAAAACTAGTCAGTAATTGTTTGATTCCCTCGCTTTTTTATATATATAAATAATAATAATTATCAATTATAAATTATAAATACAAAAGATGCATTGATATGATTCTGAAAGGTGCTGTTGTACATATTATGTGATTAATAAAAACGACTTTTTTTGAATGAAACTATACACTTATGATTTCTTCCATTGCTGTATTTCCACTACAATTAGGGTTTTAATGATTTTATTTTAACCGCAAATATTATAATTGGTCTACGATTTTGTCGAAGACATTTAAATTCGCAAAACTATTTAATTGTAACAATCTTAAATAATAAGTTACCTGAGGCGGCAAACCAGAGCACGTTAGAAGCAATGACCTGCATTAACCAATATAATAGGAATGCCCCTAGGGTTCGTTTTTACAATCTGTGGTTTAAAACACTTTATTAAATATAATGTATGAAGAAATACAGCCTAGAGGTCACAGATTACATTTTGAACATTCAAATTACATTGTGATTAAATCAATATTTTGGGATAACTTATGACTAATTTTATCTATAATAAAATCACATATTATCATGGAATATATAGAATATAAAATTTCTATTTTGACAAATACTACCTTATATTTTTGCTCAGGTCAGTGGTTTGCATTTAATTGATATGGTCCATATCCTAGTTACAGGAACACTGCATGAATATAAGAACAACTTGAATTTTTTTTTTTCAATAACATCGAAACTTGATATAAAATCATTGTTCCTAAAATAACGCTATGGATGAAAGGTAGGATCGTTTGAACGGGGCACCACAAGGGCGATCTTTCCACTCCATTTTAATAATTTAAAACCATCAATGAACTTCAACATCAGGACTGCGCTGTCGGTGACTATAATTTTCCACTAGAATCTAATATGACAATTGGATCTAAACCTATTGCTATAGTTATACTAATATCATAAAGTCATTAGAGGAGAGAAGAAATGGAAGATATGTAATTCCACATCGGTTAGAGAACATGAATGTAACTGGAAAAATGAAAAGGATGGTCAAGAACGACTAATGAATTTATGGTTGCGGTTGTGAAATTTATACTTGAATTACAATTCAAACAGAAACTTGATTTTTTGTTGAAGAAAATCTTCACTCTCATGGGAATACTTTGCATCAATCATTACGTATCTATAATTTCCAATTCATGTCAATAACAATGTTTTTTTCAACTTTCTTCCAACTTGTTAGAATTCACTTCACAAAATCATCCAAGCAATCAACCAATAGTTCATAAATATTTTAATTATTTTCGTGCATGTACCCAGGAATGGCAACCAAATTATCAAAGTTGAACTTCTAGTCTACGAAGTAAGTAAATCACACTTATTGTTCTTATGGCTTCAACGTTTTACTATCTTGACTGTCAACGTGTTAAAATTGTTATCTTGAATAGGTGAAAGTGATAAAAATAATAATAAGAAAACACGAGGGTTGAAAACAATACCCTCTCACACGTAATGTCTTTAAGTCGGCTATATAACATGCACGCTCAATCAAATAAAGGCTTTCCAGCTCTGGGTGCTGTTTGCATCCAAAGATCTGTATCACCCAGCAGCAATATAGTACTTTACTTTTCTCACACAGTCTCCCACCCACACACAGCATACAAAACAAAAGTTTAGAGAAAACCAAGATTTATACACTCATAAAAGTCGTACGTTGCGTATAACCGGGTGCGATAAAGAGGCAAATTTTCACGAGGGTTGCGTTTAATACGGTTCATTCGTCGTCTGTACACAGATACACATTTTCAATTTGATTAAAATGAAACATTTGGATAATTGCTGAAAATAAGAACGAACACAATGTTTTTGTCTACAATAATATGTATCAAACCATTAATCAATATAGTCTTGAGTCTTTGTAACAGCTGGACAAATTGTATATCACACATTGAGTTGTAAATATCGATTGTGAGAGAAAAATTGTGTACTTCAAACTTATTTTCAAATTGAAAAGTAAATAAACATACTTCTTACCCACTGGTTGGTCATCTCTCATCAGACATATCAACGGAATACTGACGTTCTTCTACGCTTTCTGATGATTTTATTTTCTAATGATTTATCTAGTCGAAAAGTTTTTTATTTTGAATTGAACATGAACAGAAGTGCAGTCGGAAATCGAAATGTAATCTCTCTGGATCAGCAACAACTTGAAATTAAATTAAATTAGTGCATTTCGAATTTATTGACGTTGAAGGGTCATCTGTAAATAACAATATCTACAGAGATTGGAGTTTGAATTTGTTTTATTATTCAAAATGATAATTATGGGATTCTTGAACTAGTTATCATATATAGCTTCGTTATTGTCTCGTTTATTATTTCACGTTTCGGAGGCAGTATTTAACGAGACATAATTTTCAAACGAGAGCGAAAGTGAAAAGCGAGGGAGCCATGCCAAATCTGTACGTTTCCTTTGCTCTCAACTGTAAACTGTAATATACAGAATCGATAAATTACTTTGCGTGGTTTTCTCTCGGCACGGCGTTTTAACTCAACATGAACATTAAAATTATACAAAGAAAACTTGAGCTTGGCATCAGACAAACCAAACTCGTTTTCACACAAACCATCGGATTGCTACACGGAATGACAGAAAAACGAACCTCACCTGTGGTGTGTGTGTATATATATATATATATATATATATATATATATATATATATATATATATATATATATATATATATATGCTACATGCTCTAGTTGATTATTCGTTACAAAAAATATTGTTTCTAATTAATGTAATGCCAACATTATCGGTGAAACGATGCATCAAAAAAATACATTTTACGATATTACTGGACTGTGGAGGAAATCCGTAATTATATCCTTTATACTCTCATCAGATATTTCCATGGTTTGAAGTGAATGTTTTGAAACCGTTTTCGTGTTGATAAATAAGTTCAAGACAGTATTTATTTGATGTGTGTATTCATATATGGATACTAAGAACCACGAAAAAAGCATACTGAAAATACTATAAGGCCTTGAATGATTCTAATTTCCGTTTAGATATAATTTCAACTCGGTCCTAGAATTCAGATCATGAGCGGTTTGCGATGTATTAGTGAATTTATGATGTACAATTTTTTTTTAATCCAAATATTATCTTTCATGTATGTTTTGATCTGTTGTGAATAATCATTCGATATCATTCAAATATCACGGCAATGTACTCGACGATTATACTTACGAACTATAGAATACGGTCTCATGGAATTTGCTGAACCGTTAAAAAAATGTATTTTTTAAATAATTAATGGAAAGTCAATAAACCAGAGAAAATGGTCGCTTTGATAATTCTATAAGAATTATTCATCGCAAACACACTTCACATGTTTTCATCGACATTGTAATGTATATGATATACAGTAATGTGTTGAACTCGGATCGATATCAAATCATGACAGGAGAAAAGTTTTACGCAGTGCTCTATATACTTACAGTTTTCTATTTAACGTATTGCGTGTTTTGAAATCTGAAGGTTCAATCCTCTGATACTTCCAAGTCTCGAATCGTTTCGCTTTTAGTTCAAACTATCCGCACACCACGTATTATATACAGTATATATATATATATATATATATATATATATATATATATATATATATATATATATATATATATATATATATATATATTTATATATATATTTATATATATATATATAAATATAAATATATATATATATATATATATAAATATATATATATATATATATATATATATATATATATATATATATATATATATATATATTTATATTATATATATATTATATACAGATCTCCGCCTCATATAGAACTATAGGCCTATATTCATAAAAACTGTTATGGGCCAGTTTAGATGTCGATAATAATTATGGGGAAGAATTGACATCTAATGAGCAAGGATGAGATATTATAATTACTATAGGGGGGGAGTAGGTTCTCTCGATTTTTTCACTATGGCTACAGTTTTTCTCCAAGTCAAGTGTGCGGTCAGATGTTGAATTATTTATTCATCTGAAAATCGCTTCAAGCGTGGACATATAATGAGTAATTATGGCCGTGAAACTTGTTTTAGTTGTATTTTGTGTGTTCATTTGTGGATGAAGAACATTGATCGGGATAGATATAAAGACCGGATAGAATACGATTATTATCTTGTGAAAAAAACTAACGTGTTGAAATAATCTCGAATGATTATATACACCAGAATAAAAATCTATGAGAATGTACTACCCGGTATCGGAAAAATCATCATGAATAAATCAATATGGAACATATTGAATACAATGTATTTCAATGAGCACCTGATATACTGGTATGATCTAGCTTTTTCAATCGAAAAAAACTTTTACAATACCATGATAATTTTTTTGAATTATATCACGTCGAGAGAATGAAAATAAAATCATTTCATTGTTCAAAAATGTATATATTTCGAAAACAATCGAAGGTACTGGCAAGAGTTTCATTTCATTCAACTGACATCAATTAAATCACCGGAAATTACATAATTATAAAACACGGAAAATGTTACCGGTACCCGCGTGTCACTATTCGAACCAGAAACGTATACGCGTGTCATTGCCAGACGTTTAATGCACCATGGACTCGTTTTCTTTATTATATAGAATCACCTCTAGCTCAACTAATCGTAGACTATCTGCGGTCATATTCTGAATTAGTTTGTCCGAATACAATTATTTTGTTCCACCCGAAAGATTATACTAGAAGTTCCATATGGGTAATTCGATGAAACTGAAACTGAAATATAAGCTATATTGAAATAATTGCATGCACTATCAATATGTATATCCGTTGGTGAAAAACGTTACTGAATGTTTCAATAATGAGAATAATCAGACCGATATTTGTTCTATATTTCTTCATAATTTGATACTGTTCATACTCTATATGAATTATTGAACGAAAACCATATTTTAGATACGTAGATTGCAATGTCTGAAGTATTTGCATTTTTCGTATAGTACATTCTTATCACGTCTGTGAAATATATACTATCATTCTATCAAATGTCAGAAAATTGCATATAACTAAGATAAGTTGAAGTAACAGTAGAAATGAAAATTGCACATAATTTGCATACCATACATAAGATTCTATCTCACATTTCACTGTGTTTGCAATCTGAAATTGAATTGCATTAACATTTCACAACAATATCTCAATGCTGACGTAATGAAACTGTTTTATAGCCTAAACAACCAGACTTTTAATGAATTCTTTAATTAATCAGAATTAAAACAAACAGCATCTGTGAAGTTATTGTAGACTTGATAAATATGCAAGGTTGAAACTAAATATCCAGATTATAAAGCTGAATTGCAAATCACGAAGGCAAAATACCACATCAAGTGTTTTTATAGTAAAGGTAACATAATTATGTATGTGTATTCATTTAGCGTGTGATATTTGGAACACGACTCACATATTGAAATGATGTTAACATTATTGAAAAACATTTCTAATAAGTATTGGAAAAATGTGTTCCTAATAACTATCTCATTTCGCAAGATAATAAATGCGGCGAAGAAAGTAATCTGATTTTTTTTTAACATATTTTTCATGCTCATCTTTCACCATTTTTTTCAAAATGGAAACCTCCATATGTAAAATATCATCTAATTATCAATCGAATACATTCAATTCAAACTATGAATCAGTACAGACATCTTTGTGAGATATTCTACGATTTATACTATACGCTATTCGAAAGTTTGAAATGAATACTCAGATGTTCAGTTCACGTCTATAGCTATAGATATATATATATATGGATATATAAGCTATACGTCACGTGACTTCTTAACACCGCTGGAAGTCACACCACACATTTCAATAAGAAAACGGGAAACGTATTATTGAACTTCACAATCTTATGTCTCCTTCATCTCCTTCTGCTTCATCTTCCGTTATTTAAGTTAACCCCCGGAAAAACTTTCAATAGCTCATTTTTTAAACCCGATAATGTTCATTGACAATTTAATGGCATAAATTTGAATAAATTCATATTTTTCTTTTGCAAGACTCTTCATCTCTCCTCTTGTGGTCGGACACAGCTGTCTCTCCATTTTCTTTCTCCCGTATAAAATACGAATTCAGCGCCAAGAAAAGTTCTGAAAGTATTTTTTTTTATAACAAACTTTACTAAATGAGTCTCTTCTTAATAAACGCTTTTATACATTCATGAAAGTTGAAAAAGTCGTTTCTCTATTGAGCATGTACGGCATATAGAGAGTGTGTATATACGAGAAATGCCAGAGTAAAATTCTGCAATGAAGATATTGTCATAAGATTAAATATTCAGAAATATCACTTATTATTCATACAATTATCGAGCCTATATTATTCATCGTTAACTAGCGATTGTGCCTAATTAAATCGTAAGTACAGTGGATTTTTTCTTCTCTGAAAGTTTGCTGAATCAAAGTTCTTGAATAATTAGATGGATTCGTATTTGATGATTGGAGAGAACGGAAAGGTGTGGGTGGGAGGAGAAGGGGGATCGAAGCAATATGAAAATTTGAAAACAGTGAACTTACAAATGCACCTTATGTTCGTTTTAGTTCGTAAAAAATGTAACCCTCATTCATATAGGAATCTAAACTTGACATTCGTTTTCATCGTGTTCTTTCAACATTTTTGTTTTGAGTTGCATTCCTGAAATACGAGCTAGTTCTTTTTTTCATCATTCCTCACCGCACCTGTTACTGTCAGGCAAAACTGTTCATGAACTAGGGTAGTTCCATTGCTGAAAGCCCCACTGCAGTTATTTTCACCTCGTCTCGTATTTCTGCACTATTAGGAAGTAGTGTTTGATATAATCACTGTTTGTGTATATAATCACCATCTTACACGCTTGAGCTCGAATTCGATGGTGGTTGTTCATTGAACCAATCAATCATTTTATCATATGAAGTTTCAATCAGAATATGATCCACAAATATTAACTGTTATGAATGTTCAGGATTATCTGTGCAGCGTGAGAAAGAATGAAAGTACCTCAGAATTGGATGACAAAAATTTTAATCTCGATTTTTAAGAAAAGGGACAGAGAGTTATAAAAGAGTTACAGAGGAATAAAATCGATGAGTCAAAGAGCCAAGATTCACTAACGAGACATACAAAGACGATTGAGAGAAGTGCATGAACTTGAGGAAAAACAGAAAACTCAGAAAATTCAGAGCAGGAAGATTGACAGTAGATTTGTTGTCAAATCTTCAACAAAGAGACAAAGATACAAGAGATTGAAAGAAGATAGGATGAAGGAAAACGTATGCACATGGTATTTCTGGATTCAGAGAAAGCCAATGACCATTCACTAAGAAAAATAGTATGGAAGAGTTTATTGGAACAGAGAGAGGTACAATACAGAGAATACAATTCAATTCAATTTGAATTTGAATATCATTTTATTCCTGTTCATGTGATGAAAGATTAACATATTTATAAGTTGGGCTTGCATTAACATACAGTTACAAACATACATTTAAACATATAGGGTGGATTGCAAAGACGGAGTTTAAACCCCGGCCTACATTAGACGCCGTCTAAGTCAGAAATTGCATTGCAGCCACAATGCAATTTCTCACTTGGACGGCGACTAAGGCAGGCCGGGGATTAAACCCCGTCTTTGCAATCCACCCATAATTCTATAACAATCTCATAATTTGTATTGTATGTATAATGTATGTATATTGTGAAATCTGCGTATAGACAAGTACGGGTTGGGCATCCTAGTTCCACATCAACTCTGGTGTCAAGCAAGGTAGTGTATTTTCCCCAATGTTGTTCACCATAGTAATGGACCAAACGCTAAGGCAAGTATTGAGTATTGAGTGGACGGGTTAGAGTCGAGAAAATTAGTATATACGGACGACATGAGACATGACGGGACAGTAGAGATAAGATACAGAAAAAAGTGAATGAATGGAATTAAGCAAATGAAGAATATGAGATGAAGATGAGCAGAGAAAAAAGTGAAACATTAGTGATGAACAGTGACAAAAAGTGAGATGGGAGAAGGTAATTCATTGCGAGGTGAAAAATTGGTGAAAAGTAAAGAATTAAGATATTAGAGATGCATAAAAACAGATGATGCAAAGGTATTGAGAGAGACTAGTATGCGTGTCACCAGAGAAAATGGCCTGTATCAACAAATACGTGAAGTATTATGGAGAGAAGATTTCCCCTCTTCCCCCCCCCAGAAAAAAAAATCATCCATACAATTCATTTTATATCAATATTAGCTTACGCAGCTGCTACCTGGACTTGAAGATGGAAAGAAGAGAGTACGATAGGAGCAGCAGAGTTAAAATTCATAACAAGTTTTGCAGGAGAAAATAAATTGAGAAGAAAGAGAAGCAAATTGATAAGAGGTTGGTGTAGAACGGTTATTGTTCAAAATAGAAAGGGAGAGACTGAGTTGGTACAGACGTGGTAAAAGAATGAAGAGGAATAGGATACCCAGAACAGAGTATGAGATGTGGGAAATGTGCGGAGATGAAATAAGAGTTAGGAGTCCGAGGAAGAGATGAAAAATGGGAGTGAGAAGAGCTGTGGAAGAGACTGTGGAGTCATGGACTGAAGGTGAGAGCTGTAAATGGTGGAAGGATTGAGAAGAATGCAGGTAAGTGGTGAGAAGAGTTGAGATGGGAGACGAGGAGAAGGTGGAAGCGCTGAATTGGGCAAAGGAGGAGTAGAAGGAAGAGAACTGGGGCGTGGCATACCCAATTCGACATGTTTTTGCCCTGGTCAGTATAAGTATTTGAAAATAAAAATGAAAAAATGACGAATGAAGGTGAATTACTAGCAGATGTCGAATAGGAGATGTCGAATATATAGGAATGAAGAGTGGGGAAGAGTAAGAAGAGAGAAATGGTGGGAAAACAGGGATTTGGAAGGAATTGGTGGAGCAGCAGTTGGAGGAAGAAGACCACGAACTTCTCGTCATACACATTTAAAAATTCCCGATAGAGTAGCATTGGGGGGAGGAAGGGGAGGTTAATTTTAAAATGTCATCTTGATTGAAGCGAAATGCAAGTTTCCACTAAGTTTGAAGAAAATCAGTTTGATTGGATTTGAGAAAAAAAAAATTTTTGGCAGTGAAAATGAGAATAGAACTCAAGATTCAAAATTTGAGAGTGCTGGTCAACAAGTTGACTGCATAATGTATGAGCACTACTAGACTTGGAAGTTTCAAAATCTATAGCTGTTGTAGCATTCGAGCTCACTCGAAATAAATATCTCACTCGTCCTACAACGCACATACTGCGTTTCTTCAGTAGACAGATTACATATTGTGCCCATTCTTCAACATTGACGTTCGGTAGTTCCGCTGTCGACTTTTTGAAAATATTTCAGTGTATATATACATGTATATATATACATATATATATATATATATATATATATATATATATATATATATATATATATATATATATATATATATATATATATATATATATGTATATATATATATATATATATAGATAAATAGTTAGATATATGCAGTATTATGATATCAATTTACTTATATTTGCAGATAGTGTTCTGAGTGCACTCCAGATCCATCCGACACTAACATACAGAAGATGTTGCGTCCCAGTAATTCACACGCCTCCTCGCTTCATATGGTCATCTGTGCGCAATATCACTCCATTACCTCTGGTTCGCGCCGTGGGGTCACTCGTAGAACAGGTCAACTCGGTCGAAACTCGACGGGAAGAAAACTTCACCGTGTTTCTCTCGACCATTAAAGTTAGTGGTGCGTGAAAACTACACCCCCCCCCCCCCCCACTATATCCCCACCCACACACACACCCCCCTCACAAAGAATGTCTTGGCCCGGTACGAGACGACTGGGGCGTCGTGAGGACATGCATTGCTGATCGCTGGTGCCCAAAAGACCAAGACACTGAAGATTTGTAGACTAATTAGACAGTTAATTATGTCTGTTCTTTTTCCTATAGCTATGTGTTCGACTTCACTTGAAATTGAAACTGCGAGCGTAGACATATAGACCAAATAGTCGTATAGGTAATCAATTATTTTTCAGTACAGGGTTCATTGTTGAATTGTATTTGTACAATTTTCAAAATGTATTTTGTTTGCAACGTACAGTATAGGTATGATCGACCCATTCTCACATTTATGCTTGCGATAAGTGCGTTTGATACCAATCAATACGCTTTCAATTTAAGAACTCATTTTCTCGAAAAGCTGCATGAATTGTACAGTTCTATGATACAGTAATATGCGGCTGAATGGGCCTATGTT
>OZ023329.1:37722889-37917889 GCA_964007535.1 Brachyptera risi | reverse complement strand
AATTCAGTTGAAATTTTGCCTGGTTGGTCATACAATCACACTCACATTCTCTCTTCGAATATTCCTCTTCTTTATTTTTTCATCAATGACTTTTTTTTCATCCAAGTCATCGAATCAGCGGAAACGAAGACGCCATACATTGTATGCCACTATGAAGAACTTTGTTTATTGTTCGCGCTGCAGAGGTCAAACTTAAACAAAAATACTGTTGATATTTGATATGCATATAATTATTTCATATTGTCTCACTTGATACTGTATAGTTTTGAGGCACAGTCAGTTGAAATACTTCCGATAAAATATATTTATAAGCCTACATTCTAGGATCACTCATAAGAATAACGAAGAGAAGAAAATTGAGAATTTTTTTTTCTTCGAATAGATCAAAATGTTCACGTAATTTGAGCACAATGGTTATCACGTGTTATTCCAGAATTTCACATTAATCGTATCAGCCGTTTCAAACGGAAAATAGTATAAGTTTTCACAGCAATTGAAGTTATACAGATTTGAGAAGACCAACTCCTGACATCAATTAGATAACAAAACGATCGAATGAATCAACAGGTAAAAAAGGTGGACAGTGACTAAATGATTCAAAATCAATGTGTGTGTATGGCTCTTCATTGATCTTGGATGAATAGGCCTATATCACACATTTTATAAGAATGAGTGCTATGAAAAAGTGTCCATACTGAACATATATGAATATATATATATATATATATATATATATATATATATATATATATATATATATATATATATATATATATAGATAGATAGATAGATAGATAGATAGATATATATATATGTATATATATATATATATATATATATATATATATATATATATATATATATATATATACGAAATATTCATATATATATTCCATATATCTATATATATATACATATATATATAAATATATATATATATATATATATATATATATATATATATATATATATATATATATATAAATTTAAATCAAATATATATATATATATATTTATATTTATATATATATATATATATATATATATATATATATATATATGAACAATATTTTCTTCCATTAAATAAAGTTTTTCCAGGGTCCTAATTTGAAAGATTGAAAAAATGAAGGTTATCACCACTCGTTTCAAGAGATATATGTGCATGCTTGATAAAATATTGAACGAATAAATTATCAGTGGCCGTTTGCAAAGCGTTTCTGATGTATCAATTTAATATACATCTTGTTTATAAATCTTGACACTACGTGAAGTCATTCCAGTAAAACCAACTGTTTTACGTACACGCATAAAGTTATCGAACTGCGTTGTACCACAAACCATAAAATATACACATCAAACGGTTTATGGTTCATTTAGTAAATGCAACGTTTTTTTTCAACAAACGCGTGAAGATGCGTCAAGAGACGTCGTAGGGAGATATTCATACTCTAATTTCAAGCACATATGCTGTACTGTCTCTCACATCTCAAACTTTCATCAAAATAAAAACTCATGACGATTGCATTGTTATGTGCTATACTTACCGGACTTGACGTGGCTGTAAAAATAATGATACCGATGGAGAATTGTTGTGTAGTTGTAAAATTGTATGGATAAATTACGAGTACTCATTGTGGAATCTAAATGCCTCTGAGATACTTCCATGTATATTTTTTATAGGTTATATAAAATTCAAATTTTGTTCTGTCTCAAAATTGTTTTATTCATATTTCTAATGATTATCTTCCGTTGTTGTGTGGATTGAGGCGTCCAATTATGATTATTCATCAAGCTTTGTTCCTTATCATACTTTTTAATAATTATATCATGTTAGATACCTACGATTCCAGTGTAACATGCCCTCGTTATATGCAAATAATTGTTCCTATTCTTGAATGAAAATGGCAGAGATAATTATATAGACATAATAGATGAGTTTGAGATGAAAAATTATCTTGGACGTGAATCACAACGAATACGAAGCCTTGATTCATGGAATTATGAACTAATATCTACAAAATTTTGATTTCTTATTGTTAATCACATTATTCCATATGAAATCTGTGGTGATCTGTGAACTTTCACCGTCGTACCATTCTTGAAATGTAATATGTGTACACGTTTCTTTTTGATGTTTTATTGCATTCATTTCATAGGCCTTGATGTTCATATATAAGTCATATATATATATATATATATATATATATATATATATATATATATATATATATATATATATATATATATATATATATATATCCACAGATTTCATATCACAATGATTACAATGAAGTTTCGATGATATAAAAATAAAAGTGATAATCAAGAATTGGAAAATATAAAAAACCGTAATGACTGGTAATATACTCAATACCGGTGTAAACTCCCAGTTTCATGAGAGTGAAAGATTATTATAGAAACTTGAAATATTCTCATATCCACTTTTGTTGGTCACAGGTGTATCCAAATCGCGTCTAATTTATTATGGATTGATGAAAATCATGGATTATCCATCATGGATTGTGGATTATTGTAACATGTTCGATACCATTATTATGTGTATCTCATGATAAAATCTGACGTATTGCTATATAATATATATATATATATATATATATATATATATATATATATATATATATATATATATATATATATATATAATTTATATATATATATATATATATATATATATATATATATATATATATATATTTATATATATATATATATATATATATATATGTTTATATATATTTAAATATACATATATGAATGAATATGAATGAATATGAATCTCTTATTTTAGAATTATTGGGTATTTCATTCATGATTGAGGTTCGATCCTGAATCGTTTACTTGATGCACATGATATTTCACTTTTTCAACTTCAGTCATATAGACGACAGATATAGTAGAGATATAGATAGATATGGAGAGATAGATATGGATAAAGAGAAATGTACGAGACATATTTTTTGTATATGCTCCAATTTAGACATATACGAACAACGGTTCAATTTCCCTCTTTATGAATCATGTATGAAAATTCAATCACATTTGATCAAACAATTCTTCACTCAAATTCACAGTTACTTAATAATCGCATCACGTCAATTTCATATCCAATAATTACCATAATCACTCAATTTACATTCGCTAATTTCTTAAAATCATTCAATTTCATGTTCACTTAGCAAAAGCGTCGCTCATAGCTCCACACAGCGACGTCTGGAACGTCATTAATCCCTATCTACTATATAGTATTGGAGGCCTACAAGACATGCATTCCAATCTGTATATACTACTAAGAATTCTGAATATTCACATAAACTTCTCAACAATTATTAGAGAGAGAGTGAGAGCAAAAATTGTGAATAAAATTTATCTTCATTTTAAACCATCTCTGGATAAAATGACTTAATTGAAGAACATTAATGAACGTTAACGATTTAGTTCTTGTTGAAATGGAATGAGATTATGGTTCACTGTAGAATTGATTCCAAAAAGAGAATATGTGTTCCAGTTGGGAGTTATTCGTATAATAGTAATAAATTTTCGGGGAAATTTTACGCTTCTTTCCTTTTCGTGCTCCATCTCAATGGTCATCATTGTCCCTAATCCTTATAGAGAAAAAGTCAAATAATAACGAAATAATTCGAAATGTAAACAGTAAAATAAAGTTATGTTTTCCTCTGACTGCTACGTCCACTTAAAGAAGTTTTTCGTTGAGTGTAATAAACAATGAAATGCTATTTGTGATAGGGCTTTAAGCAGGGTACCTGATGTATTGCTTGAAAGGTGCGTGTCCAAGTGCGTGAGCCAGCCATAGTATAGTATTTAAAGGTGCGTGCCGTACATGTGCGCATATTGCGTGTTTTTAGTTTATTCCATAGAGCCTACATTTCAGAGAATGCGAGTGTTTACACACAAAAAATAACGTAGAAAAAAATATCAGACCTATAAAGTTATTGTACTGGCAAAATTGGGTCGGTCCTCTGTTGGAAAACATAATTAAATGAGAAAGTATTGGAAAATAATCAAATGCGCATTCATTAACAACACAATTATAGCACTAAACATGTTTATCAGGGGAATTTTTTTTTCCACTCAATTTATTAATTATGTTTATATTTTCTCAATCACCATACATAAACTAATTGTATAAAATCTAGAGCCAAGCAATATACAGATTTTTTTTTCTCTTCCCACAGTCAAGTCTCCCTTGGAGACTTTGTGGATTGTATTTGACTGTTCAGTATTTTTATTTGTATGTACAAAACTGATGTCAATAATTTTTTTTTCTTTATATATATTTGTATGATATTGTTATATAGTTTCGATGTTATTAAAAAAAAAAAAAAAGCATATCAAGCTGTAATCCACATTGAAATTCTGGACCTTAAACTTCAGATTTCTTGAACGAAATTCTCTATCCATAGTCTCAATGATATCAGTTATGAAATATGAGGAGTAATTCCCTGAAAATATGCTATAATTTTCTCGATCATAGATATTTTTCCATGGATATATATCTGATAACTGATAAGACAGATTGGCATAAAAAAAAAAAAAATGATAAATGAAAAGATACATGAAATGATACATGACAGAAGTATTGTTATACATCCGTCTCCTCAAGATCTTTAAGTAATATACTTGGTAGCTGGCATTAAACATACATAAAACATAAATAGTAATTTTCCTAATATCATAACCAGTTTGTTTCATATCAAATAACGTACAACTAATCTGCATGTGGCCATTTTTTGTTTTCGTCTACGGTTAGATTTCTGTGACTAAGATGCATGTGAGGGATAATGTTGAAATGGCACAGACAAATAACTTGTGTGACTGTATATGAGATGGTTACACGGTGATATGTGCCTCAGTCTTGAGGATGAAGAATAGGCCAATAACCAGAGGACAATATGTTAAGTTGATACAATGACCTGTGTCGAGTTGATTCAGGGGGGGGGGGAGGTTCGACTAGTCATTTTTTTAACATAGCATTTAACATTTCTCATAGCTACTGGAATAGTTTCGTTATTAACATAAGGAGAATTTTCAAGTATAATATATGTGAACAATTAAATAAATAATTATGGATGTCGTTTCTTCGAATGATAAAATATGCGTCATTTTTTTCTCGACTTGAAATAATGAATACGAAATAAAACATGGCATTTGCATATATTATGATATTATTATTACTGAGGGCTCGATCAAACTTCGGAAGATATAATTAAATTGAGTGTGGATATATCGAATATCAATATATAAGTCGGTTGGAATATCCAATTATGGTGCAGAAATATTATTGCACTTTCTTCTACAAATTTGGGATGTAGCGTGTGGTAGTGAGACGATATGCCAGTGAACAAATGATACGAAATAAAAACATGAAAATATATATATATATATATATATATATATATATATATATATATATATATATATATATTTATTCATTTCGAATATATGTATCCATATATGTGTATGTATATATATATATATATATATATATATATATATATATATATATATATATATATATATATATAATATATATATATATATATATATATATATATATATATATATACATATATATATATATATATATATATATATATATATATATATATATATATATATATATATATACGTTCGGAATATATTCATCCATAGTATAATCATGTCACTTAAGAGGGTTGTGAGGATGAGAGAAATAATTCCGCAATTAGATGAATATAGATTCTTTTTTTTTTATATTGGGTTTTACGACGCACTGTAATGACAAAAATATAGATACTCAGTTCTTATGTAGACACATGAGCTGAAATGAATGAATAACATATTGTATTCTAGGCCACAGTTAGATTAGAAGCATTGCTCGAATGCACATGTGCAGTCCAGAGAAAACAATGATAAAAGGGTCGTTTTGACGTTTTGCCAAACAGATGATCGTGATAAACAGAATATTTTATGCAAACTAGATTTATCAAGAGCTTCAATAAAAATAAATGTGAATGACAAATAAAACAACAATGATACGAATAAGAAACAATGAAACAATGGTCTGATAATTCAGTCAGCCAACCAGAACGATTCTTTGACGTCCAATTGATTTATACTCATTCATAATTACATTATAAAAATATCTGTGGGCCAGGTCGTGTACAAGTTACACGGCAGCATAGTTTTCAAGAAGATTTCAGCTAGCTGTTCTACGAACGACAATAGTTCTCTAGTATGAAATATAGACAAGTTTGCTCAACTGCAGAAATATACAGTGCATGAAGCTAGAACTTAATATTCATTAATTGTATACAATGCTTTTTATTATTCCAACTGAAACTCCACGGAAACATAGTTCGAAAAAAACTATTATCATCTTACTCATTTCCAAGTAGATTTGGTAATTATCGAAAGCGGACTACAACTTATTACTCGATCAACTTGAACTACTTCTAAAAGTATTATCAAACTTCCTCCAACAGTTTTTTTTTTTGTGAATGAATTTAAACTTCTCATTATATTCACTAGAAATTCATCTCATACCGAACTTTTAAGTATGGGATTATTAGCAATTGTTTGCAATTAGTTTTTGATAGAAATTAAATATGAATGGAAACTTAATAGAAGTATAAGATGAAGCCTCGACTCATTCTTCTGAACCATTCACCTGTAATTCTATTATATGGTGTCGAAGTTATACGTTTATTATCAGTCACTACCTTATATAAGTAGCCTAACTCTATAACGAACTTATATATATAAATCTTGCTTTCGAGTTTGAATTGGATAGATATGAATTCTATTTCATGTAAATCTTACTGAAGTTGCTGATCCAACATTATAAAAGCTCTCAAAAGACAATTTTCAAAGATCATCTTCTAACAATTTGATTCACTCCTCGTGTATCTTTCTCCTACACCGTTATACACAAAGTCGACGACTGCCGTACTTATTATAATTATCCCGTAGTCTTCTTCTAATTCTACTATAATTATTCTACCCGACTGGCTCATGTCAGAATCAGACCAGGACCTACTTGAGTATTCCGAGACCCGAGCTTCGAATTAAGGGTTATCAAATGAAACGAGAAAGAGCCAATTTAAAATCACTCGAAAACAAAGAATAATCATCTTGGGTATCAGAAACTCTTTATCAGAAGTTTCAATTGATATGTGTATCAAGTATTTTGATTGGTGGATATAAAAATGTGGTCCAAAATATTTATATAGATGCAGAAAATAATTGATGCACCACAATGTAGCTCAAGAATAGGTACATAGTTCATGCAAGAAAAAACAGTTATCAAAATCAGTGCATCAAAATAGTTATTAACCGTTATCAACGCCACTTTTTCTTGATTCAGGGTAAGAAACTTGAGATCCGGATTCATTCTATTTCACGAGAGTAATTAGTCGTCGCATAAATGGTGAAATCAATATTTCAATTCAACTTGATATCAAAACTTCGAATTAACGCATAACTGAAAGTCAAATAAGCGTTTGAAAAATGTCTCTGCGTCCAGAAAACAATCAGTTATTCGAGTAAACTTTCGTATTTTATAATTTCCATTCAATCATATACATGATTTCATATACATATATATTTCACATTCGTATCAATAAGCTATCTCTATTGCCATCATGAATTAAAAATAAGTCCTATTCAAATTTTAGTATGTTTGGTTCCACGCATTCCCCTCTCTGAAGCTTATTCGTGAAATTGAATGGAACCATTTCCAATTCTCATACAATCTACTTGGCAAGTGATTTGAATTTATTTCGTATTCATGCGTGTTATTTCTTGAGTCTGATCGATGGCGTGTACAGAACCGTGTTGCCTGGAGTACGTTTCAAGAGCGACACGAACGACTCACTGAACCAACGTTCGTCACATACTTCCATAATATTACAATCGGTTGTTCCGATCTCCAAGCATTATCTGGAATGCATTTGAATGGTTAGTAGGTTATCTTGTAAATGTAAGCATAGGGTTGGGCTTTAGAAAAGGGGATGGGAATAGGCTAAGATGGATGATAATAGGGAGGAATGGGGGATGTTCTATAGTGAAGGGGAAACGGACAATTTTTGTCACCGTATCTTTCTATAATACGACCATTGCCATGAACGTCTTCACCAGGGGTTAGAAAAACAATACACTCTTGTAAACAGCTCTCGAATTCCAGAGTGTGAACAAAATAAGATTATTTTCATAATTCTCTTATCAACAGCATTCACTTATGAACATATTTTTCCGACGAAATATTTTTTTTAGGTAAAATGGTAACTTTTTATACAGGTAACTCGTGAGGATTCCTACACGTTCAGTTGATCAAACAATTTTCATCGCCAGAAAAGTTTGCTCTCAATTTTTATCTGCTATTTGATCGTACACGAGCAATTTGAGTTATTCAATACGATACGATCGTTCAATAAGGATTTTCCTTTCAACCATTATTCCCATCCATCGTTCAAGTCTTTGAACAATATAGTACTTAAAACAATTGTTGTGATATAAAATTACCGCACATCTGTTTTGAGGTATAATAGTATAAGATCATCAAGATTTCCCGTCATCATTGTTTTATGGATGCGCTATAGGCATGGTTGGTATAGGATCCTCGTTTATTTTCCTTGATATTATCACTTGTAATGTTCCCGGATCACAATAATTGAATAATTACCTGGAATAAAGGACTTCAGAATAGGATACTTTTATTGAAATAAACCCCATTGTGATCAATGATGGCGTGTGATGTGAAGTGAAATGAGAAGAACAGAAATATGAGCTTCTTGTTCTTGAGCTTTTTTTTTTTTTTTCACAACGGATAAAAATTTGTTTCAGTTTTATTCACTCCATTTATGCTTTTGCCAACTACTGTAAATGTTATTATTAGTTATGTTGCCCGCGCACAAGAATTCGTTCTTATGCGGGCTTCTTATTTTATTTTTTATTATTCAATCGCAGCGTCACTTGTACTTTCTGTTGTTAACATTATATTTTTAAACGTTTGTTTAGATCATTATATTGTATGTACTTTATGAAATGAGAATAAAAAACAATGTTGAATTTGAATTTGAATTTGAATTTGTTTGGTTATATTACATGGTTGTTGGTGTGATCACTATTTTACATATTTGAACCATCTCAGTAGTAGACCCACGTTCATAATTAACAGTAGGCCCATATTGTACATCCTTTTGAAATTAAATTACATATTTTCTCAAATGAGCCAGAATATTTTGTGATACCGGTTAAGCACTATCCACTTCTAGATATGCTGGTTTTAGTGCTAGTTCGAATGCTTTTTCTCGATTTTACTTGTTGATCGTTATCGGACCGGTCATATCCACTAACTTTATTGATATATCAATTATTTCAGAATGTAGTGTGACATTTATTTCCCATATAAACGATGGTAATTTCTCAGAGCCAAGCTACATGAAAACCATGTTTTCAAATCAGCTGCAATAATATAAACTAGCGTGATTATACATGACGATTCAAAATTATCCACAATACAAATAACATGACAATCATGTGACTTGATATTTATTGATGCATTTTGAATCTAGAATTTCTACGATTCACAAAATACACATTTATTCACAATATTGATGTATTTAGATGAGCGTGAGCAAAGACTCCATTCCACTCTTATAGGGCTTTGTATGTGTGTTTTTTGTTTGTTTGTTTGTGGGCTCTGCACAGGTTACAGAATCTACATGATCAACACTGATCAACATGACACTTTTTTGTACACGCAAACTTAACCAGCTCAGAACTGTATAGTTTTTGGAATGAATCGGTGGGACCGATTATGAGAAATATAATCTCAAAGTTTCTAAAAAAACCCATAACATTAGGCTGAGCAAGAAAATTTGAAAATAAGATCTCTCCAAATGAAATATAATTTGCTGTGAATGTGTAAACATGAATGATACACATTGACACGATTGTGTATGCAATTCTAATCAGCCGTTCTGAAAAAAAAAATATAATCAACTGGTTTATTCATCAAATATATTATAGAAATAAAGGCAGATTTAGGTTGCTGAGATTCACTGCTTTCCAGATTCGATATTTTCCCAACAATGAAGTATTTTTGGATGAGCGTAGCGAAGACTCAATTACACTGTACTTGAAAAATCGAAGGTGTTTTTTTTTTTTTTTTTTTTTTTTTTTTGTTCGCGCTCTACAGGTCAAACAGACATTCAGATCATGATGAAACTTGGCACACACATGAACCCCTATCTGACTTGATACTGTATAGTTTTGAGGCAAAATCGGTTCAACAATTCTTGAGATAAATCATTTTGAAGTTTTCAAAAAACCCATATGAATAAGCCAGGCGGAAAAAATGACAAAGTGAATGTTCTCCGAATTCTTTCAAATTTTCACAGAACTCGAACAACATAATAATACACATTATTCCGAACTTTTACTCAAATCGGATTAGCCGTTTTGATGTAAAAAAATATATAATGTTATTTGTGTCAATTATTCAAAGCTATTAAGATACCTATTAAATCAAAGCAACAAGTGTCACCACTTGATTGTAAACGATTAAAACAAAGCCTTCTTTATTATCATATAAATTATTGAAGGAAAATAAGATGGCAGTGATGTAATGGTTTGGATCTCAAGGTGTATATATATATATAATAACCAATCCAAAGATAAGTTGATATGTTCCAGCTCATCCATCAACGCGGAAACACATAACGCGTTTGCCTAGTTTATATACGTAGAACACCATAGCAATAGCATAGAACACCAGAGTCGATAAAGTAGCAAGAGTAGAACTACTTCAACGACTTTTAAACCTCATTCAGATATCTCGCTCATCTTAAAACGCATATGCTGCGTTTGCGTAGTCAATCTAGAAATGTATATTGTTTTAATAGACATGACCAGTTCAATATTACCACTTCGTACCATTCAAAGACTTTTTTTGAGTTTTTTATTTCACTAATACCATCATAAAAGTTCTAGATTTTTTTCGGGATAGTATAGTGGCTCTTGTATTGCAGCTATTACCAGTATCCAATATAACGACATCATCACAAGTAAAACAATAGAATCGTCACGAACGGTGGAACCATTAGAAACCAAGAAGAATATATACACCTCAAAGACCGATCCCAGATTTGCCGAATAACAATAAAAAGGTTTTACTGATGTATAATATGGAAGGCTACCTGTCTTCCTTTAACAAAACCATCATTTCACCTTTGTGCCATAGATTTTTTTGAAATAATTATAACAAGTACTAAATCGGTCCAGTATTATTGCTGAGTAATGTTTTATTGTGATGCATTAACTTTATTATGATACAATCACATTTCACAGAAAGGATATATAAATATAAAAGTATTATTTATATTACAACAAAAAATAAAGTGCAATGGTCTTTATTGTAGACAGCTCACGTAGGTTTGTGTGTTTGGTATTTATTTCAGGAACATTGAATTTCATCCTGTGATGAGTACAACATTGCATTTCTAGTACTACATGAATATGGTCTGGAAATGGCTGCGGAATAACTGAAACGTGCTCTCTTTTAATATAATATTCTTCTACTAACACCATTGGTGACAATCCATCCACATCTATGACCTGTATATATATATAGTGTATATAGTATAGCAATTTTAATTCCATCATACCATTATTTATATGTCCTGGAGCTAAACATATATATATATATATATATATATATATATATATATATATATATATATATATATATATATATATATTTAGTTTAACGACACACTATACTAATAATTGAGATATATGGGCGTCGGATGAATGATTAATGAGATGATGGGATGATGAGATGAAGATTTCTTAGGTAATGGGAAGAATAGTGGGAAGGAAGAGGTCGTAGCCTATATTGTGAGAACCATTCCAGCATTAGCCTAGACTACAGAGGGAAACCATGAAAAACCCTTGTGAAGATGGACGGTGGCAGGGATCGAACCAGATCCGATATATGATACCTGAATCACCTGGTTGTAATCGGTCGATAAACAAAATGGAAGTTGTTGCTCCAGAATAAAATCAATAATAATTTGATGTGATCGATTTAATCATTTCTGATGTCGAAACAAGTGTCCAAACAAGTGCGGAGAAAAATTTCACTTACACTTTTATGACTCGGCATTTTAATGGCACAATTGTTTATGAATTTAGCTTGTCATCAAGTAAAGATTTATTGGTATGTTCCTGTTTTATTGTCAATACGTGATGAATGTAATTCGTTGTAAATCATAATGAATACTATAATACTGCAACTGACAAAATATTGTTTTATATATTTCACTTGCAGAGTACATGACTTATTCATAATGGTTCTAGATTTGTAAGTGTAGAGAAAAACAACTACGCGAACACGTGATCAGTAGAAAAAATAGTTCGTCCGAGTTTTTGGTATGCCACTGTGAATAATAATTACGTAAAGTAATCAAGTTATAACAATTGAATTCATAGAGTCCATCATTTGAGCCTTACTTGAGGAAATATTTGATAGGAATTGAATATGTCTGTTGGAATAATATATCATTTGTATTGAGAACGTCCTATTATTTGCTAAATTTTTTGTATGTGATGATGATGATGATGACGACGGTTAAAATATTGATAATCATCATCATAATAATATGAATGACAATAATAATGATGACAATATTTATAATTTTAATGATAATGACACAACGAGAATAGAAAATAATCGTTTGGTACTATGAGGTTAATTTTTATCTCTTCTTTTATTCATCGTTTTTTTTCAGCAATTTCCTACGATTTTCGACTTAGAATACCATAAAAATCAGAGATTTTTTGTCATCTCAATCATAAATTCATTTGCACAAATATAGTTTCAGATCGGAATTATGACCTAATTATTGCTCTCTTTAATTATTCATCAATTTGAACACTATTTATTCAACTAAATTCTGGTACATGTTCAATCTGAAGAATTTCCAGAAATTTCATCCCATTTTCTCTTGAGAGATATTAAATAATATGGCCTAAGCAACATATGTGTCTCGAATTTCAGAATCAAATTTGGAATCGAATCGACGACTAGTGATTAACCCGCCCTCAAACGTCACAAAACAAAACATCCAATCAAATGAGCTGCTTGTTATGTGGGTAATTTCACCAATTTGACATACCTATCAGAGTATCTCCAAATGCCCACATGAAGTATAGATCTACGTGTCGTACCGATAAGCCACACCTATCACTATAGTGGTCAATTTCGATTTTGAAATTTTTCAAATGAAACAAACCGAATAGCATGTTTTGTTCACCCTTGACTTAAAGAGAACACAGCAAAAGACAAGCCCCCTTGTTCTCTGATGCATCACAGCCTTCTCGAAGACACGGCTAAATTGCCTTGATGTACGGAGGAGTATGGTGTGCGAGAGAGGCGTCCATTAGGAAATCCCGTGTATATTTCACCCTATCCAAGATGTGAAGACAAGACACTATGAATCTGCAATACGGAGTGCATGTAGACCTACATTAAGAGAACAATCAGTGTCATCGGGAATAATGATATACATCATTATGGTGATTTTCATCAACAAATGAATAGAATACAGAAAATAATGTCTATACCCAAGATAGTGAGAAAAACACTGGAAATAAGATATGGTTATGAAAATGATTTCATGAGAAACTGAGAAATATCAATCCACGCACACACACACACACACACAAATATATATATATATATATATATATATATATATATATATATATATATATATATTTTTTTTTTTTTTTTCTTCCGTAATGTCGAATTTGAAAAATGGAAGCTTTGTCTAATAACACTCGTATATCTACTATTGCGTCATTCACTTTGAAATAATTAAAAGCCGGCTGAGCGACCGATGATCAGGTATAATTAGTTTGTCATCATATCATTCAAGGTACGAGATTAACATATGTAAACAAGGGTAACAACAAGTTCTTTTACTTTTACTCAACTCACTAATCATCATTTGGTACCACTGGCTTCAAGCCTAGCAAAACCAAATCATCTCATTGCGACATGAACATACACAGAAGCAATTAAAAAAATCCTACTTGATTATAAAATTCAAAATAATTTCAATCCGAAAATTTTTCCGTGAAAGATTAATTTCAATTCATAACAGTTTTTAATTTGATACTTCCATCTCAAAACATATGGAATCATCAACAAGGTAGGTATTCATGATTTTGAAACATTTGGTAAGTAATACGGAATATAAATCACCCTATATTTCCAGTTTTATTCTTCCAGACGTGACTTATTCAAAAATCAACATGACCTCACAAAACTCTGGACATATTCAATAGTACAGACCCTTGAACATTTTATACCACTATACATGGCGTATCGCACAAATTACACAGCACCGCTCTCCCATAGTTGAAAGAACCGCGATTACTTCTTTATATCTGTTACAGGAGAATAATTAAAGCCGTTAAACGTAAACCAGGAGTGTGTCTAGATACGATGTAGTGAAGCGATAATGCCCTTGCGGCGTGATTCCAATGCTCATAAAGTTCTGGGTGGTCGATCACAATGTGCATGGCTATATCTTAATACCCGTGGCCGAATTGAAGCTGACGCTGTGACCGCGTCGAACTTTTGGATGTAGCCTGATTAGAGAGTGAGAGAAGGATTTCGGTTGAATTGTTCGTTCACAGTTGAAATGTGGAAAGTGTTGAAAAATGTTAGATTTTCTGAAAAAGTGAAATAGGGGCTTCATTTTATTTTATGATATATTCTTTACCAATAATCTTTGAACCGATATCAAATTGAAATGTACTGTATAAGCGCAGGGTCACCATCAGCTGTGAGCATGTGCGCAAAGTTGTGAGCAACTTTGGATGTAAATATGCTGAGTAGAGAATAGGAAGAGAGATTCCGGTTTTTGTTAGAATGAAATGAGAATATTCTTGTAATTTTTTTTTCAACGATCTAGAAACTGATTTTATTCATTTTTGTTTCTTAAACTATAACCTATTGAATATATGTGTATTTTTTGGTCGCTGCAATCGAGTAGGCCTATTTGGACAATTTGAAAAAAAAATTATGGTCAATGTTGTCTCTTCTAACAAGCTTCCTTTTACAACAGATTATCAGGTATTCACGAGCGTCATTCATTTAATTTAATTTTCATCAAATCGATATTTCATCTCCCTTGGCTTTGAGTCTATTCATAACTTCTCTCCAATATAATGAATTAATATTAATTCTGAATTGTGTTTCATGAAATTTCAGACACATACATGACACTTTTTCCATCAAACTGCAAGCATTTGATTCATTCAATCGAACAATGATTTGAGCAAACGATAAAAATGATTATATTTGGTTGCAACTAACTTGACGGTTATTCAATCAGCTCCAAACAATGTGAAATATCACGAAATTTGAACTGTTAGATATAATATTTTCAGTACGGAGATACTGAACTCCGTATATTAAATTTAATTTTTCCCGAATACTCATTTCGAACAAATTTTGGTGAGTACATACTAAGTAGGGCGAAAACATGTTGGCTTGGGTATGCCAGGCCCAAATCCTCTTCATCCCACTTCTCTGCTTCCTCCTCTTCTTCCATCACCATCCATCTCCATCTCTCCTAACCACTTCCATCCATTTCTCTCTATCATTCAATCACTTACGGCTCTCAGTTATATATATTGTGTTTATTTTGTATATTATATGAATGAATCGATTGTAATCAAAAGAATGCCAATATAACTATATAGCTGAATTCACGAGAGGTTGTGTAGAGAATCACTCGCGTGCTATCGCGTGGGTATAGATGTAGACCAGTACTAGCAGTCACGTCAACAAAATCTTTTCGACGTTTATAAAAACGATAGCAAGATTTTATTCAATAACATCATCAATCTACACGAACTAAAAACAATCGTTTTTCCATGATTTTAATGAATATCTCCTTCTGATCACTTTCAGATGAGTTTAGGTTGCATTCAGAATTTAGTACACAAAAACTGCTCGATTTCAATTATCACGTATCAACTATATATATATATATATATATATATATATATATATATATATATATATATATATATATATATATATATATATATATATATTCTCAAAGGAAAAATCATATCATATGCTCGTGCTTGCACATCGAAAGATATAAGTGATAGAAAACTTGAGGTATTGCACGTTTACTATCTTCATATCTTCTGCTGTCAATATCCATATATACAATTACAATATCACGATTCATAAACAATTAAACATCCGTCAAAAATTGCTTTAATAATGAGTCATATATTATCAATGATTATTTCATCGCTGATTATCGATGAAAAAGTGACAGTATATTGACTGAAATTTATGAACGAGTAGGCCTATATTAAATATAACAATTATATAATACAACTTGGAAGAAGTTTGGTCATACTGAGTTTCTGATCGATGATAAATTGTACAAAATATACAAACAGAATCAAAATGAAATTGAATGAAAAAAAAGAGGCTACAATCAATAAAATATCGATAGTATGTTATCGGTCATTTGATTATTAATTCCCAATATAAATCCAATCACAAATTATTTGAATGTATCCCTGGCTATATACGCACACCCGGAATATACGTGACTCCTTAGTGGATATGCAGTTTGACACATCCCCCTTACTCTCCCCAATATTACCCCCGCAACCTAACCTCATCATGTCACCCTCCCAATCAAGCCTAATGATTGACTAATGCAAAAGGGTGTATACTTTATTAGATTAAAGATTGTGAATGTTGTACATTCAGAGGGCGTACGCATCGGTACTTAGTAGTAATATGTTGTTGTAATGCAGACTGACGTTGTATAATGATTGTTCCCACTTTTCCCATGTCAAGAAGCCAAATGCCTAATTAATTGATCACTGTGAAGGATTTTGATAGAGTCATTAGGTTATTCCTATGAAGTTATCAACTATTTTATTTTAGGAGATGAATAAATTATAATATGAAACCGTCAATATTGATTAGATCACACTGTTTTTTTTTTTTTTCATTTTGTTGAATAACTTGGAAACGTCCATTAACAAAAACCGATTGTGATAACATCGCAGACGTACGAGACTTGATCAAATTCTTCACAGTTACAACTCGGAATGAATTTTAATTCTAAATGATAACATAAATATAATCAGTTCGGAGAGTTTGATCCATATGAATTATTTGGAATGGTTGGACATTTTAAATGATCTTCATTGAAAAGTCGATATTCGACAGATACAAAGTTTGAAGTTCATTCCCAAGAAACGTTTGAATCATCATGTTTTATATATAGTGTTGTTTGATTTCTGGTTTCAGAAATTACGCGTAATCGACTGTTTGAAAGTATAATTCTCATTCGAAAACGAGAGACGGACCAGTGGGCATGAGCTGTACCAATATTTTGCTGAAGCAGATTTTTATCTCTTCAAAAGCTATCTATAGCAAACATTTTTCCAAGCGTATGGAAATTCACTGTCATCACCAATCAACTTGGCTAATCATATCATATTCACACTGCTATCAAATGAACGTTTGATTATTCGATCTGGGTAGGGAAAAGCTTTACAAATACCAACTTGATAAATTGGATGCCGCTGTTATTTCTGTTGTGTATTACCATCACGCATCATGGGGGATTGGAGAATTTGCATTTAAAATAGTATTTTTAGTGAGAAATCGTATGATATGTTGAATGCACCGAGGGGATGGATGACATTTTGATATATGGGGAATGATAATCATCGCACTGATAGACTTATACCTCAACCATCGCATCATCAAAATTGAACGAATGAACATAAAATATCCAAAATTTTGTATAATTTATTTCTTCTTCACTATCTGTGTTTCAGTATATAGATATCTGTCAATTTATTCTGGATGGAGTGATTGAGACTTGGGTATGAAAATGAGTTGGATTTTTATTTATTCATTCATTTATTTGTACAACTTCAGGTTATAAAGTCATAACCATTGAATAGGAAATGGGAATATGGAAATATTTTAAATATAGAATAGAATATGGAATGAGAAATCTTTCAGATTAGGATGGGATGAATATCAAAATAATGTTGATAAAATGGACACATTTTTGATAGGTCACTTCTTGGATAATCGAATGACGTTCAAATCTCGAGGATAATATTCCGAAGAATGATTATGATTATTATAACTTTTTCACAAAAAACAAATCTCACGATATTAATCTCAAGGATAGGCCCACCTAACAATTAATTAAATCATTTGAATTGTGAAGAGAAAAAATCTGCAATCTTATCACAATCTTGGTCTCTTCATTCGTTCACCACTAACAATTTTTTTCGTTCTTTTTTCTTCTCTTTTCTTGTAATTATGCTAGTATATAAGTGAATTCTGGTTCGATTGATTCCATATTTTATTTTGAGGTAATAATGAATAATACATTTTTCATTCACATAATAATCTTTGCTCTCTATGAAACTTGCCTGAAGAAATATAGAATGATACAGAAAAATATTTCAAAAAAGTGTAAGTCCAACTACGAGTGACTTCAGTTACACCATTCAACATTAATCTGCTATGGAGCAAATATAAACGTTCGTTTCACTATATCAAACAAATAAGTGGTGAAACTATCGAAATGAATAACACACTAGAATAATTGGGAAGATTTAGAAGACAAATTGCATTTCCATTTTCTCTTCCATTTTGCACCCTTGATTCAACGATAATTGTTTTTATTGAACATAACAATACTCTTACTATATAATACACTATATTATATGCATCATGATCTCTAAGTGCATATCATGACATTATCAATAACCAGAAAGCGAATATCTATACAACCATTCTGATCAAACCACTATATCACTCCATCAACACCTGAGATAAAAAAGATCAATTATTATTTTATTTTTCATTGCTATTTTTGCACCTTGCAATAATTATATAACACCATGTCCCAGAGTATAATAATATCGTACACACATCTTCACCTCAGAATAACCTGAATAACCAGGATCAATGAAATAAAGAAGGCGTTTACATAGGATCACGTACGAAATTATCTCTCCAATCCGAAATCAAGTATTAATGGACATTAATTAAATTATATGATACTTGTAAGTGTGTTGAGTTGAATTAGGATTCAATTTATTCGATAAGTTGTATTACCATTGAGGTTAAGTAGGCCTACAGCATGATTAGAAATGTTTTTATTATTTTTACCGCGCGATCAATTATGTTTTTTTTTGTTGTTAACTTTCATTATTATAAGATTGAATTAATTGACATGACGTTTTATAGATGTGAGAGACGGTATAGATGACGTGGCAATCGTGATGAATTGTGTTAATAAAAGGGAATTAAGATGGGAGATTTGATGTCGAGATGCGTCCGATCATGTAGAAAGAAAGGTTAATAGGGACCATTTAGTTTGAACATTCTCAATTAAGTAGACTAAAGTCCCAGACTCAATGTTCAAATGTGTACGATGATGTACACGAGATGAAAATTGAAATTATTCATTTATTTTATCTATGTCTGCACTTGAATATTTCTTCATTTTAATACGAATAAGCCCACCTTCAAATGTGATCCAGAGAAATTCAATGTGTATTCTAACTGATTGTCATATACACACACCATTGACACTTTTCGCAACATTTTTGAATAATAATAATAATGTTTATTTAGCAATTTAAGCTATATTTTATACACTAGATATACATGAAAAACATACAAAACATGTATGAAATGAGATCAATTATATTGATACTCCACATTATTTGTCTGTATTTCAATGAAATTCAATATTGATTGCAATAATTACTCATAACTCGAGATATGGAATCCAGAGGATATTTTGATCCTGATAGATATGAAAAGTCAAAGACAGAGTCATGTTGAACAAATTAAAGTATACAGACCCAGTAATTTCACTGGGCCAAATAAATGTGGGACAGATACAAATTATTGTGGGAATTGTTATTATTATATGTGTTCCAACTACATAATATCAAACAGAATTTCCACATTATTGTATTATTACCGAATTAAAAAATATACATAATCATATTCACGGAATGTGGAGAACGTGAGGCTAATAATCTCAACGTGAGTATGACCGAAAAATTTAATTAGTGTATAAAATTACACACACACTCATAGCAAAACTTCCGGACTCGCCTCTGTAAAATAATGTTACTCGACCCACATCACGCCGGTGTAGAGGCCTATCAACTGTTTGTTTCTTAATTAATACATATCATTGTTTTATTTCATTCGTTTTTTGTAGTGCCCTTCTTTCTTATGTTAGATACGAGGGTGCGGTCTATATGTGCCCACAGTAATTAAAATCAAATCATGTTCAAATATTATTGTAATTGATGAAATTTCGTCATCGTGTCATCATGATGAAGAAGTAGCATTGAAATTATTCCATTATAAGCTTTGAATCATATGATGGGATGGATTGAATTAAATTATCTGAAGTTAAATAATATTACTATATTAATATATTACTCAAGTTCAAGCACTAGCTTGAATTTTCGTATTATAAATGTTTGATACGTATCATTATTTTCCCACCTATTTTCCATGGATTCTCAACAGTTTCAAAGACTGGATTTTTTTCTTCTCCATTTCGAAATATCATCAAAACGAACGATATAGGTGAAACGTACAGAGGTAATAGATGTTTTAATAATGTTTACTTGGTGAATTTATTATCATAATCAAATAGTGAAGTCCATGAGTATCAACGTACAATGTGGAATGATTATATTTCTTATGATGCTATATTTTCTTATTTGTAGGAAAATGATCTGTTTCTTATTGTTTATAAATAGTGGCGTGGACATAGCATGAGCTCTACCCCTGTCTCATTAATCCAATTTCGAAAACAAAGTCAGACGTGTATATTTGTAAACGTATTTTCACTTTTCACCATTTCATTATTTCATTGGTATGCACTCATTCGTACTCCCACACAACCTAGCTGTTGATGGGACCGTTTGACGAGGTTTTACTTGGATATTAAATATTACGGTGGACACTGGACAGTCCTCAACTTTCCTTGTCACTTTACCCAGCCCTGATTGCTATTAGTGGCCATTATGTCGTTGATCCGACAGCATGTCACGTGTGCACTCGGTTTACAGCGCATGCGTACTGATGCCTCTTGACAGTCACGTGGTTAATGGTCACACAACCTTTAATTAGTCATTGTTGTCTTCCTTGCTGTCCATGCCATGAACTTATACAACTTTTCCATGTTGTATATAGTCAGGTATCGACTTCGTGACTAATTTCATGATATAATAATTATTTCATGTTGTAATTTAGTCAAAAAAACATGACTAGTACCATTGGCAATTTGTTGGAATCAAGTAAGGAATTTTTATCAAGGGCAATGTCAAATATAACTGGAATTTGGTATCGTTTAGCATAAAATTAAAATTTAGAGCATTGATCTCCTGGACCCAGAGGGTTCAATATTTTGTAAACGTAAACGTATTTAAGACAGGTGTCAAGTTGAACAAATATTTTCTTCAACGATTTAGTGGATCGATTTATCTATATACTTTTGATGATACTGTAGTTGAATATCTCTGTAATTATTTTTGATTAGGGTTGATATAATTACTCTCATATAATTTCTTTATACGAGCATTACGCGTTAGATGAGTGAAAAAACGATATAATGATTCAAACATTCGACAAATATGGTCTTCGTTTCCAATATTTGTCCGCACTGACAAATTTCAGGTCTCATTTTACACACGTTGACTTGAAAAAAATACAATTGAGTGAATATGAATTGCCAATTGTATAGTGAATTTGAGAAGAAATCCACTATGATTTGAAAATAAATCGAATAAGAATTAAAGAAGAACAACGAAAATGAAGACAAATGAAGATAGGCAGATTGAAAATTGTTTTTAATATTGACAACATTTTGACATTCAAATAATATTATTCATATTCATGAGCTATTTTGTGGAAGAATCATTGTTCGAATTCATTCATTATTTCCTCGAAGTGGTCATCATTAAGCTACTACATTATTGCAGTGCTCTTTCAGTCAGATATTAGCCAGTATAATTAATTGGAAACAAAGTTTTATGTCACTTTTTAACATAAATTCATATGAAAAATATCTGGATGAAGGATAAGCTAGAATGAATTAAACCATAACTTTGGTTGTCACAGGTGGTGAAAATAGAACATAGGTAGAAAATGATACTAGGCCTATCACTAACATTTTCTCTGTTGTTTTCTGGAGCCAAATATCAGTCCCATAACTCTGATGAGGCCAGAAGTTATACTGCATTATACTCTTTTGATGTGTACAATTGTGTTGATGTCTTCAATGTGAAGATATGTGAGACGCCAACAAAATCTCAATCAACACTTCACCACAACGCTTTCACCTTGCCTAACCATGGAGAATAAGATGGAAAATTTTGCACCACTTCGATGGGTTTACATTCGATAGAAATTAAGAAGGAAAAAAATGAGTTATTTCTCAAATTTGGACAAGAATATTTTCATCTGAAAAGTGGTGGAACCGATGAGACAAAAAAATATCCACATCCAAATTGGATGAATCACGTCTTCACAAATAATAAAGGTTGATCAAACAAACTGTACGATCTGTGACGTGCATTTCTCCTCAATTTCATTCAAAATTCAAATTAGTTGAAAAGTTGACTTTTTGAGTGAGTGGTCACACTGAATGGCTCCCAAAGTCTATACAGTTCCAGTTAGATTATTATTCGTGTACAAACAAAAATCATACCGATCAAACAGACCGTCCAACAATGTTTAGAGTATACCAAACTTGAAAGAAAAAAACATCTCGAACGAAGTGGAAAGTCTTCGCTAACGCTCATTCACATGCACATGTAGCTGAGTGGTTAACGCACTTGCTTCATATGATCCGGGAGGTGAAGGGGCATATCGAAACTGGTTCAATCCCCACCACCACCGATTTGTACAGGTTTTTTTCGTGGTTTCCCTCTGTAGTCTGGGCTAATGCCGGGATGGTTCCCACAATATAGGCTACGACCGCTTCCTTCTCACTATCCTATCTCACCTCTTCACGATAAGAGTTATACAGACACTTGTGAAACCCACGAGGAAAAAAAAACATTTACTATTTCTCACCCAATTCTCCATTCCATTCATTTTACACATCTATGGCCAACCATCAAATAGAATAAAATAAGTGTTAATATAACAATTTATATTGCTGAATGAGGAAGTCATAAGTCACTCAATTAAGTATGACTTATGTATATTTTCCGTCTGACAGGAGCCGTTGATTGGCCAAGTGAGTATATTTATAGGGGTGTTTTTATCTTCATGACTAAGATGTATCTCGAAGATATAAAATTGTGCGCAACATGTGGTTATGGTGGTAGATGTTAGATCATATTGTGTTCTGTTGACATTGACGCCATTGGATATGTGACCCGCATGAAGAATACATCTATTTCCATTGTCATTTTGATTCGTGCACGTCATAAGCATTAAGTATAGGAGCCATTTTGCTTTGTATTTTGTGATATATATATATATATATATATATATATATATATATATATATATATATATATATATATATATATATATATATATATATATATATATATATATATATATATATATATATATTGTGTTCCATTGTTGCTTTGTTCATATAGTGAGAATGATGGTGAGTTGGTGTTATTACTTTTGGTGATATGATAAGATCCGGAACTAGTACGGATGGGGGCTGTTTTAATATATTTTTTAATATCTTGTTTTAATTCACCTTTTCCATGAAAAAAAGGAAGCGGTTATTTTTTGTTCCTATATATGATAACCTGTATGAAGAAAAAGGATTATAATAAATCGCTATTTTTCGTGATTCACCAGTATTTCATTGAACTCAAGTTTCAAATTCTTGTTTTCGAACATCAACAACCAAACACTGTGACCGGCACAGTAGCTGAGTGGTTAGCTCACTTGCTTCGTGTGATCCGGGAGGTGAAGGGACATATCGGACCCGGTTCGATCCCCGCCACCTTCCATCTTTACAGTTTTTTTTCGAGGTTTCCCTCTGCCGGGATGGTTCCCACAATATAGGCCACGACCGCTTCTTTCCCACTATCCTTCTCAATAAACCTATGAAAACCTTCATCTCATCATCCCATCATCTCATTAATCATTCATCCGACGCCAATAGATCTTAGTAATCATTAGGCTACAGTGCGTCGTTAAAAACCCGATATAAAAAAAAACACTGTGGTTGTGATATTCCATGCTATTTGGGATAAGATTGTTCTTTTCCTCCGTAATTTGCTTGAAATGATTCACAACTTGAAATTCATAATAATTCAATATGGACATTATACAATCCGCATCTTGATGTGGAAAAAATCGAATATTTTTCAGAACTGGTTTGTTTACCCAAATAATTGTATTGGAATGAGTCTACAAAACCCAAGAGGCTTGAATATATATTAGAAATTGATATTTCACTCACATTACACAAACATACGTGCCCAAATTATTTACGAATATTCTTGTTTGATCAGAAACCTTTCCACTTTCCATTAACAGATTGTGTTCTATATCTATACATATTTTTTTATCACATTTTCGATTTACCAACCGACAAACATGGTTGTTCTGAGATTTATTTTAATAGATTCAATTCAAGCATCCATATATACAACAGGAAACTTCGATGGATCTGGGTTAATAGTTTTCAGTTTTCTTCTCGATAATATGATAACACAGAGCACTGCGAAGCACTCACCTTTTTAGTCGATATCTATCAAAGTCTCTCTTCCTTCAGATTTTATTAGCTCTTGTCTAGATAGACTAGAATCATTTTATAGTTTATCGATGGAAACAAAAGGTATATAGTGGCTATAGGTTTTAGTGTTTGTAAGGTGAACATGCGATGCGCCTTGATCGCGGAAGTAACGTCAGTACCGGCGTGATGAATAGCCCCCTAGTTAGCCCCCCACCGCCCAATGCCCCTGCCCCCCCAGGAATCACTCGCCTCAAATTGCCCCCGCTCTGCTCGGAAATAGCTGGGATGTTTTCGGGGGGGTATGTGTTACCTAAACTACCCCTTAGTTGAAATCCACCCTTTTCCTGTATGTAATGGTATAACCGTGTGAGAGGTGGCAGAGGGGTGAGAGAAGGGGTATATGGAGTTGATCTTTACACCTTTGATCATGCAATCTAGTGTTCTAAATAGTGATTGGCTGGAATATGGAAACTGGCAAGTTAAATGTGTTGAATGTGTTCGAATGTTTGAATATATATCCTTGTATGAATAGAGTTATATATTGAATATCACACATGTAAACTGTTCGGGTGACGCGTTTTTCTGTGTCATGTATCAATGTGATAGATAATTGTTTTGTTATTGATTCACTCATCGCTGGACGTTTTTCTCTCAACTGAATTGAAGAATCATAAGTGTTAGAAACAAAGAACTTGAAGAGTAATATCATCCAGTGGAGAGTTGAAAAGAGAGTGATGAATATTTCAGAAATCCTAAAATTAATATTTAATAAATACAACTTTTTCAATCCTATTTTCCATCCATTTCCTTAAATTGAGGAACAATGATTTTGTACCAACTTCCAATGTTATTAAAAAAAGAGAAAATATATGGACAAAAAGCGTGCGTTATGAATTCCAATATGTATTCCTGGAACATGCTGCAGAATGAAGGAATTCGAGAATTATGATTCATTATTTCATCATTTTATTCCATTTTTCATTTTTATTATTTTTGTATGGTCCGGATGTGGCACCACAAAGACATGAATTAATATTTCTTAAAATTATTTTTAATCATAATATATTTTTTCTTCATATTACCACCCCAAATGACCGAAACAATATAACATAACTTGATAGTCTCATCAGTAATGTAATATATCACTTGAAAAGTTCAAATTATTTTCACAAAATTTCTTAATTATTGTAAGATCATACTTTTGAAAGTTTTGATGATTTAAATCTTGAGATGACGTGCTATACTGGGATGATTTAATTTTGTGATGAGAGCATTTGAGTTTCTATTGTCTACTCATTGAACAAAACAATAAATTCTAGTATTGTGCCAAGGTGTAAATCTATTCAGCGACGCTTATTTAATAATTAGTTAATATTGCTATAAACCAAAACAGCTGTGCTTCGGTCGTGGGTGTGACCTGGATGATCACGCACAATAATTCAGGGCGGGGCCCAAAACAGCAATTATGACATTTTTATAATAAATAGTGCAATTTGTGGGTTCACTCTTCGAAAAATGACAGGACGAATTTAAAATAGAACTTGATGATTCTCAAGAAAAAATACCAACGAAACTGGTGAGAGTTTTTTATGCAAAATGTATATTCATATTGGTATTTCCAAATTATCCTATATAAAAGTTGGAACAAAATTTTCAATTCATTTGAATGCAAATTCAGTAAAATCACAAAAACGAAATGACCCAAAATATATAGAATATCTTAAACAATCAGCGTATAATCGAATCAATCAATGAAGATTCAAATTGAAAAATGAAATTGCAATTCAAACACTGAAACATTTTCATGTTTCATGATGCTTATAAATTCGTGAGCTTTGGAATGAGCTACTATTTGCAATTCTTGGAAAATTGCTTATTAATGATATTTATTGAAGATATGTATAAAAGTACTGGAAATATAGGAAATCCAATTCGAAAAATAATCAGTTGATTGGAAATAGTATTGAAATATAATAATCAGGTATGGGCCCAATAGTATACCACGGTCATATCACTGTGAGATAACTTCATCATCACATCAAGTTTTTGAATCTGAATAATTTTTCTCTCCAAAACGATAAAAATATCTATAACAATATATTACTATTCAAATATCCACATTGACAGGAAATATGAGAGGTATTCTGAAAATCTATTGAAGTCATTTTCCGAATATTTTTTGATATAAGGTTCATCAAAAAAGTAGGTCAGACTTCTTCCACACAATGACTAGAACGTTTCACCTCTCATAAGAACGTCACATTCGACAACAATCTTATTTTATTATTGCAAATGCTATTTTAAAATGTGGTTCTATTTTTGAACATCATTACCATGGTAATTAGTTCTATATATGAATATATATACGTATATATGGTGTGCTTTCTATGAGTCATATCGTTATTAAAACTTCGTTGACATGAAAGGTGAAGGATGAAGGATGAAAATAGCTAAGGTGGAAAATTGAGTGTATATAGAAACTATAATAAAAAGTGAACTAGACTGTGGAAAATGTGAGTGATGTATTTGTGGAGAGTGAGGTCAAAGTGTTATGTTAGGAAAACGTCTCAGTATAGTTGGATGAACTTGTGAATATGACAATGGATCAATGGATTTATTGGAAATTTATATCATTGACAAACGTATACAATTTTGCCAACCTGGAAATAAATGTCAACTATTGCACCACGCTCAAATAAAACCCGACCTAATTGAAAAAGATGAACGATTAAAAACTGTTTATTAATATAATGAACTAAATATATAATATACAATTCGCTTTTGAAACATAGGCCATAGTTGATATTGAATGAAATGATGTCAATTATGTGATCGTCCGTCTTCTTACGTCCAAAAGCAAGTCGGTTGAGCTTTATTAGCCTCTAAATTGTGGAAGAGTACGAAAAGCTGAGTGATATAATTGAGTGCAATAGATAATAATCGAACATTTATTCATATATATATTTATATATATATATATATATATATATATATATATATATATATATATATATATATATATATATATAAATATATATATATATATATATATATATATATATATATATATATATATATATATATTCACACATGAATTCATATGTATCATCACTGTTCAAATGGTTGATGAAAGATTGTCCACTCTCTAGTAGAGGAAAGTGACCCAACATAAGGCATTTTGTTCTGTTCCAAGTTTTTCGATGGTTAACATTTTTTCCATCAAATATGTGTAAAAATAATAGGAAGACATGTTCAATAACTTTAAAAATTACAGCGAGTGAATTAAAAAATGCGTGAGATATTTATGTTCAGTATCTACTCATCAAGAGACCTAATTATTTTCTCCTGATTATTTCAAATTCACAATTGCACGTTTTTTTCATTTCACTTTTCTGATTTCTTTCGACTTGTTCGCCTGCCACGGTCAATTTACACACACAACATCTGCATGTCTAATGTATATTAACTTCACACTGGTATAATTTGAAAACTGAAATTAATTTAGAAACAACCAAATCTTCATTAACAACCCTCATATGAGTCAGCAAATGTAAACAAAACTATCTAAAAAAACGATCAACATTCTCAATAACGAGCCACCTAGTGGTGGAACATAATTTCCACAAAGTATCTCACCTCAATCATCAACATTGATCATCTAACAGAATGAGATGCATTTTTCAAACATATAAACACTTATTTCTACAACACACTTCTGCATCCTGTTTCACTATATTCTGTCTCTCTAATTTGGCAAACCACACACCGAAAGAAAGAAACGGTGTCCATTTCGTCATACTAAATCCTAGCTGGTGATGACTCCTAATAAATTCAATAGGTATTAACTATCACATGTATAATATGACCCTCTACATATATAAATGTTAGGCTGGCCACACACAATGTTAATCAATACTATCAATCACAATTTTCCTTACGATTCTACTATTGACATTTTATAATAAATCATTGAGGTAGTAATCATCATGAATAATCTTAGCCAAACGTGTTGGCTTCTTACATTGAATCTATACCAGGAGTGTACAAATGTTGTTGATGTAGCAAGAATGTATCGGAGTATGTATTCTATATGAAATGTACAACGCAAATTTCATACTATTCATCGAGATTTGTGAATGTTTCAAAAGATGATGTTTGAAATGTTTATTGTTGATCTAAAATTATTTATATTCTTATGTTCAATGTTCATTTTTGTATAACGTAACGTATGGAAGTGAAGACAGAACCGTTCAGAATATTGAATTTGATAAATAAATATGTATATATATATATATATATATATATATATATATATATATATATATATATATATATATATATATATATATATATATATATATATAATACATTCTATATTCATGCATCATAGTTCTTGCCATCCTCGGTGACTCAGTCAGCTTCGGAAACTGAAATCACTGTTGGGCGTGCGTTCGAGTCCCGCATAAGGCATGGGTTTTTGTTAACGTCCTTTTAATTATCATCACTTATCATAATCATCTGCTCATTCGTACCCCCGTTTAACCTAGCTGTTGGTGGGGTAGTTAAGCAGACAATAATCAATCAATCATTATAGTTCTTATTAACCATTAATCGTTCTTCTCAGATATGAAAAATATTCCGGATTATTTTGTCACTATATCTTATTCTTAATGATGATAATATCAAAACGTTATTTTGAAATTGATCAAACTTCAGGAACTTGTGAGATGAAAATGCACGTTTTAAAACAAGTTAAGACGTCGACAGTTCACATACTCGAATATTTTAAAATAATATATGAACGTGTGTTTGAAAAGAAAATTCCATACGCACATAGTAGGACTTTCTTGTGGACATCCTTGTTATACAATATCTTAGATGTAGAAATGTAATGTTACTTCTGGTGTACAAGTTGTGTTACATAGACTAGATGATATCTGCAGGTAATATCATTCTTGAAGCTTCTCTTTGCAGCTCTTGTTATATGTGTGTGTGTGTGTGTGTGTGTGTGTGTGTGCCATGACTGTTTGAAAAAATAGTACCCATGTATCAATAATAAAGTGAATTTTTCAGTTTAGAACTCATCGGTTGCGTTTTTAGATACTGTTATGGAGAAATAAAGCATTAGAATATTTTCGTATAGAAGTGCCAACATTTATTCGTTTTCAAAAATCTCAATTTTTTGGAAACAATCTCAATAATGCGATGACATGATAATCTCTGAACGGGCTCCAATAAAATAGTGGTATTCAGTTTTTGAATTCGTTTATTCAATATATTATAATGGAGAATAATTTGTAATCAAGTTAACAAACGAGTGAACTAACATGATATAACATTAACATTCATTGTGAAAAATGATGAAGATGATCCGGAATTGAGTAATTTTATATTAAAAAATGATTTAAATTATTCATCGCTCATTTTTATTGTCTAAATTGCATAATATTTTTCCGAAAAAAGTTACGAGAAGAGAAGCTTATCTCATTATTTGAATTTTTCCAGTGGATACATCGATGATAATCATGATAGAACTATCTCAATCATTCATAGAGTTCATTTTATCTATTGTGATAATAACTTATTATTTTCTAGGTTTTAGAGAGAAAAATAGAAACACGTTAAAAAAACCCAATCTCATTCCGGAAATCAACTTCCGCCGTCCTCTACTAGTCTACCTATGCAATTACTGCATTTTATCCATTCATTGTATAGGACTGTTATTGAGCTAGGTGACTGTACAACCGTTACTTTGATGATTGTCATCGAAAGATAGAATCAACTAGGATTTGATTGGACGGAAGCGTGGGTAGATTGTAAATCAGTAGACTGTGTGTGCAATCAGACTTATTATTCCTCTTCTGAATATGTTCACAACGGGACGCCATACCATTGGTTGTACAGTTGCTGAAATCCTGTCACTTAGAAAATAGTTTACCAGATAATCACTGTATATACTCATATATGACTGATTCAATCATTATTAGACCATGTTATAGTGAATCATTTAAAATATGCTAGTCATTATTGAATTGTGTAAGATATATGTGGTATACTTATAGTCACGAGTTTTGACAACTGGTTTGATAGCAATACAACTGTTATGAATTCCAGTGAGATCGTTCATTTTCATCGCAGGTGAAAAATAGATGAAGTGATTTTCTGATTTATATGTTACGTTACTATCGAGTGACGACCAAATCAGTGAGGTTATTCACATTTTGAAAGTGAAATAAAATTTGTAAAAAATGTATCATCATTTTTTGCTTCAATTCTGTCCTTTACTCAATGATCACCACATGTTCCATGGCCATTTCATTAATTCTGTCTATCTACCCAATTGGTCACAGTCGATTTTATGTAAGCAGCTTTTAAAAATACATGAAAGAGTGCACATTTTTTTCCTGAAATGGGATGGAACAGCGTAGAATCGGTAACTTTATAAAGTTTTCAGAAAAAAAATAATGTTTAATAAAAACAAATTGAAGGATCTACGAAATAGTAACTCCAATTACTACCGTCTACCGACCAGAATACATCGAGTGAATTCTCTAAAATGCATGATTTGTTTCGAACTTTCATGTGAAGAAAGAGTGAATAGACATATTCAATTCAATGTATCCTACTTCAGCGATCTATTGTAAATACAAGATTGATTGAATAGTTCCAATTTCATACAATCCCATGGAACTGAATACTAAAATTCCTCACAAGCGAACTATGTCATAAGAGAATTATTTGTATTTACATTACTAATTCTCATAACTAATACAGTATATTGGCACACCCGGATACTTAATTCATCATCCTATAATACCAAATCAAATATCACTCTGCCCGATTAGCTGTATAGATCGGCATATACAACACAATTGTAAAGGCAGATTAATAAACCAAACGGCTAGATCATTTTTCCGCCAGTTGGCTCATAGCTCAGCCAATTTAGCACACCATTCTTCTCTTCTCTATGTGGGTTTGTTATGTCCGTCGGGTACTCTTTGTATTCGTGTGTGCTGCTGAACTGCGTTGTATAGATGTTGTGTTGTGTATCCATGGGGGAGTGAGTGACATCGAGTAAGCAGTGGACCTGAACCCGCACGACATTCAGTATAATCTATCCACCGGGTCGTGCAATCTGCTCTACCAACTTGCTATAGCATTATTATATGGCTCATATGTAGAGAATAGGGTGAGGTATATGAGGTATATGAGGGTTAACATGGAAAATAAGGTGGACAACATACAGTATGGTGTTTTTTACTTCCATCCTTCAAGTTCAAAATTATGTTTTTATTGTATATTTTAGGGAATTTTAACGGACTCTAGGAAAAAACATGAGAAATGCAAGTTACGTGTTCACTCCTGTCTGTTGACTGAAATAATGTGCCTACGTACATTGACTAAAAATTTCACAGAGTTATATATTACCCTTACTCCTTCGTACATGTGAAGCAGTTCATTAGCCATGTGTGTTCAATTTCTAACACCATTTCATACTTTTGTCAATGCTTTCATCATTGAGATTTATTCCATGAGATTATTTAGGAACGAATAATATAGTAATTGTATTCCGGGCTTTTCCTAAATGTTTTTCATGAAAATTGGAATTATCACCCAATGGATTTAGTCAGCATTGAGATTATATCTATGAATTATACTTTTATTCCAACACATTCAAACCATATCATCTTACGGAAAATGGTGCATAATATTACGATTCACATTCATAGGCGTGCCAACAATCTCTAGCCAGCCCCAAGGTGGAGGAGAGGGGAGAGGGAGACCTTACAATGGTCAACCCTATATTTCGTACATATAACCGTATTTTATAAGCGGTTACCCATTTAAATAATGCCAGATTATTTGCTCAACAATACAGATTAGAAAAACGCACTATTTCATAACTTCAAATACTACCCATGCTAAATGCTGTATATGATGTTAGAGGATATACCAAAATTATAATTCTGAATTCCTGTAGCCCTATATACTAGAACGGATACCATTATATTGACATGTTTTTATTTTCATATCCGATTGTCATATAAAATAAAACTTCCTTCTACATCTCCACACTTCTCCATCACAAACTGATGTACACGAAACAAAGTCAACTGTCCTTTACCCGTCACACACAATAAAACCCCATTACAAAACCAAAAAAAAAAACATCCTTATTTATTATTTTCAATCTACTTGCCTTTTACAACCATAATATAATATCGCCTCCGGTCATTGGCCAAAGAAAACTAGCACCATCACCATCATTGTCTTAGAAATTACAATTCCTTTCTTTCGTCTTGGACAAGAACTAAGGAGTCGCAGCTTCCGTCTTCTCTTCACGATAGATGCTATGTATCTAATGCCACTGTTCAACCACCAGGTGGTTCACGGTCGTAAGGAGTCGGCTAATAAATAATGCAGTCAAAAGCGCACACAGAGGGCAGTGATTAGAATAACGTGTTTAAGTGCAATTAGTGTGAATGATTAAATTAAATCATATATCAACGCGGATGGAGTACAAACGTAGATAGTCACAAAAGGTTGAAATATTAGAGACGTCATATTTAATGTCGGAAAGTGACATATTTACGTCCTTCTTTTCGGTGGTCAGGTTTTGTTGATTATCTACTTGTGAGAAATGTCGAGAGTATGACGTAGGCAATCAAAACTTTACCTGTTTTGATTCATGGATTTAATGTCATCATTATTTGAACATAAAATTTGTGGCTCATTTTTGTATTACTTTGAATTGGAGCATTTTTGAAAAATTATTCCTCGTTATTGTATAATGGATTGTCATATTCGAGAAAAATTGAATGAAATACCCTATTCAATGTACTTGTATAATTCGATTTTGAGTGAATTATATCCATATGCTGTTATTTCAACAGAATTTATCATAATTTCATACTAATACTCGATACTATTTACTAGTTTATACTATTCATAATTAATAATATTGAATTATTTTCAGAGAATCATTAAAAAATCAGGATAATGCATGGATCAAATTTGTGAACACATTCCTTCATATTTTAATCACAAGTTCGTATGCAGCGTATACGTGAATAACTAACATTGTACCGAATAGAAGAAGTTGGCCCTTCTCACTGATACTGAGTAGACCTATCAAAGACGAACGATATAAGTTCGAGTCGTCTTGTAGAAAACCACTCACTAACCACTCTTATTTGATAGCTGCTTTTATTGATTCTAGCATGAACCCTCATTTTTTAAACCATTACAAAACCATTAAACCACGGAAGATCAGTATTAATTGGCTCCCCTTTCAAGCATCTGCCTTCAGATCAAATAATCAAAACTGGGTCATCAAAGAAAAATCCCTTTGTTCATCAAATAGCTGCCATTATTAGTGACATAGACAAAAAGATGAGAAATTGAATAGTTAATAAAAAAAAATTACACGTTTTATTAAACAAATAATATTTCAAGGTTGAATTTAAACAGAATCATGACTGTAATATCGTATTACCTGGATATAGAATATGATCAGAGCATTGATCATAGACACAGTAGTTTTATATTGTCTAAGATTTCTAACCGAATGACTAGTACACAATCTTACCGCAACGGGTGGCATTAAAGTGCGCCCTCGTATAATAATATATCATACAAAAAACACGACTATACAATGAACATATTCTTGGTTTGTCCTTGTGGTTTTTGCGTTTATAAGATGTTTTCCCTCCTTCCTATTTACCTTCGACCAGCCCCCCTTTTTCATGTTTTGTAAAATGTCATTGTACTTTTGTACACCACAGTGGTATAGAATTTCAGGTAAGGTAACAATCATGTGGTATATATGTGGCGTAGGTTCCATACGATTGAACATTGTGGGTAAAGCGTTTGCGAAGAATGATTTGGAATCAGGCCAAAAAAGTGTGAAGGTAAATGTTGTGTGGAATTCACTTCAACAATGATTGATATTGATTCAATATTTCTATTTTCCAGTAGCTAAGTGAATATTATATTGAAATAAAATGACCTGTATGTGGAGAAGTTATATTCACAAAACACTGATGATGTGTGTTGAACATTATTCAACAGTGAAATCAATGATATATTCTTTGATTCAATTCTTTGATAATATAAGAATATTATGAGCATACTGTGAAACGTTTTGATTGTTACTGGAAAGTGAGAAGTTAATTAAATATTCATGATAATATAATATATTTATTAATTCGTAAATTTATTGATTCTCTCGGATTTTTTCAAGACATTTGGATATTTCTAGCATAGATATTGGCAAAAGTCACAATAATATATGTTTCACCGTACGATTCAGTTTTCGAATAATGGCATGTCAACCCCTCCCATGTGATTGAACCATTCATCCTTTATTCCAGAATCTCCTTCTACTGCAAGAGATTCATAAAAAAACTCGAAATCCATAACGAAAATATCATTCCACCATTTGAAAGGGATGATTGTTACAGCATAATACTATAGAGAATTTCAATTCATTAACCATAAAACAAAAAAATCATCAATTATATTTTCCCGAATATTTGACTTGATACCCCTGTGGTATAATAACGTCTCATAGAAATCTATCACATAAAAGATGGGACGTTCCAATCCCATACTGTATTTACGATTCAACCCAACACAAACCACAACGTTATCTTATTTAATTATCGATCTTCTAAGACGGAACCCCACAGGCAGATTATTATTATAGGTACTACCTCCGATTGTACTGCGATGCTCCTCTTCACAATATAGAGTGATGTTATCATACATATGCGTAGACCCTTATACGCAGCTGCTTTTACGTCCTTCTGATAGAACGTACTTCACGTCAATGTGTAGCACCCAAAACACGACAATTCCTTTTCTGTATGACTGAAACTGTCTCAAACATGGTTTCTATTTTATAGTTTGTGATGTATTGGTATACTTGTTAATGGGGAAAAGAAGGTATAGGTGAAGGTAGAAATATATTTGACACAAGGGAGGAATATGTTTCACTGATGATGATACATTAGCGTTTAACGACCTCTCCAACAATAGTAGGATCAATGGTACGAGAGACGAAGAATAAAAACGCTATAAAATATGAGTACGCGTCTGTGCGAGTTGATGAGAATATAGATCATGAATATTCATCTTCAACCAGATGAATTGTATTTTTGTATATCAATACGTGAAAAAAAAAGTTTCAACACCTGATATATATGTTTGTGTATATATAGAACTATATGAATGTATATATATATATATATATATATATATATATATATACATATATATATATATATATATATATATATATATATATATATATATATATATCCATTGGCACCGCTTCAGAGGCCAAAGTCTTCGTTGAACGTGGGTTCGAGTCCCGCATGATGCATGAGTTTTTTTAAACGTCATTTCACTAATGTTCCAATATCGACTGCTCATTCGTACCTTCGTATAACCTAGCTGTCGCAGGAGTCATTAAGCAAAAAATAATCAATCAATCAATATATATATATATATATATATGGATGAATATATTGGTTTTTATTCTCCTATACACCATTGAAATCTATTTTTATCAAACAGAATGCCTTATAATATACATGAGAGTTTTCAACATATTTTCAAATTATTTTCTTCAATTTTATATTATTCTGTATACTTGACTAATTCCTCACAAAACTTCTGATCTAGCTGTTGAAACTAGCCTGATCCGAAGCGATTGTGAGAGTGGAACATAAAATTTGTCCCTGCGTGCTAATTGCCACATTTAGATACGATTACTCAAATCCATGCGATTATATTGTTGAAGTGCTTCAGCCGAACGATTCAAACTTCTGACTATCAATATATACCATTGTGCATTGCGACATTTGCATGTGGAATAAACTCTTGCGCTTTATATAAGATGGTGGAACTATTTTTATCGTTGAATGAAGATAATAACAATGATACGCGAGATTATATTTTTCCATGTTTTTCTTGAGTAAATGATATTATAAAAGAGATTTAAGTCTTGAAGCATAGTAAATGGTTTTTATGTGAGCCTTCAGCGCACTTCACGATTCAACATGAACATGCTAACTTGTAATTCAGTAGAGTAAAATGTGAAGGCATTTTTGTTGGTTGTAGAATTCACTAGAATTTCATTCGGGGTTGAAGCTTTGTTATCATGGAATGAAATAGTTTCAAAACTAAAACCAAAGTTGATAAAATGAAAGTTATATATATAGTAGTAATATCTTTGTGTACATATTCATTTCTGTGAGTCGGTATACTTCATAAAGTATTCAATGGTGAGTAAAAATCATTGACATATTCCGAGATATCGACTCTTTCGTAGACTACTAATACATACACTTCTTATCCTCATCACAAGTAGATTTGAGTACATTCATGAAAACTCAACTCAGCCACGATGTTATGATGGCTGTAATAAAAGTGCTAATGTGAAACATATGTCAAGGAAGTAATAATTGTATTAGAATATTCACATTTCAGTGAACGATTATATTTAAATCACACCACGAATTAATTTTTGGCAAATGCGCGATTTCAATTGCAATTCGAAAAGATTTGAAAATTTCAAGAGAATATCAGGACTATATAGATCCACTTCGTGGCTATCATTGGGTCCCTCTCCTAATCAATCAAAAAGTTGAGTCATCCATATGATTAATAGAGAGAAAATACATCACGATACTTCAATAAATATTCCAATCATAAGAAGACCCATCATCCAATTCATTAGATGAGCGTAGCGAAGCTTTCCATTTCACACCCTGAAAAAAAATGAGCTTCGTTTTTATGTTTTTTTTTGTAATTATGTACGCGGCATACAGGTCAGAGAAATGAATCAATCAACTTGAAACTTTTTCTGAACGTTGGTGTCATACCAGAATAGGTTGGGATTGTTATTCAGAGGAATCGGTCGGAAGGTTTTTCCGGAAAATAATCGGAAAGTTTGGAAAATCCTCGTAAGAATAACCCGGAGGAAAAATACTTGAAAAACAAGAATTTTTCAAAAGCTCTCAAATTCTCACAGAATATGAAAAATACTATTATACACCTTTTCAGAGATTTTTACAACAATCGAATAGGAAATAATGAAGAAAACGCAATAAAAGTGGACATTTTATTAAATATTTTGATCAATTGGATTTGCAAAGTGTATATGCGACAGGTTGCAGCACTATAAATATCAACAAGATGCAAGTAAGGTTTTTAAGCGTTTGAAGTAATCCAAGGTCCGTAGATGTATATTGAGCTGACAAGTTATTTTTCATTCTAGATTGCCATACTTCTAAGCTCATCTCACAACGCGCATCCCGCGTTTTCCTAGTTGTATTTATAGAGATAGTTCCTGAAAATTTAATGTGGATTGTGAATTACATCCAAATGATTGTGAAGTGCGATAGAATAACAATTAACGTTGCCAATGCCACCAGAAGGGATTTGAATCATTCACAATATAATGAAAAATACATATCTTTCTTCTAAATGAAACTGATCATTCAAAAATTGTGTACACAGTCTATTTTCTGACCAAATTTAATTTCCTGATATTGATCAATATTTTCATCACAATGTTCGCGACGTTTTGTAAAAATGTCCTCACCACGTTCCTCAAATCATTATGTGTAGATTATAAACAATATACATTCGTCCCGAATACCCATAAAGCACAAGATATTTTTGATAATTTCTGCAGGTGACAGTTTTCAATAAAGATCGATATCAATCCATTTCTATTTTCGGATTTGTAATACCTTTTCTTATATTTCTTCGAACACAACACAACCATGTAGAAGATTGATACCATTCGGTTCTACATGGGTCTACTTAATTTTCAATCGTATCTTCTAATCTCGAAGTTTCGATCGTCGAGGGCACCGGGAAACCTTCTCGTCTTCAATGGAGGCAGCAGGAGCAGCTTGCTGTGCTTTTAGCAGACGTGCGATCTGATCAATTGATTAGATAACCTATGCCACAGGCTCGAAAGTAGTCAGACATTGAAATAAGCCTACATGAAAGTATATGAGAGGAGAGATGGAGCTTATCTTATCGCACTATTCTTCACTTCATCTTGAGTCTTAGTTGTTGAGATTCTTTGTGGTATTGTGGTGTACATGGACAGGGTTGTTCAAAATAGTTGTAAATCTGAGTTTCGGACTATGTTAGGGTGCTCCATATTTATGCAGAAATCTTGAACGTCTGAATATTCAAAGCATGACATAATCAAGTTTGAAATTATTAGGTGTGTTTTAATGAATTTATAGTGCACATTCGATATTGAAAACAGGATCAAATTTGAATTGGATTATTTTTGGGAATATGTGAATGATGATCAAATGTATACTAATTTTTGCACTCGATATAAAAACAATATATTCCACTCATGGGTCATACATTTTTCTGGTATTTCAGCGAAGAAGAATCAAGCATGAATTAATATAACCCTGGTGTCATGCATATTTTGATATTTGCATACCACATTTTTGTGAATATAGTGATCACACTATAGAATGCATAATGAATATACCAGGATTATTCTCATATGACTGTTTATATGTATTTCTAGAATCTGAAAACTAGCTAGAAAATATTTGAACTATAATATTGACATGATATTTCTCGAGCAATTGTGAAATTATTTTGATATTCGATAAGCAAAATTGTATTGATTCATGATTTTCAATACCCCTGCCACGCAACATAATGTCAACGGTAAAACCTAATTTTTGTTCGATTCTACGTTTCTTTCTTCTGTCAATTGCACATATTCCGAACGAGAGTGCAACCACGCACATTTCAACCGCACAATAAAACGAGCGCAATCTTGCATTGAATCAAACTCCTGTCACTCACGACGTACGTTTCAACGAGCAAAATATCAGGAAGTTACTACTTGAAATTCAAGAATATTTCAATACTCCAAACCATTTCAAGTACCACGAATAACTCCTTCAGTATTTTTATAGACCAAAATATATATTTGGTTTGAACGCTATATGAACTATGATTACAATGGCATACCTATACATACACTTATCTTGGCGTTTTTGAACTTCATCTTCGAGCCCTCAAATCTGGAAAATGCATCTGCTAAGTTCAGGCTCTTTATTTCTTTCGTAGCGTAAATATAAGGTGCAACCAAAGTAGGATTATGAAAACTCAGTTGAACATTGTTAAGAAGTGTTATTTCAGTCAGTATCGCTATAGGCCTCCCTAAATGAATAAATATAATTGCAAAAAACAAGATTATTTGTTGATGAAATGTGTGTATAGAATAAGAAATAGCGATTAACTTTTATGAATGGGAGAATGTGTAATATTTTCAAGTAATATTGCTGTATATTTCACCAATTAAATGATAGAACACACACATGCAAATATGAAACTATAACCTGATATATACGCAGTATTCTGCCATTTTTTGCCTTATTTGCCTTCACACAGTACATTCAGTAGTGATGTACATCGAATCTTATAATCTATGAATCTACATATCAAGTTTGTGATTTCATGAACGTTCTCACATTCAGATTGCCGAATCAATGAAAATACATTTGTCATTTTACTACTATAATCACAGTAATCCATTCTCAATTCTCGACATACACGTATTGATCGATAAATCGGTGAACTGCAACATTATTAAGACTTATCGATAGTGTAAGTTATAAGTTCAAGAAAGCAATACTTTCTGTTTGTATTCAATTGTACTGGAGTCGACAGTCAAACCAAACACAATACCGGCATTAGCCATGCAAAATGACGAATCATACTGACGTTCTGACTATGATTGAGTGTAGGAATGCTTGTTTGGTTCGGATAATATTTTGAAAAAACGTACATTATTTTTTTGACGATTTATTTACTTGTCTGAACGAGTGTGACTCGGATAGATATTATTGAACTGGGATTGAAATGCCATATGAGTCGTTCAACTGTTCAATTTCAGAATGCTTTAGTGATAGTTTTCAAAGTCTGAATTTATCGTAATTTGAATCAATAATGTACTTGAGCATTAGTACCTAAATTTCGAATTGGGTATATCATTAGGACGGTTATTGTTCAAGATAGGAAAGAAAAGACTGAGTAAGTACGAGGATATGAAAAGAGTGAAGAGCAATAGGATAATCAGAGAGGTATACGAGATCTCGGAAATGTGCGGAGATGAAAGAGGAGTGATACAAAAAAAAGGAAAGATACAGATCGAAGGAAAGATGAAAGATGGGAGTGAGAAGAGCTGTGGAAGAGAACGAGGAGTCACGAACTGAAGTGGAAAGCGGTGAATGGTGGAAGGATAGAGAGAAATGGATAGGGAGGTGGTGAGAAGAGTTGAGATGGAAGAGGTGGATGAGGAGGAAATAGAGCTGAATCAGGAGCTGAAGGAAGGAGTAGAAGAGAACTTGGGCCTTGCAAATCCAAGTTGACATGTTTTGCTCTGGTTATTATTTATTTACCCAACTTTGTTAGTGAAAGTATTTGGAGATGAAAATAAAGAATTATATTATCATAAATTTCATGAAAGACAATTTAGAAAAAAAAATCCTACTTTGAACAGTGGAATTCATTATCGTATTGCTCACTTCAGAAATTAAAACTTATATTGATATTCAGAGTTTCTGACGTGATGAACTTTCAGACGTCTATCATATCCATGGATCTTCATTTTCGTCTTCAGATTTCAGATTTCAGATTTCAGATTTTTTCGTTTCCCATTCCATTATGATTCACACAGTTATGAAATATTAGAAGAGATAAAAAAAAATCTGATGCACTGTAAAGCTAATTGAGCCATACACATTTATCTGGCCAAGGATATGATTCACGCAGATACAACTCTAGCTTCCTTCTTCAACAATGCTTCCAGTGTTGTATAAAAGTCCAAGATGATAATATAATCTGAAAAATAAATAAATCACTAATAATTCATGAAGGTAGAGTTAGTGCAGGTTGGAAAATGCACGCTTGAGAATTCTTTACATTCTGTGATAGATATTACTTTTTTATTTTCTGAGAGAATAAATTTTGACCTCCTTTTCGATAGATGACATTCTATACACAAAGGGTTTAACCGAAAATACCTCGAAAGTTGACATTTCCTACAGAAACTCTTCAACCAATACTAATTATCTTTTTCACAATTGGTGAGAGTGTATTTGCCAAAATAACCACATTTTGAAGTTGACTACAGCTCCGTGAAGAATTCATGGGTATTTGTATTCAGTTTACTCATAAGTATTAAAGGTTCTACTCAAATTTACTACCCAACCCACAAAATGTAGAGGTATAGAATATTTTATATTGTGCTCCCACGTCAACGGTAATTGTTGTGGTGACTTTGACGAGAAGAGTTCCAGGTGGGTCCAAAACACTCCCAATGTTCACTTATCCAACTAATGAACCTCAAAAATTGGAACGTTATTAGTTTCAACGAACTATGTTCGACAAAAATACTTCACTTATTTTTTAACGATCATTAGTGACATAGTGAAGTCAAGTGTTAGCACAGTTCTTTCATGAAAGCAGTTTAAAAATAGCAAAAATTCATATATATATATATATATATATATATATATATATATATATATATATATATATATATATATATATATATATATATATATATATATGAATATATACGTATATGTCTATATATATATATATATATATATATATATATATATATATATATATATGTGTGTATGTATGTGTGTGTGTACATGTGTGTATGAAGGTGGGCCTATTCTGCCCAATATATGTTTCGAAAAATTGTAAGTTCAATCTGAATGATATTATATGAACCAATTAATCTGAAGTTACCTCAAGTTCAGCATGATATCTCAACAACTCATTATGTACCAACAATTTCACAATGCAAATTCATACAGAACTATACTATGCTTCTAAAAAAAGTACTTGACGTAAAATGTTAATAGCGGTCATGGTATTTTAGTATTGGAACATCTGACAGGGTGCAAAAAGTTCAAGCATCATCTTCATGAAATATAGGTTCATTTTCGGAGCAGTGTTCAAACTTGAACACATAATTCTCTCAATTCACGTTGAAGTATTTTGAAAAATGCGAAAGTTTGTCATTTTTCTGTGGAATAGCATTTAATTTCTGAAAGTTGAAGGCTGGAACATACTTGTCTCTTCGATAATGCAGTTTTCAAGTTCTGAAAATAATGCTCTCAAACTGAATATTCTACTTGGAACAAATATTTTACGTCAGAACATGACGAACAATATGAACTTCTGCAGGGGATTCATTAAAGGATGTGTGAACAGAAAAGTATCATCATTATTACTGGAATTGCAGTATTCAACAAATACGTGATACAATATAGAGAATATATTTCCAACTGTGATTTTTCTCCCACCCGAAAGCAATCAACACAAATTTTACTAATCAAATAATTGTGGTTATCTCACAATCTTTTAACACATTGAATAAAGGGTTATATTATCCTCTATCCTTAGCCTTAATTGGGAAACAATGATTTTGTATCAAGTTTCGATGTTATTAAAAAAAATATATTATGTGGACAATAATAATATTGATGATTTCATTATTTCAGAATATTTTTCATTCAGCGCCACCAAATTCGAACAATATATTTCACCTTCCCTTTACTTATGCTTCAATTTTGTTGAGATGGATATGGATGAGATTTTTTCGAATATCGACCTGAAAATGAACACAAACACTCCAAAAAGTGTGGATTTTATAATTGAAAATCGAAAGCGAAGCCCGTGGCCCATCATCTCATCAAGTCGACACAGCAGGGATGAAGCCAATAAGCTCACAGTTATTAAGTGATTTTAATCTGTCGATTCCTTCGGACAATAGTAGAAGAAACAAAAGGAGCTGTCAAATGTTATAATGTTGAGTTGGTAACACCTTTCGGGGGTGACCCTTGCCACAAAGCGAGATCCGGGCTCTGATAGAAGAATATTACATAATGGAAACTTAGGAAAATAGCAGAGCAGTAAATAAGAATATAAAATTAAGGTGTATTCATCTGATATACATTTCTTTATACGTCCATGGTTCAGTGTTGATGATCATGTCATTCCTGAAATGAATAGCACGATAGCTGTATACTTCATGGTGAAATTGAAAATATTTAGTTATTTGAAACTGAAAATGAAATTATTTCAAATAAGTATATACAAAATGAATGTGATAATATTATGGTTGTTTATAATTGTGTTGGTTCTGCTTTATATCTTCTCACTTTTCACAGAATCACTTCTTGGTGAATATGTTTCAACATGGTTTCGTTAAAAATTTGATGAAAGAACTATATTTTCCTGGTTTTGTGAATATGAAATATTCTCAAATTATCAACAACAAAATCGTACATCTGTGAAATATTGAAAAATATGTTGTATCTGCATATTATCACTCGGGAAATACGATCCAGATATTCAGGTCATAATGCATTGAATATAATTGATGGGTGATTGATCCGTTGTATCGTTTCGGGCATGAACATATAGGAAACTTTATTACTTATTTCATATAAATAATTGTCAGCTCTAACTGAAAAGTATTTTAGAAATATCCTTGAACTGTGCGAAATAATTTGTCTGTGGATCTAGACAATCTGATCCAATTTGGTCAATTCAGTTATTGGGTCAATTTTTTTCAGTTTAAATAGAAATGTTTGTTCAAATAATTTATAACTGGAAAAAAATTTCTCTAGGACATTTTTTATCTCATCACATTCGAAAAATTTGAATTAAACGAGTTATAGAAATCATGGGTAATTTTGAATACTATTTTTGAGAAATGAGGCCATTTATTTATGACAATGCGACGCCATTTTGCTGCTCTATCGACCATATTTCCCCAGTGAGCCAGTCTAGGTAAAAGGCAGCCACTGAATTCATTATGCCTGTCAATCATTGAATGTTGGGACTCTAGACAAAAGGATGACGGACCTCTATTGTACTCGAAGAATAATAACGAACCAAAACGTATCGAAAATTGACTTACTGAGAAATACTATTTTGGTTTGATGAAAAGAGAGTCTAGGGCGGCTGCGCGACGGGGATACTTTGGGGGTCATCAAAGGTCCATTTTCTAGTGGGCTAAAAAACAACAATTAAAAGTAAATTTCATCATGGAAAAAAATCGAAAGAAGAATAAGAATGCCATCGTTGATGTTTTCACGCTAGAAAATTGATGTGAAATGAAATAAAAGCAGTATCTTCATAGCAAATTGATACAAAAGACAACTTTTAATAGAGTGGAGTTTGGCATAAATAATGATTCGAAAAACTTTGATTGCTTCAGTGCTCGTTTGTCATGACAAAACATTTACACAATGATCATAACTGAAGTTATAACATGATAAAAAATACGTGGTGGTACTACATTATTTATATTGTAGTGTTTTTTTGACAACAGTTGTCAACAATTTCCTTCAGTTTCAGTAATTCTTGCCAACAACAATGTAACAAACACCTCTGTCATACTCAACATATTTTTAATTCATTCCGCTAATATATCATTTGGACATTGTGTTGTATATAATTCGTATTGAAATATGAGTTTTATTTACTAGGAAGCATTTGTATCGATTTTTCGTTTTGTTTTGTAATTATGTGATGTAATTTCTAACTACGTCAAATATTATACACTATCAAGTTATGAATAGTTTAATTATTTTCAACATATTTTTCATTAAAGCACTCCAATCTACAGATACTTCAATTTTTCAACGTATATTATTGGTATGGAATATGTACAATTCAGACACTTTCCTGACTCAGGCAACGATCGCTTACTGCGGTAGAAACTGAAGTTATGTTGGGCGTGGGTTCGAGTCTCGCATAGGGCATGAGTTTTTGTAAACGTCTTTTCACCTGTTATCACTTCGTAGTTTCATCATTAACTGCTCATTCGTACCCCGTATAAACTAGCTGTTGCTGCGGTCTGTAAGCAGCATTCAAATGAAAGAATAACTATTCAAAGACATCCCCTAAATTGACGTTTCCGGTTCGGACAAGCGAGATAATGGCATTGTGACATGAAATTATGATATTTCCGTGAAATAATGAGTAAGTGAATACTTTAAATAACGGTAACCCTTGTTGGACAGGCAGATCGACAGTTTTCAAAACGCATAGACTTCGGAATTTCATTGATCATTTTCGATAAATGTTTGACTTTCCCGGCCCAATTCCGTTGCATCTTGTTTTTGACACCTGTATGAGAGGTAATGTATTGGGTTTTTCCATGCTCATCAGTCTGAAAAATGTGCATATAATTTATCTCCACTTCATAATCAATTGATTTATATATAAAATGTATGTAGATTCTTCGGGAATGAATTTTTGCAGTTAGGTCGTCGATCGTGAGTATATTAGGCATACGTTCTTGTAATTACAGTATACAAATCTTTCATTAAAGGTAAACACATTTTGTAAATTATTTGCATCACGAGTATATCTCTACACAAAAATTGGAATGAAACCTTTCTCATCATATACTTATTTCTGTTGATTCAAATTTACTATTCGAAAAGAATATTTTCAGAACTTCGTCATTCAATATGTACAAGAATGACATTTTTTAAAATTTAACCGTACACTTGAATATTCGTTTGTTGTACGCTCATAATAATCAAAAACGATTTCACAACGGTATTTCGCACCATTGGAAAAATAGTCTATGCAATTTTTGCCTGAGCATTTTTATATAATCCCAAATGTTGATTTTATAAAGACCACTCAATCTGAGGCACAATTATTCTCTCTAATCAGAACATCTTACCGTCAATAGCAAACTCGATGCCGATTCGCTGTTCCCATCTTTCAACTTGTGAGCTATGATGTTATCTAGGTATATCCGTCTAGATATTCTGACCCCGGGGGATACGTTCGTGCTGTGACCACTAAAGTGCGTTTGTATGTTTGTAATTTTTTCACGTTTGATAAGAAAATAATAGTAAAAAAATTGCACTGTATTCAGTTCAGTTTCCTGTTATTTTACTCATCATATGAAAAGTGATTATACGACGGTATTTTGCGATTCATCAGAGAAAACGGAATGACAAGTCATCTTTGTATGTCCTCATCCATTTTCCAAAATAATTATCTACATGATTACATCTGAAATGAGAGAGAGAGAGAACACTGAGTAAATGAAGGAATCACTCTTCTCATGATAGTTAAAAAGTTTCATTTCTTGCCGTCTGGATTGTCCATAACAGAAGTTTGTGATTTTGGCACAATGAGATTCCAATTCGTTATCGATTTCCGGTTGACTTCCTTGATAATAATTCATTTTTCATTCGTAAAATTATCAGGAAATTACATGTGAATTGAAAAAGAAATTGAAAATAATTGTAATTGTATGCATACTCGACTTCTTTTTGACGAATAAATAAAATCCTCGTTATATATAATTGACTTTGACTTGACACCGAGTCATAATAGTTCCCATTCGGACGGATCCATGAGAAGGCAATTTTCACACTCCATACTTGTACATACACATATACTTTCATAACTTTCAGTAATAAACGCACTAATTAACTAATTACAATTTATATTTTTCAATAATTTTCTTCGAATATTCTATTTATTTCTAGGTTTTCCCTATCCAATGGTAAACACCGTTTTTACATTTCATCAAGTTTTTAATCGTGCATGGCCGCGTGTCTGCGTATTTCATTATGTATTTTTGTGAGATGTTTTACTCTCTATTGGTTGGTAGTGTTGCATGCTTAGCCAAGTAGGCGCCGTGTGCTGTAGGGACTCCGTGTCGGCACCATAGAAATGGGGATAAACAAGAAAATGTAAAACTATGTACAAATACGCCCTTTCCGTGATATTTATGAGAATAATTCAGGGATTGAAATATCAATTGAATATATTTTGTGATAATTGTTTCAATGATATCTGTGCTATACATTATTTGTTTTAATATTCAATGATATTTGAATACTTGATAGCAGAATTATCATTTATTGAAGCAGTTACGAAAAAAAACAGACACAAATGAATGACATGAAATTGAATTGAAAAAAAATCGAAAATGTACGGACTGATATTTTCTATTTATTAAGTTGATTATTTATTATTTATCAAGTTATTCATTAGTCTTTTCTAGTTATTTATCAGTTTATTTGTTAAGTACCAGGTAAACTATGATTCAGAATCTCCGTACCTATATAAGACAAATTATAGCAACACCGAATAACGTTTGGAAATCAGTCCAGGGTTTTTTGTTTGATACTGTTCCGCGAAAATGGTGCAACAACGTTTCCACCTGTCATAAAATGAATTATACGAAAAAAAATAAAACAAATTCAAGTAAGAATTACACAAGTGGGGATTATCCTAAACACGGGCGTCACGACGTATATATACAATGTAGACTCAGAAAACGACGGCTCGAAACTTCTACTAGTCAACAATGCAAGATATTCGTAAAACACACGCTCGAAACTTCATTTACTCGATTATAACTAATCCGAATATCATGGCCAGTTATCACCAGGTCGAAGTTACGTACAAACCTATAAGTGCAGTTCGTGTTAGCCTAGTTGTCACACGGTCTCGTCACGGAGCTCTATGATTCCACTAACAAGTTACATTTTATCATTACTTCATTCATACCCTCCCCTATCCACCACCCCCTCCCCCTTTAAGGGTTTCGTGTTCGTAATGTTTATTTTACAATCTATAGCGCGAAAACATTCAACCTACTCGAGGTCGATATTTCAATGTTGAGGGGACTACTGAGTTTACTTTAAATTGCCATGAATATTTACCAACATCATCGTTTTCATCTATGGAACTCTGTTATACTATAGTATTCAAGTTTGGTTTGTTTACATAGTGTGTTCCCGAGTTTGATAATATGAGATTGTTATTATACTAATCATTAGTTGCCACAAAGTTCATTAAACATAATTGTAAACATGCGGGATCATGTTTACAGAATTATTGGCTAAGGTAATATTGATGTAGTATTAAGGTTTGAAGTTTATCTTTGAAGATGAATTCGACGGTGAAACGGCTGACCACTCACACATCGAATCTCGTATCACATCGTTTTTTAAAAACAAATGTGTTGATAGTGAAACAGGAAATAGAATCACATGCAGTGAAGACTACAGTCTTGGCAATAAGATACTGATTATCGGATTTTTTGAAAGATCATTGAGTGAAGTCCAAGAATAAACAGGCGCCTCCACCAATGAGTTTTGGTCATTGAACTAGAATACAATCCATCTTTTTGTTCACTCATCGATCGACGTATGAAATTATTAATTTACTAGCCTGTACACACTAGTTAACCTGGATGAAAACAGGAACTATAGGTCTATGTCTTTTGAAGTTGAATTTTCATGATCTTTCATATTGGTATTTTTGAATTGTTGATGTCTATATTGTTATTCGGTTGAGTTAGTGAGATTGCCGTCAAATTTTATTCTGAATTTTATTGAATATAATATTATGTTTCATGGATCTGAAAAGAAGAGAAACAAATACGTCCATCTTATCTTGGTTGAGAGATGAAATGAAGGCAAACAAGAACAAGACGATTCCGTAGCCAGTTAAGCTCCCCCGAATTCTTTCATGATTTTCTTTATTTTATTAGGAATTGATTTTCAAATTGGGCCTGATAAAATGATGGACACATTAATATTGATTGGTTGGAACGAATATCTTTCAGATTCGGAATTTCATCATGGTGTAGGCCCACGTCTTCTGAATTCAGTACTTCGAATTATGAGAAGCATAAAATGAACATTGGTCATATTTTGTAAATTAAGTTCATCATGCAAATTATTCCACTATAAATTCTCAGCGGAAAATTTAGTTTTATCTGATTAAAATTTTGGAATTCAACCGTGTAGCTAAATAATGTATCCGTCATGAAGAAAATATTCAGAACGGCCACTATACAATAGCTCCACTAATTACGTGGTGAAAATAGGCGTTGTATAAACAAAATCAAATATAACGTTACGTTTCTCGCTGCTCATTACTTGAAAATACAACACGATTGACAATTATCACTTATCTAGCATCTGATACTCGATCTCTTCTCCTATTTATTAAATAAGAGAGTGGGGAGTGTCCATAAACCTTTTCCCCTGGATAGTATGCAATCACGAGTACGGCACGCACATTAGCACACGCGTCCCTTACACACGCACGCATGCAAACAACAAGCTCTATGCAAAGAGTTTATAAAGCTCTCATGTGCTAGAGCTGCCACAATAATGGTATATGTGGCAGCTTTTAGTATTAAACAGGCCAATGATTTATAACTCAGACAACCACCAATATAACTTTAGGGCTTTTTACATGAGATGCAGTGTGCATTGATTATTAAATAATATTATATTATATACTTGCGTGGTCGGCAGGCGGTCATGATCACCATCCGTTTTATGTTAATCTGAATCTTCTGTGATGTTGTGCCGATTATTGTGGAAATATGAAACAATATGAAAAGTGATTTTTTTAAAATCATTTACTTTAATATATCATATGGACATGTCAGTGGAATGATCCGCAATGCAGTATCATAATTTGGAATATCCACAGTCTTTATAATCTCATTGAATAGATTATACTCGTACCTTGATGTATCAGATGTTAAGACTGTGAGAAATTAATCAATACTTCAGTTTACGGAAGAAGTTATTCTAGAAGTGCACTTTTATTTCAACAGTTGGATTATATTTACATCTTGTTCGATCTACACCTGTTAGATAAAAATTACTATTATCAACACGACTTTTTTGTTTTTTTCATTATTCCAATAACGTTAGTCATTATTTCACACTTGAGAAGTATCACGTCTTTCCAGAATAGCAGTGACTATAGAAAAAATGTATCCTATCTGCGCTCAAAATTACAATTGCTGAGCCAAAATCTTGAAAAATCATGCATATATTATATAATATATATATAATATATATATATATATATATATATATATATATATATATATATATATATATATATATAATCATATTTTTTTCACAGGCTGAACAAAATAAAACGTTTCGGTTATTTCGTTCATCATATATATATATATATATTTGATGTTCATTCTGAAAAAAATCACTGAAGAGTGAATTAAATTTATCTGCTCAAGAATGTTTCTGAAGAGAACTCGACTAATGTACATTGAATCTTTTTTACACGTGGAAATAAATTATCACTCAGTCCAGCACATGGAACCTAACGAAAATTAATGTTCCCAACGCCCTTGTTTTAAATACAATTGGTATAGCCGAAACATGGATCGAACTCACTCATTCGTTATACGATCGTTACTGGACAGAATAACACAGACACAAACAGAAAAGCAAAACTGAAAAAAAAATAACGGCAAATGTCAATTAATATTTTTATGGTCGGCGATAAATCTTGTATTATAATATAGTACGTTACGTTTGGATGGTATCGTGGTGCTGTTTCATTCTTGACGAAAGTTTACATCAAAAATTGATGTCTCGATTCGTTATTCAGCGTTCATTACAAACCATATCAAATAAAGTAGTATACGTATTACCAAAAAGCCGAGGGCGAATATAGCTAACTCGGCACAAAATGCTTTGAGCACAATTTCGTCGTTCGAAAAGTCTACCATTATAAAATCGCGTGGTTTCTAACAGCAAAATCGTTAACTATAGATTCAGTAATCACGCTTCTATATTATTACATTCAAAAGTGAATATATTCTCAAAACGAAAAACTAAGCAAATTCACTTAACCATAAACTATATCAAGGCAACTGTTTCAAATCGGAGAAGTAGGGGGGGTTAATAAAAGAAGTACGGGGACACACAACCTCAAGATGTTATACACAGATATCGCACGGGGAGAAACACTCTGGTGTACACTCGTGAGAAATGGCTATTATATATTTTATATGAGGTCATGAAAGGTTTTAAAAAGAAAATATATTCTCCAGAAATTATAGCTGTTCTGATCACGAAGGTTCTGATAAGTTAAAGAGGAAGTTATGAATGTCTCCATTAATTTTCACCTCACAGTGATTTAATTTACTATACAAACTGGACTGGTTACATACGGGGGTATAACGTTGACGGGCAGGGGAAGTAGCAAAGGGTTGATGAGGGAGGGGAGGGGGCAGGAAAAAGGAAGAATAAATGTTTAAATTAAATTATACAGAGCTGACCACACGAAGTTATGCAGTATAGCATTTGTCATTGTCAACAATATAATTTCTGATAATCTCTTTGAGGTATTAAGAGTGTTTTCACCAATGCCCTTACGGAATATAATTCTTATAAAATAATCAAAAATATTATGTAAATAATGAGGAGTGACTTTCGAAAGCAATCTATCACAGTAAAATGGATTATCGGTTTAATCTTGAATCAACAAGGGTGTACTTATACACACGCGCCTCAAGACTTGGGTTCATGAAGCTACCACAAAACAATATATGATGAAATAAAAGTGACATCATTAACTTTTTCATTGATATGCTGATTTTAATACAGCATTCATGTCTCCTAAAATATACTCTACAGCTTCACATATGTTAATAATTGATTTTCAATGATTTATAGGGGTTGCTCTTCCATTGAATTTTTCAATGGAGTGTGTTCAGAATTTTATCGTTGTTATACTTAATCCTACTTATATTCTTCTGTTATATTATAAGAATAATTATTTTTCATCATGAACTATAATTTTATGATAAGAGTTTGCAGTTGATTTCCATTGAACTAATTCTTCATACTCGTTATGTTCCATTCACACGGAGTAATATTCATTTTATTTTGCTAATAGAATGAACTATTCTATCAACTGCTTTTCATTTAGTAAAGTTACCTCTATAATTTACTATTGGAGCTGCACATTTGTGCATGCATAAATGGAGTTTGAAATAAGTCATATTTATTGAAAAGACGGAATTTATTGTACTTCTAGAACATCTGAGCGGGAGATAGGTGGTACGTTAGAAATTTACAAATATCTATATCACATAAAATACACACGTATTATCAATGAGCTGAAACTCAATTATTTCTTCAAGTCATTTGTGAATATTAGTTCTCAAAACGTAATTTCGTTTGAATCCAGCATTTCATATCACACAATCCTTGGAATAATATCACATAGGCCTACAAAATTATATCCATGGAATAATCATAAAATTTCGTATTCATGAATTTTGACATTTTTTTCCAAGATTCATGATCATTTCGTACTGGAGAACAGCCGGGACAGTATAACGCATGAAAAACTGCATGATTTCAACACAAGAAACAAATCCGCATTCGTCTTGGAGGCTCACAAGCTGGAGCTCTTCAAGAAAAGTCCAGCTTATGCTGGGTGTAGATTTTTTAATTGTTTACCTATTGTACTAAAATATGCCAGCAAACTAGATTCTAAAATAGTATTCCAGAAAAAATTACGCAGTTATCTGATTGAAAAATGCTTTTATAGGTTAGATGAGTTTTGTTGAAGTGTGTTCATATTGAGATTTTTATATTGAATATTTTGAATTTTTGTTATATAACTTTTTTTATGACTTTCCATTATATAATGTAATGATCCAAAAGGAAATAAAACCATTATTATTATTATTATTATTATTATTATTATTATTATTATTGATGATTTTTTTGAAGATTCATTTTTGTTCATGATGAACATATCTTGGGTATCTTATTATTTCATGATCTCAATATTTTTTATATTGGTGGAAAATGAGTGAATGAATAATAAATAAACTCAGTGACGACTATAAGATGAACCTATAACGACCATGGTAAGGAATGTGAAGTTGTTATTGCAGATAGGATCAAGGAAAGCTCGACTGAAAAAACGGTTTGACGTGAAAAACAATAAAACTTCAACGAAATGTTTCATTTTAATGCTCTATATAGTATTTATATATAATATATATATATATATATATATATATATATATATATATATATATATATATATATATATATATATATATATATATATATATATATATATAGTCCTTCATCGAAACATTGTCTCACAATCTTTTATATCACGATAAACACAGAAACCTCTGACGAACTTAATATTCTGTTTGTGTTGCTGTAGTTGTGGCAGCCATTAGCGACGCCTCGCCTCGTTAAAGCGCTGTTAAAGCGCCGTTAAAGCGTCGTTAAACGTGGTTAAACTCTCGCAGCACGACACCTTGTTAAGAACACCATTTAATGTAATATATCTAGGAGATCGTTAAACAGATAGACAAATGTTGAGGCGTATTGTTAGATTCTTGTTATTTTCTTGTAATCAAATGGCAATAAATTATGAGATGAAAAACAATCAATCTGATGACGTTCACTTTCGATCGAGTTTCAACGTAGGAACTTGAGGTGTATTTTGTGAATTTATTCTCAGCAACTGTAACAACCGGTAACATCGAAGTTCTGAAAACGATAAACAGTTTGAAATTGAGGAGAAACATAAATGAATAGTTGAAAATTTATCATTAGTATGAACACGACCATTCATAATCTTCACAACAATCGTGAATATTTTCTAATAGGATAGCTCTATAACACATAGCCATTCAAGAAGGTTGTTTCATTCCAATTTCACAACAATAAGTATATACTACCATATATATATTTCATTTATTTTCAATCTCATAATTAGTGTGAAATCTACATGCCCATGAAGCAACAATATTATATTTATGCAATTATTTTTGGATTATTGTGAATTGGAAACACTTCCAGGTCCACATCAAAAGAGATGATGCGAGTAAAATGATACATAAATTCATATATAAATATATATATATACATAGAATATATATATATATATATATGTATATATATATATATATATATATATATATATATATATATATATATATATATATTATATATATTTATATATATATATATATATATATATATATATATATATATATATATATATATATATATATGCTAAATTATGATTCAGTATTATAATTTCGAGTTCACTATATATTTGAAATGTCCAATAACTTATATAACACTGAATGTACTCCCAAAATCAGCAATATATAATTATATGTATTTTTATATTCTGAACAAAAATTGAAGATACATGCAGAATCGATACAGACCACATTGAAGAGTTTTCATTTCATCTCCGAGACAACTCGCTTTGGTTCGTCGATTTTCAATTATCATCATTTTCGTGAAAAATTTCTTATCTCCATTCATTTTCTCATTTTCATCCCACTAATTATACTCTCGTACATCAAAATATTATTACTCTCATGTTTTGCATCCATACCTCCTTTTTCTGATATTCATTTCTTATCGTTTTCTCCACCCGATCTCCGTATAATATTCTTCGAGTGTTTTCGTGTTTTTTTTCATACACTACCTTTTTCATAAATAAATCTAGAGCCCATTTTGCCATTAGAGTTTAATAAATTCGCATCTGTTCTCGCTTTTCATCTTCGCTTTCTGAAATATCTACTTCATTAACTTTGCTCTACAATCTCAACTTTTCTTATTAACCATATTGCTTCGTTATACTCGGCGGTTCATGTTCGTCGATTTACTTGAAAGTAATAATGTTTTTCCATTTCAGCAGTCAGTATCTATGAATGTTCTATTACAATGATTCATGACTGAACTCCATTCAATATACTGAGTTTGGTTCATATATACCGGTATATATATGTATATACATATATATATATATATATATATATATATATATATATATATATATATATATATATATATATATATATATGATGTCTCAAGTTTTATACATATATATATATATATATATATATATATATATATATATATATATATATATATATACATATATATATATATATATATATATATATATATATATATATATATATATATATATATATATATATATATATGAACGTTCATGTCAGATCATGAAAATGTGACCTCTCTGGGACTTGAAATCAGGACCTCTTGGTTTTTACCCAAAGCTCTAACCAACTGAGGTGAATAGCCAATCGAATTCAAGTCTAATAATCGAAACATTTATATGACAAAACATGAAAGCATGATCACATTTCTATGATTTGGAAGAAATGTTTATATATATCGGTAATGGATCGCATCCATAAAGAAATGTTGTTCAATATATTTATATATATATATATATATATATATATATATATATATATATATATATATATATATTCACATATATATATATATACATAGACATATATATATATATATATATATATATATATATATATATATATATATATATAAATATATTCATATATATATATATATATATATATATATATATATATATATATATATATCTATATATATATATTCATATATATATATATATATATATATATATATATATATATATATATATATGATCAAATATGATTTAATCAAATATATATATATATATATATATATATTTATATATTGTTCTTACCCAAATATATTTTAGGAGAATTTTACGTCGAACTTGATATAATCAAAGAATGTTTGGGAACTGTATCATGAAGCGTGATATATAGGCCTAATATATCAATGAGAAGTCACGTTGTTCTCGATATCATAGTTGAATTTCAAAAAAGTGTTTCTTATCCAATTCACAATCATTGACCATATAATCTGATTCTTCCATAAGAATATACGAGTTCAGTTAAGATGCACTGTGAATTGAATCCGGCCAACAATTACAAAATACCTATATTCGAATTTCGAAATTATATTCTGAAATTACCTGTTTTTCAATTATCATGAATTATTTTGTCACAATTAATTTTTCATCAAATATTGATTTTGTTGAAGTTCCAATGTGCATTCAATATTGATGAGATCGTCAAATGAATGAATGTCGATTTTCTTTCTGAAATTATTTCTGGAAGAAATCATATTCCGAATCAAGTATATTTTCGTAAAATACCTACCGTGCAATTCAGTATTTTCTTATTTGATGGTGATATATAATGACTGATGTAATGTGAATACTGCATATTTTCTAATTTTTATACCGATGAAGTATATTATTTCCACTGCTTCAACTTCTTTAATTTTAATTCCAATATCAATGTACCTATGACTATTTCTTCAACTATTGGCACTGATGTAGGCATGACATTCATGTATATATGTCATGAATGAAATTCACTATTCTGCAATGTGATATTCAACACCTAGTGGCATAAGTATTTGTTACGTTATTATTTTCGTACCTGGTGATAAAATTCACCGTACGGAAAATGCTTATAAGGTTTCACAGATCCAACACATTATTCCAGTGGCTGCGTGCATGCCCAGTAATTGGATGAAATAATATTTTCACTCACAAGTGAGAAAATAAAAACTACTTTGCCGTGACTAAAGTTGTCAATAAATGTTATCACATTGAAACTTGATACAAAATCGTTGTTCCCTAATTGAGGCTATGGATGAAAGTGGGATCGTTTGGGCGGAGCACTACAAAGACGCCTTCACCACCTCATTGTGATTATTCATATAAACAATCGCCTCAAACACCAGGATTGCGCTATATATCCGTGGCCATACTTCTTCGCCGTCAATATATGATTATACTTGTCCATATATTCCCAACAATATGAACTAATATAATATAAGAGCAGTCAACTATGGCATCACATGAAATTATTATCGTTGCGAATAAATATACATATTTGAGAATATAAACTGTCTATGGATTCAATTGTAATTATGTAATAATAGGATATTGGGTGTCAAAATGTCAGTGGAAAGACATGATACATGACCTTCAACATGATCGACCATTCTAACATAGATTTATCGTGGTTTTCCGATTATGAATGAAAATATTGGAATAGATTGTGGGTATATAGACCAATACTCAGATCACCACAATATTTACATATCCTCATGCGCAGAATCCTCAATCTGCTACGTGTGGAACCAATGAAAATGAATGCTTTGGTAATCTCTTACAAAATGGATATTATCGATCTCAATTATTTTCAGATGATTCTTCAAGTTTTTATTTTTCAAATATGAAAAAGATTCAAAAAATGGGATGAAATATTCCAGGAAATGAATCAGAAAATACCGAAAATAAAAAATGGTCGACTTATTTTCAAGATGTTCGTTTGTTCAATATATCTGCCCAGATAATTGGTGACGTCAATATTCTTTCACAGAGCAATAACTATCTAATAATATCATTATCTAATTTTCTTCATATTTTCAATAAACCTTCATTATTTTATTGTGTTCGTTTACCTCATCCTGCACGAATACAACTCATCCAATGAATGTTGGCATTCACAAACGACCGTCTCCTCTATACATTAGCACTAACACCCAACAGTTTCGAGCCTGCTCCTACGTTCCCCTCATCATGAAATGATTACAACTAAACTCCCCTCGTTTTTCTACCTTTTGAGTCTACCCGCCTGTCTTCTATTATATTATAGAAACTCACAACGTCTTTGGTTTAAAAGCAAAGTCTTGTTGCGATGTCCTGAACCGTAATAATGCTCCAAACTCTCAGTTAATTAATATCTCAGTGTTGTTGTAATAATATCCATACCCTATTATAACCGCCTTCATATATAACGTTGGTATGTGCTGTGGGACTCCATATCGTCGATGGCCGATCTGTTGTTTCAGTTTGTTTTCTTCAAGTTTACATAAGCTAGAATATTGAGAGGTATGAGTTCATGTATACCTAAAGGATATTATAATAACATTACATGTCCCCGACGTGCGTTGTGATCTATACATACATGTTATAGCTACTATGAGATTGTTGGTTGGGTATTTATTAGTGTGGTGTTCTCCCGGAGCAATGAAAACATGTACCGTATACGTACATGCAGTAAAATGAAGATGAAAATTTTCGAAAATATTGCTGCTGGATGCGTAGATATTTCCCCATTCGAAACGATAATTTTTTCTTGTTTTGATTTTGATTGATTACTTTGCGTATATTTTCAGATTTTTAGAAAGAACAAATATTTTCATTCACACATACGAATTCGTTTGGGAATAAATAGGCATATTTTGTGTTTTTGTGATGTTCCCCCGGAGCAATGAGAAACATGTACCGTACGCACATTCAATAAGATGAAGATGAAAATTTTGGAAAATATTTTTTGCTGGATGCGTAGATCTTTCCCCATTTGTAACGATAATATTTTCTTGTTTCGATTTTGATTGATTACTTTGCGTATATTTTCAGATTTTCAAAAAGAATGAATATTTTCATTCACACATACGAATTCGTTTGGGAATAAATAGGCATATTTTGTGTTTTATATTTTATTTTGAGAAGAGAACCATTTGAATGAACCAAAATCTCATTCAGTTCAGGCATTGTATGTCTCCCAAGTCTTCTCTTGATGAAAGGCATGATATTGAGAATTAAACTTCCCATATTGTTGATAATTTTCTTACTATGCAATTAAGAAATACACATCCCTGATTTGAATGTGTTTTTAGCTTCCCTCGATAGCTCAGTCATCTAAGGCACCGCTTCAGAAAGTGAAGCTTGGGTTGAGGTTTGAGTCTCGCATAAATCTTGTTTCTTTCAAACGTCCTCTCACTGATCGTCACTTCATGGTTTCATAATCACCTGCTCATTCGTACCCCCACATAACCTAGCTGTTGGTCGTCAAGCAAACAATAATCATCAAATAGTTTTGAACACAATTCTACCACTGTTTTTATAACACCAAATGGTGGCAAACTACTCTCAATGTAAATGCAATGCACATTTTCCCTCTTCCATCAAGACAACTCATATATTCACATTTGTATCAATCTTCATTAGGCCTACTTTCATCTTATTTTTATTCCACTTTTTATATAATAATACTCCACCCGTGTTTTTTTCATTCATTCATAATAGGCTGGATTATTTGATCAATTATTCATAAGCACATTCATATAGATTTGTAATTTCATCAAATGTTTTCATATTGCTTGCTATTCTGTGTCTTCGGGCAACTCTATTGTGAGCAGAGACTTGGTAAAGTTTCGTATATTTCCCGTAGATTATTTCGATTGGTCGACAGCAATGACACCTATAAACAAGTGTTCACCAATTACAACTACAGTATAAGTTTGTACCCCTGAACATTTCTCAAGTTTCAATTGGATAGCCTGACCAAAATCTTATCGCCTCACCAATTCAATTAATAAATCCTTTTATTCTTCATCTTATTCAAAACAGCATAACAGAAAAACAATACAAACAGTGAAAAGTGAGCAAAATATATACATGTGGATTAACATTGTAAAATCAAAAAAAGGAGAAAAGAAGAAGCCCGCGTAAGAACTAAAATTTGTGTGCGGGCATTACTAGCAAAAGTTGATATTTATGTTGATCCATCTAATGTTATATTAACAAATAATGAATCGAACCTATTTCACTGTCCTTGATTTTCCAATTGTATATAATAAAGAAATGGAAGCATACAATTATGAATCCATAGAAAGCAATTCTTGAGAAGAATATAACAAAACGAACATAATATTAGTTGAATAAAATAAAATAATTCATGGATCAATCGACACTGTAGTCAAACTCAATGAATGAGTAGAATAAACAACGGCATGCGAAAACATTACAGTTGAGTAGTTCTGATGAATTCATGAATGTCTTTCTTGAAAGTAGATAAATTGGTATTTGAACGAATATTAGGTGGAATTTCATTGAATAATTATGTTGGGGCCAATATTAAGTGGTCAGTGTGTTTCTGCCCAATTTGATACACTAGCACTTGGATAACTTCTGTGACTCATTCAATCAACTGAGACACTGCTTTAGTAATTGAAGTCAAGCCAGGCGTGGGTTCTACTTTATCGTCCAAGACATCAGGGTATTTTAGTCATTGTCTTTACACCTATATCAACATATCAACGTTTCATTCTCACCTGTCTACTCACCCGTCCCTATCATAGCCTTGCTGTCAAATGTCCAAGCACCCTTACAAAAATAACATGAAACGATAATTCCACACTTGTTTAAATGATGCAACACAACTATATAATCAACACAATGTATTGTTTGACGATAATATGTTCTTATTTTTTCATGTTTCTTTCCCAATGCTTCAACCTAGACACATACACTTGAGATATAGCTCTTTTTATCTTCCATAATTGATTGAAATGCTATGAATGCACAAATTAAAAGTGCAATTATAATATTGTGTCCGGTGACCTGTCTTAATTTACTCCATTAATAACCGACCGACACATGCAGATATGTGGTGGTGGTTGAACCGGTTCGACCCAGCAAGGTGGTCGAGACGTTGATGTTAATTTGTTAATGCGGACACAAGGATCAAGTCAAGTCTTATCAAAGACTAGCTCACATTATCATGTGCGGCGCCGTGCTCGGAAATCTAAATTTAGTTGGAGGAAAGAAGTTTATGTATTGGGTGTATGCTCGAAGGCGGTGTGGATGTAAGTATAGTTTATTCATGGTTGTAAGTTGGAACAATAATGCTCATTGGGTTCTATATGAGAATGTTTTGTAATGTAATGATTGTTATAATTGTGATTCTATGGTTATGGATTTGTTCTTGTCTATTTGGATTTTTTTTTCTTCAAACTAGAATTATTTTCGAGTGTAAGAATTTGAAGATGCATTTTTTTTACGCACGATGAATTAATAATTTTTATTTATCACGCATTACCACGTGGTAGTAGACATCACACTGCTTATTTTATTCAATAACTAAATGTCGGTGAAATATAAAATAATGATTTTATTAAACCTCTAATTTGATCATTCCACATTATCTATCTTCCACTGACACTGCTATATTCGTGTGCTTCTCGATATTATCGAAATACATTGTATCATCACTAGTTCTGCATCCCTATGGAAACCAGCGATTGAATGGCAGTCCTTAATTGAAAGTTATATTTAGTTTATGAAGTCTTTGAACACATTTGAATTAACTCATTTCTGATAATGTCAGCATGGTGGCACAGTATAAATCGCATTATATGTTTGTATATATTGAACTTGATTCAAAACATTATTTTTGGAAGTACTGAAATAATCGATAAAAACTCTCAATTGATACGTGCGACTGTGATTTTCCCTCAGTTATTCATTCCAGTGAAATTCTGTGCATCTCGACATAGGAAGAGATTGAGATGAATCGGGTTTGATGAATGGATGATATCACTTGTTCAGCGTTATACCCATCCACAAACAGCTAGATTATTTAGGGGTGCGAATGAGGAATGAGAAGGTGACAATAAAATTATGAAGTTTTGATAAGTGACGCTTACAAAAACATATACCTTGTGGGAGACTCGAACTCACGTCTAACGGTGATTTCAGTTTCTGAAGCTGTGTCTCAGTTGACTAAGCTACGGACGCCGGCAGATCAGGTTCGATGAATCTGTTCAAGAGGTCTAGGTGTGTATCAATCAACGATTGACGTTTCTGAAACAGTGAATTTAATAAATTTTGCGTCAGGATGTTCAAATTGAAAAATATTGATCGAGTCTTGTGTGTGTGCCTATCAGTGACCACCCTCCACGATATAATTTTCATTTGATTATTCAAATTTTTTTGATGAAATTCAATTCTTCATGTGTAACTTGAGCATGTTCATTGAATTTATTCATTTGAATCATATATACCACATATATTATACATATATGATATATATATATATATATATATATATATATATATATATATATATATATATATACACATTATATATTTACATACATATGTGTGCTCGAATTGGATTCGAAAGCACATTCGATCCAAAACAATACCATCACCTTGTAACATACATAACTATATGTATGAAAATATGAAAAACATTCCATTTGAATAATCAACTGAATCATCTGATTATTTCATTTTTTGAAGATTATATGAAACATATCATGATGAAGCTCGTGTTACAAAGAATATATTGGTTTAAATTGTTTTCATAACATATTATATTGACCTGTTTTGATGATGATTTTAACAATGTGTCTGTGAGTATTCAAATTATTCTATGTATTCAAAATATGAAGCTGCAATTCACACACGAATATATTCAATTTGTCAAAAATGTGATTATTATAGAATGATATCGTGAATTATTTGCTCAGCGGCTTGAAGTATACACATTCAGCCCAGAGTGGACAATCTTATGAAATGAATGCAAATTATTCATATCAAAAAAGTGGACATTGTTTGTATCATGAACATTTTCAGGCTGTCAAATGACATGCAATTTCTCTTTCATGGGAATTTATTTGGCAATCTTGTCGCACAAATAAAAATCTAGAGGCATATATGTGATCTGAAATTGAAGGAGGTTTTCATGCACATATGATTATACGCATTCATAATAACCACAGGATGTTTTTTTTTTTATAAATGCCATATCACAAAAAAAAGTTCTCTGTTGTTTTCAATCTTATTCTTGAAGAATCTGAAAGATCATTTCAATTCATTCATTTTTCTCAGTTTTGACGGTACTCAGTCACAATGCTAATAGACTGCATAATAACTGAAAATTACGATATAGCTGACAAAGGCTGAGCATATACGGGTGGAAATAAATTCGTACACCTAAAAATAGATCTTCGCACTTTCGAACCTGAGAAAACAGTTTTTATTTCATATATATTCAAACGTGATCCATGACAAATCAAATGATAAACTCACTTTCAATCGTAATTGACAGTTTCCATTATTAACTCGAGGGCTGGGTGTTTTTTTTGAATAATGCCAAGTTTAATTACAAAGTCATCACGTTCAAAATTAGAGATGTAAGTCACCACGCCATTCTGCTAGTGTCATATTTTGTGATTAACGCATTCATTTCTTCGATACTGTGTTTTAAAATTGATAAATCAGGAACCGAGTGACGCAACGTGGATAACGATTTTAGATGGGAAACTTTTCAATTTACCACAGTTAGTAGCAAGATTTAAAAACCAAGTATAGGCTATATTAGAGGGAGCCTAACTGAAACAATCATTACCGCCGAATATCGAGCGGCTTACTCCGTACAAAATTAAAGGACACCACAATCATGAAACTAGAATTCAACGAATAATGAAAATATTTTCACTTCCATAACTTCGAAAGAAAATAGAAATCATTACCGATTATGTATAGAAACATCAGAAGAATCGAATCATATCTACGTCACGATTCAGAAAAAGGGCTGAGTCCTAGAGGACAAATATATTAATAATTTCCGAAATTGAGATGATGATTTCTAGTTTTCTCTGCATGAATAAGGTAAATGAATATCGTCATTATTCGTGAGAATCTATCCCAAGGTTGTGATGTCCTTTAAAGACATATAGTTATTGAGTAACTACTCAAAAAATATCTTCTACTGACTTTCTGATTTTGTTTGTGCTACGGCAATTCATTCATGTTTCATTTGTAACATATTTATTGAAATTTCCATCAGTCATGCAAATATGATTATCTGATGTAAAGCCTTATTCTGCACATTGTCTGCTTTCGCCTCAGTCTGCATATAGTATTAGAAAATATTTCATAGCATTTTTTCCATACAAAAATATCCGTGTGTACTTTGGTATGAAAAGTTGGATTTAAAAATTGAGAGGCAAGATGCAAATCGCACAAGGATTTAAGTTCAACACTCCATACATTTGCCCCAATATTGAGAGCATAAATGCTAGCTGGTTGAAACTGAAATGACTAGCCGATAATTAACACGTGGCATTGAAGAAAACGAGAGAACCACGCGATAATTTCACGTACTATAATAGGCTGACATCGTATAGTTCAGTGCGCGGCCGATAAAAGGTCATATCCGCCATGCACAATGGAGGTCAGAGGTCGTTAGAGACAAAAAGGTTTCGTATTTAAGTGAAATGTAGGATAACTCACAAGCAGACCTCGTAATATATAGACGTTTCACCTTACCATATTCTCTTTCTCTATATCTGTTGGTCTCTCTCTCTCTAATCCAAACAATTATATACCAACACACACGTCAAATCTTCAAAATTATCAAGTAACAGTTTGAGAAATGGTTTTTAGTTTACTTGAAGGTTTTGTGTTCCAATTCACTCACAATTCTGAATTGATTCAAAATTATTACTGTTCTCCATATGGAATTATACAATTCATGATTTTTTCTGACCGAATTCGAAATCACACTTTATACTATAATCTGGCACATTCTACTAAAGTGAACCACATTATATCTAGAATCACGCAATGAATAAAGGGTGAAGTCATCATGCAATTTGAAAACAAAATTAATTGTGAAAATGAACTGTTCTAAAGTGATATTATTTCCCTTGCGCCGCTATCGATTAATCCCATCCTCGTTCAATTCTGATTCATTTTGACTTAACTTTATTTGTTGAAATACCAATCCGTTTATTTTGATGAACCTTCAAAGTATAGACCATGAACGGAAGTGAATGATAACTGTCGTCAAACTGAGCTCGAATATTGAGGTTGAAGAACATTATATTATTTTGAGAATATGTTCTCATAAAACTGGAATGGTATCATTAACAAAACACGATTATCGTTTTTTAACAAGCGTAGTTACTTTTTAACTGGCTTAGACGACACGCCATCATATTTTCATGGAGATTGTACAAAACAATATAACCTATTTTAGCATACCTACTTATAATTACAATGTTCATAATTATAGTTTTGGTGGCATTTAAAATATAGGCATCAATCTTTTCAAACACGAAAAATGTTCTACATGAAATTATAGGGGTCAATATGGGTTATTATTGAAAATAATAGTGCTTATACCCTAAATACATAAACGATTCAGTTGTTATTTTTTGGAAAGTATTCGTAATACAGTGATTCTTTCAATAGGTGAACTTCGTGAGAATTTTTTTTTTTTTTTTTTTTTTTTTCAATAACATCGAAACTTGGTACAAAATCATTGTTCCCCAATTAAGGCTAAGGATGAAAAGTAGGATCGTTTGGACGGGGCACCACAAGGGCGATCTTACCACCCCATTTTAATTATTTAAAACCAATGAACTTCAACACCAGGACTGCGCTGTTGGTGACCATAACTTCCCGCCGCAGATAACAGTCTTTCAGTTTCCGAAAGTCCGGAACACATTATAAGTAAAAAAACCGTTTCTGTGATATGAAAAATGAGAAATGACAATTATGCAGAATATGTGAACATTTGACAAAATCAATGGAACGGATTCCATGACAATGAAATGAAGATTCAGAAAAAAATAAAATTTGTTTGAATGTTTAAACAAGTTAACTACACCAAGTTCTTTGTGAAGTTTCTGTATTCTCACTCCTCAGTATCAAATTTTCGGTAGGCTATAGAATAACTGGAGTAAGTGTTACGGTATATCCACAAAATGTATGGATACGACTTAGAAGCCCATTCTATTGATACTTCCATGATGAACGTTCATATTTGATCCAAGAATTCCGACATTCACAAACAAAAATAAATAATATTCAGACTTTGTGGAGTCCACATATCATATAGTCCATATATTGACTATAGAAGTCCATATTATATTGATGGTGATAATTAAATTCTTCAATCTGGTCATAAGTGATCAACAATGACATATTACTTTTCAAAGGCTTTTTACAGTCAATGAAAAATCTCATGAGAAATCATTTGATATATTATTTTTTCAACACCAAATGAATTCATTTCGAAATACTCAATGAGAACATTTAATGATCACCACTTTACAATGACTTACAAGAGTTTTAATTAGTATTAATCAGTATTTTCATCATTGTTCAATCTTATGTTAGATATTGTTACAGATTTATTACAGCTATTTCCGTGATCAATGATTGAAAGTAGGTGACCGTAACAGATTAACAGTGATTTTTTGTAAAATTACAGTAAATTTTAGAATAATTTAGATGCACACAATTAGTAACAATGTATCTAAATGTTTTAATCTCAGTCTTGTTAGGCCTATTGGTTTGTCATTATTCAACGTTATATAAATTTGAATGTTCTCTATTGTGTTCAATTTTGATAGTTGATGATACAGTGAACAATAATTATATGCCCAAATAGTTGAAGTGAAAAAATGTATAGAATTTAATAAGCTCAGATATATATCAGAGTTCAAAACTGTTGTCAACATTCATTTTTCATCACCACATTTCACCATGATAGAAGTAAAACCGTTTGAAAGGTAATCTAAATATGAAATATAAAATCTGAAAGGTAAAATAATCTACAAAATCTACTTTTTATTGACCTATTTTAAATTGTCGCTTGACGCTGAAATGTTGTGAATATAGACCGACTTATTCACTTAGAGTCACCTGTTTTCTATAGCTTCTCCATTGGGCTTCTCGTAATTTGATTCTGATCTTGATATTCGAATCCATACAAAACCCGATATCGGTAACCGTTTAGAGGCGATATGTCGTGTAAATTGTTCGTGGGAATAACGTTTACTGGTCAATCACTGAGCTATCGATAGAGCCACCGGACACCGGATATACTATAAGAGACTCCGCCATTAACCGGAAGAGCGTTACAGGTGGGTCATATAACATACAATCAGCAGGTGTGTTTACTTGGCTGAAAATGACAACCGCTAATGAATAATATATCATACATAATTTGATCTAATTAGTATGGCTGGTGTGTAATATTTTATTTAATAACTGGATGTTTGGTATTTGGGTGTGAGGGTTGCCGCATAAAACATAATGGATGCAATTACTGTTTTCAATAATGATGAAATATCGTGGCCGAACGTCAAAGTGTTGTATGTCATACCCACATTTCAAACAATAGTTAGTGTGAATAATGATGTGAACATAAATACAGCAAAGAGGCGAATGCTTATTCGTTTTCTCATCTCCGGGCTGGTTAGAAAATACACGTATCGGTATTAATAAAACGCATAATGATGATGATGAAAAATAATTTGAAGATTTTTTCAAAAATATGATTCTTCGAATCTCTTGTGAATCGGGCAACATTTTGAAGTATATAGATGCACATTCTACTACCTCGAAACAGTTATTCTGGAACATTGAAAGAATGTTCAATGATTAAAAGAGTGAGGGGTGGTAGAGGAAAGGAAGCGGGTCAAGCATCACGACCTACCCTAACAAAAAGTTATAATTATTGAACTACGCCTCTTTGACATCCGGCATTTTCCGTGAAAATAGCATTCTGATTAATTGTGTTTGACTGTGTTCATTCATTTACCAACAAAATAAACATACAGTCGTAACTTCGATAACCTGAAAAAAGTTGATAATTAGTGGAGAGTATAACACCAAAACAACTGAAAATATATCGTAAATAATTCAATTCATCAATAATTTTCAGCATTTCTCTCTTCATTTGCCGGACGACTGATTTTAAATTGTTCGCTACATATAACTCTGATATGAGAAATCAAGACAGATGTGTTTTTTTTCCTTCAGCTTTCCCATTTTCCATCAGACATATTACTCTCTTCTCATCACAGCATCTGTTTTCTTTATCAATACTTTCGTTCCTTTACGAAACAGATTTGGATTGCAGTTTTCCATTATTATTACATTTGGCACCGACAAATAATGATGTTGTTATAACAACTGATTTATTGCAAGAAAAACCAAGCTTTGAGATGATTCATTGCTCACTTTTCATCCCCATTGTTTCATTCTCCCTACACATAGAACGTACACAATCTTATTTGCAAGTTTATACGCGATTTTTGACAGAAATTCAATTTCTTTGTCCACCTTGTGTACAACCAACTTCCAACAATAATACATTTTCAGTAGAATTTTGTCTGCAAATTCTGTCACTTTTTTCTGTCACTTTTTTTGGTATGTGTGTTATGAATAAAATGTGAAACATATACAAGTATATTCATGTCAGTTCAGTTCCAATTCGGTGAATTATTTTGTTGGATCACAAATACGTTATATGAATATGCGATGTGATCTATTCTCTTATTCCTAATCGAAGTATATAGTTTGAAAGATTCTTAAGGATTCATATTCAAGCATTTCTGCTTGATATACCAAGCAGAAATGCTTGAACATTCCCTATACATATAACGAATCCAATATAATTATATCACTGATTTCTCACCAAATTGAATAAATGTTGGAGGTACTACACACCATTAGGCCTACTTTGTCTGAAATATGATTGGGCACTATGAACTGCAACCTGAATACGACAGATAGTTTGGGGACAATATATCCAAGATCACTTTATTCATGATGAATCATTGATATAATATATTGCCACTATCATTCACTTGTCTTAAAAATAACGGAGTAATTTTCAGAGAAATAATCAACTTCTTTTGACGAGAATGATTCACAATTTAAAATAACCAATCTATAACTTCAATTACATGATGCATCTGTGATTCATTTCAAGACTTTCGAAAAAGTGAATTGATCCATCAATTACGCGCCACTGCAAAACTGTGTGTCTCAATGTAAAACATTTATAGTGTCTCAATGCATGCACCCTACTAGAAAACACCTGAACATGTCTTACTATTGGAGACACCATTATGTGTCTTATCTAATCGAAAACGAGACACTGATAAGTGTCTCAATTAGAAATGAGACAGTAGCGTTTGGTAATATTTAAGACACAAGATGGTGTCTTAAATATGACGTTTCAAGACTGGTCTGGGTTGGATTTAGTGGAAAAAAGTTTTTTTTTGGATTGGTAAGGCCTACTGAAACAAGGAACATACTATTAATGGGACATGTTGAAATAAGATTTGTTATTTATTCTAAACAAAAAATTGAATACAAATTACGACTTTTAAAAGGAACTGTATGCTGTGCATGCTTACAAATATAATACCCTGCACTGTTAACATATTCACCGTAATACTTTTGGACGGCAAGACTTGAAGTAAACGGTATGCTGTGTATGTTTACAAATATAATACCCTGCACTGTTAACATATTTACCATAATACTTTTGGACAGCAGAACTTGAAGTAAACGGTATGCAGTGCATGTTAACAAATATGAATTAACAAATATAATACCCTGCACTGTTAACATATTCACCGTAATACTTTTGGACGGCAGGACTTTGTAAACGGTATGCTGTGTATGTTTACAAATATGAATTAACAAATATAATACCCTGCACTGTTAACATATTCACCGTAATACTTTTGGACGGCAGGACTTGAAGTAAACGGTATGCTGTGCATGCTTACAAATATAATACCCTGCACTGTTAACATATTCACCGTAATACTTCTGGACGGCAAGACTTGAAGTAAACGGTATGCTGTGTATGTTTACAAATATAATACCCTGTACTGTTAACATATTTACCGTAATACTTTTGAACGGCAAGACTTAAAGTAAACGGTATGCAGTGCATGTTAACAAATATGAATTAACAAATATAATACCCTGCACTGTTAACATATTCACCGTAATACTTTTGGACGGCAGGACTTGAAGTAAACGGTATGCTGTGCATGCTTACAAATATAATACCCTGCACTGTTAACATATTCACCGTAATACTTTTGGACGGCAGGACTTGAAGTAAACGGTATGCTGTGCATGCTTACAAATATAATACCCTGCACTGTTAACATATTCACCGTAATACTTTTGGACGGCAGGACTTGAAGTAAACGGTATGCTGTGCATGCTTACAAATATAATACTCTGCACTGTTAACATATTCACCGTAATACTTTTGGACGGCAAGACTTGAAGTAAACGGTATGCTGTGCATGCTTACAAATATGAATTAACAAATATAATACCCTGCACTGTTAACATATTCACCGTAATACTTTTGGACGGCAGGACTTGAAGTAAACGGTATGCTGTGCATGTTCACAAATATGAATTAACAAGTATAATACCACTGTTAAGAGTCCACGGGAGTCGATTTACCGAAATATCAGTTTTTTGATAATAACTTTTGAACGGTATGAGATATCAAAATTGTAATACACGAGAAACACAGATAATTTTAATAGCTTCATGATGATGTAAGTTATAACTATTCAAGTCATGTCGCATAACTGTCAAGCGTCGACAGCTAAAAAATGTGTTTTTCTAGCTGTCGACGCTCGACAGTTATGCGACATGACTAGAATAGTTATAACTTATATCATCTTGAAGCTAATGCAATTGTTTGTGTTTCTCGCGTATTAAAATTTCGATATCTTATACCGTTCAAAAGTTATCACCAAAAAACTGATATTTCGCTAAATCGACTCCCGTGGACTCTCAACATATTTACTGGTAATACTTTTGGACAGCAAGACTTGAAGTAAATGGTATGCTGTGCATGTTTGCAAATATGAATTTACTTCTATAATACGGTACCAACTGGTAAGATATTTACCGCAAGACTTTTGGTAAATTATGGTACAACTATTTTGTTGTATACATTCATAAATTTGGAGAAACTTATGTTTCCCTTCACCGTTCCTCCAAGAAGTTCTTGTTCAAGGAACGACAGTATTCCGGTATAACCTTTAGGGTAACTTACATCTAATAGAAAATAACTTGCCAATAGTAACATGATGCATTTATAAGGAGTAACATCGTCAACGATTTCGGTGACCTCTATACCTTCGGCTGTGAGAAATACATTTGAGATCATCCCCTCACCAACATAGACTTGGATGGCCGGGGCATTGCACTCGCCGCATTTCACATCGGCAGGCCTACATGAACTTCCAACCTTGAAAAGAATGATACAATTTTTTTTGAACTTACATTGATTAATTGATTAGATAGGTTAGTTTTGTTTGAAGGCAAAAAACGACTAGGTTATGAATGTTTGTGAAACTTTCCTAAGAATGAAAAACGTTATCTAGGCCTACTACAGTGATATAACTATGATAAGCACCATACCTTCTCAATGCAAATTGCCGGAGGATGATTTCTCGCTCGCTTTTGATGAAAAGTAGATTCTAGTTGTTGGAATAGTTCAATAGTGGCTTGGTTTGACAGCCCTTCGTAGTCTAGCTTATAGTAGTAACAAAGTTTCTTCACAACTGTCGCAAATTCAACTTCGGACTTCACTTTCAAGCCAAGTAAATGAAAGTCAGTCATGAACTAGAGAGAAAGATAAAAAGTTGATTGCATTATTAGATTTTCATGCAACTCACAAAATTCTGCAGTCACGCTATTTTTTATCCGGGCTACAGTAGGTACCTTAGTCAGGCAATACATTAATACGAAGATTATGAACATTATCAGCACAAGAGTGCATTTACACACTGCTATTGTTATTGAACAAATACAGTCTATGTTTTGGTGTGTATAGGAAAAAAGCCTGAGGTTGAATATATGAATTGGGTGAAAGGGAAAAAAAGAACAGCAGCTTACCGAGATTTATGAGTAGAGAAAGGCCTACTCATAGTGGAGAGCCCGTTGATAGAACACAGATGAAAGTTACACGAGCGTGTAACTTTCATCTGTGTTTTATCAACGGGCTCTCCACTATGAGTAGGTCTTTCTCTACTCATAAATCTCGGTAAGCTGCTGTTCTTTCTTTCCCTTTCACCCAATTCATACAGTCATGTTTTGTTTTGAAACGCAGGAGAGTGTAAAAAATACTTTTCGAATTATAACTAAAGAAATTAAAAAACATGCTGTTAATATAATTTGTTCGGGTACTAGGCTACAAGCTCATTTATCAAAACAACTTCTGGTTGTACATTTTCTATTGGTATTGTGACTAAGCTCACCAGATTGTAATTTTTTAGGTGCGGAAATTTCTCCATTATTTCTTTTGTCCCCGATGCTTTTGTGGTTATCCATTTTCGTCGAGTGCTTGCCGATGTCTTTAGTAGCATTTTCATGTGAGGCGAATTGGTGTGTGCTTTCTCGCGCAACTCCTTCAACACACTTTTAGTGGGGGAGTCAAAGTCGTTCGACGTTGATGCAATTTCAACAGAGCTAGAATTGGCAGAGTTAAAATAACAGGTTACACCAAAGATAATTATGCTAATAGTTTGGTTGGAGAATCTTGTCTAGGTCTACATTCGAGATTTGAATGAGTTAAATCTACAGTCCAGTCCGACAGGTGAACAAATAAAATCTTTATTTTTTATTTTTATTCTATTCTTGTGATTTGTTAGTAACTTTTATTATTTCTTTTATTCTTTTGATTTTTTTTTAAAATACGATTCCTCTGATTAGTATTTTTTAAATTGAATTTTTTTTCTATTCTTGTAATTTTTCAATTCCGTTATTTTTTAAAATTCTTTTCCAAATTTACACCGTTTTTTTTTTCTAGTTAACCCCTCGGCTCAGTCCTATCGCTGACTATAAACATTGAGCGACGGTATAACCTAAATAATCAAGGACCCATTAGACAATATATTGTAAGTTCTGTAAAATCAGTTTACCTTGATGACTTGTCCTTAACATAAAAGGCAAGTTGCCGCTTTATCAGAGGTTCTCCTTTAGCTTTTCCCTCCCTGTATTTGATATTGCGAATGTAATGACTCAAACGTTTAGTCATTGATGTCTGTAAAGAAAACAAACCATACGGGCATGATTACATAGTAAAATAGGCTTTGCATACATGATTAACACAGAAAACCCAAGTAAATAAAATATCAGCACTCACCTGCGGTGAGGGTGCATTATCTTTGAACTCCGGATACTTTTCAACTATGGTCTGACTGTAATTTGAGTAATCCTTAGGTGTTGGGTCCCTGGTCATTTCCATCAAAAACGCTCCACATTCTCGAACAAATCTGTCCGAGTGGAGAATTAAACAACCCTCGTTGATCTTTTCATTTATGAAAAGACTCAATTTTGGCAGCGGTGCAGGATATGGGACTTTACTCTTGTTCGAAGTAGACAATGAGCCTACTTGTTTGTCCTGATGTTTTTTCGATGGAATATCAACTTTGACGTTGATAGATGGCAAAACCAAGTTGGGTAAATTAATGCTACCAGTACTGCCTTCTTGCTCCTCTAATGATAATATAACCGTATCTGGGGTACCAGGTAAACGGTTATCAAATTCATCAAAGCTGCTATTTGCATCCTGCAAACAATATTAAGTTATGAGATAGGAATTATCGAATTAATATAAATTTCACAAGTTATATTAGGGCCTACGGCGAGGGCCTATACTTTACTGAAACATATAGGCCTACTCTTTGTCATAAGATTCACAGACGCAACAGAGAAAATTTATTGCTATCAAAAATTAAGGTATATTCACAATATAGAAAACAATTATTTATTACCATTTTTATGGATGATATATTTTTTTGGACTATTATGAGTTGATTGTAATAGTTTTCTTGCGTCGCTCTCGTGTACTTTTGTTGTAATTAATTTTTGAAAGTTTGTCATTTGATCCACTAGCTACAGTATAGGATGGCGGGCATGTGTCGGTACCGGTATGGTAGTTTTGTTTTTGTCGCGCTCGTTCCAGTTTGAATTTTGTCGTTTTGAGCATGTGAACAAATTTTCACCTCAGGGTTAAGGTTATTTTTTTTCATTCGGCCGGGAAAAGGTATTGTGTGGTGTAACTAGGTGAGCTTTGGAGCACTGATCTCAGCGATATGTTGTAATTGTCAGCTGTCAGTTTGAGTGGCGTAGTAAAACTACTTACACGACTAAATTGTAAAAGGGATGCATTCTCTGTTGTTGCATATTTACCGTATAGATGGAGTTTATTACCGGTACTTCACTTTATGGGGTTGCTCTACTTTCATTTTGTTTAAACGTCTACTATGTCTAGGAAGTTTTTTGGGAAGGCCTACGTGTTTTGATAATCTACGTTTGGATTGACTGTTAGCAGCAGACGTCCTTAATTGACTCACTCAAGATCATCACAGACATCACCGATGGTGGTCTGCTAGCCGTATGGTGGTGTGGGTTGAGCGTGATTTTTTTTTAAATTTCCCAGCGAGTGCGATGTTTATTTTTGTATTAATTAGTTTGTCGTGCTGTATATTTTAGGAATCTAAAAAAATATGGAAAATGAAATTTTTCCTATATTGTGCAAGGTCCAAAATAATATATTAAAATATGGCTTAAACCATGCAGTGTTTGGTCATACGAAGGTTTCATGAATAGGCCTATATAAGCCTACTGGTACCACAAATTAATTATTCAGCAAATTTCCAGGTGAGAAAATCAAAAGACTAGGTGATGAGTAATATTTGCAGATCGATAAGCCTACTAATTGTAAAATAAATATTTACCATCAAATCAGTATTCGGAGTGCCGATACGCTGAGGTTCCACGTAAACTACGCTTTGAGCTGGAGTGTCTATTAGGATATCACTACCAGTATTGAAAAGCATGTACTCTTTAAAATGTTTTAAAAAACTTGCACGTTTTCCAATAGACGTTATAAGTTGGGCGATTAAAGCATCATCTAATGCTTCAAACGCATGTTGATCAATATCTTCCTCTAGAATAAAGAATGGGGGTTAGATTGTAGTGTTCAGTTTTACAAGGTAGACCTAGGGCCTAGCTTAGGCCTCATCTAGAAAGATGTGCTGGGCTAGGCCTATAGCCTGCGCCTAGTGTAGGCCCAGGGCCTAGTCCAGGTTTGCTGCCCTGTAACTTACTTTCAAAAATGTCAATCAATCCTTCCAACTTCCACGTACGTAATACATTTTTCACAAACGGATCACCCATAATCGAACCAAATATAATTCAATTTAATTTCACAAAACTTCAAGAAAATGACGCTAAGCTACAGGTAGGCCTACAATGATGCAAAACAACTTGCAAGTTTTAACGCGCACAAAAAACATTCGCACGTGTGACGTGTTCACAGCCATGTCGATTTGGCGCACACTGGTGGGAACTGGGAGGCAAGACTGGAGGACTGTGACATTTAGTAGGCGGCGTAGAAATGTATAATGGCGTCTCTTATGACATTGACAGCTATGATTTTTCTCAAATTTAGTTTTACTTTTCATCGTTTGTCTTTTCACTTGTCTCGTAGCAATGCGTTGCTCAATGTGCTCTTTCACTTCTAACAATGAAGCATTAGTCAAGAGACACCTAATACGACATCATCGATTTGATACAAACTTTATAGCCTATTGCAATTCGCCTGGATGTGGTGTATCCTATCACTCTTGGAATTCATTCAAGTCTCACGTTTTTAGAAAGCACAGAAATGAAGAACATGTGAATGATTTACCAGATACTGACGTTAATAACGATATCGACATTCAACTTCCAGATATTGTTAACGAAGGTGAGCCATATTTTCTCGTACATTGTTGGTAGAGCTATTGTGATGATAGGTCTATGCCTAGACCAGGGCCTACTGTTGCCTTTGATATGATATTAGAAAGTAAGGGGCCTGTAGCCCTATACTCAGAAGCCATTGCTAAGAGGCCTAGGCCCTATAGCCAATTAATTCATGATGCAAAGCCTCTCAATGTGTGCGTTAACAGGCTATTGAAGTACGCCCTTACCCTATGGCCAACGTAAGATTCAACTAGAACTTTTATGAATTTTGGTTTTTCAATTACATTGGCTCGCTATATCCCTATGCCTAGCCCAACGTACGGTTTTTAATGTAGGCCCTAGTTTCATCCTTAGCCCTCGAAGCAGCGCTTAGAGCTATCCGGAATTAATGTTTAATATCAAGTGAGCCGCATACAAAGAAGAATAAGCCTATGCTCAGTGGCTATCACACTGACACAGTGATCAGGATGTGAGGGATCGGAACTCGGTTCAAATCCCGTTACGGACTATCTTTACTTGGGTTTTTCATGGTTTGTAGTCTACGCAAATGAGACTGACCGCATGACTGACATGAGACTGACGGTCATGAGAAATGACCGCTGCCTTTCCCACTATTATTCACGTAGCCCATCATCAGCTCATTTGTACCCCTAATAACTTAGCTGTTGGTGTGTTGAGATTTATAGAAAAGTTGAAACTTTGTGATATATATTTAAAAATAACTCATTTGAATAATAGGCCTATACCGTATGTGAATTACGATCATATCAATTGCCGAGTATGTGTCTTGAGCCAACTAGGTAATGAATAGGTTTTGTTACCTTTATTTCACAGGTGAAGGCGAGATTAATGTGGGTTTATCTATTCACGAACAACTTACCTGGAATGGAGTAAAATTTTTGCTCGATTTGAAAGAATCATGTAATGTATCACAAACAGCGACCGAAAAAGTTGTTCTTGGCGTTCAAAATCTTTTCCAATATCGCCTGCAGTTATTACAGGTAGGCCTAGGATGTCTTTTTATGATTTATCATGCCAATCGTTACAGTAATGTATGCTGTGTTAATTAAACTAGCCCAGCTATAAATTCGTATTGTGAGTTAACCAGGCATAAATTCAGTCACAGAGATTACAGCTGTTAGGCCTATTAGGCTATAAAGTTCAATGCATGTAGGAAAGAAGTGTCGTCAGGGCTAATTGATTGTTGTCTCGTACGGATATAAATAATGATATTATGATTCATTTTTACTGAGCTTATACCTTTTGCTGATTATTTATGTATTTATTCAATAGGAACAATTACTGGAAGGAGAAGATGAGGATCAAAACATCAGTGCTCAGCACGTTCGAGAAATCATAGGCACTTTTCAGAAGACACACATTGTTGGTGACGTCCAGACAAAAAAGCAATTGGATTTATTTTTGAAAACTAACAGGAAAGTTGTTCTGCCCAAAAAAATGCCTCTAGGTTTTGATAGGAGATGGACTACCAAACCCCCCATCCGACTTAAGAAATTTGAGTACTTTTTTTATTACATACCATTTATTGACTCTTTGAAGCAGCTACTAGAACAAGATGATATAATTGAATGTATTACCCGCGCAAAGTCCTTCCGTGAAAATGGGTTGTTGAAGGATTTTACTGATGGTGAATACCTTATAAGTCACCCTATTTTTGAAACTAGTTCAAAAACACTGAAGATAATTTGTTACTATGATGATGTTGAGGTAGCCAATCCATTGGGATCAAAATCTAAGCTTCATAAGCTCGGTTTGTTTTATTGGTTGTTAGGGAATATTGATCCCCAATTAAGGTCAACATTGAGAGTAATAAATTTATTTGCAATTTCAAAAACTAGTAATATCAGAAAATTTGGGATAAAGAAGATGTTTGAACCATTCATTAATGATATCAAGATTTTAGAGCAAGGAATTGAAGTAATGGTAAAAGGTGTGCCAACTAGATTCCGAGGATCACTCCTGTTTTTTACCGGCGATACTCCAGCAGCAAACTTCGTGGGGGGCTTCAAAGAAGGTGTTAGCCTCGCTAACCGACCATGCAGAAATTGCTTAGGCACACACAATTCTATAGCTCAATCATTTGTTGTGGAAGAGTTCACACTACGTAACAAACAAGATCACAATGATCACTGTGGTGACCTTGAGACACCTAACTTATCTAAGGCCGCACTAACATTTTGGTCGCGACATCACGGAATTAACCAGAGAAGTGTTTTGTCTGAGATTGAGTCGTTTGACATTACAAAATGCCTTGTACAAGATCTCATGCATGTGCTCATTGAAGGTGTACTTCAACTTGAATGTCGTTTATTCATAAAGCATTGTGTGGAACGCAACTATTTGACAATAGGCCAACTAAACCAAAAAATAAGTAATTTTCACTATGGACATCTGATTAAGGATAAACCTTCCCCTATTGATTCAATTCATCTTGAGACTAAATTACGCCAAAATGCTGCCCAAACTATGGCATTGAGTATCACATTACCGTTTTTGGTGTGGGGTCTATTACCAGAAAACGATGTCAAACTTACTAACCTGATTAGACTGAATCAAATATTAAACTTAATGCTTGCTTTTGTGATACGAGAGGATGATGTCGTCTTACTCAAGAAAATGATTGAAATTCATCATCGAACTTTTGTTGTTTTGTATCCGGAAAGACCACCAACTCCCAAGTTTCACTATTTAATACATATGCCAGACCAAATACTCCGTTTTGGACCACTTAGACACCAGTGGTGTTTTCGTTACGAAGCTGCTCATCTTCGTATGAAAAATCTTTGTTCCGTAGTTAAAAATTTCAAAAATATAGCATTTACATTATCTTACCGATATCAAATGTTCAGATGTTCCCAATTGCTAACATTACCTGGGTTACCGTCCAGAAATTTTCTGTATACTGGTGACATAGTGAAACCTGGGGTAACAAGGGAAGTTGGAAATCACGTGAATTTCCAAAATATTATGAATGCTCTTGATATTGTTGACCAGCATCAACGTGTCCTGTTTACAAAGAGTGTTGAACATAATGGTACATGTTATGCCATAAATTCTGTTCTTTTGATATCAGACGATGAACAAAGTCTTCCCCAGTTTGGTGTCATTACAGATATTGTTGTTAAAGAACATAATATTGTATTTGTGTACAGTGAACTTACCACTATGTTATTCATGATGAATCTTAATGCATATGCAGTAGAGTCAACATTGGAAATGGGGGTCATAAAGATACATAATTTGCTACATCCCCACCCTTTATCACTTTTTACACTTGATGAATATAAAATAATTGTGCTCTTAAATCATAGAAGAACTGAATATTAAGGTGCCACTATTCCCTCGCCAATTCGTTGAAACGTTGACACTTAACATGTTTTCAATCACTATACTGTAGGTCAAACACCTTGATAGAATTCACTCATATTTTTCGTGTGACTTAACAACAATCGCATACGTAGGTCAGAGCGTATTGTTTTTTTTCAAATGAATTTATTTTGTTGGTTAAAATGACAAAACAAATTAGTATGAAATCAGGTATTTTGTACATTTTTGAATCATTCGTAGGAAGAAACAGAAGTAGAATTTCAAAGGCAACTCTACGCTGCGAAATAGATCCATTCTTTATCTATTCGACATTAAAAGGTGCAGTACGCGACTAGTAGTGAACATGAAAACTATAATGTAACGATGATAGGTTGTCATGGTACGGCCATATTTAATTTTTGACAGCAATACTAGCGCAATCACTTTAAGTTCAATTTAGTTTAACGGAGTGTAATGTTAATTTCAACAACTTTATTCTTTAAGATTCAATATTGATTCAATAATTGTCATTTCAATTTCAATTGCAAGATGTAATTTGTAAATGTGTTATTCTTTATTGTATTCCATGAACTAATTATGTATTATTTTTCTAGTGTATTGCCTCAGACTAGCCAATTGGCTATGGGGCATAGTTTGTAGTAAATTACAATTATATTTAAATATTAATAAAGAATTTTGAACTGAACTGAACTGAACTGACTTGTTACTTTTAATGCCGAATACACCCCGGAAGATTGGAACATAAAACTGCACTTGGTTTAATGGTTCACAGTCAGTTCTTGAACTTTTCGTGAATATCCCTTGAGAATAAGTTTACATTCGTTCACGCGTGTCGCTGACACGTGACCTGCATATTTGCACATATATTATCTTGAATGACCTGTTTACAATTAATGTTCTTACCCCCAAATGATAGAAACCACAAGAAAATATTTTGAGAAACTCAGAGCGACATAGTGACACCCTAACTCAAAATGTAAAAGGTTGTATGCAAAATGTATACAATGTGGTCCAAATGTACGTATAAATGCAGCTTCATTTCAATCCACTGGTATAATTATTAGTACTTTGTACCACTTTGTTGGTGAAATGATTGATAATAAAATAATTTTATGAACCTTGCATTTGATTTTAGTGTCTTGCCTTCACAGTGTCTTCTCTTGCTAAATCTGAGACACAAATGTGTCTCAAAAATGATTAAAAAATATTTGTAAGACACAAAATTGTGTCTTATAAAATATTAGTCACTTGTGAGTGTCTCAAATTTCCCTGTCTTCACAGTAAGACACTAATATCAGAGTAATTGTCTCAATTTGAGTCAGTTTGGTGTCTTTTGTCTCATATCAAGACGCTTTGTACTGTCTCTGTGTCTTATGTCAAGACACACGGTTTTGCAGTGCGTTGTCGATAGTCATTCTTCTCATCACATTGATTCAACGTTTAGTTATCTCCCTAATAGCTTAATGGACTTATCGCGACTTCACAATGACGGCCGTGCTGCTTCTAAGATTCTCGCCATTTGCAGGTGCAAAGAGCTTGATGGTTGCGGTAATAGTGTTAAGGTGGTTTCAGCGATATTTCGGGAATAATTTGTGTGCTAAAACAACATTTTTTAGCAACAAGTTCGTAAGTACCAGAAACTTGAAAAAGAGTCAAGACAATCAAAATTTAATGATCTTTCCAACAAAATGGGTCCCAATTTTTTATTCTCATCGGTTTTTGTTTGTCGGGGAACACAAAGTGTCAAAGTGTAGGTCAATTTCAGATAATTCCGGGAAGTCGGCGTGTTTGTTGACCGAATGTGCTCATTTTTTCTCAGATTGTCGATTACTATTGTTTGGAGGTACGTTGATTCACAAAAGTCAATAGCTTGATTGGTCAGCGAGATAAAAATTGTTTATTAATTACTATTCTCTGCCGTCTAGTAGCGTAGTATTGCGGAATTTCGTCCAAGTGGCGAGTAGAGAGAGATAGAATGTGTATCACCCGTCAGGTAGACTCTTCTCAGCTAGGAGGAAGGAGTGGCGAGACGAGGGATTATAGAAGTGATTGACAAGCAATAACCACAGAGTATCCATTCAAGTTTCAATATTATTCGCAACACCTCAACAAAATACTTCAGAACAGTAAAGTTTCGAAAAAAAGTCGAAGGTGAAAAAAAAAAGGTAAACAAATAAAGTTCGAGATATATTTGACTCCATAAGGTGTGAGAAGAATTATAAAATGAGGTATCATAAGACAACATAATAATTGAACTCCCAATTTACCAGTCTAGACACCAAATGAGGCGGCCGTACAATAATTACAACACACACAAGTTCGTAGTTGACCAGTCATTCACATCATTTTATGAGAATATGAGAAATTGAATTTTCGATTTGAAATATTCAAAGAAGAAAAATATTCAAATTCGTATTTCATTTTCATAAAAGTTCTCACTCGGTGCGCTTCTACGCTCATTATCTGAAAAAATTGATGAACTATAGATTGAAATGGATCAACATGCTTTAATAACATTTAGGTTTTTTTGGTGAACAATTCAGTTATTTTTTCTCATATTATAGTAGAAACCAAGGGCTATGATAATCTTGAAATACAATAATGGGCGATTTTCCTGGACATATTTTCTGGATTGTTACACTACGTCTACGAGTAGGGAATATGGGAACTTCATAAAAAAATCTGTTGAAATAGATTCAATTTCAAAACAGAATGTAAAAAATCTCATTGTAATCCAATATGAGAATATATATTATCTGTATACAATTTTTTAACAGGTCGGAAATATTTTTTCTTACGTAATACATTTTTTTGGATCAAATAATCGCGGCCTGAATATTCATCGAATTCCAACAATTTCAACCAAGCATTCAAACTGTATTTAGTATTCTCTTTCTATAACTATCATAATGGTGAGAGAGATAATACTAAATACAGTTTGAATTTGAATACTTCGTTAACATTGTTGAAGTCTGATGGATATTCATGACGCGATGATTTGACCTAACAAATTTTATTACGTGAGACAAAATATTTCCGACCTGTTAAAAAATTGTTATACAGATGATTATATTCTCATTTTGAACTAAAAAGAGATTTTTTACATTCAGTTTCGACATTATTTGAACAGGTTTTTTTCATGATCAACAAAAACAGACTACCGGTAGTTTCATTGCCGGGTTGATTATACGCGCCTCTTTCTGTCATAAGTTCTATCGTTTCATTGATGATTTAATTTGACAAACCAATCTTTTTCGGTGATAAGTCCAGTCTGATTAACGACGATTTATGATTACAATCACCGAAAATTCGCACAAGTTAATCGTACATCAATGACGTATCATTTGTGTATACAAAGTTGGCCCAGTTCATGTCTTGACCTCTAAAAGTCTTCACATCTTGGGTCAACAATACCCTGGAAACTTGGGAAAATATCCGCATTTAACTCATCACATATAATATAATTTATGAAAATATTTCTTCTATGATAACCACGCTATTGTGACGTCATTAGATTGAGAGAAGAAGAATAACGTTCAAGTTCCCGAACATCCTCGAAACCTCTCATAGTAGGCCTACAACTGTATCAAATATAGGCCCACCAATTTGATTCGAAATTTGTAATTGACTCCAATTTTTTTCAGCCCTGAAATAATGCAGGTAACAAATCGAAATGTGAATTATACATTTTACTCTTCTCCAGGTCAACTTGTCGAAAACACTCGGTCTCAACCAACTTGGAACTGAGTATGTTTTAACCAAATTGGTTGCGCCACCTCCCCCCTTTGAGAAAATGCACTGTGACATTATAAAAACACCATGAAATCAATTCAGACGGAAGTAAGCCTTCAGAAAGATTGATTTCTTCACTTGATCTCAACACAAGAGAGATACCTATATGAATGGATAGAATCTTCATACCATGTATACTATTAATACTACTCATTCGTGAGTATTTACTATTCATATCATACTATTTAATATTCATATTATACTATCACAATTCTATCGATCTAGCCGTTGTTGAGAAACTGGAAGCTGGATTCCATAGAGAACTAAATCAATGCGCCTACATATTCTGTTTATACTAGGAGAACGCGGGATGCGCGCGTTGTGAGATGAGCTTATAGAAGTGTGGAAATCTAGAATGAAAGATAATTTGTCAGCTCAATTTACATCTACGGACCTTGAATTACTTCAAACGTTCAAAAACATTACCTGCAACTTGTTGATATTTATAGTGCTGCAACCTGTCGCACTTTTCAAATCCAATTGATCCAAATATTCAATAAAATGTACACTTTTATTGCGTTTTCTTTGTTATTTCTCATTCGATTGTTGCAAAAATCTCTGAAAAGGTGTACATATCTTTGCATTGGTTATATATAATTCCACCTTGTGACCCAAACAATTACGTCACCGCTCTCCTATTTCGTAATTGATTTCTACTAGGAAAACGCGGGATGCGCGTTGTTAGACGAGCTTTTAGGGGTATAGAAATCTAGAATGAAAAATAATTTGTCAACCCAATCTACATCTACAGACCTTGGATCACTCCAAACGTTCAAAAACCTTACGAGAATCAGTTATGTCACGGCCTTTCTCTTCATTCATTTCAATCGTTTTGAATTAATTGGTGACACTAGTTGCTATAGATTTAATTGGTTCCCGTAATAGCCTAAATTGATGGGAAAATGCTTTATAAATGCGTTTTCTTCGTTATTTCTCATCCGATTGATGCGAAAAATCTCTCAAAATGTGCTTAATAGTTTCCTTTATATTCGGCGAAAATTTGAGAGGTCTTGAAAAATTTTGATTTTTCAAGTATTTTCCTCCGGGTTATTCTAATGGGGATTTTTGAAATTTCTAAAATTCATAAAAAAAAAGTTACCACCCGATAATGCCACAAAACTATACAGATCTAAGTTAGATGAGGAACCATGACGAAAAAAAGTTTGAAGTTGATAGCTGTAGCCGTTTGACCTGTGGAGAACCGACAAAAAAACATAAAAGAAAACAAAAAAAAAAACATAAAAACGAACACCAATTTTTTTCAGTATATCAAATTGAATCCTCGCTAAAGCTCGTCTAATGATGATAAAGAAGGCTTTTTTAATCGTTTCCTATCAATTGGTGACACCTGCTGCTTGGATTCAATTGGTAGGCTTATCTTGATAGCTTTGAGTGATTAAAAAAATTAGATCAAATTTTTTATTATATCAAAACAAAAATTTGTTATATGGTGGGACAACCCACTCCCCGACCCAATTCAGTTTGGAACCGGAGGCCAGATACTTATTATTATTATCAAAACGGCTTATCTGATTTGACTGAAAGTTTGGAATAATATGTATACATATTATTATATTGAAATTTCCTGAGAATTTGAATTATCCCGAAGGAAATATGTCTGACGATTTTTTCTCTCTGGGTCATTCTTATGGGATTTTTGAAAACTTTGAAATGAGTTTTAATAATGATGATACACATGACCAGTCAACAGGACTCTGAAAGTCTTCTCGTACGGATATTTTCACCTCCAAGTGGAACATTGAATAGATATGATTGACCCTCAAATCTGTATCAACATCATTATATTCCGGGTTATATTTCTCGGTGGGGTGAACCGATTGTGACTCGGAACTATACAATACCAAGTTTAATAATGGTACATGTGCATGTGAAGTTTGATCAAATGTGTGTTTTCATTCGACCTCTCGAGCGCGACAGAAAACAAGAACATTTTGCTTTCTCAAGTAGAGTGGGCCTAAATTCAAATTTGAATTTAATTGAATCCAATGAAAGAATACAAAATAATGGAATGATTACAAGATATACTATTTGAATGATTAGTTATTAAACTTCTGAAATATTTCTTCCGGTAACAGTGCTTATCATAGCTTAGGCCTACTGTGTGGAGATTCTTCATGTATCAATTTCTCTAATTCAGTGAAAAGTGCTCCAATTTTCTAAAACAAAAAAGTTTTGTTGTCACATAAACAATCTCGAAGCACTCCTAGTGTTTTAATACCCATTACCAAAAAAAAATGCCGTCCTTTTTTATGTGATTACTGATGGTCTTTGTTTTCTAATAACAGGTAGGCCCTATGCAGTCGATCCTTTGTTCACGCTTACTCGGGTCTCGAGATGGGTTAGGGGTATTGTCTGTTGCCTACACTTCCCATTCCTCTCCCCGACCCTACCCCTTGGCCAGAGTTCTACCGGAATAACGTAAATATTTCAGTCAGGAGCAAAATGTAGCATGACCACTCTCTAAGACGGTCGGAACTCGACTGAGCCTAAAATACCCGAAGTACCGTTAGAAAAAAAAATGGCCGCGCTAAACGACCCTTAAAAGGAATTCACTTGTATTGATGTGATGGTATATTGAGTGATAAAAAGCGTACAAGACAGTATGTCATGGGAAAGGAGAAGGAAAATACATTTCAGTATGCGCAGATGCATTTATATATAGGATGTGCCAATTCTATCTGTTGTTATATTATCTATACGTTCAGCAATTATCTGATTTGGCGTCAATTTCACGTATAATACGTCATGTCTAAGTACAGATGGTAGTGTATGTGCGTGGATGATTGCGATGGTGGAGATTGATAATAGAATACTTTTGTCACACGTGAAAAGAAGTGAGTGACTTTTCAAAATCATGTTTGATTCTTAATCAGTACGTTTTTGCAAAGGTTGTTAGCCTGAAAGTGATGTTCAGTGCTTTTTTTGATCGCTGGTTTGTGATAAAAAAAATTATGTAGGCCCACTCAATTCATCACATCTAATTCCCACTTTTATGTGAATTGAATAAATCCAATGATATGATGAATAAATATTTTCAAAATGGCAGATTCAATATAACAGATCAATTAACAATGAATTTTTGAACTGGAATTCATTTCAGTGAATATTTGTACTTCATGGTATGAGTCAATTATTGTTACAAGGATTATCGTTTGAGGATTATCGATTGGAGGAAGTTGAATAGTTACAACTTATCTCAAAATAATGATCACACTATCATAGTTGCGTGGAAAGTTTCTAATCCTCTTCAATACGGAATCATTGAATCAATTTTCAATTCAACATGCGTTTGTTCCGAGCTTCATTTTCAGATGAGCGATAGCAAAGACATCCATCCCACTCTAATGGAGATTTGCCATGTATGTGTTTTTTTTTGTACCCACTGCACAGGTCGCATGGTTAGACTGATCAACATGACACTTCTCGAAGTTTTTAAAAACTCCATAAGATTAGTCTGGGCGGGAAAATTTGAAAAAAAATATATCTCTGAGAAAAAATCCCACTGAATGTGAACACATGAATAATAGGCCTACATATTACTGGAAAATTGTATGCAATTTGAAACAGCTGTTTCGAAGAAGATAATGATATGAATGTTTTTTATTCATCAAATTAATAGATTTAGAAGCAGAAAATGTTTGGGAGACTTTCATCTTTCGAGATTCGATAGTAACCGAATGAAGTATTTATGTAACTCAAGGTGTGTACAGTTTTCAATCAAACTTCAAATGGATATCTTGCTCATCTCAAATCGCATATGTTGACTTCGCCTAATCATTCTCATTGGAATGCCCAATAAAATGCAGTGCTTGTTGTATAAAGAATAATGCGTGCAAATCATAATCTCGAATGAAGAGAAATTATTTCGAATCAAGTTTCGATGTGGATTATATATATATATATATATATATATATATATATATATATATATATATATATATATATATAAATATATATATATATGACTTATATATATATATATATATATATATATATATATATATATATATATATATATATATATATATATATATATATATATATATAATATATATATATATATATATATATATATATATATATATAAATATATATATATATATATATATATATATATATATATATATATATATATATATATATTTATATATTACTGGCTTCTACGAACTACATCCATTGAAATTTCTCCATTATATATGTGTGTGAGAAAACATCAGAACATTAATTCGTCGCTGGTGACTTGAACTTAACTGAATAATTCATCAATTATTTCATCATATATAGGCCCTTGACAATTTTTAGTCCTACAGGGAATGAAAAATTGAAAAAAATAAAGAACCATTTTTTAGTGTGCGAGCAGAATACCGATTGACTATAAACTACTCTTCTTAACTTTTAGAGTGCTGTTGGTAGGTAAAGGGTTAGCCAGATCCAAACTCCACAGCCGCCTTTAGGGTGTACTACGTGGTTGTGCTACTCTCATAATACATGAACGTGACTCAACAAGGCTGTGGTATCTTCACTTATTGGTAGATTTACAATATTATCGTTACAACCACATTATGTGGTGTGTTCGTTTACTAAACTACTTTGGTTCGGAACATTATACATATATAGTTTTGGAGAGGGATCAGCTTCGATATCCTTTGTGGTTTCTTCCTATACGGTATAATATATCTTGTTTGTTAATTTTGTTTTTCATTTTGAACAAGCTGGGTGTATCAAGTTGCATAGTGAATTATACATAAGAGATTCCGGAACTTGTCCAATAAGAAGAAATCCATCTTTATTTTGCTAATATTAATTTGTTTGAAAATCTAATATATTTTCGATAATTATTACCCGTTGATTGTGGAATTAATTTTTCCATTTATGTTTCTATATGTTGAGCAGATTCATTTGCGAATATTTTGACAAGCCTTCTTCGAATGTTCTATGTGAACCCACATAGAACATTGTTCTTATACTTTTGCTAGCATCCTTCAATCAATATATAAAAAATCACTTGAACAAATTGAGCTATAATCTAACCAACCAGGTTTGAGTTGATTCGATTGAACTTGAAACCAACAGTTGAGCGAATAATAGTGTCAAATTGATAGAGTTGTTTGAAAATAGCTACTATGAAATATTTTCGATCCGATTAAAATAAGTAATCCTTTGGAAAATTCCAAATTTTCCATCGAAATGGAATATGGAATTAAATCAACTGACGATGCTTAGTTGTGATTTTCGAGTCGTCAGTATAGAAAATCCAACTTATTCATGAGAAATATAAGCTAATCGTAAACTTATTTTTTTTTGGATTGGAAAATGTTTGAGTGAGAAACCGTCAATAACTTCTATGTTTCCACTTCCATCAATTATTTCATTCGAAAACATTAGGATAACAAAAGTGATTTTTCATATCGAGTTGCGAAAAGCAATAAACGAGAGTGTTGCTACAAATTCACACGAAATAGCCATTGACAATTTTTATATAAGAAAGCTGAAAAAAATTGACATCCTTATAGCAAATATTTATTTCTCTCAATATAAAATGCCTAAGCAAAATAACCGATCACCGATTCAACACAGATTTCTTCGAATTTTCACATCGATCGCTCATTTTTTTTATTGCTACCACCATCTTGTAAAAATGATTTCATATCCTGTCCTTGTTACACTTATTTGGATATATAATCGAACATAATAGCATAAACCACAAGTCCATTATAGACGTGGTTGAACTTTGCAACGAGACACGTTCGAAGACCACCCGGAACACTCAATCGCAACATGCTTACCTATTGATATGGATGAGTTCCGGATGGTTTTCTGAATTCTTGTCGTGTATATTCCACGTGAGACTTACCTCAATTATACGGATTCAATATGTTCAACACCTCGGTAAAACAGTTGTTTGTAACCCGACACGTACATTGATATTATAGTAATTGTCTAGCATGCTAAACGCATATCAGAATGATCGATCATCATCTTGTGATCTCAATTGGCTTCTCTACCATATGGATATAATGCTGTCGGCCTATTTTCTATACACTTTCATGTGGCTATATAAAAACTTGGTAATTCCAAGACCCTTTGGATTCTGAGATTTAATTTTTCACAGTAATTATTTTCATTCATTCAATTGAATGAATGGAGGTGCTGGTGAGAAGTTGATGTTCTTTGATTTTTTTTTCAAATGCTACTTTTCTAAATTGATTATATATTTCAAAATTGATTTCATTCTCTTCAATAATCTATATGATCGTGTTATAAAATATGTCTAATATGTGTTTGAGTAATATCACTTCACTGTCGCTGTCTGAAATTATTATTTGAATATATCTCATATTCATATGAACCATCATGTATGGTGAAAATTACAGAAGCTAATGGCATACGATATGTTTGAATGAATTACTATCAAGAACAGTATTTTATACGATTGCAAATATTTATATGGACTCTGCAAAAAACAGAAGTTCTAAAAGTATCTGAAAGTTGATAATTCAACTTTTAAATACCTACACCGGATAATGGAAATCTCTGAAATCAATTGGAGACTTTGTTTACTCATTTTATCGGATGAAATTTTTCTATGATATGAAGAATTATGTCGTCATGCTCAGCACCAAGTCGTAAGCTAGACATTTGAGAGGAATAAAAATCATTTCATGAGCGCAGGACAGTCTTTCTAGATGTGAGAAGTGAGAACATAAAATAGTTTCATTATGTAATGCCATGATGGAGCATATTATTATGGCACCATTTCATTTATCAGGCTATTTTATTTTTCATATGCAGATACGATCAAAATGAACAAGATAGATGATGAATAATGAAGAAAATATAACTCAAAAAATCAAAATTCTAATTGAAAAAATTATAAATAAACACAAAAATCTTTATGGAAACTTGGGTATATAGTCACACTTCAACCGGAAAGAAGAATACACGTATATATTATATCATAAAATAAATCGAACAATTTTTGAAAAAGGATCAAAAATCCTCTTCATTCAATAGCTGAGAGTTAATTCGAAATTCAAATACGAGATTGAAACATTGAAAAGTTGAGGATCGAGAATATCATAAATGTCTTGAGATTGGTAATAAAAATGTAGTTTCTCCCAAATAAAAAATATTCAGTGTAGTATACCAAATGAAACCGGCATTCAAGTTATCAACTGGAAACGATCAGGAAAAAAGTGTTGACCATAATTCTTCACAAGTCATTTCTGTGTTTGTTTTTTCCAATTATTCTTGTTTGGTGAATAATTCTGAGGTATTGGTACTTACTTTTTTTGTCCTTTACCACCAGATGATATACAATTCGGGCGTTTTTGCCGAGCTTATATACTCTTCTTGAAACTTGCTTGAAAATCATATCATGCTTATTATTTCACACATATTAGAGTACTGTTATATGGACTAACACACATTGATGTACACTGCACTGAGCCATAGAAGGTATGTACGTACATCATATTTGCAATTATGGTATAACTGTATACTTCCGTATTTGGTGATCTAATAGAGATTCATTATCACTGAAAACGTTGTTTCATTTCAAATAAGTTTAACCTACTCTTACTGGAAAAATATAGTTAATATTGTATGTATTGGATATATATATATATATATATATATATATATATATATATGTATTATGAACATGTTTTTTCAGTATCACTATAATAATACGTACAGTACACACTACGCTACAATATAATAATACTATTTTCACACGAACCATTTCGAACGCGAACCTGATACTAAAATAAAAGTAAAATAAATAATTGATATATTAATGAGTGAAAATTTCAGCATGTTTGTTGTGTACATAGTGGAGAAATTATTGTTATTATTATTATTTATTGGCGTTTAACGGCGTGTCAACATAGGCTATAAGGTCATTTTGCGCGGGTGAAATTATTGTTAATTTTTTTTCAATATAATGAGTGAGTTCTCATCAATTTAGTCCGTTATGTAGTATCACTGTGAAAAGCACACGATAGAAGCAGTTAGATTTTTCATTCCAAGTGCACCTATAGTTATATTCCTGAAAAATACACACATCAACCCCTCCCCCCCCCCACCACCCCCCGTCACTAGTAATTTCCAACCCTTTCTATCATCGAGCCAACATTTTCATCCCTTAACGTGTCCCAATGTTATATCTACCGTTCACTGGGCTTTTGTACCACCACCGTATTCATCACCCCGCTAGCATATACCACCCTATAAAACTACCCCTCGATACACTAATAAATCACAATTATCACTCCAGCGTATTACTCGACATTGTTATAATATTAAAGTTGTCGTCTCGGTTATGTTTTGAAGCTGAGCTCAGAAGTGTGCAGGGAGTGAATGAGGAAGGATGAAATGTTATGCTAATACTCAATCATTTTTATTCATTGCTTTTTAGTATTGAAATGATATATATTTTCAAAATATGGCAATTAAAATAATTTATGACCCGATGATCGATGTAGTATAGCTTAATTAGCAATGCTGGTATTGAATTTCCAATATTATCGTGCTCATTATATTTTCCCAGATTAAACTTCTTGACGATGTTTTTTTTCGGCATCTGGATGTACAAAAAGTCTCGATTTTAGGCTCTTCATTACCAATGTTATTCACACCTTGTTAATGTTTTTCTATAAGTATCGCTTCAGAGACCAAACCAAATTGCCGTAGATTTTTTTCATCAATTGTTTTACATGCTCCATTGCGTCAATGAATACAATCCAATGTTTTCATACATGAATATAGCATTATAAAAAAATCGACCGATTATTTTCAGTGCATTGAAAACTCTGCTTCGAAATGTACCTCACACCTCATCAAACTATTCGTAATAGAAAAACCCATTATACAATAAAGATACCTACATATATATTCATATAAATATATATATTTTATTTCACGATAAAATGTTTAGCATTCTTGGTATGCAATAGACCGTGTTATAGACCATGATGTACTGGTAATCATCACTTGATCCGTGGTCTAGTGTTTAGTAAACTCCTCTGATAAACATCTTAACAAATGTTGAATTCGATAATCTTCAAACTCCTCCCAGCTTCCAAAGAAATTACTTGTATATAGGGCCATCCAAAAGTGGACGAACAAGTAAATAATAAATATATCATTTTTCGTGATTTATTTTATTATATATTATTATATTACTAGATTTTAGATAACGATGTTGATTAAATAAAATAATTATCAAATGATATTTATGTTTGTTTTTCATATTTTTAATTGGTTTCTATTTCAATGGTGTTTCATCAAAAAGCAAATATACAATTTATAAATTGATGACAATCTCCTGGAACAGAATTATTAATTGTCTCTTCATAAATTAGAGAAAATAATTAAGAAATACATTCATTCGGCAGACGTGTATACGCTATGAGTATTGTCTTTGTGAATGTGTGACTTTATTAACTCCTGAGTATTCACGTGAATGAAAATGAAACTTGAAAAAAACAAGGACGATGAGGTCGAAATTTGAAATTATATTTCAACGTACTTAAAATTTATTGCCGATGATAATTGATCAATAATAATTATTCATATTCATAAATTAGGAGAGAGTTCATTTTTGAATTATAAGAAATTCATTTTTATTCAACACATTTTTATTCACATTTTTCTGATATTCATAATATCAATATTTAAGTGTTGAATGAACACATGATCAATTATGATTTGGGAATGATAAAATATTCTGATGTTTGTTGATGACTATCCCACACATAAAAAACAATTTGTTTTGTTTTTAAAACAAACATAAATATCATTTGATAATTATTTTATTTAATCAACATTGTTATCTCAAATCAAGTAATATAATAATATATAATAAAATAAATCACGAAAAATCTGTATTGTTTTCAAAATCGTCGATATTAAACTATAATATATAACCACTCACAATTGGAAAATTTGGGAAAAAATATTGGAAGTATCCGTTAAATCGGATAGAGAGAAATGTATTTTAAACTTTATAATGCAGTGTTGGTGATAATTTTCATTATAAGTGTTGGAAAATAACGAACATTTTCTGATTACCCTATGTGAAAATATATATCACATTACAAATAAAAAAGTCTGCTCATATACGTTGTATATAAATGTAATGATTCGTACCTCCTCAAGCACCTAGCGGTAAATTGTTTAATGTTTTATGCGGTAAAACATGTTTGATATAATATCGACACCGTGATCGATTACATATCGAGATATAACTTGAAACTATCTACGGATGAAATATAATACATCTGACTTGTCGATATTATTTTATCTTTCATATGATAACCGGTAATCAAACCTGAGGCTTCTGCGCTCTTTCACTAACTGGGAAGGTGTAATACCTCAGCACTATCAAATTATATTAATAAATCAAAATTATTGAACACGCCGTCATTTCTTTCATGATGATAATATACGCTATCAGAAGTAATCCTAATAGAAGCATCTCAGGAAACAATTTCAAATCTTATCAGAATAATGGTTATCGTATATTTAAATTTTATTGTCTATTCTATAGTTCATAGTCTAGACACAATACTATGAGAAAATTGTGCATTTCAGCAGAATGAATTTGAATCTCCACTCAACATTTCACAGTGATCAAATCCATATTCAAATATATATATATATATATATATATATATATATATATATATATATATATATACACATATATATATATATATATATATATATATATATATATATATATATATATATATATATATATATATATATACATATATATATATATATATATATATATATATATATATATATATATATATATATATATATATATATATATTCAGTTGAAAGTAATATAATAATCAGTAATTTTTCACAAATAGAAGTTCAAGATATAGATGTAGAAAGTGATTCAATAATAATGTGAGATAAAAACTACAATACTAGCAAGTGGAATGGGGATATCTATATCTCAATCATTGTTGTATATGAACAAGGAATATTTATTATTCACGTATTTTCAGGTTGGGCCTAATCCTTCTGTAATGGATAATAAGAATCCATATCTCCTTCTTGCATGATTTTTCTTTCATAATATGCCATTACAATTAGATAAGAGCAAGACCATGCTGAAGTGTGAATCACATGATTCAATACTTTATACGCATTACGTGACGATGAAACTTGAGCGAGAGATTAAACACTAAGAGTCTGAAACATTCGAGACCACAAGCGTATTTTGAGGGATTTTGTTTGAGATATGGAAGCCTCCAAGGAGGGTGAGAATGAAATTGCATTTAAACTCGTCGTTGCAACAGCCATATAAGATGCCATAAAATCCATCATGGAAATAACTAATTAAGCCCAAAGTAACGACATATTTTATATATTCATAATATTATCTTCAATATTTTAGTCCTGTTTGAAGTAGAGGAGATAAAATAATGTAATAACACTGACTATATATACATTAACGTGTTTTGATGGAAACAAACAGCTTGGTGGAATAAATCTTTAAGTACTTGAAAACAAGAAGAAATGTTTTTGATATGGAGAAGAAATACCTCATGAAATCACATGTCAAATAATATGTATCCTTTCAAAAATAGTCGATCTTACTCATCCGTTATTTCATTATTTAGTTCTTTCGTCAAATTTCAAATTTGACATTTTCTGAGAAAAATATCGATTCGTATCACACAATAATGAACAAATGAAAATGAACATGAATTGTCATGTTCATTTTTTGAGCAAAAATGTTGATTTAGTTATCTTCTGAAGTGAATTCATTCATATTTGTATTGTAGACTTTCTCATGTTGATCATACTTGATGATGATTGATATACTCACTGTAGTGAAGATCTGTATGTCAATTGATTTTATTTATATCACAAATAAATAACGGTACTTTCTCATTCAATTTCAGGATTTATTGGTTTATTGCGAGAGGACTATATACATAGGCGCTATATCAATCGATAATTGAGAAGTAAATGAAATTAATACTCACGAAAAAATCATTTTGACACATTAAAATGTATTCTCAGTTCTTAAAATCAAAAGTTATGAAAATGCTCGATTACCATGAAATATACATGTAGACGACGAAATATAACTATAATAAAACGACAGCTACCCGAACCACATTATACCACGATGGTATAATACGTGAATGTACGATCTAGCCATCAATACTAAATCAAGCCACGGATTAATTAAGTGACGTTTTAATTATGATTCAGCGTGCGAATTTCAACCCTTACTAATCACTAAGGGTGTATAACTTCTAACCACGCCTTCATTAGTTTCTTGCGCTTCGTTAGGTTCAACGATATAAGCACAAGTTTTCAGCCCTTAGAAAATCAAAAGCCCTGAGTCAGAAAGTGTTCCCAGACGAATGTGCATGCTGATTCAGAAATCATATATATATATATATTTGGCGTTATTCAGAGAAAATAGCAGCAGGCTGTGCCTTTTGTTGTTAAAGGAAAACTTGGAGAAAGTGAATCTCATGTTCGAATTGTTTGAAATCTTGTAATTAATTGTTGAGCTCTACCGATAAGAAGATTGATTAAAATACAGGATACATATCTCTTGTAAACATTTGTATAGCTCTATCTTTTATTGTTCGATGTATGATTGTTCGGTGTAATTCATAATGTGGGCCTATTTGTATTCATTGTTATTGTGGGACAGTGGGACTTCTTGCGTTGAGAAATCAATTCAAAATTCATTGTATGAATTAATTGATTATTCTCTAAATGAAAAAAATTTTCATCACGATTTTTTGACTTGTTCATATTACATTAGGAAGACACATTGAATAACATTGTAAGATTCTCAAAAATTGCTACTTGGAAGTACGGGGAATATTATTCATAGGCCTATTATCATGGATGAACTCGAATTGTACAATTATCACATGTTCCAGCGTCGTGTAGAAATGTATATATGAATGTATGATGAATGTTCATCTTCTCAGATTTATCTTTTCATATACTCTCTTCCTCACACTTATTTCTTCTCCCAACTGGATCAACTAGCTGAATTTCGAAATCTCTAGATTTATACAGTTTTTAATAGTTATGTTGAAATAATATCATATAACCTGGCAGATTGGTGTTTTGAATTGAGATATTGATAGCTTGTATATATGATTTATGAACGGAACATCGCAATGGTCAAAAATATCCTGCACCGAACCACAACTTGAGTTTTTCCATTTTGAATTTTTCAGAATTTTTCAAGTTCAGTATTTGAAATCAGATCATTGTATAATCTATAATACAGAATATTGCCAATATATGAAAACAAACAAAAAATTCTTTCGAACTGAATGATGATTGAATTGATTGAAGTTTCCATGATTTTGATTTTCGAGTGGTATCAAATTAGCTTTTCTCAAGTGAGTTTGAACAATATTCACTCTCTTTGGCCCTACTTATAAAAGGAAGTTGAAGTAGGCAAAGCACATGGCATTTCATATTTCTTGATTATCACATGCGTATAACATACGTACAGCATCTAATGCATTCTCCTCAATTGAAGTTTGCACTCTATATCGATCCATGCATTATATTAATTCAAAATATTTTATTCATGATTATATATTCACCAATAAGCTTTTCCATCCACATACCATATATTAAACAAACCAATTTCCATGTCATCTCCATAAACGGTATTGTGCTAATGTATTTCTCTTGCGACATAGAAATTATTATTCTTATTCCATAGTGACTATAATAGACTTTTATACGTGATAGGCGATTGTCACATTAGCAATCACCATAAAACGTTTTAATGTGTATTATTATGACGGTCATCCTGTATGATAGGCAACATGCAATACTCACACAAAACAAACAGGTGAAATGAAAAAAGTCGTGCTTGGTTCGTTTGCGTGCAATGAAGTAATAATCTTGAAAACCAACTGATAGAAATGATTTATGTTCGAATTCCTATCATGGGCATTGTTAAGAGCTATTGTTTCTTCTAAAATGTTTATCAAAATCGTATAAAGTAGGTTTCTGATAAGTTCAGATATATGTGGATAATTATTTTGTATTCATGCGTCCAAATTTCACACATAAATCTTACCTGAAATTAATTAATATGATACAAGGTTCAATAGCCTTTTTGGCAAATATTTCTGGGTATATAGTATACAGTTTGTCGAATGATTTTTCATTTTATACATGGTTGTGTTTCATAGACCAGGAAATAGGGTTAGCTAGGGCTCCAGTCAGTAATTTTACTGATTAACGTATAACATGGCCAATTTTGGTTTGATGTTCCCGCGTTTTTGGTGTTTTCTGATATATCTTGTTTATATCTATGATGTGCAGTTTGGACATTTTGTATTTTGTTCGTTTTAATATGTTTTTTACTCACTTGAAGTTGATGCTTTGTGATCTGACCAAGGTGACAAAGGTGGACAGTGGTTTAGATTAGGTAGGTCAGGTTGGTGTCTAAGCCTCGCGTATACCGCCGGCAGGTGGAATGAAGCTAATATACTTAAAAAAAAAATCACAAAAAACGAAAAAAAGGCGTGGTACGTTAATCAGTAAATTTACTCTCCAGTCTGATCGAAATTATTGGAAAAGGACGCACGTGGCATATTATTGAGAAACCATGTATTCAACTTGACTTTTCTGGAAACATTGATAGTTGTGATTACGTGCATGCAAGAGCTAACAAATGGCAGTGAAATATATTGTTCCTCCATAGTCCTCTTGTCGTTGAATCGTTGACACGTTGTAATGAATAATGATACCAACTCATATCATCATAATATGAAGAAGGTGACTCAACTCGGGTCTTGAAAGTGAAATATTTCCGGGGTCATCTGAGTCCAGGGTCCCGATTGCCTGTAGCGCAACTGTCGCTTTTATATATTGAACTATAAGAAACAACAATGCTTAACAATACTACGCACGGCTCAATAGAATTATTATGTCAGCAGTTGCATCTGTTTTTTACGAAAATTACAGATTTTGAGATTTCAACAATGCCACCCGTACCAATAGCCTTTCTTATCTACATCTAGTTCTTTAGAGAATCCGCTAAATTGCGACAGGCAATCGGGACCTTTGGCTCTAAACTGACCGCAAGAAACCACAACTGCCTTCCATGTTATCTGCATGGGACTTGGAGCACCTTCTTTATATTATGATAAAATAAGTTGGTATCACTGCATCGTGTCGTTGATATCACTCATACCTATGAACCTGATAGCCGTGCAAAAAAAAATTCAAAATGTTCAAAATTACAACAGAAAAGTTCCTGTGAATTATATTGAGTGGTTTTCAGACTTTTGAGACTCAATTACCTCGAAAACCCAGCAAATAAGAAATGTGCTCACATACATCTTTTCCAATGTACAACAACTTAAACCCACATCGAACCCAAAACAACATCTCAAAATAAAAAAACTCTGTGTGATCACTACATTTCATGTGTGATAATGAACATCTAGTTAAAATCAATGAATGTGTAGGCATACATATCATAAAACTTCTCATATGTTGCGGCATACATCTAATCGTGTCAAGAAAGGCCCTTCATATCCAGGGTGTATATGCTTTATAACAAGTTGCCCAACGAATTAAAAAATGTAGGAAACATAATTTAATTTCATCTATAGCCTTAATTGGGGAACAATGATTCTGTATCAAGTGTCGATGGTATTAAAAAAAAGGAAAAACGTCCTCCGAGATGAGATTGAAAAAATGGCTGATAAATAAATGTTTTTACTCTTTGTACGAATTTTTGAATGATAATAATTTCAGTATGTCATATTTGTACGTGTATATTTGTACTATAGGTTCTATCATTTCATATCTCATGTCTATGTTCTCCACATTTTGTACCTCCACTCTCTAATTTGAGCAACTTGTCCAAAATATTCGTATGATCAATCTGGATTTCTGAAAATTATTATTATTATTATTATTATTATTCGAATAAGCTGGATTTCAGCCTTTCTGGCTAAACCGGAGTCAAAATCTTCAATCGTGAATATCTCATGGAATAACTACAACTTATAATTGAAGATAATTTAAATTATAATTTGAACGATTCTATCTTTCATTATACTAGCCTTAATTGGCATAAAATGATTTTGTATCAAGTTTCGATGAAATCTAAAAAAAATAAAATTGAAAAAATATTATAATTTCCTTTACTTTCACTTGTAGGCTATAGTATGTTGCTCGAGAATCATGCATACTGACATCACCGAAATGAAAATTCTTCCAATTCAATTCAAATATTCAGAACATTATTCATATACGGACAGATACATTTCAAAACCTGTTGTTATTCATGGTTGTCATGGTTTCATGGATGGAAATACTCATCGTATGAATTTTTACCATTTCTGGATCCCTTTGAAATATCCATGCTCAATGAAACTGGTATCATAATGGAATATATGGATATTACGCCCATCATCAATTCATTCCCATGGCCAACTCCGATTCAGAACAAAAAATCTTCGAAATCAGTGGGATTCTATGTACCACAATCTCTTGAGACCAAACAAAAAACAATTTCCATCACAAAAATATTATATAAGTCATAAATGAGACTCCAAAAATGACTCCTGAATTCTCTTTATGAACTATCATATCTAAATACAACGAAAAGCACCTGTCATGTTCTAACTGATTCCCACCAAAGTACTTGGTAATAACAATTCTCTTTCGCCCGTGATACACGTTTCAAATCTTAGTTCGTTATACTAAAATCCAAGATCAAAGTCTTTTCGGACAATAAAATTATCGCTAACGACCCTTGGCAATGGTTGAAAATTCCTCTTGTCATCCGCTCTAAATTTCACAGTCTTGCATTATAGTAATATCAATTAGTTTTGCCAGCCGTAATGCTTATTGCGCTTCGAATCGGTGATGAACGCAGCAGTTATGCTGAATGCATGAGAATAAATGAAAAAATATTGGTGGGGAGAAAGTATGATTTCAACTTCAATGGAAATGGGTATTTTTTTTTAATCAACAGTGGCTTCCTTTTTTTCAAGATTAGTCACAAACCGTTCTATAGAAAATGACACGAGTTATTGTTTTCATGTTTTGAGAGCGAAATGTGTGTGACAAAATAAAATATTTTCAGCGTCGTCCAGGGTTACTGGGCGTTTACAGCTATCTACTATACAAAGCGTTTATTCAGTCCTTGATTATTGTTTCTACTCTTGATGATGATGATGATTAATGTTTGCTTAACGATCCCACCAACAGCTAGGTTATACGGGATACGAATGAGCAGGTGATTATAAAACTATGAAGTGAATCTTAATGATGGGACATTTACAAAAACCCATGCCTTTTGCGGGATTCGAACCCACGCCCAGCGGTGACATCGGTTTCTGAAGCGGTGCCTCAGCTGACCGATTTACCAAGGGTGGCTTCTTTTTCTATTCTGTATGGACAGTTCCAAACTTTGTATGAGAAATTTATATCAACCTGAGCACGTCACTATCGTCAAATGTGTCATCGAATTCTTCGTGATTGATTTGCACTTTCAAATAAAAAACGTTTGAATTACACCATCTAGTTAGATCCACGTATTATATGGACCATTTTAATCAGGTAGATGTCAGAAAATTTATGTAATCAGGAAACATTTTCAATCATCACTTATTCACACAACTGATCCTCAAGTGAGCTTTTAAGTTGAGATACATTCATTCATATTTTATTCAGTAATAACTTTTTCAGATGACAGTCCAAAAAGTCATATTTTCTCATTCACTTGATCCTGATATTGAATTGTGATGAAATATGTCTTCATTTGACAACATATCTACCTCACAGCGAATCACCCTAAGCCACTCTCAAGATATAGTTATGTTTTGGATGTTGATATAAAAAAATGTATCGTTTTCCCATTTGTAAGGTCTACATGTAAAGCCAAAAGCCCGGATGCTGGTGCTGGTGCCTGCCGTTTCTACAGCGTGTTGTAATTATAGAGTAGCCGTAGACGTAACGAGATGGAAGCATTTCGTAACCTCCCCCTCCCCCCCCCCCTCCCCCGAACAACATTATAATGTGTTGAAGCTGTGAGGTGGATGAGCACGTTTTATAGCTTCATCTATGTTCTGGTGTATGAGAGAAAAAGAGAGAGAGAGAAACAGAGAGAAAATATTTTTAAATATCTTTGTCGAGATCCGGTTGTTAAGGGTTGGTGGATTCAATTTTTTAACATTTGGCCCCCTATCACCATTACGATGAACTTCGATACCAACCCCTCTCACCCTGCTCTTCACCGTGTTATCACTTTTGTCCCTCGCGAAGTGTATATTATAACATACATTGCAAATATCATAGCGAGAATTTCAGTCATTGTTCAAGTCATAGTATGGAATATTTTCTGATTAATATAGAAAAATATGCTTTTCATATTAGAGTTTCTCTTCATGAAGGTATGAACTTCGAATGAGGACAGTGTTATTTACCACTTATAATTCGCACTCAATGAAATGAACTTGATTTATTTCCAAATGGCAATATTTATTCTGAATCAAAGTTCTATCGAATTCAATTTTCCATTCGAACTAGAGCATAATTGGAATATATGAGTTTTTCAACGTTGCTGGTCAAGTTTTTATATCAATTCCGTGATTGTTAATTATTATTTAAATCGGAAGAGCACAAAAATATTATATATGGAGCTGAATTGTAAGATCAATTCGAATTAGAAACTCACCAGCGTATCATAGTTTATAGGTATAAGAACTTCTATGAAGACATATTTCTTTTCACATATGATTTTCTTAATTACATTTTCTCCACTGTTTTTACTAATTGGAAATATTTACCTTATTACTGCTACCATCTGATAAGCTGTGTTGGTATAATTACAAGGTACGGATCATGGTACCGCCTACTATATAATATTCAGCGGAGAGCTTGTAATGGAGATGGCAAGTTATGATCACTTCATTGGACGGTAGATATACCAACAGCATGTATATTGATACTAAAAATATGAGAGATAGACTTAGTATTGTTTCATAACTCACATGAGTGTAAGTTTCACTGAACGATACTGATTGTGATGGAAAATGTAAAAGTTTTATACATATCAAGTATTGGTCCATAAATATGAAAAGAGATTAATCACGGATGATTTTTTTTATCCACATCGGAAATTTGACAGGAAGCGATTGTTTCCATATGAGGGCAAAGGATGAAAGCTCGGGATCAATTGAATGGGGCACCACAAGAGCGATCTTACCGACCCTTCATAGGCCTATCAGGATATTCGTCGTTTATATTATGATAAATATACCAAATGAATATTGAGATTATTGTCGTGACACCTCTTTTTTTTTGGCCTCCCGATTCTTCTGTTTGTCAAGTTGTTTTCTACCATATGAAACATTTATTTAGGTATTCATTAACTTATCTCCCATTCGCATTGTGTGCTTATATCCCCTGAGCGATTCCATTCTAATTTTAAAATACAATCTGTCCACTCTCACTTTTTTCCTCATCTTTCTGCTTCTCTTTCAGTCCATCTACGCTATTTCTACAATGCTCCCAAGTCCTGATAAACTTCATCTCTGTTGCTTCTACTACTTTCCATCCATTCAGTAAATTGTCAACGTCACCGTGCCATGAGTAAATGTTGGTAGGTGATTTCACTCACATATAACCAACTTTGCCTTCTTTGGGAAATCTTCGTTTTGAATTAATCCTCCCAATTTCCTGTTACAACCGTTCAGCCTCCACTCTCCGACTAATTTCCAATCCTATATTCGCCTCTTTGCCCATGGAACTCCCAAGGTATGCGAATTCATCACAGTTCTCGAAGAAACATTTGTCCAGTTTTATTTCTTCACTCCTTATCATCTTCTCTCCAACTATAACTAATATCTCTGCTCTCTTCTCCACTTATTATCAATCCGCATTCCCCCATCACCCTATGCCATATATCCACCTTCACATATCAATATAATTATCATCACCATATATATGATAGTTTTTGACTTCATACCTTCCTTTCCTGTCTTCCATTTCGTCAGCATGTCACCTATAACCAACATGAAGAGAATTGGTGACAAACACTTCATTGCCTCACTCCGCTCCTCACATTGAACCAATACAACTCTCTCCATTCGTTTTCACACATAGAAATACGGTACAAACTTTTCCGGAGAGAAGATAAGGATCAATTAGAGAATGGAGTAGTCAATCAAGGGGAAGAACGGAGTAAAGTTGAAGAGAGATGTAGTGAGAGAGTAGAGAATGGTGGAGGAAACTCGTTGGTTGGAAGAGAAGAAGATAAAGTGGACGATAATGAAGAAGGGGAGGAAGGATAAAGCTTCGAGTGTGACTTGGAGTTGGCAGAATCCTTTAATTAAGAGGTATGCCCGAATAATTTGGTGTTGCTCCTCCTGATGTAAATAATTCAGCTATCCGGATGAGTTTGATTATATAATACAAATCATTATCTTTATCGATATTCGATATTTTCAAACTTCAGATACTTCATATCAATTGGCTCCAAAAGTTTTTCACATTCAATCATGATTCTCTTCATTTTAGAATGAATGCACCTTACTCTTGTTTCAACCCTCCATGGGATTGAGGATATATATATATATATGTATATATATATATATATATATATATATATATATATATATATATATATATATATATATATATATATATATATATATATATATATATATATATATATATATATATATATATATAATCATGTCAAGTTATGTTTTGAACAGAAATAATATTTCAGATATTGAAGAATCAATTGAGAAATATGAAAATATAGCATGAATATAACAAACTCACTGGAGTTGACCTTCAATTTCAGAAAGTTCTTCTCTCTTTAAGAAAAATCAAGTAATTTGTATTTATGTATTGAAAATAGTACACAAATTCTAATGGAATTGAAATATGAATTCCACATTCGTATAGCTTCAACGATAGGTGAGGCTATCTGAATGTGGGAAACATTCCATTTTATATATTGATGTTTGATACGGCTTGTAATTATATATCAGTCCATGTAATATCTAGGATGGGGTTCCGGTTAAGGACATGTTTTCGCCTGCCGTTTCGCGTCGAGTGTGATGAGAAGCTATCAATATTGATGTCTTGTAATTATTTAAAATCTGTACGGAAAACAATTACACTCTCTTGTGTTTCTAATGTTTCGTATAATTGCAAAGAGATAGTAATAAGAGATGCAACATAAGAAGTGAAACATTATCCTTCAAGAGTTATGTTCTGCCATTATGAAGTGTTCTGTGATGATTACAAGTGATGTTTCTCTCATGCTTCGTAACTCCACAACAAGAACAATTCATGCACTTTTTTATGCATGATAAATTTAACATATCTTTCAAAAGAAGATGTTTAATTGAATAGAATGTATTCGATTGTGGACAAGATAAGATTTTTAATTGTTCCGATGTTGACAACGATACTTATCACTGACGATTTCACAAATATAATCTGATACGAAATTAAACTCAGAAATAAATAGGCCAGTGTACTCTGATCACACATTTACACATCTTGCATTTTACATTCAGCAAGAAAAATTGCATCGTCGCACACCTTTTAAAGTTGACGGAAGAATTTTTTTTTCAGAACGGATACGTGAAATATATTCATGGTTTCTTACATCAATTCACCACATATACGGAACCATCCCCTATACATCCACCCTTCAGCAATTAATACAATAGCATGGAATGGCAGAGTATATGTATATATTCTACCCATTCGGGTGTTATATTGTACTCTATTGTATTTAGCCACATGACGTATCGAGGGCACAAGTACGGTACGTTAGTTAATGTTAATGGCGATCAACCCACTATGATGTCCACAAGTTTTAACTTATATATCCCCTTCTCCTTCCCCCACCCAAAAACCTAGCGTTTGTGAGTACTACAAATTGTAGCCATTTAATTTGCAAGCCGGTTGGTCATTGATAATGACTCGAGAGTCGAGAGGGATAATTTGAAAAGATAGATCGTCTGATGTGTGTGTTCTTTATACGTGAAGAGAATAAATGAGAACGAGGGTGTTTTAATGTTTCGTGAATTAATCAAGAGGAATTGATGGACTCTTGTAGAGTTTTGAATGTAGGGGCTTTGAACCCTTTGGAAATGTATGGGTTCTCTAATATTGTTGTTTCAGCTCATATGCAAAATTCTTGGATATTGGATACGAGGTCATTGAACACAAATTTAGAAAATGTCAATGAAACAAAAAGTTCAGTAATCATTCATATATCATTCGTATCTATGGTGTGAAAGGGACCCATCATCCACCAACTTCACCATAACCCTGCCTCCACCTACACTCATCCAACAAAGGGGATATGCACTCACCCGAGTATATATAGTAATCGACTTGGGCCCGGTATTACCAAGTCCAGTTAGTATTTATCTGAGAGTTGGTGAAAACAAATAGCATTGGTAACCATGGTGATAACAAGTTTGAACTGTCAGATAAAGGCCAACTAGACTTGGTAATGCCGGGCCTTAGTTGACAATTCTCATTTTGAACATTTCTCCGAATGTCAAATATTTTGACAATTCACATACGGCGCAACTATCCGCAAAGGTGCAAACCATACAGTCATTTGACCGTATATCATAATATATACCAAATAAAGCTATAACTTTACCCATTTCTCATTATGAAGGACAACATGTTTTGATTATTTTACCCTCTTTGCATCTGATTTTTATAGCCAGACGTATGCTTGAACCTCGAGTTTAATGGCATGCGTTGAAATAAGTCGCATATTATTATAGTAGTGATCGGATGTCTATTACCAGTGCATTGTTATTATTGATCATTAATGTCAAATTCACCATTAATACTTCATAAAATGGCTTTTTAACATTTCTGTGCTGAAGAGTCGAGTAAAAACATGATTTATATTAGTGGCAATAATGATTGGTTTTTAACGACGCTTTCTTCCAATCACATTTTGTATTCGTAACTTGAATATGTATTCTTGAAAGAGGTATATATTTGTTCGATCTATGTTAATCTTGTTTCTCTAAATGAGCAGATGTGACCACTGAGTTTCAAATTGTGCTGACAAAAACATTTGAGAAATGTTTGAAAAATCTCACATCAATTTCTCTTTCTGAATCCAATTATAAGCCTATAATTGTTCAATATTTTTGGAATTCTCAAATTAATCGGTTGGATCACCAGACAGATACGATTTTGACACTCACACTCACTCTTCTCTCGAAGATACTACATCTATATTTTATTCCATATTCCTTTCAAACTGACACACAGTTTATTTCGAAATGTCTGAATATTTTCGTCAATACAGATAACAGATTTTTTCTGATCTCAGAAATTCCAATTCATACCCTGTCCTAAGTAACAACACAAAGAAGAAATAAACGTTGTTCAATATACAATAAGCAAGCTTTGAGCACAGTATTCTCATCATTCTCATACGGTAATGAACAAGTACATTCAATCTAGATTTAAATATTAAATTAGATAACTATTGTTTGCAGACAATTCGAGCGCGATGCCACCATGAATGGTGTATATATGTGTGTACAGTGACACATCATTGTCAATTATTCAAATGTAAGTCCTGCATAACTTCTAAGTGTACTGTTTGTAGTTCATTTAGCGCGTATTGTTGCACGGAGAGTCACTTGTATATATGTTAAATCGGGTATCTAATTACAATGGCAGCCATATGATCGAACATCTGTGTGTGGGACTGGTGGGCTTGACTCCAAAGTGACTAAACTAACAGCTTGAAACCGATGCTGTATTTCTTGGTTTCAGATAATTTCATATTCGAATAATCCTAATGAATCTTCAAAATGTTTCGAGATGATCCAATTGAAGCTTTGAAAAGTTACAGCTTTGAAAATGTAATACAGGATTGTCATTTGTAAACGCAGAGAGAAAAGTATACCCAATGGTTTCCACCTGGACAAGACTAACGAAATAATATGAACAGTTTATTCTAAACAAGGTCATTGAAATGAGAATTAGTTCATGGAACTTTTGAAACTAATGATTATATTGATGCATATATTTGTGATTCACCCAGTAATAAAATATTATGACATGTCATTATGGTCTATATAATGGCAATAAAATGTATCAACAAATTCATAAAATGATACGTATTCGGAGGAATAATATTTTGATACAGTAATTAATTAATATGGTCTCATATATTTTTTGAATTGATTGACGACTCGCAGTATCTACTCCTTTGACGTCAGAAATCATACCGTCCAATCAACAGGGCTGTTGGATTGATTGATTATTGTTTGCTTAACGACCCCACCAACAGCAAGGTTATACGGGGATACGAATGATCTGGTGATTAGGAATGTGTGACCTATGAAGTGATGATCAGTGAGAGGACATTTACAAAAATCCATGCCTTATGCGGGATTCGGACCCACGCCCAACGGTGACTTCAGTTTCTGAAGCGGTGCCTCAGTTGACCGAGCTACCGAAGGAGGCGGGCTGTTACAACTGTAGTCAAACTCAAATGTCTAATCGGGGTATCTTGAAATGACCACAAATGATATGATTCAACTGGCTGACTGGTAAAGCCACGCCTATTTCAAGTCGTCGATTCCACTTCTGCTCAAGAAGTGTACCCGCTCTCAGATTGTATCATGGTGTCATCACTTGTTACTAATATCATAGAGAAGTAATTCCACTGGAGTTTAAGTTTACCTTTTTTTTACAGTGAATTATTCTCATTCGGCTATGAACGTAGCTCATTATTTTTTTTGAACGCATATTATTACTGAGAATATTTGCATCTGATCTAACGGATTGTTTTATTTCTGTGGTTTATCCATAATTCTCTATTGTTATGTATAGCTTCTTTCGACAATCCGATTCATTAATAATAGAATTCTTCGATACCGGTACTTCAATAATATTTTTGATGATGATTGATGTTTGCATAACGACCCCACCAACAGCTGGTTTATATGGGAGTACGAATGAGAAGATAATAATAAAACTATGAAGTGATGACATTCACAAAAACCCATGCCTTATGGGAAATTCGAACTCACGCCTAACGGTTACTTCAGTTTCTGAAGCCATGCCTCAGCTGACTGAGCTACCGAGGATGGCATGCACATATATAATTTGTATCATGTTTAAATTGTTTCCAATTTTTTCCAAGTAGTTTGAGTCAATATTTGGAATATTAAACCATTTCAGTAGCATTTGAGGCTGCTCATATAAGAGCCGACTCTAGACTGAAGTATCTAATTACAATATGGCAACCATATGATGAGGCACGTGACTATGTGTGGGTTATAATAATGCATGCCTCAGACTTGATTGTGTGGTGCGTGTGTGGGATGAGCTGTGCTTTGGAACCTGATGTAGGAATTAATGGCAGCTATAGCTGGTTTTCAAATCTAGTCGCGTTGCGATTAAGATCGTCTATAGACATGGTCATTTTATTAATTACTATGACAGTACTATTTAATTAGTCGTGTTGATAGATGAGTGAGGTGAGAATGTCTACGGAAAGTAATTTCGTGTTCAGAATCAATATTTATTGATGAAATAAAAAGTGAATCAATTTTTCTGAGAAGATAACCTTCATTATTTGGATTTCCTGTTGTAGTGATATTCCATTTATATTTCCGATGCATACTCAGATGTACTTTTCTCTGTATAGAGTAAGTGGTCATGTGTGTTACTGAATATAGAGCGCAACTATCGCTCTTAAATCAACCTATATAAAACAGCATGTTCAATAATACTATATGCAGCTCAGTAGTTATTATATGCATTTGTTTTGCACGAAAATTACAGATTTTCCAAGTTCAACCATGTACAATATCTTGTAATAAGAATCATGCTCTTATACGAGGCACCTCCACCAGGACATAACCAATGCTCACTTATTTTGAAAAACATGATCAATATTCCTAGACTAAATCCCATAGAAAGCTTAAATTGCTATGCCTAATTTAGTGCTATTCAAATTCATCCAATCAATTTTTGTGTCACTAACAGCGTGATCATGATACACAATATAAACCTCATATTAATTACATTCCATTTTAATAAATTATTGCCATTTTTATAAAACTTGAGCTTTAATATTTGACAATGGTTTTCATAGCGAGTAACCGACAACATAACATGTTCCAGCACCATTAAAATTCCCCGACGATTAATATATTATACATCACACCCCCAAGTACCTCAAATCCGAAATGAACCATTACATTGATCGTACTCGCATGCCATTAAATAGTACAATCAAATATGAGTGTAATATAATATAATAATACATAAAGTACACACATATTCTCTTGATATATGTACAATGACAGCGTGCTACGTTGCCATAACGACTCACTCTAAAATTTGATTTCCTTCACTGCTTGACGACCCATGGCCATGGCCATGAAGCCAGAGCCAGGGTGATGTTTTAGTACCGCGACACGCCACCAGTCGCGTTGCGAACGGGGTGAGTACGGTGACGTGACGTCGTAATGACCTGGGTAATAAAGGGGCGTTCCCATTTGGACAGTATCATATTCACACCCTCTCTTAGGAATTAGAGAGCATTCAATTTAATTAGGTAATAACAAAGCTCTTAAAATGAATGCTATATTTGGCGTTGGCAATTCGTACTGTTACCGATTGAGTGAGCGCGCGTGAGTTAGAAGACATGTCAGAAGTATATATAGACACACTCAAATTAGGGAGAAGAACATATCTGATTTTCCATACATTTTTTTCGTGTGTTTTTGTTTCTAATATTTTTCAGTAAATGACGAGAAAATCTGAAATGCTGATCAAACTAGATATAGCTTTGAAGTAGCGTGCACATAAATATCATGCTGCAAATTATGCGTCTGATTTTCTGTTTAGGATGTATGAGTATTCAGAAAAAAGTGACCGTGTCCCAAGTGAAGTGTCAAGTGATTGAATACATGATTAATGAATGAATTATAATAATATTGAATGAATGCGTTTTTTTAGAAACGAGATAAGTATACAATAATATCCACGTAATTGATCAACAATGAGTGAGAATAATTTTGATAACATCGATTGCAATTTCCCATTCATACTTTTCTGGTAACAGAATAATATCTGATAGAATGTGCATTCGTGAAATACATTAGGGTCAGTTAAATATAATGTCGTAATATTTTAGTTGCTAATGGCATATAGTTATTATTGATGTTGGTTTTACATTAAATTTCGTATTTAATTTATATACCTTCAGTAAAAGCTAGTCTATAAATCATCAACAGTCAATTTCTTAAAAGCTTTGCCGTGATTTCATAATTAGTAAATGTCCACACGACTATTTGTCTGGACATCATAAGGTTGGAAATATCCCTTCCTTCCTCCCCCGCCTCACCCCACCCTTCGACACTCCGCCGGACCGTCATCATACCCTTGTGGTATAGGCAGCTCATTTATTATCAAGTGTTTATAAGGGCTGAACTTTTGCCACCCTTATGATACTGTAATTACAGACCCTGTGTTCATTATCAATTGATTATTGTACGCCCACTGTGTGTTTGTGGTTTAATATGTATTGGCAGGTAAAAATGCGTGTGTGATAATTAAATGCACATGAAATCATTTATGGCCTTCATGAACAATTCAGCATGTATGGAACTTCCCCCATTATTTTGGTTTCCAATGTACTAATTAATTTTGAATTATGACTCGACAATCAATTCAGTCACGTATTTATAGTATTCTTCTTCCGACGCCATTGAGGATGATCAAGTGAAATGTAGATTGTGATAGATATAGAATAAAACATTTCAATCCATCATATTCACAGCCAAACTTTTTGAAATAATTTTGAATTAAACTTTCGATGTCAAATTCAATAGATAGTATATTCGTTCACATGTGACTATGTTTGACCATGATGACCCTAGCTTCAACAACAAGCTTGTATTATATTCTTGAGAAGAGAAGAGAATTTCATGGAGTAAAATGATTACATTTTTAAATGTCTGAAGAAAACTTCGTTGGTATGAAAATCATCGATAACTAGCAATAATCATTGTGATGCGAATTTTATTGCAATATTTGTCACTGGATTTTCAAATTTCATTTGAATTATGATGACAATACAGTGTGGTCCTATGAACAGAACAAGTATTTTCATTTCTGATATACTATTGAACGATAGAAAAGAAGCAATATAATGAAATAATACTCAATCATTATAATACCTATCAAATGGTATGGATGATAGCCAATACCATATCATTACCTTCAGTAAGAGCTGAATGAATACTTTTTTCGTTCTATACTTGTTAAAATTGCATAACTATATAGTGTAACCAATGTCACACATGTTATTTGGTAGTAGTTTCACACATGTGCGTCTCGTTTATCAGAAAAATAATCCAATTATTCGGAATCCACGATTGAAAAACAAGTCATCCCAATTATTTTTTCCCATTACGCTTAGAATACTTCCACATCGAGTTCAATAGCAATATTTCAATTTGATCATAAATCATTTCCTTCTATGCACTGTGCAATCACATAAGTATATACTAATAAACGTGTATTCCGACAAATTCACATGTAATTCAAGATTGTCTTCGATTAAAATTAAAATTTCTTGACTTATGAGTGATTAATACTCTCATGATTGAAGATGTCTAGACCACTCTATGATTAATCTGTCAGAAATTTTCGTTCTACATATTATTTTCCCTCACGACGATTTCCTATTTTTGTTGTAGCTATTTTTACTTCCGATTACCATTTTGCGTGCCGATATTTTCACATACAAATTCATAATGTCTTCATTACTTTCCACATCGCGTTTCCTTATTATCATAATCAAGAAATGATCAATGATCATTAACAATAGTTTCGAATACAAGTATACGTCCACAATGGGTAATGGAGACATTAATTCTGTGTCACATTAAACATCAGCAATACCATGTCGCCTGACAAAGTCAAGTGAAGTTTATACTCTATCACTGATTAGTATACACGAGCAGGTGCTTTCAAAAGGTATAGTCAAGGGCATAAGAAAACCATTGAGCAATTTCCATCATTCCAGGCAGTGTTTTTTTTCTCAACTTGGTGCTATATGTGAAGATTTTTTTTCACTCTCCAAATCTTTCAAATTGAACGCACCATCGAAAACTTCGTTGATAGAATGATGTTTGTTCAAATATTCGAGATATTGCAGGTACACTAATTGTTATATATTTGTATTGTCATATATTGTATAATATGACCAATCTGTTCTGAAGTCTATTTTGATACTATAGCTACTGAAACTAGAACTATTACTATTATAATGGTACTTTAGTTACACTTCCATTTTTGATAGCTATAAATAGATTTTACTGAAACAGAAAAGAATGCAGTAATGAACGTTAATTGGTGCCATCTATAGCTGCCAGTTTTACCAGAAAATAAGAAAAAGCAGAAGAGAAAAATTCATCACAGTCTACAAGAATATTATGAATTAAGTGATAATATTTTTTGAAAGAATTGATTTTGTTTGTGGTAAAATATCAACAGTTTGCTTGAAACAGATTGTGATATGAGTGTGAACTTTCATTGTGGGTGTAACAAAATCGATAAAACTTGATTACATTCTGATCTCTATGTCCCAAACAATATTCATCTTGTTGTGCATCATGTTGCTGTTCATACGATCGACCGTTGCTTCTCCATCATATACATTACCGCACTGGAGTTTCGACGATTTAGCTCGTTCATGTGAAGTGACACTGTTCGAAAGTACTTTACACGATGAATAATTATTTACTGTTTCTGTATTTCGTACGAGTAATTCAGTCACTACTTAGTACTATACTTACTAGTAAGCCTTCTCAGACCAGAATATGATCATCGTCAAAATATTCCGCAAAGCACTCTTGCGAAATGCTACTTGCTTCTCAAACACGTTGATATTAAACAAAGTCTGTAATTAGTTTGCAATATATATATATATATATATATATATATATATATATATATATATATATATATATATATATATATATATATATATATATATATATATATATATATAATGATTTGAAAAGGTGGCATGACTTGACAACATTTTCTCGACCACATTTTCTCGTCATGTGCAAAGTTATTAATTCAAACTTTAAATACGATCATCTATTCAACACAAAGGGCAAGCTAGTTTTGTATAGTGAATATATTGCCATTAAAAAATGCATCACTTGGTATTTTAATTTAGTAACTACAAACTATTGGAAACTGATTTGCTTTCTATGTATTTTCTCGTTTTTCATTGTAATCTTTGTTGTGAACCGTGAGCTGAAAAATTTCACACATCGTTTTGAAGATTTTGTACTTGAACCAAGTGAATCGAACAAATCATCATTTCGAAAAGGTTTCGGACCTTCGGTTGTTCAAGTACATTTTCATGAGTGTATAACAAATAATATAGGTAGAAGTGTTTCAAAAATGAGTTGAATCAATATATCTGCATCTCTCTCTCTCTCTCTCTCTCTATCTGTATATATATATTTGTATATATATATATATATATATATATATATATATATATATATATATATATATATATATATATATATATATATATGAATATATGTATATACAGTATACACATCAATAAATATGAATATAAATATTATCATATCTATATATATATATATATATATATATATATATATATATATATATATATGAATATATGGATATGAATATATAAATATATATATATATATATGTATATATATATATATATATATATATATATATATATATATATATATATATATATATATATATATATTTTTTTTTTTATTCTTCATTATTTACTGTTCAATTACAAATACAAATCGAATTCCATTCCAATTCAATTATTGTATTGAATTCATCTGACTCATTTCGCATGGAATATCAGTAAAAATCAAGATTCCACCATCGAGCTCAGTTATTTCTAATACTTCTCTATTGAAGATCGACAGTTTTCTTTTACGGTACAGATTCAGTGAATACCACTAAAGTAGACAATTCTCCATGAGCATTATTCTGTGACTTATACACCCTAAATGAATCAACTTCTCTGAAGATGGGCATACACTTTATTTTCGCCAATTTTTTTCAGAAATGTCACTATTGTGTAGAATGGTGTACTTGATGAATAGCAATATATATCGTTCTGAGGGAATAAAGAATTCCCCTCCTCAGTTCCCACACCTAACATTTAGCAGCTATTTAATATTGAAACTAATTGGTTTTCTCATGTATTCTCCACCATTATTATCGTTGTTGAAATCCGTGCGCTAAGCAATTTCACACCTCGTTTTTAAACGATTGTTTTGATGTATTAAGTTAAAAAACAAATCCATTGCCTATAAAGAATCTAATACTGGCTCATGCGTATATAACTCGCATACAACATAGCTAGATTTACCATTGTTGCAACACAGCGGAAAATGAAAAAAAAAAGGAATTCGTACTTTCTTCGATAGGATACCTACTACATGAAATTTAATGATCCAAAGTGCATCAGATGTTCTACAATGGGAAATTGTATTTCTGATATGATTTGCCCACTAGAGAATACAGAAATGGATCATAGCTGTACGAAGTATTCATATTTTTGAACGAACGCACCTGCACTTATGTTGAATTGTATGATTCTCTCAGTATATACGTCAATCGACTATATATATCACTGAGAAGAGAAAAATTGAAGAAAAGAAAGAATTGATCACCATGTAGGTGCATATTGAGGAAAAAAATACAGATCCATATTCACATTTTATATTATGGGCCATATTACACTTTATTTTCATATCGTGTGTATTATGGTTTTTATTATTCACCGATATTTCAATTCATACGCACGTTTTTTTTTTTTTTTAAATCTCCAACCATAATTTCAATTGACAAAGACCAAGTCTGATACTTCAAATGAACGATTTCTCCAAAAGAGTAGATTCCTACAAAATGTTATTGTTGAATGCCATTTTCCATCATGTGAATTGTTGTCTTATTAACAATATTTTTTTCCTAATTGCATTGTGGTGTGACTGTGACGTTCCTTATATCATTGTGATCAATCAATAATTGATGAATAAATATATATATTCCCATTATTATTCTCATTATTACCATCATTTTCCAGATCGGTAATCCATTTTCTTTTCTATATCTTCAAATGGAGCTTCTGATGGGTAAAAGGGTATTGATGAAAGTAGAAATGAAGTATCGAATTCTAAACTCACAGTAAATGTATAAGGATGGGAAGAATAATCCATTCAAATTGGAAATGTCTGTGAATATTTGATTATGAAAATTATTAAAATAATCTATTATGAGTTTCTTAAGTTTTCACTGAATATGTTGCCGTGTGATGATGTTGAAAGTTTACAAATACGATAAAATAAACGTAATGCGCAAATCCAATATTATAATACTTGATGAATCATGAGATAGCTTATTCAATCATATTCAGCTAATTCTGAATTGAATTTGATCGATAATAATTTAAATTGCAATCGCATATACATATAACATGAATTTAAGGCCTGAAAATCATACTCGATAAATAATTGCAAAATACTATTAAATCCATGTCAAAAAAAACTTGACAAATACTCCATTATGAAACCCTTGTTGGAAAATCTGTTACTTAATTCTTAATTTCCTTGTTCACATTAATGTAGTATAACAAGGAATAGTTGTACCTAACATTTCTTGTATTACAATTTTGTTTGTGTGAAATCATCGTTTTCTTTCCTTATTTTCTCTTGAACTTACCCTCAAAATGAGAAACAGTACTTTCAAGCTATGCCAATTAAGTTAAATATTTGTGTGTCTTTAATAATCTTTGATTTTGATTCCAGTAGAAGTGAAACTCAGTATGTTCAAATATATGTTATCTTACCCCCACATTCAAGCCAGCATTTTTGGCTTTGTAGGATTTCATGATGAATGTTGCATGTAATAATGTACATAAAAAAAATACAAAGTGCGTATTCATACAAGATACGAACTGGCTAATGGCCATATATAGTCTTTATATACAAAATTGAGACGCCATTAAAAGTACATCATTACATGTCTCAACAGATTAGAGAAATCGAATTGTTCACCAAACCAACCATAGAGATATTGAAGTTATATGGTGTTCAATTATGCTGAATTATGAATTATATCAAATATGGAGAATTCTACCTTCAAGGATTGCATTCTTCATACTACGTACGCAAATGTTCAAACGTAAAAATGAATTACTGAGAATATTATTAAGTGTAATTGTAATTGAACTTGTATCGTATCTCAACGAATTATGGAGTAGACCTATCAGACAATAATATATAGCATCTGTCATTTCTTTACTGAAATTATCACATTAATTTGAAAGCAACTTTCACAAGAAAATTTACCACCATCGTATACATAAAATACTTGAAAATAAGTTGTTATTATTTATTATTTATAAAGATGCAAAGTAAGACATAAAAATGACATTAAATAAATTCCTTTAGGCATACATCTGCAAGTGTGATGATATAAGTATGTTTTAATTTATATCTCATCACAATTTGTTATCGTATGCATAAATCGATGAGTTGAAAGTAGCCGTGTTCGTGTGGGGAACCTTCACACTCGATTTACAATATGCCTACTAAATAGGTAATAAATGTGCCATGTACATATACGTGTGCATGCTTTGGTCTCATACGCAATAAAACTGCATTTTCAATTAGGAAAGATCTAATCGCATACTGCAGATGGAACCACTTTTGAAATGATTATAATTTGTGACCACTCTAACGATTATTCTTTGTACTATAATCATTGTTAAATTTTATACGGTGAACACGAAATAGGTTCAGTACGATTCAATAAAATCATCAGAATATTAAGTATGATACGAGTTTACATCTAATGATACTGTCATTGGTGAGGTATATTTCATAGAATGGGTTGATTCAATGTCTTCAATTTTCATTCATCAGTTTGGTACATGATATACTGTACATCTGAACTTTCAGACTTCTCTCTTTATCTGTTTCAAACACAAACACAACACATTCGAAATAATCTCCATTTAAATTCTATTTTTTGTTTACCACTTGAGCCCATTCATCCCATATAAAAATGAGAAAAAAACTCCTCACAAATAACTAGATTTTGAGTTAACTAACGCAGAACCATTAGAGTGAATTGAAATTGAACTGATAAAAAAATAACTCGAAATAATTTTTCCCGTTTTTTTCCAGTGTGCCGGTAAAATGACCAAAAACGCTCGCTAAATACGGGAATGCCGAAAAAATGATTGTGAAGTTTTTAAACTTGCCGAAGTTTTTGCTCAAACTGGAGAGCATGTCATTAGATAGTTGTAGTAATTTCCATAACTTTTACCGTTTGATTATTATCAACGATTTAGTTGCCTGAAAGTTTTTACAAAATTGTATGCGATTTTGAATAAATCTGTATCAATAGAACGGCAAGACTTATGAAAATCATAATTATCTGATGACATGCTCAATAGTGTGAACAATACGTTCAGAATTAAAACTCATAGACTCGAAATGTATAAAAAGGGTCCCATCTTTGCAGGCATACAGATGTTTAATACCCTTCCTACTTTCATCAAAGAGGCTGCCAACGTTGATATACAAATTTTCAAACATGTTCTTAAATCCTACTTATTAGGCAAATGTTTTTATGAAATTAATGAATATTTGATGGATGGAACCATTGGTTAATATATGTGACTCTCCTTCTAAAATCATTCTCTTATGTCAATTTATTCATTTTGTGTGTTATGCTTTTTAATGTCTGTCCATTGTATTCTTTCATTCTTTTCGACTGTTGAATCTTGTTATTTTATGTTATTTTATGATATTTTGGTTATATTGATTATATACCGATAATATGACGTACCAATATCATGTAATTATGATCAAGCATGGAATAAAAGAATTATTATTATTATTATTATTATTATTATTATTATTAATAACTTTGGCAAGCTTCAAAACTCCACAATCATTTTTGTGGCATACCCGTATTCAGTGAGCGTTTTTGGTGATTCTGCCGGCACACGGGAAAAGAGGGGTGATAATATTTCAAATTATTTCCTCATCACTTTAATATCAATTCACTTTAATGATTCTGCATTAGTCAACTCAAAATCCGGTCATTTGTTGAGTAGAAATTCTCATTTTCAGATGAGATGAATAGCCTTGATTATAATTAAAAACACTGTATTTCATATACTGAAATATAATAGGAAGCAAATATTTCATGGATAGTCTCCAGAAGAAACTTGTCCATTGTTGGCATGCGTCAAATATTAAAACATAATCTCTTGTGGGAAAGCTTAGGGATCGTGAAATAAATATGTGATGTTTGCAACGCACTATTGCTGCAAATATACTGAATCATTCTCTGAATGCTGAATATACTCTAGAATATTACTCATCATTCTTCAAATTCAGTCACAATTTCTATGTGTTCTTGCACTTTTCGAGTTGAAATGCATTGGAGCAATGGAGGTTATTTGAATACATTGATCGTGAAACAAAGTTGCGACATATTATATTCTCTTTCTCACATGTCCTACCAACACCTATGGGATACAAACTTATCTACTCTGCAAGACAATGAGTATAATTATTGAATTAACACACCTGCTCCTAAAAGACGCCGTATATAAGACTCTACCCACACTTCCCCCTCCACACTTTCTCAAGTCAGCCATTGGAGACTTTTATGCAAATGCATGTTTTCGTTCGAAACCTTTCATGATCCCAACTATATACAAGAATGAAAACTTCACTTGGTTCATATCGTATTTTATTTTGAAGATGCCAAATGAATGCTGGAAAATGTAATACAGTACAATTTAATCAACACTAATATATAATCTTGCCCACACGATTACACTGAAATAATTTCTAGTAAATGGTATCCATCCATCAAACTCAAGGTTCAAATTTATGATATTTTACCTGATATTGAAAAATATTCTGGACAATTCTGGTAAAATTCACATCACGTGATTCTGTTATTTTCTCGCATTTTACCCGAATAACCCAATTACCCCCGAAATTCGCATACCCGAATCAGTATATTTAATCTACCCAATGCAATGACCTACGCGGTCTCATTTCAATCGAGACAAGTCCAACTCGTTCAAATATTTATGTAAACACATCGCAGTTAACATTTCAAAATGATCTTATAGTTCACTCTCGGGTGATGATTTTCTATTGAGATGACATCGAATCAATTAACTTAATTATAAGCATTAAGATCTATGAAAATGTAACAATTTCATACGAAAATTCTGATATCGAATGAATTATATATATATATATATATATATATATATATATATATATATATATATATATATATATATATATATATGAATATATATATATATATATATATATATATATATATATATATATATATATATATATATATATATATATATATATATGTATATGTATCTTTATTCAAGACTCTGTCTCACATTATAAGACTGCAAAAAACAGAATAAAAATCAATTAATTGAAATATAAAAAAATTATCGATAGCAACATTTTAGAGAATAACAAATCAAATTCAATTTGACTAGATTTGAATAAGAAAATGTAGGAAGAAGAAATAATTAAATGATGATAACGAAATCATACAAAAATTAAAAAGGGGAAAAAAATAGTATGCAATGCAAACAAAATTGAAAATCAAAGCTGAAGACTATGAAGATGATGTCGTAAAATTTATAGGGATCCGTGGAGGGCGAGTAAAATCATGCGATAAATGAATTTGTTGTTGAGTCTGAATTTTTTCCAAATTTTACAAAGAAATTGTGAATTGTGCCTCGAGCCTCTACCACTGAACCCTATAACTTCTATTTTCTGCAGACGGTATTTTTCCTTGAAATAAGGTATGGTTGGCTCATATATAAGTTTTTTTAGTGCAACATAATATTTCCTTAGGGATGATCTATGCTAGCCAATGGTCTCACTACTCCGACCACAGGCAAAGGTATTAGTCTAACGAAGTAGCCTGTACATCCTACGCCAGCACGCATATTACAACTATGCATGTAAATGCTGCGGTCACAATGACTTATCACCATTATGGGAATAAAATGACAGTCCAGTTGGACAATATGCTGGGCAAGTGTGACGTCGACGCATCGAAGCTATATACAACTGAAACAGTTTGCCATTTCGCAAATGAACTTGAAGTATATCATTCTGTGGGCGTAAGGATGGTTTACAGTAGATTTTTACAATAGTTTATTGATGATTTTGATATATATATATATTTATATATATATATATATATATATATATATATATATATATATATATATATATATATATATGCATATATATATATATATATATATATATATATATATATATATATATATATATATATATATATATATATATATATATATATATGAATATATATATTTATATATCGGGAAATTTTTTTTTTTGAACATATCAGCGTTTTTATTTCGACCGTCACTGATAATGTATCAATTGGACATTCGATGGTGAATTAATTGTGAAATGAGGAAAAACGCATTGATTGAATAATTTTCTTTTTGGATGTCGACGATGAGTGATGTTTGAGTACCTCGTCACCACTATGATAGTTTGGAAGTATGAGAATGGTACACTAATCTGAATTACGAATACGTATTTATCTCTCGATTCGAGTTCGATTTCGGAAGTTAAATTATAGAATCAACTGTCTTAGGTCCCATTTGACGATTAATAAATTTGTTGATTAAGCAATGATTAGTGGATTGGCTTGTTATTACTCTCGGTTACCGATGGTATATTAGTACCTTGATTAATAAATTAGCTTAATTATAACACATTTGTATTATTGGTAATATGGGGTCTTGGTTAACCATCTGTGAATGATTGAATCTTCAACTGAAATTTGTGTAATTCCAAGTTGACTCTTAGCATCATTGATTTCCATTTCTTTCAGGCTGTAAGTTGTATTTCACTGAAGGTATTGCATGGTTTTATGTGGGCGTATTGATTTGTGTCTCCAGGAGTTTGTTATTCTTATCAGTCATGTGTTGAGAACTCACGTGAATATGATTGTCATGGTATCTGGGAAACTCCTCCATTCCAGGTTGGGCCATATATATATATATATATATATATATATATATATATATATATATATATATATATATATATATATATATATATACGTTACTCCTGCTGCTGATAGCGACATATGGTCGTTCCAATTTCGGCGGCCATATTGGACATTTACAAATAGAATCTGAGCGAGGCATTCTATATTATCACTATGTCGAATATGATGGAAATTTCCGGTTTGCAAAGAGGTGTGAAGCTACTGCCGAGACACAAATATATTCGTATCTTTTCGTATCTCGGTAAAAGTCGGGCAATGTTGTGATTGGGCGGTTTTTTGCGTGTTGTTTGAGTAGTGTCTATTGTTTTTTTTTTTTTTTTAGGGTGCATGTGGGTTGCATTGGGGTTGTCGCCGTAAAAAATGTTCGATAGTTCGTGGTTTATACATCATGGTATATGTGGGTCGTGTGTTGAATGCCATTATTTTTTTGCATCGATGAAACTCTTGTCATTTGTTGGTGAAATTTTCATTAGAAGTTCAATAAATGACTAGAATTTGACTAGAATTGATAGGTTATTTGTTGGTGAGCAACAATGGTGAGGGTGGCCTGGGTTCAGGTTTGTGTCGAATTGATATCAATGAAGTATGTTTTTTGTTGGAAAGCGAGATTTTGCATGTATTTCATTTCAGTATTCTCATTTTTATTCTCTCCAATATTGGTTTTTGACGGAAAATGTATTTTTCTTTGGGTGTGTGTCTTCATTTCTGGGTAGAGGGGTGAAAAGTATTTTCCTGCAGTTTATTGCGCTTGTTTTGTTCGTGTTTGGATGAGTGAAATTGTGTTTATTTATCATAGAGAGTTGGGACTTTTTTCCGCCACAGAGGGTATTGGTGCGACTGGATCATATACCAGTGGCGGATGTACAGAATAGGGAAGCTTGCGATTCAAGATTTCCAGCATCATTTTCATTTTATATATTTCAGTTCATTTTCTTATTTTATACTAATTCATTATTACCATCATTTTTATTATCATTATCCTCATTTTATTATTGAATAACTCGAATTTGAAGTTTGATCGCGGCTAATGGGTGTGCTGAATTCACTGTGAACCACATCAACTCGAATTGTTGTGTGGGTTCACTTTTGTCAAGATGGTAGACTGTGATCAGTGCATGAACTTGTAATTCCATCCTTCATTCAGTGATCATTTCATTTCATAATTGTCATTTCGTTTGTGCGTTGAATGTAATCGATACACTTGATGTTGACCCATTAGGAAACATCATTTTCAAGAAAAAAATGGAAAATTGGCGATGTCAACGGGTAGCTCGAATTTGAAAAATGTTGTTATACCTCATTGCTTTGTTAATTCATTCTTACTTCACACACTCTATTACCCAATGGACTGGATGAATAATAAGGTGGTGAAACCCTCCGAGTGAATAAGAGAGATAAGTCATTTCTGAAATGCGAACCAGTGAAAATGGTACTGATGGCTTCAATTAATAACGTCTCCATAAGGTTATCTATTTGCATCATCTTAATTAATTTTCAGTTTCAATTTTCACCATTTTTTTTATTCTCATTCAACAATTACATGACAAATATGAAATGGAATAGCAACACATGGAGATATTAACAAAATGAATTCAATACGAATATAACAGTAACATAAGAAAAATAAAGAAGAACTGCCATTAGTGCGAAATAAGTTGATCAATAATAAGAAGCCCGCATAAGAACGAATTCTTGTGTGCGGGCAACATAACTTATGATTATTTAACAAAAGTTGGCCATTAAGCAAATAATAATTCAAGTACAATAAGTACATCTATTTTGTTAACGGAGAAGACAGAAACAAATTTTGAAACAACTAGAATAAATATTTGCAAAATTACTCTTGATTGAAAAATAAACAGTTATGATAATAATAATGACGATAATAATAATAATAATAATAAGAATAAGAAAATGCATAGCATGAGAGATTATAAGCAATAGCAAACACCAAGTGAAAATGCAACTAAGTTATATGAACCAAAACACTGATGGAAAGCAAACATTGAACACATATTAATAACGGAAAATTAAATTTCCATGATGAGCATAGTTGGAAAGGTTCATCAATCAATGGAAAGGTTCATTTAATACGCCTAATATATGATGTGATTGCATGAACAATCCAATAAAATAAATACGGTTGTCTTCTTTTTTCAAAAACCCATAGCCTGCAGTTATCACAGCGTGCATGCTGGTTTTCTGAATTTCTCAAATATACTATAATGTTAAAAGTAAGTTATAAACAAATTAGTCCCCCCCCCCCCCTCCACCACCACTTCCTATAGACTCTCGGAACTTATTTGTCCTTTTACTCTCGGAATACTATCATTTCGACGTATAACATGTGTTATGATTTAAATTTTTGTTCTTGTTGTTGACTGTACCGAGAGTACAGACCTGTCCGCACGTGAGTAGGGGGTCTGATGGATCACTGGAAACCACGTATGGCTTGCACACTCAGACACACACACACACACACACTAAAACATCAGGTATAATGTTCAATTAACAAAGCATAACCTAGCAACGAGTTTTGCATTTTATTATAATATATGCCATTTTTCTAGGTGGTCACATTAACGAAGTCACGAAAATGGATTTGCACCTATGATTCATCAATATTATACACCCACATGAATTGAGAGAGAAAATGTATGGTTATATTTCCATTTAATCTGTTGAAGTTAATTTGTTTTCGACATTGAATTAAAAGATGGTTTTTGGAGATTCAATTTCGAAGGATTGATAAGTGGTCCTCTTAATTTATATCGAACATCAAATAGGTTGATTTTTTGTTAATGATTTGGTTTGTAGTTTTTTTTCTCCATGAAACTATGTGTGTATCATCATGTTTCAATTGACATTAATATATATTCAAAATAATGCAATCTGGGATCTGAAGGGAAATATTTTTCGATGCCTGATATGTGGTTATTGTTATATATTTCATATAAAATCACATGCAGACTTCAATTGTACAATGTGAAGTCTCATTATATTGCACAGCTATGACTATCAGAAAAACTGATTTTAAAATGTGAATTAATTACACGTACTGCAATGCCCATATGCATAGCCAGTTCAGCTGTGTTGTTGAATTCAAATAGAAAATAGTAGGTGTTTGAATAATCACTGCTGTTTAAGATATGCAAAATTATTTTTATCTATACTTATCTCGACTCTTAATGAATCACAAAACTTCTTCCTTGATTTAAACCATAAAACAATGTTAAAATGTAGCAACGGCTTTTTTTACAAATTAATTATTCACGGAATCCTAGCAGACAAATGGTATCCTATCAAGTATTCCAAGTCCAATAATTCCCGAACATACCTACCAATGTGTTACCATTGATTAAGCATGTTCAACCTCCCATAAACATATCACACCAATTAAAATCAACACATCAAGTCATCTGATAATAAAAAGAGAATAAAAAAGATTTTCTGTTAATGGGTGGTATTATTTCGTTTCTCCGATAAATAAGAAAGACAGCATGTCACAAATGTGAACTTGAGGCCGATTACTTTTGTAATACTCCAGCTATGCACCTATACAAGATGTTTTTCATCATTATAATGCATCTGTTTCAAATAAAATATATTGATATATATATATAAGTATCTCAATAGAAAATTTCAGTAATTATCGATGGTGAGAATTGTTCACTCTAAAATTGAAATAATAAAATGAAAATAGGTGAAATATCGATCAAATTATTCAAAGCAGTCTGTTTGGATTCATTTTCAAATTCCCTATTTGACAACGTAAACAGTACCTAAGCATTTTTTGAAGTCATATATTAAATAGCTCAAGTGATTGAATATCTGTATATATCTTTGAATGATTCAGTTAATCATGCTGAGCGTTGGACAAAATTTATTGGATCATTCGGAAATCACTTGTATATCAGCATTATTTTTCTCGTGTCTTTGTATTTGTGTTTTTTTTTCTCATCATTCATATTTTCACCAAAAATAAAACTGAACTTTTTTTTTAATAACATCGAAACTTGATACAAAATCATTGTTTCCCAATTAAGGCTATGGATGAAAGATGGGATCGTTTGGACGGGGCACCACAAGGGCGATCTTACCACCCCATTTTGATTATTTAAAACTAATGATCTTCAACACCAGGACTGCGCTGTCTGTGACCATAATTTTTCGCCGTAGATAAAAGTCTTTCAGTATAAACACACGAATGTTGATATCTTCCACTTTCTAAACTAAAACTAAACTAAACTAAAATATAGAACTCAAAAACCAAAAAATATGGAACTCTTTTCTGATCAAATTTATGAAATATCCATTCAATCTAATCAGATGATATTTGTATCATTCAAACAGAGAAAATATCATGCTATTGGTATCGTTCATTCATTTCTCCATAGCAAAAAGTCAAACAACTTTTTGATCACAGTGTAGGTCTACACGAATCTCGTGCAAAATACTCTTCTTTTTGCCTTGGCAAAGTTTCTAGTTAAACTATAACTAAATGCAATAAACCGTTGTCGTTTTTATCTCTACCTATTTCTTTAGTAGACCAAGTTTTGTCTGTTTAGGTATGGTTGAGGCGTGCCCAAAGAGTGTCAACACTTCGATAGCCCATGTCCATGAATCTTGGCTGGGCCGCTAGACACGCTATTGGGTAATTGATGTCAGAATTCTTTCCTTTGCTCTTCACAGAGAACCAATAGTAGATATTCTATCTATACGTTGTACTAATGGCAATACCATTAAGATCGAAAAGGGTTGTTTTTTAGGGGGAGAAAAATAAAGTCAATGAAGTCATTGTGGTCTTTATGAACAAAAAAAGGGGCCAAGACACTATATGTTCGTGTGCTCGATGAAAATAAATGAGATGGTAATCAATGTCCAGCTTGATATATATATATATATATATATATATATATATATATATATATATATATATATATATATATATATATATATATATATATATATATATGAATATGGAAATTAATATAGAAATTAATCTTTCTGACGGTGAACTACATGGATAATCATACTATCTCCAAAATATAATTATTCATCATGTAACAAACTATGAGATCTTTTTCAGATTTTTTTAATGATATCTTTTTCACAGTCATTTATTTATTAATAATCATAGTAATTTAATTAATAATTATGTATTCATTTCATTATTGTGAATGAACAATCACTTATGTGCACATTGATTCATGACATAAATCTGTACGGATATTGAAATTCATCAATGTTGGATATATAAATTCAGTGATACTGAATACATCTACTTTGGGAATAATAATCTGATGAAATAATTTGATTAATTAAATCATTCCAATTACTATGAGGTGAACTTTGTTTATCGATACCACACGTATGATGGCGCGATTGTGTCGATGTCTTCATTCGAACAATAACTCAAAGATGTATGGTTTGTCTACAATAAAACTGACACTAGTGCCTTGCTATAACGGCAATTTGGACCTTACAGTAGCTTAGTTATAGCTATAGTTATAGTTGACTATCAGTTATAACTATAGGCAAACGCAGCATAATTATGTGTTATAAGATGAGCGAGATATTTATATGAGGTATAATCGAGAACTGTACACACCTTGACTCATATAAAATACACTTGGCTTGGCAGTTAGCGAGTCTAGGAAGCGTGAATCTCGCTATGATGTATAGTGATACCAACCTATTATATCATAATATAAAGAAGTTGATCAAACTCCCATACTAATAACATGAAAGGTATTCGTGGTTTCTCGCGGGCAGTTCAGAGTCATAGATCCCGATTGCCTATCGCGATTCAGCGGATTTCCTTGTGAACTAAGAGTGAAATAAGAAGATAGAATAAGAGTAGCTACGGTACCGGTGGCATTGTTGAACTCACACAATTTATAATTTTCGTGAAAAATAAATGCAACTGCTTCCAAAATAATTCTACTTAGCCTTGTATATCATTGTTAAGTATTGTTGTTTCATATATAGTTCGATATAAAGGCGTAATTGCGCCACAATAAATTGGAACTCTGGACTCAGGAACTGACCCCGGAAATATTTCACTTTTAAGACCCGAGTTATGGAGCACCTTCTTTATGTCATGATAAAATAGGTTGGTATCCACATATCGTAGTTCTGCTCATTACTATTATTTTGCTGAATGGAAACATTTATGGGACATTTTCTTCGAAACAAATGGTCTGTTTCGAAATAAAAATTTGTAATGATTAATATCTTTTATGTGCTCAGATTCAATGGAAATGTTAATATTTTTGGCGAGATATTAATTTTTATAATTTTCCGCCCAGACCGATCTTACGAGGTTTCCGGTAACTTCGTTATGGTGTTTCTAAAAAATAATTTGATCAATTTGACGTCAAAACTTCACAGCTCTAAGGCCCGGTTTTACCAATCTTATTTAAGGTAACTAACCACCACTAACTATTAATTAAAGGTACGAAAATAACATTTGTAACCAATGGTGATAACAAGTTAATCCACGAACTATTGCTTAATCCAGTTTCGTAAAACCGGGCCTAAGTTGAATAAGTTCGCGTGTCCAAGAAAGAGTTCCAATGTTCATCAGTCAAATCGTGCGACATGTGCATTTAGTGCTTATGACGATCAGACAAACACACAAAAAACAAAGACAAAGCTACGCGAGATGGAAGTCTTCGCTATCGCTCATCCAATTTATCACATGAAAATTAATTAGCCTGTCACACTATGGTTTTGAATTTATTATTAATTGATAAAATGTGATGATTGAAATATTGAAATCTTAGCATATCTTAATTCAGTTAATTGGACGATTTTATAGAGTTGCTGGATTTTGCTCAATTTATTCCAATTTATATTCTATTGATATAGAGTTTATGCAGTCAGTACTTTGTAGGTTATTATAGGCTTAAATAATTTAATTTGTCTATACAGAATATGAAGTACATTCATACCCGGCTTATGTCGATGATTAATTTACTGATTATTTTTTTTTTCTGCGGCAACATCAACAAATATCAATGATATACAAATATGAACAATGGAAATGATAAATGTAAATCACAGTTTAATTGACTGTATTTTCGGTATGGACCAAATAGAAAAATATCAATATGAGATGAAAAGCAGATATTCCTCTTGAGACCTCTTGAGCATGTTCAGGAATGTATTTTGATGACAGCTTTAAAATTGTTGTAGAGTTATTGGCGAGGAAGCATGATCACAGACAGCGCAGTCCCGGTGTCAGGTTCAATGTTTTGTTTTAAATAATTTAAAATATTTTTTTAATTTTTTAAATAATTAAAATTGGATGGTAAGATCTCCCTTGTACTGATCCGATCAAACAATCCTGCTTCCATCCATGGCCCTAATTGGGCAACAATAGTTCTGTATCAAGTTTCAATGTTATTAGAAAAATGAGTATATATTCGAATCCAATTAATATTCAAATACCTACTTTTATTATTCAACTCTCACACTCCTATTGGATATTGTTCTATAAAATTTGATAGTATTCCAGGCAATATAGTCTTTTATCTCATAAAAAGGTGGGAAGATTTATCAGATACGGTCGTTTCCTACGCCACTGAGAACACAAAAAAATATATAAAAACTGGTCCTCGTTGTTATTTATGATCCAGTTCATCACTGATCTCCGTTAATTTATTATAGTTGTAGTTCAAACTCTCAAATAGAAACTATACCCAATCATATTATATGACCAATGTTCTTTTCGCCGGAACACATTTCCTATTCTGAGCATTCGATTGGCTTGTACATATCGTGTTACTAGTGCTGGTGGTCCCGATCGAGCAACTCCTCCATGCATTAGCACTGTTGAACGGCTGTGTTGCTCCATCAGCAGATCTCGAAGGAAGTATGTAATATAGTTTTACTATCAACTTGCGTTTGAAGATTTCGTGCCCGAATATTTGTGATTGAAAATTCAACGTACGTCGTCGGTTTTGTGTTGTCTTGTCCTATTTCCTTTAACGACCTCAAACTGGAGTTGAAACCTTTTCTTTGATGAGCGCTGCTACGTTTGTCTTGGAAGACTCGACGGCAAGGTGAGGGTGCCACGTCAACAGACTGGAGTTGCGACGACACGTCGTATATACAATTAGTCGAGTATTTATGTTACTTCATTCTTTCAATAAACCCATATTTTCGATTGCAACAAAAGGTGGAAGATAGTTATATGGGAAATAGTGACACCGATTTCCGTTATTATTTTCCTTCTTGGAAATTTTGAAAAGTGTCATGTTTTGAATGTTCAATTTGTGTAATTGTTTGTTCGAAAAGATTTATGGTAAAGAACTGAGTCAGGTTTTCAACAAATATATACATTTGTATTAGTTTCAAAATCACAGGTCCTATATGTGTCATAAGAGGAAATATATTTTAATTTCTTCCCAATTCGTAATTGCTTCTGTTTTAGCAAAATATGGTATATGCATCTTCGACCACCGAAATTTCACAAATAATTCACGGTTATTTACAACATATTGTGGTTTGGGAAACATTGCAAGGCGAATAGTATTGTTCTTCATTATAATTATATGTTAAGGAAACCTAAGTACATCACAGTACTAATAAGACTCGTCTATATAATTGGATGAACGTGAGTGAAGACTCATGATCACTGAACAAGCTTAACGTATTTCAACGAATTTGTTTCAGCCGGACAAATTCCACTCACTCCACATTCAGTATGTAATTAAGTTTCATGCCACATCTTACACCTATATGCATATCTTCAAGATCACTTTCATGTGTATTTTATTTGAAATAAAATACAATTCTACAATTTAACAATTCAAGTTTTATGAATAAGAGAATATATTTATTTCGGGAGTGAGGGGGGAGGGAAGGGGATGGGGAGAGAAGAAGTAGAAAAAATAACTCGATAATGCAATCGATCAATAGTTCATTTTTCTTTCGAAAGAAGTGACTGCAAAATACGAAGATTTTTCCTATACTCAACACCATCAGAGCGAACAGTTTTCTACACCGGTTTATGAGAGCAGTGTGTTGACTTGAGGCTAGCTGGACCAAAGAGGTAGATGATATAAAAAACGCGAACCCTCATCACAGACCAAAACATGGCAGTTAAGTTTAAAAGGTCTGGGAGCAATCCATTACACGGTACAGCCAACACTCGATCGAAATGCAACGCAACAAAACAAACAAAAGAAAAAACGAAACGTACACACATATCTTCAATTATTACCATATTGATTATAATATGGGAATTAAAATAATCTGATCACAATTAATATTTGAAACTTGTTTTCTTTTCAAATTTGGGTAAACTTGAGTCAATTGCAATAGATTTTTATTCAATGAATATATGCATTCAATTAGTTGATTTTTTCTTCGACTAGATCAATATGGATGCATAATAACTGAATTCCTAATGGGAAATACAAAAGTACAGATTTACAGGCAATATTTACGATTTTCATTGGTAGCGCGTTCCAAGATTAAATATGTTCTGGTTAATTATCTGAAAAAATATATTATTCTCTATGGACTAACCATATTTGAGAAATATATTTGCATGAAGTAGAACAAGTTGATGATTCTGGATTTTAGAACAGATTTTTAAAAACTTTTTTTCGCTCATTAACTTTTCTGCATTATCGCAGAATTACAGCACTCACACATTTCCACATATACACTCTCTTGAATTTTATAGTTTTTTCAGTTTTGTTATTGCCATGTTCCTAATGGAACTCGCGACTCTCATTTCCTATGCCCCCATTCATATTTTTATGAAGATTACCACCATTATTGGGTATTGGTAAATATATAATCAAGTTGTACAATAATCTATCCCATTACCAACGCTCTCTATACCAAAATGACTAGCTCGTTCAATTTGCATATATTGACGCTTCGTTCTTTTCAAGACTCAACATCACATATGTGGATATTTACGATGAACATGTCGAGTTTCGTCCTAAACACCATTGACGGCCGTATGTAATTATGACCCCGGTTAGGTCATTATCAGGTCACCGACGTGACTGAACCCAAATGGCAAACCGAACGCGACGGTAAAAAAAGGCGCATGGCTTATGCATTAGTACGAATACGAATCATAAATCCATCCTTGTATTATCATTGTATAAGTATTTTATAGTTATCTGTCCACACGCACTATTGGTTGAAGTCTGCTTAAAGAGATAATGTTGTACAACCAATCTTAGACCTTGCCGAATGTCACGTTTTTCTTTGATATTATTATTATGAGACTGTTAACATGATATATAAATACGAAAGAGATGTGTACATGGGGATCATTATAAATTCGATGAATAAGATAGATAGATACGATCTCTATATTTCTTGAAGTTTTTATAAGCAATAATGAAATGTCGGTTTGAATGAAATGACGATGTTCCAGTTTGATAATTATTCACAAGTATCCTTAATCAAGTGAAATAATATGAGCTTTTTGATGTAAAAATAATTCAATATATAAAAGAGAACCATAAAACTTTCAATATATTTTTTTTTCTCCAAGAAACTGGATGAGAACTTCACTCGAGAAATGGTTCCCTTCAATATCTGTTCGTATTTCGTATATTGCATGTTCGATTTTGCATCTTGACAAATTGGGCCGATAGCTGCTGAAATTGATTGAATTATAGCATACTATAATTATCATCAGCCACACATTCATCTGCATCGTTCGTACTGCATTCGTAAACGAAATAATTATCTGGTATATATGCTGCATCGTACCAAAAAATGCAACAATGGGAACAAAAAAAAAAGTGTATGGAAATGTTGAACATGTAAACAAAGCAAAATATCAATGTAATTTTTTTTATATTTGTTTGAACTTTGAATGTGAAGAATAATTCCGATTCCTCTCGATGGAATTCTCTCTTGATTTAACTTGCATGCAGAGAAGCGATATACAATATTTCAAAAAATGACGTATATATAGTATCTATATATTATTCACAAAAGTTATTCGAATCCAGGACCATATCTTAAAAGAAAAACGGTTATTTCGTCATACGAAAAACATCCACTATATCGTTTATGTTATATTCATTCCTAGACATATCAATATATTATTATAAATATGCAATATTTTTAATTTATGTCTCTCATAGCTGTTGAGCAACGCCATCATCATTTCTTCTTGGTATTTGCCTGAAGCGGTGCTATCCATAGCTCCAGCGCCATGCATATGTAGAGGAAGTGAAACCTACTTTATGAGGATATGTTCCAGGTTTTCTGGCCAAGTAATATTATTCATGATGTATAGCTTAATAGTTCAGAATAAACGAATAGAAACACCGTTGACTTTACGGTTTCAACATTGACGCACATGGGTCGCGAATGGTTTTCGAAGAAGTTCTGGTGGTAGAGACAGAATGATCAGTACCAAAGCATCTTTACGATCTTGGACGGGACACGTATTTTACACAATCGACGCCGACTTTTTCAAAAACATATCAATAAATAGACTTTAACATAGTCATTAATTCATATAAATTAACGGTACCAGGTGGGTTATATAAAAAGAACTATAGATATTTGTCAATGTTTATTTTTTTATTTTCAAGACGAACTATATACTGGGAGTAATTGTTATGGGTAGAAAGACAAAAGATTTCCCCCCTGAGAATTTAATGAGGGCGGTTTGACTTGAAGGTAAATGTAGTATTTGACCATTAGTACGTCGAGTTGTGATTGACTGATTGATTGATTGATAGATTGATTGTTGACACGTTGATGGACCATCTTTCCGAAAGGACGGTCTCGGTGACATTGGTAAGCTTTCGAAAAGTCGTTTTTCTTTTTGTGAGTTTCACTTTTATTGTTCGTTTGAGGACGATTAGAGACAATCAACGAGAAGTTGAGAAAAAATAACGGGCAAGTTTTTTTTATGTTTGTGTGCTCTAGCCAGTAGAGCTAGATTAATACTCCGTTCACACTGAAGTAGGCATATCTAATATAAGTTATAGTTTATATGATGAACACACAACCAAGAAATGCTATCTTGTCATTAAACTGGGGATTTGTTTGCCATAATATAAAATGATGGAAGATATAAAATGTTCTCATAGTTCGTGTCTTTCATGATGAAGATCACATTCAAGAATGTGAATAGACATTCTTGGATTTTACTCCGTTTGATAATATTTCATAGATAATTGTTCAGTTTGAATCTGAATCAGCGGTAATCTGGACATGTCAAAGAAGCTGATCAATAGAATCATAATAGTATCATGGTCGTAGGAATGTGTTAATAATTGGGACATATATTCATGTGTTCAAAAATGAATTCGACTACTGTACATTTGAAATTGAGATAAAAATATTGAAGCTGATTCTAATTGTTTTTCCTTGTACATGAAAATCTTCACTGTCAAATGTTTATTTTTTACATTCAGAATGTTTCGAATGTTCGTAATAAACATCTCGAAGATCTATGCCATAAAGAGTTCATTGGTTTCAAATAATCAAAATGAGGCGGTAAGATCGCCCTTGTGGTGCCCCGTCCAAACGATCCTACTTTCCATCCATAGCCTTAATTGGGGTACAATGATTTTGTATCAAGTTTTGATGTTATTAAAAAAAATGAAAAATAAAAAATAAAGAGTATGTATGCTCGATGTTTTACCGGTCTATTCAAATATCTATCCTTTAAGGAGTTCATTTTGAATCACTTTTCAATAACAACAACTACCAACGCGATGGTTTTAAATTTAAAATAATTATCTCTAAACTGAAACAAGAAAAAAGTTAATGTGATAACATTAAAAAATACTTTGTTATAATTAACCTACGACGAACTCTTAATTGAAACCGATTATTTATTGATTATGTTACGACAAAAAATCTCATTTTCTGGATAGTAATCATTGGACAGAAGAGGAGCTGTTTGGGTAATCAATTCTCTCTTCTTAGCACCGACTCCTGTCTACGCGGGACAAGAATGGAATTCTAAATACCAAGTCTTCAGCATTGACGACTCTCTATTCTACTTTTTATCCCGTATAGGCATACACTATGATCTTTCATCAACTAATCATCATTATGAAGAAAAAACATCAAAATCAACATTATTGATGAAAAAAGTTATGTATTATTCGAGTAACCATTTTTTGGCAATGATCGCATGAATGGAGAAGAGAAACTGATATTTCAATACTATTTTTTTTTTATAAGTCATTCCTCATCAATAACTTCAAAATACTATCCCATATAATAAGCTCTAATATTTCAATATTATATCATCACACAATTATCGATAAACGATAACGTTGGGATAGGGAATTTGTATATGAAAGAATGGGAAATATAACTCAGAATAAATTGAACAAGTTTATTTCAGTGATAAATTACCAAAAGTGGGAGATAATCATTTCAGTGTTAAGTGTTTAGCCACTAATCTGTCATCTGTAAGTATTCTTATTTACACTGAAAGTATACGTTGAATCAATCAACAATCATTCAATCAACATAACTTGAAGAATTATGTATAATAAAGAGGAGTCTCATTCATTTGAAAAAATATTGACATTGTCACTTATGTGTGTATCATAATGTGATGAAATTTCACATTCAAACTCCGTGGAAATTTCAACTCATAATCGAAGAAAACATTTTTTCTGATTTTTTTTCTTTTTTTGAAAAGTTCGAAATGATTTCTCTCAGAAGTGGTGCAACGAACTGCGCCTCAAGACGATTGTATATCAAGTTGGATGATGACACATTTCATTGACAAGTTTCAACCATATTCGCACTTACGTTCGACGGATGGAACGCAAACAGAATAACAGAAAAAAATATTTTTTTCCGATTAAAAAAAAAAAAAAATATATATATATATATATATATATATATATATATATATATATATATATATATGAATATATATATATATATATAAATATATATATATATATATATATATATATATATATATATATATATATATATATATATATATATATAGAGAGAGAGATATGAATATATAGATAGATATATGAATATATACAGTTAGTTCTGTTGATACTGTGAGTACCATTTCTGGACAGAGGAAATAATATCATATTCGACCATATCAACTCAGTTTCGATTAGTGACAATAATTACATGAGCATAAAGTATTTCTTCCGGGGTGGTGAAATGACTCAATCTGTGATCCGTTCAAACTCTATTACTCTGTCATCCCCAACTGAATTTGGGGAAAGGACTGTGTCATGATTTAGATGTGTATGTGAACACATATGCTATTATTGGTTTGTATTATAATTTACTTCAAATTTTTATAAATCGGTATTTAATATTATTATTTACATTATTCATTCGATAATATCTCTGAATATTTTTTCTGATATCATCTTGGAATATCTCTCGGTATCAGTTGATATGAAATTGAATTCGCTGTTGTACCGGTAAAACACTGTCTATGTTTAACAGCTCCAATAAACAATACCAAGCGTTTTTTTCCCTAATATTTTGATCTCTAATAGATTCTCGTCTACATGCTTATCTCGAGATAAATACTTCCCCACGTCTTTGGGTTCCCAAGATGCGTTTTATTGTTCACCTCGAATATCTTTTGTAGATCTGACGATCTAGACGATCAGGACGAAGAATTTAACGGCGTTCGAAATAAAAACGTTCAGTTATTTAAAACTTGGTCACTATTAATCTTAATCAGATAGAGATCAACATCATCAAGGTTGAGCTGCTTTTTTTGTTAGTGTTCTAGCTTGAGATTTGAGGTAACAAGACAGAAACAGATATAAATAAGTACCTGATTTCACACGAGGTCATCCGACCTTATAGCTAAGAAGTAAATTATTCAAGTAGAAACTATATACGAAAATCTATCGATTCATGTATTTACAATCTTGTGAACGAATTTTGAAATTTGAGCGAAATCTTGAGACATTACTTGTTCCACTTTTGGTTCATGTTCCAATTCATGAACAACATGTTCTTGAAGAACATGTTCATGTCCATGTTCATATTTAAGAAAAAAGTAGTGAAAAAGAAGATTTTATTCCATGATTACCTCAAGAAGAGACAGAACAACTGAAAAAGAACAACTGTATTATATAACTATATATAACTGACAGAAGTAACTGTATTCATATCACTTGCATTTCTAAAACATTTTCTCATAGCTGGTGTGCCGAACAAACACAATTTTTCGAAAATTCCTCTCGTTTCCAGAATAGAACATATCATTTTTTTTCAAAAATTGGATAGTTCTAGATCGAACTTGGAAATGTGAAAATCAAACATCGATTTTTTTCAGTCGTGAATCTGAAAAAAAGATCAATTACTGTGATAGAAGTCTGATTATTGCCAACTTACAGTCTAGAATTCCCGGAAGTATATCGGCGCACATATCTCAATTCATTTCATTTTATTTTATTTTCGTCTAATGAAGGATTCAAAAGTTTACCATCGAAAAAAAAACAATAAATAAAATGCAGATCATATAGACAGTCAGTTAAAAACTTCAAGAAATGTCTCAATTTTTTCCATTGCCAATCTATATCATGAAGTAGCTTATCTGTACTTTTTTTTTGAAGTTAGATCAATATTAGTCATTCTTGAATTGTTCAATACACATATACAAATCAGAAGTCTCATCGAACTAAAAGAATATGTATTCATTAAAAACAGCTTTCATGATAAAGGCTTCTGGGATTTCACTCTGTGGTCAACAACTATAAGGATTTTCACTAACTTGTCTTTGAAATGAAAGTGTTACATAATATTGATTGTCAATAGATGAGCACCAGAATAATTTATCCTCATCAGTCATCAGGAAACATAATATCGTTTGTCTATCGATAATTAGACGATTGAAAGTAATTAGGTTATGAATGATTATTTTCATCATATTTGAATCAACCTACGACTACATTGGTATTTATATGAGAAATCATCAATGTTACATTTATTATTCTTATCGATTCAGGTGTGAAAACGTACTGCTATCATTGTTGGATGAGCGAATGATTTGTGACTGCTTCAACAAACAATACCGAGCGTTAATATTTTGATCTCTAATCGAGTGTTCTCGTCTACCTGCTTATCTCCATCGAGATAAATACTTCCCCAGATGCGTTTTATTGTTCACTTTCAATATCTTGTGTAGATACTGATTAAACTGAATCTTTTTCATACCCATGAGTTGACTATCATCTAGAAGAAATGTTTTGTAGTATGTGTGAATGAATGAAATTTCATGCATCAGTAGAGAATTGAAAGTTATGTTGGAAATTCGCTGAAGTTTCTATACGATATTCTATAAAAGTTTATAGATTGTGATCAGTTCAGAATAGTCATATATTCATTCAAGAGACTCATTTAGCATGAATTTGTGAACAATTACTTCCTCTCATCTTAACGGAAATCAATTTGTCATGTAAATCTGTTCTATAAGCCGATTTGAATCAAACCTCATTACCCTTAAAAAGTACGTTGTTATAGATAACATCGTAAAATTTTTAAAGTCAGAGCATTCTTGCTCTCTTGCTCATACTAGTTTTCAAGAGATTTGTTTAATGATGATAAGGAAAAACGAGTCTCGCCCCCTATTTATTTAAACTGTGTTTGGCTATTAAGCTTGAGCACTTTCGATCCTAATTTACCAGGTTTTATAAAGTTCCGCTGTATTTTTTTTATAGAGATCGAGGTGTGAAAATGAGGGTGGGTAATGTTATCATCTTATTTGCATATTATAAAGAGCAGCTCTGGTTGCGTCAGATACTAGAATGAGTGCGTCACGACGGTTTTGTCGGTATTCGACGCAGTGTCTATCATACTGCTAGTACTGCAGTAATTTCTTTTCTTTCATCATACTGCGATCGTTTCTTTGTACAGCACAGATATCACGAATTTTAGTTGAAAAGTACTGATTATTTCAATTTATTTTCAAGATGATATAATTTATGGGAATGTCTGGTAATCGACAGCGACAGCTACTATATGTGATAATGTGAGAAACTAACTATATAAGAAAGAGGCTAAATATATTTTGTATTATTGTGAAATGTAAATGAGTAGCTATAAGAGAGGAGTTCCGAGACGTATGACTGATGAAGCAGATTTTTCACCATGGTACGAGTAGTTAAAAAACATAGTGTATTGAGCGAAACCTAATATTTCTGTTTCATCCGCATATCTTTCTGGATGCGTGGCTTGTCACTGAATTCTAGTTCAAAATGAAAATTTTCATATAATTTTTTTTCTGTGAATTTGAGCATAGTTTCATCAGTCTCAGAGTGATGAACGTAATCCCACATCTATATAGTAGGAATGAATCTAATAGATCCATAAATCTAAATATCTTTCATCAAATATCCAACATATCTTCTTTCAAATATCAATTCAAAATGTGCTATTCGAAATTTAGATGAATAATAATAATTGACGCGTGGAACCTAATACCGATCGAATAGCCATATTCATAATCAGGTTTTCCAAGAATGCAAATAAGTTTTCAAAATTATATTGCATAAATTTCATTCTCGAGGCGTTTCGGATTCACTTTAAACAATCTTTACGACACATAATTTAATTCATCTGAACGCAATGATTTATATATCACGTGAGGAGTTTTTCGAACCGCTTGAAGGTAGATTTCTCTGCTCATATTGGCCCAAGTGTGTAACATGTGAAAGGATGACGAACTGATATCTGTAACTTTTGACCCAACGGGTTGCCGAAGGGTAATGATGGCATTTTGGGGGGAGGCATGGTTAAATTAAACCCACCTACGGCGATCTCGCGCGTTCTCAAAAACAGAACGGTCTGAACCGTATGGTTTATAGTCTGCATTTAATATAATCCATATTGCTTCGATGCACGCTATAACTAGAAGAAAACACCTGTAATAACAGTTGTTTTTTGTGAAGAATGTGGATTTTGATGAAGACCTTGGGCTGTTGCATTGCTTTACATGAATTTCATTAAAAAATGTAATGATTTATTCATAATAAAATGGTATAGTACAAATTGCATGCGGCATATTTTTGCATAATGCATTAATTTGGCATGGATAGTGGATACAAAGGTATGGATGATGTACTTAAATATTTGAGGAGGGATTCATTATACCTCAAGCTTAGCAGGTTCCAAGTATAACACTTCCAAGGCTTCTTGAAAAAAATAAAGAATATTCATGCAAATCTAATATATCTGATGAGGATCAGGGTAATGAAATTTGGTTCATACCAACTTTTGTCTGCACCGGTAATACTCAGATATATTCCACAACGGATGTGAAGATCGACTTCGAGAGTTCATCAATATCTCATTATCTTTTGCTATAGTTACAATTATTCCGATTTTGAGAAACATTATGGTATTATCTTCAATTTGAACTAAAAGCCATCAAAACTATATTGGTATGTTGGAAATTCGCATGCAAATTACTTGTCATTGTAGAAAACATGACACCTATTTCAGTACACCAATTTTCATTTCAAATTAGCGTTCATCACATTCATTTATGAATAATCCATGATTTCAGTTTCTTCAAATGATTATATTCAACCAAAAATACGATTGAAAAATATATGAGATTTGTGTAAAATGAGATTAATAATTGAACAATAGAACAAAAATTACATTTGTATGTTGAGTACATCAGATATTCCAGATGTAACCATCGAATTTTCCCGAATTGAACTGTTCACCATTTTCTATCTCATATATCATTGATCATTTCGACCTCAATCTTCTATTAGGGACAGAAAAATGTCACTGAAGAGCTTCCGGGGCCATCGATTGTTATTCAACATTGAACTATACCGAACTGTTGTTCCGTGAAATACAGTACATGCACAGTAAAATATCTCCATGTATACAACATGTAGCAATATTTGCCTATGAATTGAGATGATTAACCCCGTGATCTGTGAATGTAGGATATGTGTCAACTGACGAGTCTGTATAGTGAATAATCGAACAATCTGACAATTTAGTATAGCGTGCTGCTCATATATATATATATTTATTTATATATATATATATACATATATATATATATATATATATTTATATATATATATATATATATATATATATATATATTTATATATATATATATATATATATATATATATATATATATATATATATTTATATATATATATATATATATATATATATTTATATATATATATATTTATATATATATATATATATATATATATATATATATATATATGTATGTATATATATATATATATATATATATATATATATATATATATATATATATATATATATATATATATACATAAACATTCAGGAACTATGTATTCTGATTTCTGATTATGCGTGATAATCTTTTTTAAATATGCTTAGGAATTTTAAAAGAAGAAATATCGAACTTGTAAACGTGCACAAATTCGCTCTAGATAAACAAACAAATATATGTGGAATTCATCAAGAATGATATGAACGTGAGAAAGAAACATTTTTCAAATTTTTGATTAAATTATCCTTTCACGGTCAGTATTGTGAATATGATATTCACCAAAACCTTTCAAAAATAGTATGTAATCGACTGTAAACATACAAACGTAGGAGCGTTAAATTCCACGTACCCATATATGCCTGCCCACGGTAGACGTATACCCATCAGCTGCATACACGCGAAAGAACCTTACCTTCAATGTTGATCCATTTTTTCAAAATTCCTCAAAGGTAAATGCCCCCAGCTCCCATCGAGGATGGATCGTGATGTGTTGAAATTTCTTTGAAAATTCAAAATATTGCATATTTAATTTATTTATTCAAACCTAAATTTATCTCCTTTTTGAAATTGTGATTATATTTTATTTTATTACGGTTCATTTTTTGTCTGTGTATAGGCTATAGTCAGTATAGCAGAGATTATTTCCACTGGCACAGTTGGATTGAGGGCGTATTAAATTAAAGTTCGAGAGTTTTTTTGCAACCGATTAAATACTATCCCTACATACATCACGTATACACATAACATGCAGACATACATGATGACTTGAAATGTATGGAAAATGTATGACTCCGTGTCAAATTTTTATACAGCGTTTCGATGCAAAAGAAGATATGAGAAATCTGTATCCATTGGCCAAATATAGTCCCAATATTGTAAATTCACGAGGTTTTGTATAAAAATGGGAGAATTCTGGGACTGGAAATGAATTTCCTCAATTTTGGGGGAATTAGAGTTATTTCATCAAGTTGAACCAACACTAATTCCCCAAAAATTGTGAAAATTCATCGAGTTGGTTCATCAAGTTGAACTATCTCTAATTCCCCCAAAATTGAGAAAAATTCATTTCCAGTCCCAAGTTAGACTAGAAAAATGAATGTTCTTTCTTTCATAGAGTATGTCTCCAAACCATGATATCACTAGCTCCACCATCACACAATTTTAACGTTCTCTCATACGTACCAAAATTCTCATCATCCTCTTCTTATATACCCTATTTTTCACGGTTTATACTTCTCCGTATAGGTATAACATACTCATCATGAACAAGCTGGCTTAGAGTTGATGAGCTGTGTAATGGGAATGATACAATATCATTATCATTCAGAAATCTCTACAGGATGAACTCATGACAAGCCATATGAGGGATAGAAACCCTCGCGCGATCATGTGACGTATATGACCGGACGATCGATCGGAGATGGCGTCTTGGAGGGTAGTCTCATGATATGGTTCAGATGTATCATGTGACCCGTGATATTAGGGGTTGGTTGACCTCGTTGTTAGCGTGGTATCGTCAGTTTATTGTTGTTTTGTTCGCTTTTCAAAGGTTAACGGGGATGTTCGTAATTGCTTCAAGTATACAGAATATACATTTTCAAGGGTGCTTAACGATCCCACCAATAGTTAGGTTATATGGGGCTACGATTAATAATGAGATAATGAAACTACAAAGTGATGAAAAGTGAAATGACGTTTACATGCGTTTGCACGCAGACTTGAACCCAAGCCCAACGTGACAATTCAATCGCGAAAGCGGTGTCTTACTTGACTAAGGCCCAGTATTACCAAGTCCAGTTAGTATTTATCTGAGAGTTAGTGAAAACAAATAGCACAGGTAACCATGGTGATAACAAGTTTGAACTATCAGATAAAGGCTAACTAGACTTGGTAATACCGGGCCTAAGCTACAGAAGACCGCTCGAAAAATACTAATTATAATAAAACTGCATGAGTTCTAATTCTGAAGATGATCGGGTACGTATTGAAGAATGTGAAGTACTTCTGAACTCTCCGTTGATTTACTGAACAGAAATTTCACAAATCTAGAGATTGAGTATGAATAGTATTTCCAGAAAGAATACTTTCTCAAATTATTTAACTTCTAGGCTTTTCTTGTATATTCTGCTAAGGGTTTCAGAATGTCACTTTTGGACTCCTTGGAATCCCGAAAGTACTATCGATACTACTTGATCTCACCAACCCGGAAAGTTGATGTTGGAAAGTTGGAAAATAAGGACGTTATACTTGTTACTAATTCATGGCAGTAGTTGTAATCCTGAGCCTGGATTCACAAAGAGTCCTGTCTTTAGGACGAATTAAAGTTAGGACCATTTTACTGGGACCGATATCAGTCATTATCAGTCTCGGACTGGCCAGGGCGGCTAGGCGGCGTGAGCACAGTGAGGCCCCCAAAATATATAAGTCTGCAATAATGCTCGTCTTATGAAAATATTTTAATTAAAGATAAAATACATGGCAAAATCTGATAAAATATTGATTTTATATACGTCCGGGCCACCTGTATACGACATTATTGTAACTATAGCGAAATGTGGTGGGAGGTGGACGTTTTTTGTTTTAATCTGTGATACGTAAGCAGGCCTAGACTAAGAAATATTTGTGTATCATATTTCATAGGAAATGAATGCTCTATGTTGTATTTATATGTTTCGATCGGCGTCGGCAACTGGCGTTTGAAGGTGATGAGCGAATTCCGTTATTTCATTTACAATACTCGATGCTTGCTGACACGGAGGCCCCTGAATCATTCATGTTCTTCAAATCTTTGCGGTTATTGATAAACAATATCATCAATACAATTTACCAATGTAGATGAGCGTGACTTATACGAAGCAGGGGACATTTTAGATACCTTGATTGGTTATTTCCCTATTTTCCCCTGCTTCACTGTCCACTTGATTGGTTTTTATATTTTGTGATAACAAGGGTGGACGATCTACATCAGTCAATTGTTGTGCTTCGTAGATAATATCTTCATCTTTGATTTTTTGCGCTCATTTCCAAGATTGCTGAGTTACAGAATCTAATGGGAATGACGCCTTTAGTTCTTAGTTGAGACTATTTTATTGTGTTTTGAGACCAATATTGGGCATTGGTCCCAACCAAGTAAGATGGTCCTGAAGATGGGAATTTTTGTGAATCTGGGCCCTGGTTCCATTCACTCGTGGGACTGATTTTTTCAAATATGTTCGAGTTATAGATTCACAATTGCACAAAATTCCATTAGACCTACTCCCAGACCGAACGCATAACTCATGTATGATGGAAAAAATATCCTTTTCCGATCAAGGATCTATTTATTTCATTTCACTCATATTTTCTTCGAATGATAACAATCATTATCAGGTTTTCCTCATACCCACGCAAAATATTCAAAAGCTCATGAGTGCATGAGCTGCATGGCACTGCAATAACTTGTGTGATGATCACGAATATCTATGCTTTTCGAAGTTCTTCTAAAAAGGGTTATGTGCGTACATACATGAATATCCTCATTCATTTAAAAACTATATCGCTCGAAGTGGTACAACTATGTTTCGAATAAAAAGATCTTTAATGATCGTAATTATCTTCTCGCCGTGTTGAACCATTTATCTGAACTTCGCCGGAATATCCCGCCTTCACAAAATATTTACCTAGAAATAATTAACCCGTGTGTTTGGACATTGAAGGATAATATGGTTAATGACCGGTTTTAAATTATCCGTGTGGTAAGTGTAGGCCTACTGACTTCTCATTTCAGAATATCGTACGTTTATATTTGGAATTCGAAATTCGAATTTGAAATTGAGAATTGAATAAAATAGCGATTTCTGCTAAGAAGTGGATTTATTCTAATCAATATTCATCTTATTACTGTTATTCAGAATAAATTGGATTCATTTTATTATTCATCTCATAATTTTATATTCCATATATCATTTCAAGGAATGGAGCCCGGCAAACCCGAGTCGATAAGTTTTGCCCTAGTTATTATGTACTCACCTGACTTTGTCTGTGGAAGTATTTTAAAATAATAACAAAAAAAACATTTCATATCACTTATTCTCATGGTAAATTTCTTATTATTCGCGTTCTCACCTATTTTTCATAAGTTGATTTCATTCACTTTTTTAATATTTCTTTTTTTTCTTATTCATCGTTCTGATTGATTCGAAGGCTGAATCTATTTCAAAATTACCAGTGCGAATTTATGCAGTAACATTGCAACGTTTGTATTTTTTTATGCACGCATATAATTAATTATTCTCGACTTAAAACACATTCACACTGAAACGGCATATCCGAAATAAATACATATACATTCAATATATTCTATTTTGATCAAAACAACATTGAACATGAAAACTTGAATAAGATTGAACATCAGGATTTGAATACCATTGGATATCATTATTTGAATAACATCGAACATCATGATTTGAATAGTTTCTCGAAGCTGTCCTCGAAATTTGTATAGTCTCACCACTCGATTTCAAAAATTATCATTATACTTTTTTTTTTGTGTTTTCTGCGAATGTTGACTTTTCGTTCCAATATTTTCGTTTCGTATTTCAGTTCTTCTGTTTATGGATCCGTTTTTCTGAGTTTTCGAATGTTTCTTCAGTTCGTAGTGGGCTCCCATCAAAAAGGTTCAATTGAAATGATCAGTTTTCTGTTGTCCGTATGAAAAAATATACTATTGGGACCTGAATGTATTTTTTTTTTGTGGTGGTATAAAAACATGCATTTTTTTTTCATTTTTTTGTATTCCAATGACAGCTTTTTATCAGTTCAGTTTAATAATAATAATTGAGTGCTCAACAATAACATGGCGACTAATATATAAATTCATGTTATTGTAGAGCTCAGTGTATATACAGTTCAAGTGTAAAGTGAGAAGAAAAAAGAACCAAAACTGGTTCATCTTTTACACGCACATGAATGAAAAACTGCAAGAGTGCTCAGTTTTGGGTGTTTAAAAACAAGCTAGCCTGTAGTGGTTCTTCAAGTTTTATAATTATAGGGCAATTATGAGTAAGTAATTTTGATTGAAATAAGTTTTGGGCGTTTGTATTTTATCATCATATTAATATGCATAGATTTTAACTATTGAACTTCTTCTATACTACAGGTAGCCTAATAATAGAAGTTCAATTTTAGAAATTAAATTGCTTTACAAATTTGATTCAGTGATTTTCACTAGCTAGTACCTGGTAGCTTCGATGAACCACATTTCAATATTGATTTTTGAAGGATTTCGTTGAGTAGATTCATTTATTACTGGCGAGCCTATCTGATAGTGCGCGATAGAAACAGAAATTTCGATCTTTCGAAAAATGACAGATCACTGAACAACATCGATGTATTTATATATTCATTCACTATATCTGAATGGGTAGTTCACCCAAGTTGATCACTCAAGTATTACAACACTATATGCTATATACTATAGCTAGTACTACTATAGCCTCTTATTTGCCTAGTGTATGCATGCGTACGTAATGTGTGTGTAGCGTCTATGTTCACCAAATCATTCTTCTTTTTAATTTTACTGGGAAATATGGAAGTATACTATCAAGAAAAAAAGGAATGAAAAGTTTTTCATTGAGAATAAATGAATTTATCAAATGGATGAAAAGCTTTAATGAATAAATGAATGAATGCTCGATGGATACATCCTTTTTTCATTGAAGACAATACGAACAACTTCATACTTTGTTTGATTGATAGATAGGTGATCATACTGGTTTCAAGACTATTTACTTTCCTCTATAAAAACTACTACACATACATATTATACCAATACCGGTATGAACAAGAAGCCCTTCTACATCATTGTATTTCCTGTTCCCAGAACACGAGAATGCGCAATGCTCGTAATTATTCCTATATCAGTTACAATGTTTCTGCTTCATCTCCCTTTTAATCATTTATAATGTCGTTAATTCTTCAGCTATCAGGTTTAATCGTGATATAATAATAAAAGGCTTTTTTTTTCATTATTTAACCGTGATGAACGATTAACCAACCGTTTAAGTGAATGGCCGTTTTTGTGCACAATCTGACTCGTTTTTCGGCTCGGCCTAAGAGAGCAATACTATAGTGTAGAGTTATTTTCTAAAGGCGGATCTTTAAAAACATAATTAGAACATGGGTTATCCTTGAGAGAACCATACAAGGTATCGTAAAAAAGCTAACTCGAATATAATGTGTTAAAGGTTTCAGCAATTAAGATCACATAGACGTAAAATAAGAAGTTAATTTATACGGTAATGTCCAATATATGCGTGGGATATATATGGTAGAAACACAGAGAATTCATTCGAAGAGTTGGTAAAGACCTAACCATGAATTGTCAGATTTGAAGTGGTGCCACAATGGGGGGGCCCGAGATTTGATTTGTAGCATTAAAGTTGACCTTGCCTCATAGTACAGTGGTGAATAAATCCCAGAATGAAGACTTGCTAATTAGAGAAATTATTTTTTCTGTCTGTAAAAATAATTTACTTACTTTCAAAACCATTTATTCGATGGATACTTGATTTCACTAATATAACTAATATAAAAAGTGTTACATTTTTCTGGAACGAAAATTCACAATTGTTTCCAAATATGATACGGATATGTTTGTTAGTTTCAAATGCGTTGTGGATAACTATGGTATACATTCTCATCATTTTTTAACTTCTGATGTACACAAACAGTGAGAAAGGAAATGAAAACAAACAGATTCATATTTTATATTTTAGAATGATCTCAAATAACTACGATAACAGTATATGTTACTCACAGAGTAGGGAATTAGGGAACTGATAAATGGGAACATATTCTTCCAGAAAGAAAAAATAGTCAGTTTGATTCTGAACTATAGAAACCTCGAAAAAAATTGATGAAACTCTCTCAATGACTCAACTTTGATTGTATTTTATAATATCATCATTAATATCATGACAATAACTTTTTTACATTGGTAGACAACCTTACACGGCGCATGAATTAAATGATCGAATATAGCGTATGAAATAACGTCGCGTCTGCGTTCTGTCTCGGGTGTGGTTAAAACTGCGATGCTATTATTACTTCTATGATGTCTGATATGTGGGCCTAAGAGTCGCCTAAGGTGCACAGGTGATCGATGGTTCTTTATTTCCTGCTGCTATATATCGCAATCGTATAGAGATTGAAGCAAGGTGGTATAAATGGTGCACACACACACACACAACTGCTTTATTAGCTATTGAGGATATAAATTGATTTTTATTAGATGCTGGCCATGTTTGGTAATGATAATATTTCAAAATATATTATTTCGACATTTTTAAAAGTGGTTGCATTGAAATATTTGCATCGTCGACGGAGAATATTTCATTTGAATGTATCAGATCATGTGTAATCGTTGTAGTTGAACAATGGAAGAGAACAGTGAATCAGAAAGTTTGTAGAGATGATATTATTGTTACTAAAAATCCTGGAGCGAGTTTGTTCTTGAATGAATTCTCAGCTATAGAGATAATGGAATAATTTTGCTCAACAAACCGCAACAACTATTGACGCGAGGATATATAGTTTCACCCACGGTGTGAAAAAATTGTGACTCCGAGTTGTGATAATACAGTATATTCATATATATATATATATATATATATATATATATATATATATATATATATATATATATATATATATATATATATATATATATATGAATATATATATATATATATATATATATATATATATATATATATATATATATATATATATATATATATATGGATAAATGAATGAATATAAATATATATAAATAACAATAAATATATATATATATATATATATATATATATATATATATATATATATATATATATATATATACATACAAATAAAACATTAAAAAATCATGGTCATTGATTTTATTATTTTGTCACGGTTTTTAATTAAGTGGCCACACAGGGATTCTAATCTGTAGACCGTGACATATTAAAATGAAGATCAAAACTCGTCCCGTGGTGAACAGATCGCCTCTTCTCTGCAAAATCACGACCATGATAGTGTATTGTCATAGTATAATAACGTGGTTATGGAAATTATAACATTGTTCGTGGATTTTTGTGTGATAAAATAAATTGCTGTTCATTTTTCTTCATTGAAATTGGAACTATTTTTCATATAATGTTTACTATAGGACATTGTTGGGTAGTTTGTTAGGGTTATGGAAGAGAGAATACGACGAAGCGTCATTTCATTATTATTTGCTACAGAATGATTTGTCATTCTTCCTCTCGCAATGTGATTTTACGAATGTGTAATTAATCTTCTTTATGTGGAAATACTTACAAATCGATAATTCCAGTTATATTTCTCGTGAATACCTAAGAATGGTTTCGACCTCTGAATCATCTATTCTTGATCATCTATTGAAGCACACTTTCCATGATTCTAGGTGTCTTTTAGGTTAGGTTTGACTTTATTTAAACAAAAAATTGAACCAACTCTCTTTCACCATTCAATATTTATGTATGAACATGCATTAAAACAAATCATGTAGACCAAGCAGATAGCATGTTTGTTAGGTTACCATACAAACTAGTAGAGTTGGGAAAACATTGATAGTATAGCTGTGATTGGAGAACATAATTTGTAAGGCATAGTTGTTCGCTTTTTACAACAATGTTTGTTTGCCATCACTTGCGAGAGCTTCCAATTGAACATCCGATGTTTTTTTTTCAAATCACATCGGAACTTGATACAAAATAATTGTTCCTCATTTGAAGCTATATACGGATCGCTTGGACAGCGCTCCACATGGGCGATTTTACCACCCAATTCAATCATTTTGAATGAGAAACATTGGTTCCTGCCATCAGGAATGCGCTGTCTGTGACCATACTCTTTCACCGTCTTCAGTTTCTTAAAGTCCGTATATCAGTATCATCAGTAAGAACTTTTTTTGTGATATATCTAGATATTACCAACTATAATAATAAGAGTAAGCCAAACACACGAATGTTGATATCTTCCACTCAGAACTAAGTCTCCTATAGTCAGTGTTCACTACTTTCAATAACAGTATATTTATAATATGAATATGTTCGGAATACCAATGATGATATATTTGACTCGAATCTAAACACACTCATGGATAATATGTGACTTTAGTCCAAGCACACTGATGGTTTGGTCCAATTTCATACTCTAATAAATATTCAAATGTGCCTGAATCATTGTACGATGGAGTTATGGTTCATAAGGCTAAAAATTAGAATGTACGGTAAAGGGAGTAAGACATATGCATAATACTGAATACATACTAGCGCTACGGGAAGGTATTGCAATTTCACGGTACATTAGAAAAGACAATTCATAAAAGTTCATTATGTTAACACTGGAGGCGAAAAGAAAGCTGTGGCAAAATAAAAACATTGAGAATTTAACATAATTTTCAAATTCATATTCGTATATATAATATTGGAGCCCTGAAGCAGATAGAAAATTTAATAAAATTTAACTTGGAAATTGGTGAATGTTCAATACTATTTTGAGCCCTAAAGTCTAGTTCGTGATGCTGTATCTATTTTCGTTCAGTTTCTTATTTCCTTATGATAGGATTAGCATATCATCATGCAGCTACCGTTAATATACGAATGACGTTTGGATGTTACTTCCATATTATTGGATATATACTCGGTCTTATCGTATCTATTACTCTCAGATCTGGTTTTACGATTTATCAATCATTGGATCAAGCTAGAATTAGTGGGTGAACTTGCTATTCCTCTTGGTTATCACTTGTTAGGTCTATGATATTTCTTACGATATTTGATTGACTCGATTATAACATTTTTACTGGCAGTAAAAAGCGCATCAACCATTTTATCCAGTTATATTCTCTTGAAATTGGCTATTCTTTCGCTACCACAGTGAGTAAAAACTAAGCAAGGCAGCACAGCTGATATTAGTTTAGAGGATTTATTTAATCTGCTGTGAGTCAAACAATCTCCGATTCACAAGTAGGCCTACTGTCGGATTGAAACTCGCGATCGTTAGTGCCAATCAATAGGGAATATTTGCGATTGAGAATGCATAGTTATGACTTCAATTTCATTATAGCGTTTTTATGAAGGCATGAACTCATGAAATAAATCGTCGGACTCAAACTTGGCTTGCTTCTGTGTGTATTTTTGTTTTTATTACTTCATTTGCAGACGAATGAAGTTCGCCATATTGTAGTTTGTGACAACAGTTGGATCTACTCAGGACCTTCTATGCAGAACCGAACTTTATTGTTTATAGAAAATTTGGGTTAGCCAGTTTTTGTTAGTCAAATAATGTGATTTGATAAAGTTCGATGAGCGAATGTGAATGGGTAAATGCCCCCCCCCCCCAAAAAAATAAACATTTTTTCGTTCATCAATGAAATGTAGGCCCAAGTTTTCTAATTTTTATGAATACAAAATTTTATTCTGGAGAAATTGATTGAATTTTTGCATTTCACCAAGAAACGGTGAAATCATACCGATGTAGAAAAAACTAGACGTTCATCGATAAACTCGAAAACAAAACATTTTCCTAGTATTAAAGGTTTTAAACCATCTCCCTTTTGCATCTATACCGCGATGAACTAAGTCACTGGTTCAATCCTTTACACCAAGGTCGGAAAACAAGTTCAGCAATATTTATGTGGTATGCTAGGCGGGCACGGCCGTCTAGATGTCTTGTCACGACTACATATAAGAACTAAGAAGGCGGTGGAATTACGTCAGGTGCCGCTCGCGGAAACAATGAATGGTTAGGCATTTTCTCCAACTTCACTGATTGTCTCTTTACCAAGGCGTGGTACACAGTAGTAATGTACAATTGTTTGTTTTTTCGGTTATTATTTCTTCTCTGTGAAATTGTTCTGATAGATGATATCGGTGATAGTGGAAAAACATGTTGCTAAATGATGTATATATATTTCTCATTCCAGAATACAAGTTTTATTTCCGATAAATCGAAAAGAGGAAATAGATTCTTTTAACGTGGACTATATGTGTACCTTTTGTGTAGTAAGCGCATGATCTTAGTATATGAACATACTGATTGCATTTTCCAAGAAAATGAATACAGCTATCTATTCATGAGATGATGGAATCAGTTAGAGCGTATGCATAACTTCAATTATACTTAAACTTCAATAATAGGGCATACTTTAATTGATTTCTCATGACAAATAATACAAGATAAGATCAATTTTGTAAATTGAATCTAAAATGGGGATTTTTTCATTGGGTCATCGGATGTTTAATTCTAAACTGATTGTGGCATTAATGTCGCTAACGGTGGTACTAACCATGAACGAAACCATTTTTATATTCCTGATTTTTTTGGAACCATTGATGAGGTGATCAAGGAGTTGAAATATATTATATTATGGTAATTAATATCTATTGTGACAAGATATTATTTTGATGTACAAAATTTAAATGCTGTACCATGCATTGTGGTTATTGAAACATATAAGCGCAACAGATCCATTCTCATGCATTCCAAAGATCTGACCTGCAGATCTGACTTTGTATATACACTGTTTCAATACTACAAACGTTAATAATGAGGGAATATATATATATATACATATATATATATATATATATATATATATATATATATATATATATATATATATATATATATATATATATATATATATATATATATTATTATTCTCTTTTCCATGAAATCCCTTGTTACATCTTCTATAATAATGTATTTTCTTTGTTACTTATCAAAAATATGACATTTGGCAATCTTCCGTTTTCAACTTATTTTCTTATTACTCTTCTGCATTTCTACGAATAGTCATACTGTCGTGTCTGAAAATAGAATGGATGAGTTTGTGAGATATACTTATATATTTATTGAAGAATGGATTATTAATATGAAATTGTCTCAGCTCACACTTTTCATTCGTATTTTGCAGTCAAGAAACAACGGAATCAGTTCAACACTGGAATATGAATTACACTCATGAAAATGTATAAATACAAATAATTTGGACTTGGATTATTTCTACTATAGGCACATAACTATGAGCACATCTCTAAAATACAAGAGATTCAACATGTGGCCTTTTCTCATTTTAAATACTTGACGTGACAATTCGAACGAATTTCTTACGTGACGCAATAAATGACAAATATGTAACCAAAGTTGATAGTTGAATATAAGTTAATCGTTGCACTCCACACCCAATTGAATACGATCATATCATTTTGATTCAGAGTTACAATTTTTTTATCTCTCTGGTTTCGAATTATTCTCCAGGTAATCATTCTGTATTTGATCATAATTCATGTGAGTTTTAATTTTTTTTTTTATTGATTCCAAATAAAAGCGTTACAACAATAAAGGGTACTCTTGGGAGATTCCACGAAACCCTTATGAGGTTTATCTGTGGATATATATAATAACAACTCAATTAAATTATAACTCATTATAATAATTCATTAAAATTCATGTGAGTTTGGGCAAAGAGAAACAAAAATTTGAATATTGGTAATGGCTGAGTCAAAAATCCATTCCGTTTGAGAATGTTTGAAAGATGAAACGAATATTGTTACATGTTAAAGAAATAAATGATCAAAAAAGAAAAATTTTCATTGAGTCACAAGACCTGCAGTAGGCCTACATTATTTCCGATCTCTTGAAAACACTAATTTATCAAACAGTGAAATAATATGTCTGAGAACAAGATCAGTCTCACGTAAACAATGGGATAGTAAGAACATTCTCGTGTAGTATGTCCGTCTTCATTGGTGGCTACTTGATTATAATATATAAATAATGTCGTCTCTGTAAATTACAAAGGAGCTAGCTGCAAATCGCGTTACATACAGCAACATTTCAAGAAGCTGGTAAGTAATTTATGCTAAGACTACCACACATACATGTTAATTTACGAAACAAAAATACTAAACACTCGGCGTAATAAATACTGTGTGTGTTTGCATGTACATATACATCTGTTTTATTTAATGCAGTCTTTTTATTTCATTCATTATAAATCTTGTGAATTATAGATGCAGGTGTTACCTACCCAGGCCTATATGCAGTTGCATCCCGAGAGATATACAAGTACTTTACATGCATCACCGATTTTTCAATAGACATTCAATGTAATGTATAACTGAAAGTCTGAATAAACGATACAGTCATCTGATTTCACCGACTAAATATATGTAAATTTAAATTATTCGTATTCTTTGGCGTAACGAATTTATTCTTACCATTTCATTCTTATATGCAACCCTCCCATTGTCAATCCATTTTTGGAAATTTCACAAACATGCAAATTTGTATTATTTGAATTTGACCCACATTTGTGAACTGTATAAAATATCGAATTCTTTCGAAGAATTAAAATAAGGCCGACCCTTCGGTTCCACGAAAGTACGTAGCTACAACAACCAAAACTACTATTTCCACGAACCGTTCGTGCCAGTAATGCAAAAAAATAATTGAAGTGCCAGCTATATATATATATATATATATATATATATATATATATATATATATATATATATATATATATATATATATATATTTATATATATATATATATATATATATATATATATATATATATATATATATGAATATATATATATATATATATATATATATATATATATATATATATATATATAAAGATATATATATATATATATATATATATATATATATATATATATATATATATGAATAAATGTTCATATATATTCAACTATGAATAGTTATATATAAAACTGATATACACAATCAGGAGTTAACTACTTTTACTTTTCTTGTTAAAACACGACACGTGTACATATTTACTCGTGTTACTCGACAATGTAAGAACGAATCACTACCGCTATTTCTCAAGAGTAGGTTCTGATAATGAGAGCTTCATGTAATTAAATCGAACGACTTCTACAAAGCATGTGTGTGTATATCAAGGCTTATACAAGAATGAAGTTTTATTGATTTATAAAACGATTTCATTCAGGTGTAAGAATTCACTTTGAACATTCTATTTTCAAGAATTCCCATTAATATACTCTCTGAGTTGTCTGTGAATAACAATACGAACATTCATAAAGTAATAGTGATTAGATGGTCTGAACTATAAATCGATCGTTAAATGCTATAATAAAGTGAAATGTTTTGTGTAGGTTGCTAAACTCATTATGTGGTCACTTTTTTCTCATTCTCTGATGAATAAGTTGATTGGATTAAAATTAAAATCAATTTAACTTGTCTAATGATCGAGAAATGAGTTAGGTTTATGATCATTGTAAATAAGAAGGTACTTAACACGAGGCAACATACTGTGACGTATATAATGTGCAGAAGTGAATCGATGTAAATAATAACCGATGTCAAAGTACAACATCTGAAATATGCAATATACAGAACTCAGTTATTTCATTATGCAGATGATCCAGCAGTCAACCAATAAGAAATGAACGGGGAGGGGGGGGGGGGTATAATTAATGAGCTCATAAGTGGTTTGAGTAGTCCGCAAATACTCGAAGAATGAGTAGCCAAAAATAATATCCGAGAGAGCTAGTTGTATATATATATATGCAATTTTATTTTTGAGAATAGAATATTAATTGATTGTGTGAAACTGAAATTCTATCAACTGAAATTCGAAACTTTGGAATAGTTCATGCTCATCTCAACGACAGTGATTAAAATAATTGAATCAAACCTTCTTTCTCAAATTTTATTATTCAGTACACAGATTCAGAATATGATCTATTTCAACTATGTAGTAGGCCTAACAATGTCTCCTCCAACTATCACACTATCTATGGAGCTCATATCTTCAACTATCAAAATATCAACAATAACCAATAAGGCAATATTTCGTCGAATCAATACCTGATCCATAATGCTCTCATTATACAATCATCAATCTTCATACTTTCCTTCAACGAATCAAAAAAATGGTACGCGTTGGTGTGAATATTGACAATAATTTTCAAAGAAATTCTTTTCCCGTCAAGTAAGACTCTCAATATAAATATTCAATGGAAACAATTTTAATTTGTTTCTCTCTCCCTTATAGTCTGCAATAGTCATTCAATAAAGTCGTCTCCAGAAACAAATTAGATTCCGTCAAATTAATAAGTTTTTGTTTTCTTGTATCACGCGTTAATAAGTTCTGTAATGAGTTTTCTACGATTGTTTATGACGGGTTCGTCTACCCCTCCTCACACCCCATCCTCCGTCACTCCGTTCCACGCCCATCAGCTTTCAACAATATCGTTTCCTCATTTCTTAAATTTAAAATGGGATATGTCACACTGCACGTGCTGTAACCAGCCTATAGCTTTCAGCCTGACAGCTCAAACTAAAACTGCGTACAACATAATAACTTACTCAAGATGGGTGCCTTCATCGGAATAAGGGGAAAGCTGTACTAAGCGTATGAAGTCATAGATTATAGCTCATGAAAATACGTCCTATGACCTGTACTAGATAACATTATTATGTTACATTTGAAATGTATCTCAAAAGTATAAAATCCGATTATTGAGTACATTAATTGAGCAAATTCATAATATAGATTGTTAGATGAGCGAGATATTTGTACGAAAGGTACTCAACATCTTCACACATTGGTTTTCAATCAACGAATCATTCGAATCTGAAAAATGAAATTAATATTTTTCCTTCAAGTGATAGATCCGAGAAGTATGAAATTTTCAAAAACGTTTGTTTCAGCTTACTTGGGTTCAATGAAGACTTTTTTCTCCAAGACTCATTTGACATTTATTCTATTTGGATTCTTATTGGGAGGTTTTGCAATATTTTTTTCTCAAAAGTAAAACAATATGCCTGAAAGCGACATAGTATCGATAAAGATGATGGATATAAACAATGCATTGGCAATGTCAAGTCCCTCACAATAATTTGTTTCGTGGTACCTGTATATAGGTGTAGCGCCAACCAAAATCAAAATAATCATTCATTTCTCATTTTCGGGAAAATTTACTCTTAACATTTACATACGCCATTCATTTTTCGTCTACCAACTTGATGAACTATTCGGTGCTATTTGCTTGTAGCAGTATGGCCTGTTTGTTATTATAGTGCGGCCCATATTTGATCGAATTTCAATTTCACAATTTTGTTATAACTTTGAAATTTAGATTCACTAACATTTTCTGCAGACTGTCAGGATAATTTGTCAAGATGTACAGCTTGACAGCAGCAGTTCTACGTTGTTCCGAGATTCCGATGCGGTCGTGTCTCCAAAATGTGTATAATAAATAACAATTATCATAGTAGGGCCTATAAATTATCTTCAGTAACAAATAACAATAAATAAATATTCAGACTAAACTGAAGGTTCAACGGAAGTACTGTCGCAGATCTCATCAGAGAAGTCTTAAATTAACAAATTCACACATAGCATGGTTTTCACACTGATCAAATACGATCTGGCTTTCACGTCACTAATCTTACGTCAAACTCGTACTAGCATCGCATTGGAGAATATTCCTCAGGGCCAATCCCTATTATATTGTATTTGATTGAGAGGTCTGATTACTTGGACTCGCTAGTAGAATGTGTAAAGTAAATCAATCGATCGATCACAGCACACGACGGGGTGTCTCTACTGTTGCCCATGCATTATCACCTCCCAACTGCCATTACCAGGTAAATTACCGAATAAATCAAATGCAGCGAGCGGGTAATAACGTAATCATTTCCATTCCTGTGACGTCACACTGCGGTAATCATCTTATCGGAGATGGAACATCCCCGAGGAATTCAATCCTGAATGAAGAAATTCGTCGTCGTGGGGTTCTTTCGTTTTAGATTATCTTATATGTTAGAGAATATCAGATATCTTTTCATTCACTGATGTAAGGATGGATATTTCCTCATGGTGTTCTGTGCAAAGGATCAAGGATCAAGCCTAATGGGTCTCATTCACAATTGTTGTAATAATATGAACATATGAGTGATAAAATTGTATAATTGTTTAATTGTTGTGACAAATTGTTGTGTTTGTTGTGAATCGTTGTACTCTGTACAGAAAAACCAACTATCAAATAGGTATCTGGATTCTGCCGAAAGTGATGAAGGAATACTTATACGAGAAAACTAATCAGAATAGTTGACGAAAGATATAAAATATACAAAAAAAGAAAATATATGTGAAAGAAAATAAAAACAAATTTGGGCGTATGTACACAGTATTATTGAATTCGCATGAAAATAATTGGTCGAAATATCGATCATTTTTCAAAAAATAAGGTCTGGTTAAGGTGAGCCAAGAGGAGAAAAGTTCAATTGAAACTTGATACATTGAAATATAGGATTTTTGAATTAATAATCTGAGTTATATTATTTTGTCTGATATTATTAGAACAGGCATTTGAAAATTATTGATTGTTCTGAACATTAAAGCTCGGACAGGGATGATGGAATATTCTCAATAACTATGAAACTGGCTAGGCTATACACTATCATCATAGTCATTACCTCTGATCGAAATTCGCAATTTTTGTCAGTAAGACAAGAATATGGCCATGTGATCACACTCAAGTTTCTGATTCTTTCTACTAATTGGGCTCAGAAATGTTATTAAAGCACGCTATATGACATAAATGAGAAAAATGTGACCTCCGACTCGAAAAATCAATCATCAAGAATTGATTGTGTTGTTTGATATTCTCAATATATTCACAGTTTACTTAGTCGTCTCTATGAACAATGCAGTCAGTCAGTTGTACATTAAAGAATAAATCAAAATATCAAGAACATACCATTCTAATCACAGAAAGATATTTCACTACCGTATTCCGGTCAACAAGCTATACTGACATTCAATTGTCAATGAGAGATATATTGAGTTTCATTGTGAAAATATAATATGCTTATTGACCTAGTTGCAATCAGGACCGTATTATGATTGGGACAAATGATGAAAAAGTTTTTTTTTAAACAATTATGTATTCAAATTATGACAATAGAATTTACCATATGTCACAATCATACGATACAATAAATATGTAATGGAAAATAAATCAATGACGCTACAATAGTGAATGAATAATTATTGGAATTACGGTAGATGACATTTTTTAAAATTACTACTGTCGATATGCATACCTACCAATGTCACGAATCGGGAGATTTAATAATCGGAAGAAATTGTCTCATAGAAATGAAGCAATATGAATAAAGAATGTATATAGAATGAATATAGGAACATAGTGAAGAATTATAGTCACCATTGTACTGAGAACAGACCTGCAATGGTGAATACCAACTACCGAATAAATAATCGAACAATTAAATTCAAACCGAACAAGTGAAAATTTACACCAATATTTTCACGTCAAGCTGGTTTATTTTGTGACTCATCATTTTATGCCGGTGACGATGATGATTGTATGGTAGAATTTATTGCACATTCCTGCAATTATGCAAGGTTTTGTGATTAATTTTGAGTGACCGTGAAATTTGCATTGCTGTGTCTGACATTATCTAAAAAATAATCTAGTTCTCGAATAGGCTCTCGACATAACTATAAAATGGAATATCATTCTCCAAAGTTTCTATTTTTTTCGATCAATTTGAGTGCAATTTTCAAGATTTCCGAAAATATCTCCAAACATGTATAGTACTGAATCTCATGGTGAGAGTTTTCACATGTTCTACAGTTATTATGAATTGGGTGAAATCTCAATATTTTCACTCCTATTCATATCAACGTAGTTGTGTTGGGCTTAGTGAGGAACTCGTTCGATTCAACAGGTTTTGTCTATATGTATTTGTATATGTGTTTTATACTATATTCTCAGTTGGAATCAGACGAATAGATAGAACTATTCCAGAGCATATATCAAAAATGCACTTTCTCGGAATAATCTTATGTGTACCTTGCGCGTTCGAGAGTATTTCTCATTAATCAATTGATCAAATTGAGTAGATTTCATAACAATGACATCTTGGGAAACTAGATGCATTTCCGATGGTTGAATTATTGGAAATGTCGATACAAATATAATATATATATATATATATATATATATATATATATATATATATATATATATAAATATATATATATATTATATATATATATATATATATGTGTATAAATATAAATATATATATATATATATATATATATGTGTATATATATATATATATATATTTATATATATATATATATATATATATATATATATATATATATATATATATATATATATATATATATATATATTCAATGAGTTATATATATATAACTCAATCATGTTTAAGATCATCCTGGAAATATAAGTTTCATACAACAGGTCTCAAGATTTTCATAATTATTTATTATCACGTTCATCTTTCTCAGCGTTTTTCTCCAGCTGACTATGGTCACATTCATGTTCGCCTCTCATTGTCTATCGTCTTGTCAGATACGTCCACCCTCGTGAAGATTCCAACAAATTTCAAGTGCGTTCGTCCGTTACGTCATCTAATAAACTTCTCAACGTTTTTATTTCTTGTTTAACAATCCCACCGAACCTATTTACTAATTCCAGAAACGTAACTTGTAAAAATACAGAAAAAAACACAATTACGAATAAAAGTTCGACCGAACGTTTCATCGCGCAACATTCAACACTAACAGTCGGAAGTTTCGAGCCTCCATCGTAGGTTATTCGGAATGATTTTCATCTTATTCTGTTGAATCACTTAACCAACATGTCTTATTTCCAATTGCTGTTTCCATGCTGTTTCAAAAAACATTTTCTGTTAACCCTTATGCACCAAATGAAATGAATCATACACTTTACGATAGGGATGTATTTTTATCAGATGGTTTTATTTTGGTCACACCATTTCTGTTATGTTTCAAATCGTTTTGATGTTTTCACTTAAATTTTTATTGTGAAATAAAAATAAAAAATAAAAAAAACTGGAAGGCTTTTTTGTATTCAAGATGGTTGGATGAGAGGGAGCTTTAGCTGCCACCGTAACATATTGAAACTAAAGAAGACGAAAGGTAATTTGATACGGTGCGCGAATTTCAGTGAAGAATTATTCACATCCTCTAGTATAGCATGCTTTCGTAAACTTAACGCGTGATGGAACTAATTAGATGTCTTGAAGCGTCTCGACGCCTTCAGTAAACTATATGTGATAGGCCAACGACCTATCCGTTCTAATAATGTTCAGGATAAACTGTATCCCATATTTTATACTATTTTTCAGTTATAGACATATATCACCTCTTATGAGCTTGGTTGGGAAATGTGATTGGCTTTATTTCAGAAGGTGAGCGTAAGAAAAAAATCGATTTTTACGTGAATATGTACATTTTTGAACGTGCTTCCCAGGTCCAAGAGAGGAACTGAATAGGTCCACTCAACATTTTGCTCAGTATCTGTCTCATACATAATATTACTGTGTAATGTGTATGTTTAAGTATTTGGGCCAAATCAGATCAGCCACAGTTAAGAAGATTTATTTTCAAAATTTCAAAAGTGAATTATAATTCTACAGAACTACATGATATTTTTTTATTAGTACATATTCTGTATGAAGTGTCTCGTGTCTTCCTCGTTTGAACACAAATATTTATCATTTCTAATCTTCTTTCTCATTGACACAGAACGTTTGTGTCTGCAGTTGGCGGTGTATCCATCTGGTTGGCGATTTATCTAGCAATGAGTGTGGAAATGGATTCTAATTATCTGAACCTCGCCGTTTCATCTTTGTTAAATGATTGTCATATTGTTGAATTTTGATGTTAATTGGTAATTCTGTGATTTCATGTAACCCACTGTACACAAAAATAAATCAAGTCAAATGAAAATAAAGGATTTGAAATGTGACTGTGATATAACATGATTCTTTTCTGTATCAGTGTATGTGACCAATAAAAAAAATGAAGGATGGTTATATTCAGAAGAAATACTGTCTAAAAGCGTTGAAGAGTTTAATTCCTGACCGATTATTGCAATTTGAAGAGGATAGGAAAGTGGAAAGAAGTTTGGTGATAAACTGAAGAATTTAATTTTTGTAGTCGGATAGAACTATTCTACAAAATGAGATATCATTGTGGAGAATATTCTGAGAGGGAAAATATAATTTTGGATGCATTCACGAAAAATGTCATCATCTTGATAATATGACTATTGATGGAAATTTGAATTTCCAATCTGGAATCGAATTATTTAGATGAGTATTCTAATGATAATCGTAATAATGAGTATTCTCGATAAGAAGTCTTGATGAAGTGATAATAATAAGTGATAGTAATAATGAGTAATAATGATTAGTCCCAAGTATTTCATTGTTGTTTATTTTCAAGACTGTCATATCATTGTATTTATGTAATACTATTGCGATGAATACCTGAAACTCTATGCAATACAACTAAAAATCCCTCTCAAAACAGTCTGATACTATATAGTTTCCATTTTTTTTTTTACCCTCACGAAATTCTCTCGCACGTTTAAGCTTTACCTCGGGTATTGTTAAAATTCGTCTCCAAGGAATCCTATATAACATTCCCCTCCTGTATTTCACCGCCTCCCAATTCTCTAATTCCACAAGCTACAAATTGTTGTTTCGTTTCGTTTTCAGGTCCCCAATGGACGCGAAGACCAATAGACAGCCAAACAGCATCGCTGGGTCCACAGCCACCTTCTCATCACTGCCCACTGGATCTCACGGCATTCTAGATTAAAACCGCAACAAAAAACCTAGCGGCGTTACGTCGAAGGAATGTTAACAATCCGTGGATATTTAACACAGTTTTTCGATCACAGTTGAATTGCCACCGAATTTAATTTAAATGGGATGCTTAGATTCTAAATTCCGCATTCATGCTTACAGGAATCCTGAGATTCTCATTTCTCTGGATGAATAGTTATTTTTTTGACTGAAAATAACGTTTTTGTCTGTATTGAATCTCTCGGTATGGCATCAGCGAAATCTGTTTCTTTTTGTCGACTCAAATTTGTGCAATCAAAACTTTCCGTTCGTTGTCATTTGGTCCGAGCGAAATTAATACTCTGAGCATTTATTTTGCAAACTGAATTTTATTACATATAAAAAATGAGAGGAATAATACAGACTCTGATGATACTCATTGAAACTCCACAGTACAACTATACAGTACGCAACTGTTACTGGTATATATACAGTTCCAATAATATTATTACCACCATATTCAAAAGGATACAGTTAATAAAAACGCATCAAATATTCCCCCCAAAAATCTCAACAGCTAGGTTTCACAGTGGTACGAATGAGCGGGTGATGAAGAAACAATGAAGGGACTACAACGTAGATTTGCGCATTTCTACAATACTGATAACTGATTATCTGGAGACTAAACTCTCATAATCTGGAATAATAAACATTTGATTGAATTCGGTTCCGTTCGCTTACAAATCACTTGACATTTTCCAATTGATTGTAATAGTTTGGCAAAAGTCAAGATTCAACTACTCGAATAATCCATACATTTTGATCGGTTTTCAGAGGGACCTCTAGCTCATGAGTCTGTTTTATTTGTGAACAATTTCTTTCAAAGTTTTCATCGATTGCTCAAGTCTCAAATCTTTCGTTTATAAATATATGGATTTTATCTGTCGATACAAGAAAAAAAAAAAAGATTAAAAACTAGCCACTGCTTTCTCGTTTTTTCGTTTTGGAGCGTATATACACTTCATATTTAGAATATACCCCAGAGCGTATATATGCTCAGCGAAGTTCCCATCTTTCTTTCCATTGCATATTAGAAAACACAAAATGAACTTATAGTTTTCTTATCGTACAAAGAAACATGCCTTAGAGCTGATGGGGAGAGGGGTTGTGAGATTGGTTCGTGGTGGGGGATGGGGAGGGGGTGGGGAATTACTTGACAAAGGCTAAAAACACAATTCATTAGTATGCAAACTTGATTATCTGGTGCACAGTGATTATATTAAATCTGCTGATGTGAGATGGTTTGAAGAGAAAAGAGAATTATCGTGTTGTTAAGAAAAAGGTATTTATAGTACTAACAGTGAAAAGATACTGTAGTTTGATGAATAGTAATGGTTATGAAATGCAGCGATGCGATCTTGTGATAATTTATGATTAACGCTAATGGACGTATTAAACGGTTCGGTTGATATAAAGTAAACTGTTATGGTGACACTTTGCTACATTTTGAAGAACATGGATTGTAGATTGAAGCTATAACGTAAAGCGATTATAATTTGGTCAGTATACAGCAGTCAGTGGAAGACCGTCTTCTTGAATCAACCGTTTCAGGTTGTTTTTCCAGAGATATTTGCATCTGAATTCATATATATGAATTCATGTATATATATATATATATATATATATATATATATATATATATATATATATATATATATATATATATATATATATATATATATGTATATATATATATCATAATAATAATAATATTTCGTTTATTTAGCGACAGTGCGCTATTCAATAAAATACATTACATAAAATAGGTACATACACTGGTAATTCATGATTATACTGTAGTTCACTGTGACTGAATAATGGACAAAAACGGTTATTGCTATTGACACATCATTATGTGTGTGCATTCATTTGATTATGGCCATCTTTTCAGTTTTATGCGATGTACATTTTTACTAGAAATAATATCAGAATGAGACGTCCATATAATCGTTGTTTTTCATTTCATCACTCAGCATACAATTCCACGCGAATTACGTTCCAAAATTAAAATTTCACCTTTTGAAATCACATTATATCATTTCAAGAAATTATTTACTCTCATATTTCAGTCTGTGTCTGTAGTTATAACTTTTATTAATAGGAGAGAATGATGAAATCAGCATGCGTTATATATTATTCCATTGTTGCTCGTGCATTTTGTAGCACGAATAGAACAGTATAATAATGCATTGTATGTTGGTATAAATCTGTTGAAACTGTTTGAAATCCTGTCTCTATTGTGATCACAATATTGTGTCCATAGTGTATGCATACTTCAAATATATTTGAATCAACAGTATGCAAAATGTATGGTCAACAAAAAAGAATATTGGAATATTCATATTAAAGTTGACTACCAGACCATGCAAATGTCTCTACATGTATGCAAAATATTTTGAAATGATGTTTCGATACGGCTTTTGGAATTGAAAATTTGTTACCGTGTACTATAATACCTGAATTCTCTTGTCTCATCCTCTTTCCAAAAATCTTTTGTCTAATACTTAAACGTATTTGGTTATAGTTTTTTTTTGTGTTTGTTTGTCTTTGTTTTGTTCGTGCATTCGATTTCCATAGTCTAACAGGTTGTTCGTTTTGTTCCGTGTAACAGACAAGACAACAGAAGCTCTGTCTTGAAATTGCATACCACCCAGGCATGAATGTCCACTGTTTTGGTTGGACGGAGTGGACGTATGACTACAGAACGGCTGACATACGTCCAGTCGTTGTCGCAACATTTTCAAGGCCTCATTCACACTAGATACGCTTTCCTTTGTACGCTCTGAATAGTTTCACGAATGATGAGACTTGTACATAATAATATACTGCTTGGATTTGAAAATAGAACAAAAATCTGATGAGATATGAAAATCACTGCAAGTTTTCAAATGTTGAAAAGTATGTCAAATGAATGTATGAATTCAGAATATAACAATCGCAATAAAAGTGAAACAATAAAGTGCATTTTTTTCGTGTTCAAAATATCTCAGGATACTTGAGAGAATAGTGATTTTAGCAAATCACCAAATGCTCGTTCGGAAAATGTTATGAATAATTTGAATTTTGTCAATTTCATCTTTCCAAAAACTCTTATGCGTATGTGCAGCCAATACATGTTAGTTACACTCCAACTTCAGATTGAGAGAACGGTGTGTAATACATTCATCAAAATGGTAATAGAATGTAAGAGAGATCCAAATATAATATAGGCCTTCAGACACTTCAATATTTCGATATGAATATCTGTAGGTTTGATTTTGTTCCTCTTCGAATAGTACCAGAATATTCAGGTCCACTCTTTTACTTAATAATTAAAACAGTTTTATTGAGCTTCTCCATTTAAGGAGATACACAGTTTTCACTATTCTATGTCCAGGCGTAGACATGCACTTCGTGAAGTTGCCTCATCGTTGTCTTCAATCTTCAATCCGACACAAAAACGTTTTGCTAACTTTCAAATAGAAACAGTTTGCTTTTTTTTTTTGAAAAAGTCGTCTTTATAACATTGTCTTCGTTTTTCAAGATCGTATATATACATGGTGATGAAATTTGCATATAGCTTTATGAGCCCGCACTCGGCACTCATCCATGCAAAACATATTCCAATATGTAGAATTCGTATGAAATACGACTGTTTTAATTGCTCTGACACTAGAGGATATCCTATATTTACATTTTCTCTTTACAACATTTCATCAGAGAAATAATGGAATTTATAATTTTTTTACATCGTGATTATTTTTTTGTGTTATATAGCTTAGAAGAATGTAATTAAAAAATGATCAAATATCAGATAGCTGATGGTTTCGTGAAGATGTCGGTGGTTATTCGTAAGAGATCCGCCGCTTTGTTTCAACAACCAAATTCAGTATTTATGAGAATAAAAGAGAATAATTCGGCATGCAATGATTTTGAGTGAAATAATAAGAACGTACACCTATCATGAATAATCATGAACTTTATTCATTAAACATTGATTGTAATCAATACCTATTCATTTCAATTTTCATCGATTTAATTGTTATTCGTATCGATTCGACATTAGCCTATTCGAATGAATGAATATAAGGGTCTTAAGGCGCATCGATAGCGAGGTCATTTAGCGCCTGTCAAAATATGAATACTTCGAATAATTACAATATTTTCCTGTGATTCAGTTTCTATTATTGGTTACTTCACAAGTTCACTTCCGTCATTAATGTTGATGTTCCTGTGTGATTAATGTATAGTTATCACATAGATTGATCTCGCTAATTAATTACATTACATTATTCCCATTAATGTATATTGAAATAAAATTGAGATGGAGTGGTAAGTGGTAAGATCCCGCTCTTGATACAGTGCCTAGCTCTCAAATGATAATGAGCTTTTCGACTTCAGGTGAAGTTTGTATGTTATCAAAAATGTATATATTGTAATATGTCAATTTTCAATTTTTCAAAATTTTCAAAAAGCTCTCTGGTTACAATTAGATCTACTAATAGAACGAAAATTAAGAATGACAGTGATAATAATAATAATTTTTCTCATTATTATTTTTCATTGATGTTTTCACATACATTCGGGTACAATTTTGAAGATCCGCAAAGTCACAAAAAGTTGACTTGTCTGCGGTAATGATTTTTATTCATTTTTTTTAGAAGATTTTTCATTACACAAAATATTAGCTATTTACAGATATCGTAGACCCACAAAGTCATAATAAGAATTGTCTGTGGGTCCACTAATCAATGTTATCAATGTTATCATAACATGAATAGTACACATTATAGAAGAAATGTCTGGATAGCATTAATATTATGAAAACAATTGAAATTCTTCTTCACTTCTCTTTTGATGATTAATAATACATATTAATCTGGTCATAAAAGATATTGCTATATTTATTAACATTTTTTTTTTTTATTTCAAGATGGTAATTTACTATAGGGTACAATTCTGCCAGATCCATTTTCTTATTTCAATTTTCACACTGGATAGTTTTTGTATGTTTAATGAATCAGGTGAAAGTTTGTTGAACATGGTTGGTATTAGATATTGTTTCTCCTGTTTTCCATACGAATTAATATAATTGGTGGTACAAATTTGTCCTTATATCTAGTTATGTGGCCATATTCAGATTTATTTTTGTGTTCACTTGAATAATGATAATTTATTATATATTTATATTTTTCATGATTATTTTTTAAATTTTGTATGGTAATAATAATAATGATGATTGTTTAATGTCTTCGAAGATTATTCCATGATACGATGGAGAGTCACATTGGAGTTATTCATCAGAATAGAATAGTAGGCTATACATTCGAATACATTGCTGGATGAAAATTGTAATATATCATATCTTAACAAAACCCATCTATAGCCTATAGAAGCATTTTTCGATTAGATAATTGCGTAATCTTTTTTCGAATACATATTTGGAAACCAGTTTCTAGCATCTTTCAGCACTTTTGGCAAAGCATAGAAAAATCTTCACATAGCATATACTGGCCCTTTCTTGAATAGCTCCAGTTTGAGAGCCTCCAAGACGAATGCGGATTTTTTTTCTTGTGTTGAAATCATGCAGTTTGTCATGAGTTATACCGTCTCGGTTGTTCTCCAGTACAAACATAATAGTACTGAAGATTTATAAGCCAGCAACTGTCAATTTTCCGGATTGTCTAAACACTACTGTTCTGCAAGAGTCTTACCAAACCTCGGCACACGGGTCTTTGCTTGCGCGCGCCCTAATACGCAGGGCACGTTTTTGGAGCCTCAAAAATCTTCAAAAATCTTTCAAAATATTGAAAAGTTTCAAAATATTGGGGGAGCCCTAGTTGTGAGAAAAACTGTTCGAAAAAGTAAATTGTTCGAAGAAAATACTATTGTATTTGATATATTCAGGTTAGATTGATGTTAATATCATGATGGGTTAGGTTAGGTCAGGCTCGATAATTCCACAAACAAATTTAACTCTCTGCTTGAGGAAAAACGAATATGAATATATGTAACACCATTATTCGTGAACAATTTATTTTTCAAATATTTTCATTTTCAACAGTTTCATTCCCGAATATCTAATTCCATTTCTTTTCCAACAGTTTCTACTCGAATACGTTTTTCAAACACCTATTTTTTTTCAAACAGTCAATTCCATTCCGAAAATATCAACATGGAATAAATTAATATCTCCAGTATTTCATCATCGAGAAAAATTGTGAAACACATACACTTTGAACGATTATAATATTTGTGATCACACAAAATGTTAGCACATGTTAGGTTAGCTTCTCAGAGCTTATTGAGTGTTCGACCATTTGATATTGCATATACGTCCCGCCAACATACAGATTTATTACTTCATTCATATAATCAATCATAGTCATCATCACCCGACAACTATTTAATTTGAATTAATATACTTCTCCACGGACGTAACATAACTCTGCATACACCTGTTGTTCAAAGGCAACAAAGGAATATTAGTATAGCGCAAGTGTCACTATACGACTCAACTTTCGCTAGTTGATACTGGAATGTAAATATTTATTGGCAATTTGTTTTTAGGTTGAAAAGGTTGAGTCTCAGTTTCCAACGTGTTTGAATATTCTCAACGAAGATTTTTGTTTGCTTTTCTCGTTTCATAAATGATTGAATATTGAAAGTGATGGCCAATTGTGAGTAACAGAAATTGCTTCTATTCCATAGGCCATACAAAACAGGCGAGTTGATCGTACGCATTGAAGTCTGTCTCAATCGTCTGACCTACCCGTGAGCATTTTTGAAAACATCAGTTATTTCATATGTAGGTCCTACCATTTTTCATTTGTGTTCGATACAAACGATGTCAGTTCAACAGATCGGGTCCGAAAACAGAATCTTTTGATATCAGCAAAAGCAGTTGACTGTGTTTTTGGGGTGGATTACGCGATACGTTTCTGAGAATATTGAATTTGTGTTATATCTATTTAATGAGTGATCGATTCATGATTTGATGAGAATTCGTCATTTCTTATCAGAAAGAGAAATATCCATTGATATTCCATAGTTACATGTATTCCCATTCGATTGTGGTGAGAAAGAATATAACCGCATATATGTGGAATAGAAAGTTAGAAACATAGAAATATTCCACAATAATGTTTGGTATAGTAGAGAAAAGTGTGTTGTATAGTAAAAATTATTCATCATCATTCAAAAAAGGGATACATTTTCTCAGGAAACATATTCTACAAATATCCTGGAAGTTTGGACAAAGTATATATTGCTAAAATGTCCAGAATCCAGAAAAGCCAGAATCATTATAGAGTCGAAATTGCCATTATACCAAAATCAAAAGAATATCAAGTAACATATAAATCTGGTACGACAAAATCTATTGGAAAAATATCTATTTCATGAACGAAACTTGCTATTATCAATTTCTTTTCTCCATATATTAAATGTTGCCTTTCTGAGAATATCAAGATGTTATATAATAACGAAGCGTGTCTGATAACAAGAATTCTTTTCATGAATTTGATTAGAGAGTTCCATTTAATAAAACTCAATTAGTTCATTAGTTCATCCATCAAATAGTTCATTCATTCATTCATTCAGTCAATCAGTACATCAGTTCGAATAGCTGATTTCAATATTTATGAAATCGAAGTTTGGTTGAGCACACTTGAATAAATTACTGAGTTTCGGTTCTAGTATTTTAGCAGTGAATGTCACTACTACCTTGATACTAATAATCAGTCATCTTGACACATGATAATCACCAGTTTTATATTCATTTGAGTGAAAACGAAATTGTTTTATGGTCATAAAGAACAAGAAAGTGTGAAATGACTCCCAACTTCCTTTCTCTCCTTCCAAACCTCCCACCACCCAATCCGATTAGCTACTTCTCTACGTACATAATCGTGACTTTAAACTATTAAAAACTTCAAACCAGCTACCTACAAAACCACATTCAAGTTGTATACAACATAAACCATGGTCACTATTTAAATTCCCCAATTACCACTGTATAGAGGTACTACCAGTTGATTAAAATATTTGACAATTCTATTCCAATGCTGAGACCAGTTTCCTTTTCTTAACGTCGAAAAATACGCCCCATCAAAATCTATTACCAACACCAAACCCTACATTTAATGTGCCAACTATGGTACAAAAAACCTTCTTACTGGAATAATATAAAAGACAATAGGATTAAAATCTTACTGATAAAAAAAAACTTGTACCACTCCACCCATATGTAGAAGACGATTTTTGTTTGTTGTGAAGTTAGTATATATAAAGATCTCAATAATGCACACTGACACCCTATTATTAAGTGCTGCACAGAGGAAGGCCTCCTTTGTATTGTGGACTTGCATCGTACGCCGCTATTCTTGATACATGATTATTAACATATCACAGTTTGCCTTACTAATAAAGATATCATAAGACCCACGTAAAAATACATCTCACATTGTTTTTATACATTTTTTTTATTTCATTCAAGTTTTGATTTTATGGTCTGTTCACACTGGGAGGTACTGCCCGGGCATCACCAATATACAGGGGAGGATCTTATAAGAGGTAACTTTCGATGTTTTAATAATATCAATAATTTTGTCAGATAAAATTCTACACCATTTTGACAACGTTGATGTGATATTATAAGAGGTGTATTTCGTTAATAAATATGTCACAATTGTTGGGCGTGATGATTTGACACGAGAGGGCTGGTTGGCGGGCCGACTGGCTGGCTGGATGAGGGGTTAACGATCTCTCATAGAAGAAGTATAAATTGAGTACGTACATCAATTAGTATGGTGCTGTGAGTAGTTTGGGTGGTTCGCGCCCGAATATGAGGTGGTCAATTGAGTTGTTTCGATTAGTCGCATGGTAATGAATCGAGATAAGTAAATCATGTTTCATCATTTCTGATAAATGTGAGAATGCTAGTCATTTCTTCCAATAATAACTTACCAGACCAAATAATGCCAAAGTTGAATGTGTCTGATATATTCGAAAAAATGTGAATATGTGAGAACACATATTTAAAACAAGATATTACGAATGGATTCAACGATTGGATTGAATGGTCTATTGAAGAAGTCACAAATTAATCAAAATCTCATTTTCCAAAAATATTACCCATAATTGTGTTAATTCAACGTCAGTAAAACATAATCATACTGGATGGCTATTTATGGATGATATATATATATATATATATATATATATATATATATATATATATATATATATATATATATATATATATATATATATATATATATATTCAAGCTCCTTGGGAAGGACTCTTGATATTGTGTGAAGCTTGCGTCTACATTATACAGTCGTGAATCCAAGAAACTAATCTTCAAAAACAAACTGTGTGTATTGATAATATTATGATCAGTGCCGATTATTTGTTCGTATCAGGGTAACAGAAGAATATGGAGTATTTCTCATCTGCGAAGATATTCAATGAGTACAGACAATATCAATGTCTCGTAATGACAATTCTATTTGAAGTTGCTATAACTGCACTCAAACAGTTATTTCAATTGTTTCACCGACACTTATGAAATTTTCGTCCCTAAAAAATATATTATCGAATACCATACGTCGGAAGGAAGTGACATAATTATATATGACACACTCTCAAAATGAGCAACAATTAAATTTTTTTAGAAGCTTATTTCATTCATTTATTCTTTCGGTGTTCATCTGTTTATTACTCTTGTCAACTTCTGTGTTAGGTTTTTCTTGTGGGTGATTAACTAATTATTATGTTTGTGAGAAAAGTGGTAATTATTCAAAACGTTTGTCCACGCAATCCTTTATCGCACCAAAGATAAAACTGCTGACGGTGAAAATCACGCAAAAAGGAAATTCAAACGTATAATTAAATGCAATTAAATAAAATGAAAACAAGAAAGAAATAATGAATGCTAGTTGAAAAAATGTGCTTCTTTTAAGTCAATCATAAATTGAATTTTGTTTGTTTTTTGTCAGGAAGTAATTATTCAATTATTATATATGCAAAAAATGTACCTATTTTGGGAGTGTTCTACATAATATTATGGAACGTTGAACCACGAACATCAAGTCACACGACGAGTAAAAAATGTTGATAATTTGTATCATTCATCAAATTTTAATGAATCTTATTGAATACTTCTCATTGTTGTTCGTTTGTTGTTCGTATTAATATTGTTGGCTATTTTCATCGTTTATTGAAATATCAAAATCAATATTTTGCAATACAATTTGTCATTTTCTCAGAATAGGTTCCATTTGTCTTTTTTGCTATCACATTCTTTGAAAATGATGACTTTGTACAGTTCCTAATAGAATTGGTACTTTTGTTCCAAAATAACACGTTTCATTCATATTGAGAACTAATAAAAATCAAACGACTTCTGCTGCGAGCTAACATGAATTAAATCGCATAATAACAATTACAGAACAATAATCATTTCGTGAACTGATGAGTTGAGTAAGAGAAAGAAAATCATTTATTCATGACGGCTGTTCATCTTCACGATGACTGACCATGAAGGTCCAGCTTACTATAAATTGTGAATTATAATTGCCGAAAGTGAAAAAAAGTTATAAAATTATGGTGGTAAAATCAAAAACAATCAACTTGATATAATTGAGTAATAATAGAATTATTAGAATAATATAATTAAAATGATCAGATTTTAAATTGGTTGAGAAACGCTGAAGAGATCACTTCATTTCTGTAGAGTAAGAATTTCAACATTTCATACTATATGTAATCAGTTTCAGCAACAAACTTCTTGTAAAGCGTTATGGTTATCATCGTCTACCGTCTACGTTCGTCTATGTTAATATTTCAATGTAGATTATCATTCCTCATTCGAATTGATATACAAAAATAGACGCAGTATCAAGATTTGCAATATTTTATCTCTGATATTCTATTTGAAAGCTTTTGAATATGATTGTATTTCGAACCTAGACGTGCTTCTCAATTTAAAATTCATCTCCAATCGTTGTGTATCCTATATATTATCACTGCAAGTACACGTATACTGTACGTTGCTCAACCGTTTAAACTACAGTGTGATTATCAAATTAGATGAAAACTACCACAAAGCGACCGATAAGCTTTGTGTGTATGTATACATGATATAGTCACATGTACCGAGGTAACCAAAGCTAATTGCACGCCGAACAGAAGGGTGGGGGGGGGGGGGGAGAGTGGGAGTGAGGTGCAATTAGAATGTATGTTGTGGTACTACGAGTTAAAAGGGTGTTTGTTATAATGGTGAACGATTTTAACCAGTAATTTAATAATGGTTTGTGAATTCTGTTTGGAACGGAAATATCAAATCCAATTGAATCCTCGAAATTATGTTTCTGATCTGATATTTTCATAATTCTGTTTTATTGTGACAGTTCTCACGATTGTGAAAAAAATGCTCTCATTAAAGTTGATATTACTGTTAGGTCTGAACTTTTATCAATTCTTCGAATGATTTTTCATTATGTATGTATTATAAATTCATTCAAATACCTTCATTTTTGAAAAAGTGTTGAAACAAAATTGACACATTGGAGGAAATGGAATGAAATTGAACGATAGGGATATAATTATCAATATTTTACTGTTAAGATGATATTTATTTGTGATTCTCAAGCTATTATCAAATGAATAGATGAATAATTGAAAATATATGAAATGGATGAAATGAAAATACTTCAAATTTATGAATACATTTGACCATAGATGGTTCTCTTGTTTAAAAGACTTCTGATGACCGAATGGATTTCAAGTTGTGTTGGTAATTTGCATAGTTGTTGATCAATCATTTTAGGATTGTTCTGGATTGTATGATTGTTAAAATATATATATTATGGGTAGAATAAAATGGTCATAATTGAATAGATAATGAGCAAGCATATTGCTCCATGATGGGAACTCGCTATTCGCCATCAGCCCGGCCTCCAATATTTGAAAATTGTTTTAGATCTCTATATGAAAACTTGTGAATATATATGTCTGAAAAACCATTGATCATTTATTTCATCCAATGGATAATTCTCTTTCGTTCAATTGGAAATGATGATTATTGTTTGGTTGACAACTCCACCAACAGCTAGATTATACGGGGGTACGAATGAGCAGGTAATTATAGAACCATTGAGTAATGATAAGTGAAAGAACGTTTGAAAAAACCCATGTCTTATGCGGGACTCGAACCCACACCCAACGGTGACTTCAGTTTACGAAGCGGTGCCTATCTCAGCTGACCAAGCTACCGAGGAAGGCAAACTAGAGAATTATAATATATATATATTTGCATTCTCTTAGGTTCTCCAGTAGAATGTATGCATTTGGTCAACTCCTCCGTAAACGATCGTAAAAGATGACAAAAGATGAAATGTATAAATAACGTATCATTGTAATAAAATAGCCACCACAGAAGTATGAATTATGATATATCAATAAATATCAGGAACTTCAAGAGATTACTCAATAAATCAAAGTTGAAATGAAGTGTAGTAGTTGAAAAATTGGTATTCAAGATACGCTATCATGCATTGCAATTCATGCATCGTATAAATGTCAAAAATATAGCTAATGATGAAGCTTTACGAATTAAAAAGCTATACAGGTTTCTATATTTTTCCTAATTACCTTTTATGATCTTGACTTATTGCTAATTGATGATAATTCGATTTCCACGTATTAAAAAAAGTCTTAATGATGAATTGATATGTTATTCGATAAAGCAGTATTCAATTAATGCATTCAATGCAATATCATTCATATCAGTATTCAGTAATGCACTTGAACATGCATTTTTTTTCAATTGTGTTATTATTTTTAATATTGGTTTCTTATATTGTCGTTCCCCTATAATGTATGTTAAAACTTATTTTCATCTTATTTTTTCCACATATGTATCAAGTATAATTCCCATTTTATTTTCCAAACACCTTTGTCATAAGGGTAATAATTGTGTAAACACAAATTTGGAAATAATAAATTATTATTTGGAAAAAATATCTCACATATTGGTCCCGATTCTTGAATATCTCATTGGAGATAGCGAAAAGTACAACCGAACAGGTGAAGGAAATTTTTCAATTATATTATAGTCAGTGAGAGACATTGTTCTGGATATTCTAAATAAGTGCTTATACTCATGAAAGTAATCGACCCATTATATTGATCAAATTTCGACTCATCCTCATGAAAAAATTCGACACTACACACTTCCCTAATGAGAAAATAATATAGAACTTGATTTGAAAATTAAACAACACTCCTATCATTTTTTCTGTGATACGATATTGAGAATTCTTTGTTCGACAGTCAAGTCTAAGGATGACAAGAGACTAACGCTGGGTTAGTTAGTTAGACAGTGTTATTTGGAGGCACTTAAAGGCAATTGGTTATAACTTCAAATGACTATCGTCATCCATAGAATTAAATATCAGTAGAACCGCGCACTGTAAAATCTGTCACACAGATATAAAACCAACAGATTAACAAGTATCTAGACGCATTTTCATGAAATAAACGAGAGCCTGGATATGATGCGTTCAAATACGATTAACGATACGTTTAACAGATGAAAGTTGAAAAGTGATTGAGTACAAATAATAATTATTGGATTGAATTATCATTGAATGATGATCACATCTCAGTCTCTTATAGGGAAACGCAACGAGAGTGTCGATCGCAGCCAGATCATATACTGGAGATCGGGTCACAGGGTATATTGACGGAATATCACAAGAGCCCATTCCACCCCATCATGTTCAATCCTCAATCATCAAATTTGAAGCAAATATATAATCATACATACTCATATTTATACTGATTATACTCATCCTACTTCCATATATATAAATATATATATATATATATATATATATATATATATATATATATATATATATATAAATATAATATATATATATATATATATATATATATATATATATATATATATATTTAATATAATATCTGAATTTATAATATCCAGATATATAACATAGTCTAGTTCGTCAATTGTTCATTTAATTGTTCTCAATCTATAAGTGATCATACACATGTTTTCATAATATGAATATAATTTCAGGTACATTTATATCTGATACGAAAATATTTTGAAGATGAAATTGACGCCATGCATGTTGAATGCAGATCACATTGCAGTCTACAGAAATGTAATCATTAAGAGAGAGAGAGAGAGATCTTTTAATTTCACTCTACCCTACGGACAAAACATAACCCGTTGAACATTCCCCATGATAAGTACGTCTGGCAACATCACCACTTTCGGTTGCCATTCCTTTGTCAACCGACCATTTTGGTCAAATCTCACCACCGCAATCTTAGACAATAATAAATTATCCTTCCAACCGTTTATTACTCGAGCTGCGATCGTGTTATTATATGGTAGAGAACAGATATAATGATACTGTATATAATCACCATCCACAGCCTTCCAGAGGAGATGCACGTATTACTGTATGAAAAACTTCATCTCAATATGGCATGAATCAAATCGGTCTGATGGAAAATAGTATTAGTAAAACACTATTATCGCGTGGTTATTCAACTATATAGGTGAATTGATACGATGGATTGAAAGAATAGATATTACATGAAAAAGTGTTATTGTTTTATGGGGTTGCTATGGTTATAATTAAGGAGGTTATTTTTGAATTATATTTGTGTTATTCGATAAAGAGTGCCAAAGGGGTGAAAGATATTGACTTGAAAGATATTGTTGATAGCAGTTGTTTGTAATTCGACCATAGCGATACAGCTGTTTCTTTGGAACTTCTTTTATCTCTTCATTTTGTTTCTTCCATTTATTCAGTTCTTATCAAAATTCAAAATGTACATCAAATGTAATATCACGCATTTATTTATTACGCGTACGCATTTTGGAGAGTACGAATTCTTTTTCCTCAAACTCCTTTTTCCCACACACAAGCCTTGTTTTATGTGGGTTTTATCATTCGCAATTTTCTTTTCTTTTCAGTTTTAATGAATCCATGATCGCACTCAATTTCTATGTGCATGTGGAATATTTTTTTTTTACCTTTTTTTTTTGTGTACCAACTTATTGCGTACCATACATATTCATGTTCATGATTTAAATTAGGTTTTGCTTAATTTATTCCCATATCGTCTCGAAAATTAGGATAATTAATGAATGAAAAAATGAATGCAATAGTGATACATATTATATTGGTTGGTGTACAGTAATTATACTGGAAATGTTCCATATAATAAGAAATGAGAGGAAAGGGTAGATTCTATGAAGAGTGTGCATTGGTGATACCCTGTTGAGGTAAAATAAGTAAAATATAACAATGATAAAATCAATCAGATGAAATGAATCGTTATTAAAAATTGGATGAGAATGGCTTACAAATTTAGTGCGGGCTAACTTTTAATGTATTTGTGATGATACATATGTATCGGAATGGTATTATTTCATCAGTAATTATCTTTAGCAAGATTGGAATTGAATCAAGTGATATGTTTATTATATATCACATGAACACATACATTTTCGTAACAAAATACATTTTTGGTATGAATTATATTCTATATATTTTATGGATTGGGATCATATAGAATGAAATTTCTCACCACACTACAATTAACTCCGATCATACAATTGTTATGAATATGTACTAGCATATTGAAATTTGAATGGATAGTAATCGAAAAATCTGCTGCGTTTGATATAATAAAATAAACTCAGTACGATTAAAATGGAATATATTATTCTGATGATGGTATTTGATGGAAACATACTAAAAATAAGAGTTTTATGATGCTAATTATAACATCTGTATTATTGTATAATTTACAACTCGAACACAATAACTATAATCGAGTTAAAGTTCATTATATATGTATTACCACATACCAGGTTATCACCTAACACATATTATTTTTCTTTTATATATCACAGACATCTATTACATACACAATTATTACTTTGCCTTTTTAAAAGCCAGTTCAAACGACTCTAGTAATTTATTCTAATCCCCCACAAGTCATAATAGAGTGTGAATCGCACTCAGTATGATAAACTACGTCTTGAATTCAGGAGAACGAGTTGGGAAGGTGTGAATTCAACAAGTGGTATACATGTACAGTGCTAATCATATTTTTCAAATCAAAAAACTTCTCAAGAGTGTAAGTTTCACCATATTTCTTATAACTTCTCACTGTTTTAATGACAAATATTCGTGGTATGAATAATATAACATTTCAATCACTTTTATACACTCGTTTCTTCTGGCATTAGTTTTTATTCAAGTACAGGTGGAAATATATTTTCTGACAACATACTCGTAAAATGAAGATGTGTGAGTATTTCCATGCATGCCATTAGACTGCATGACATGAAAAAATATCTCAATTTGTTATTCAATACAAATTTCATTCATCCATTCGTTCTATTCTATGAATTATCTGATTTCTTCGAAAGAGCACATCCTCTCCAATGGTACGGAAAATGTCAATTGATTTTTTTTTTCAATTGACAGGAATCTGAGTTGTACTGTTGGTTGTTAGTAACTTAAATTAACTAAGTTGTACTAAGTGCATTATAGTAGTTTTGGTTCAACTTTCAATTTATCGAATGATGTGTAATTCAAATAAATGATTGAACATAAAACAAATCTAAATTCATCCGTCTCTGTTTGCTGAACAATTCTAGCAACAATGGCTAGGTCATTCGTGAATGAGAAATAAGAAATGATTAAGAAATACGAATTTTGAGAGTGAGAATAAGTGAATGATGTTCACTTAAAAGCCGAGTATTATGCCAGAATCGAATCCATACCTAACTTCACATTATATTCACAATTTTCACGCAATCTCATCTTCACCTTGACTTACTCATCAAGACGGGTGATTGAATTAAAAAATATCTGAGCATCAATATATAATAGTTTCCATACAGCTATTTCTACTAATTAATTTTCAAATTCTTATTTTATCAATTGCAATACACTAATTGATTTAAAATAATAATTACATGTGGAATGCGAATAAAAAGACCTCTTGGACCTACCGGGATCATAACGAAAGCTCACGTTCGTCGAAAACCATAATACTTTCAACTCTGCCAGTCACCTATGCCATTCGCATATTAAAATACATACCTGTATGTAGCTAATTAAAAAAACAAGTATTTTCGTGAAAATAATGAACCGTCATGTAGTTACACATAGTAACGTGATATTCAATGTTTATGTGTATGTTAATTATATTAATTCATTACCAGTTACACGTATTTTAATATATACGAAGTCATCTTTTTGACTGATGTATACATTAACAACATCTTTTGACGATATCCCGCACTCTCGTGTTGCATACGTCACTACAGGTACGGTGATGGCTTCATATAGCCTGAAAGCTTGCGCGGCTTGTAGAATGCCACACACAAGTATCGGAGATGGAAGGATTGAAGAGGGCTCAAAGTCAAATTGACGATGAAACAAACTCGCGTTCTTTTCGATTACATTTTCTTACAATTATTTTTTGGGCCCAAAAGATTCACTATTTTGAAGATATATATATTCATAATTTTTTCTGTCTTTTTGATTTTTATTGAACATTGATACAAAATTATTATTTTATGTATAATAATGTATCTAAATTGATAAACGATCACCAATTGATTAATAACCGTGAAACTACAGAGGCAAGCTTTCTATGAGTCGAATGACCAACAGTCTGTCCTACAGATTTGTGCTCGATTTATAACGACTATTTTTATCGACCAACATGACACATAAGAATGGTATAATCATCCGTATTGAAATTAGTTGCTTCATTCTCAGTTATTATTCCTATCTATATATACACCCCAATATTCATCATCATATTGCAATGTTCATTTATTCACTTTTATAGGTAAGACACACATTATATGTTCGTTTTCTTCTTCTTGTCCATGTACTTTGTGGTGAGTTCACCGTATCTGTCCGATGAGAGACTGATATGATATCAAATAAACAGTATATTTCATATTATCGTTGAAAACAGGTGATAATGTTTCCTAAATTGAAACCTAAAGTATCTAGTGCTTCCCAAGATCACACACGGAGAGGAAACATTTGATTTGCATGTTTATAAGAATGTTTTTTTTGTCTGGTTTGTGATTTTCAAACATATGTATCTATAAAGAATGTCCTCTCAGAGACCCCATGTTGTTTTTTCAGACAAATTCCTGCCAAATAAGTTGTTCGCATTACTGTAGACGCTTCTCGCGTGCCAAGTCGTTCATTACATAATTTACCATTTTTACCTTGGTATTTTATCGCGGTGCCACTTTTATATGACATCATTTCTCAGTCACTCGGCATCAGGATCTCAGTTACTACGGGGTTCAAGAGGTCAAGGACACGGACCTTGATCTTGAACCGCGAGGCTGTGGTCCATACCATCCCACACACAGCATCAATCTACCTGTTATGATAAGAAGGGGGAAAGGCAAGAGCCAAGCATCAGGTGGCTATGTTGGAGACTAATTTCAACCTATTCAGTTGCTAATATTCATTGTTAGATGAAAATATGCTACCTCATAGACACACTTGATTAAAAGTGTCTTTGCATTGGAATGAGAGGGACAATATTCCAACTGAAATTCAATCTTTCGAAAATTATATTGCATGTATAGAAAGAAACGGGTTGTAAGAGTTTTTTTTTAGGCGTTGAACAATTTATTTTGTAGGAAATACAATACCATCGTACGTTTCATTTTCATTTATAATATATCGTATGTCCATTTACATATATTTGAATTGTCTTGAATGTTGAGGGTATTCTTCAATTTGAACTGGATTCATTATTCGCCAAATAATTTTCATTGAATGTGTATTTTATCCATTTGAAGCTCAACATTATCATAGTCTGAATCAGGATACAATGATATCCTCATGAACATTTCAATATTTTGTGATTTCTTTTTCAAAAAACTGTCTGTCATGTCTGACCGTAATTGAAACTATGAATTTTCAATGATTTGTAGAAAAGTATCTTTAATTATCGTTCATAAGAAATTATCATCCTTTTTGTTTATTACAGAAGAATTCCATCATTATCTCACCACGATTCCATTAATACGCAATTAATATTTAGCATTTCATATCCAAATCTAGCAAATAACTTTCGAGAATCATACAATTCTGACCACTTATAGAAAAGAATGCATGCAGTTTAATGAGAACTAAATACATAGGCCTCTACATTTTTCTTAACGACATGCAAACACTAAGAGTAATACATACTTTCGTGAACATTGTCACCTCTTTCACGCATCAACATAAGAAGGGCCCATCTATTCAGGAATTAAATTCTACAATTCTTTGCCCCTGACAATAAAACGAAAGAAGGAAAATTCTTTTAGAATCGGTCTTAAGAAATTACTTTTAGATAAATGTTATTATAGTATATAAGAGTTTTTAGATGACACTTGAGCTGTTTTTTAAACTATGTATTGATATAGATTTAAGACTCACATGTGTGTAAATATGTATGTATTGTAATGTATTCGGTATCTTGTAATATGTGTGTATGTGTTTTTTTCCATTGACGTGTTTAATATCATTTTATGATCAATAATGACAATAAAGAAATAATAATGATAATAATAATAAACATACAGCGTTTTCCTCAGTTTTAGAATCGATTGGATACTCGTATCCAACACACACACACACGTTTGGTAATATATATATATATATATATATATATATATATATATATATATATATATATATATATATATATATATATATATACGACACGTCTTCTGTCAGCTATCAATCACGCACCTAGGAAATGCAACGTACGGTCACCGTGCATGTGCAGTATTTAGCAATACATCACCCAGCGTCAGGCATCACCTTATACCTTTGATAATTACAACCCAGTCGTGAAGATATAACCATATTTAGCAGCGGGAGAGAAAACCATTTTTATAGAAGAAAAACTAATTTGTTCAAGTTTATGAAGTGCGTTCGTCTTGAGAGAGAATAGGAGTCACGGTATTGGTAATGTGTCATGGTTTAACTTGCGTTAAATCAGACGGACACTGCGTGAACATGGAAAAATCGGATGAAAAATGAGAGGATGATTTGTGAGCTCGACTTTCATTTGTTCTTGTTTTGCTCTGTTAGTTTCGTCCATTGTGATCTGAAATAATAAAAACTATTGGAAGTTATAGGAAAAGGGAGAATTGCTATACGTTTATTGATGACAAATGCCCAGTATTGTTAATTTTTCGAGGAATTGACATATTTCAATTCAATTTCAATTTCAACATGTTTTTTATTATAATTAATAATTACATGACAAATATAAATCAATATATATAAATATATATATATATATATATATATATATATATATATATATATATATATATATATATATATATATATATATGTATGTGTATATAGTCAATCATGGCATCTGAACAGAAGTTTGTTATTCGTATCGAAAAGGTAGACCAACATAGTTGATAGTAACCTGTTCTGTATGAACGTGTGTTTCGATGGTAAAAATATTATTCAACGAATTACACAACTTTCGTGTCAATTTAAAATGTGAGTTTTCATTCAAATTTTGAATACAGAGTGAGAAAAAAAGAGAATTTAAAATGATTGGACCTCACTTCTTCCAATGTGTAACAATATATCACACGGATCACAAATCCTATTATGGAGGCTTATATTGACTATATATTTCCAGCTTGCGGGTCTCAGCTATTGACTGACCTGTGATGCGTTGACCTATGCTCATATTCGCTCAATATTTTGAATCATTGTAATAATTCAAGAATCATTTGAATATCCTTTCTTCCCCATTCAAATTGAAGTTCGCTACTCGATAATCCAGCAAAGCTCCTGTTTCATCTGTTAAATTACTCTCAAAATAGCATGTGTTCACAACTTTTCAATTATTACCCATATCTAGTTTCACGATTTGATACATACAGATGAGCTATATTGGCGACAATGGATGATGAATGAGATGAAGGGAAGATGAGATGGATAAGTTACCTCACTGAGATTTGAGGCAACAGAGGGAAGGAGAAGGTCGTGACCTGCTGAAAAAACTTCACATTATTGACTCTAACGACAAAGGTGAACCGAAAAAAACTGTCAGAATTGTCGACCGTGGTGAGAATGGAATCCCGGTCTCCCAAGTGACGGTAGAGCGCGCTAGCGAATGCCACCCGTTTTACAACAAACTCACATTTTCCATAACCGCGGTTTTTACTTCGTTTCCTCCACATAACTCCCGCTTGATAAACTCACCAACGTTGCTGCCTCTTCTTTCTTTTCATCTGAACATCATAATCAAGACATGCTTTCTTCGACTAACTTTTCATCCCCTGTATATTCAGAAGTGTTCCACCCCTCCTACCTCCTCCCTCCACCGTTGACTCCCTCCATCTGGGAAACTCTTCACGCAGTATACACGATTTTCTCCTTGTGCAACAATTGGGTCATAAGCTTATGGTGTACCAATACGCTTCTTCAGATTGTCGCAAGTGAAATATGGTATTGAATCGTTATATTATTATTAAATAATGATGAGCCTATCATTCAACTTGAAAAGTGTATAATATTTTCTTGGAATATTTTTAAATATCAATTTCCACTCAATTGAGATTAATATGTCGGGTGGTGAATCATTGGTAAGAAATGCTCCACATGTTTCATTGTACATTGGTATGTGAGGTATAGGTTTTAACAATAATATAAGAGTTAAATATATATATATATATATATATATATATATATATATATATATATATATATATATATATATATATATATATATATATATATATATATATGATACCGCACGAACTATCATTACACATGAACGCTAATTATAACTGATTCTCTATACGAATGTATCAAATACCTAAGACACGAGAGTTGAAAAATGTAAACTTCATTCTTATCAACATAATGGAACATAATAATATAATAATATGATGAAGTTTCATTTAACTCGTAAGTGTATGTTGCGTGTATTTGCCATGAATCCACGTGTTACTTCACGGCTCCTCCACTGTATTTAGTCGCGCCGTAAAATAAACATCGCAGCATGGCAAAATTCCCACCACAAGTTAAACATCACGAATACCACCCCCATATAACTGCTTATTCATTTCTTAGGGGCAAAGTGTGAATTCGTTGTTAGTTATTCCATTGATGTTGAAGGAAAGAAAAGAAAAGGGATGATGGAAAAATACCATCAAGGGTGAGAAATTGCCAGATGACGTTTTGTTTTCCCTGCAAAATGTTGAAAACCGTCACATTCATATACTTTTGATGGATTTTAATGAAATTCATGAAAACAAAGAGGTTTACCGTTTACGAGAGATGCCATTACTACTATAGATGTGGTGATGAATATACAAATAAGTACAGATGAGTACAATTCAATAAATCTTGATGAGCGGAAAACGGGAATATTGTTTTTTGATACACTTTAACGTAACTTCACTTTCAATAGCATCCATTACACACGTTGATATGAAAAATGATGCAGTAGGTCAGTATCATTGCCAGTACTACCTGCACACATCTCACAAACCTTTCGAAATTGCGACTTTACGTACCGGTACATGCAGTTCAGTCTTGTACCCTTCATTATGATGCATAATATCCCTATATATGCCATTGACTATAATTGATTTCGGTTCGAGTCAGTATTCTCAGATACCACCATTCTTAGATTTAATTGACTCGTATTTTGTTTCTCGTCCCATTATATTCATATTCTGTTATTCTCGCTGAAACGTTATCATTGATAATTTGTTATATTCAAATTAATTGATTTTTAATCTGTATTTCTTGCAATTTTACTGTAAGACAAAATCTTGAATATATATATATATATATATGTATGTATATATATATATATATATATATATATATATATATATATATATATATATATATATATATATATATATATATATATGTATATATATATATATATATATATATATATATATATATATATATATATATATATGTATATATATATATATATATATATATATATATATATATATATATATATATATATATATATATATATATATATATATATATTTATATATATATATATATATATATATATATATATATATATATATATATATATATATATATATATATATATAGGATACGAGTTGTATCACAAACGAGTGAAACATACATGCTTTCCAACGCGTGACCTGTGATTTCACTTCAAATTCAAAGATTTTTGATCAAAATAGTTGAGATGTTTTGATCTCCCCTATGAAATTTAAATTCATTCAGTGGAATCAATGGTAATTATTATCATATTACAAAATGTACACATTACAAAAACGGTGGATTGTGAAGTGTGCAGTGTCAATGCATTCCATAATTATTCAATTTTCCATACCCTTTCAATCGATACAATTTCTTTGATAACTATCATGATAAGAGAAAGATGTAACTGTTTCTTGATAAAGTAGGCCCACCATCTGATTTGTGTATCCACAGTCTCAATGAATAACCTGAACATTCGAGAATGCGTAATAAGCTTAAAATAAGCCACAAACTACATCACATTAAAAGGTGTATTATAAAGTGGCAACCGTTGTTATGAACTAAGCGGCAAGCTGGGGTTTTTGGCGCCATATGGCCTATAGCATAACACACGGGGTGAGTGGGTTGAGGGATAATCTACGACATCCTCCTTTATTCCACACCGGGGCAAGAGTGTCGTGTCGGATGAGACGCGCGACTGATTCGCCCCTGTTGTGAAGAGGACCCTTTTTCCTCCCCGCCCCCATGCCTCGACTTGCCGTACCAACAGTTACTTTTAATATATATAAAGTGCATTTATTGTATCGGACACCCAACATTATAAGAGATGATCATGGCGAGAAGATCATGGAATGATGTTGATGAACGTGGATTTTTCAGATATTGTGTATGGTGTAATTCTAGTACAAAACTAACCTAATCGGACGATTAATCTACTTTGGTTTATCCGTGAGGATCTGAAACTATACCAGTTTCTCAATTGTTTAGCCATTGTTCATATTTTCATCTATGACAAATTCCTCGAAAATATTTCATATGCTTTCTAATCTTGGGAGAATAAGAGGAATGGAGGTATGATAGAATGAAAACCTTAGAATGAATGAAAGTTTCATTCAATTGCAAAATATTACCATCGACTATATAATTTGTTGAATTGAATGATGAAATGTTCTGATATTCTGGGTTCCGAACGTGGCCGAGTATGTCCTTACAACGATCGAATAACTTCTACACTACGGTGTTCCCTTGCACGTTGAATACTCGAAGAAAAAAAAAATAAGGATCCAGTTTTGATTTAATGTTACAAACAAAACGCATCTCAAATTTGGTTTCTCTGAAGTACGGTTAGGGGAAAATTGTGGAAAGTGCCCGACTGATGACCAGAGTGTAAGAGAGTAAGTGAATATAGAGATAGAATAGAGAGAGAGAACGAATGAGAGGGTGGTGGGGGTGGATCTTCACCCGTCGAGAAGACTTGCCAGTAATTGCTGTACCACTCGCTGTGTGTCCAACACCAGAATTCATTGGGTCTCCATAGGGGATGGATCTGCACACGCATATATTGCAAGGGGTGGCAATGTTAGGGACAGTTGGGATGGGGGTAGACATCGACCCGAATCATGGTGGGAGTCCGGCAAATGTCCATGCCACCCCCAAACCCCCACGCAGCCCCCCGTCGCTCTAAACCAAAACACCCTCGCTTTAACCGCTAACCTGGAAGCATGCGTTGTTTCACAGCTGTTGTACTGATTTTATTCCAAATTTCATTTATTAATTGAATTTTGGTGAACAAAAGGATCGAGTTTTGTCTTTTGATCAGAAGACAATTTGAAATAACGCAGACTGTTCAGTATTCAGACACTAATTGAAAAATAATGGCATAGCGAAGCATTTCAATTAAAACTACAATGACATTAGATGCAAATTAAAAGTAACTGATGTTTTCATCACGTTATTTTGAGATTAGCCTTCCATTGGTTATGAAAAACATATATCACTCAGTTAGGTCCAAGTTCTGGCCAACGAAGCATTTCAAAAGTCAAAAAATAGTGGCACCTCCACCAAAAACTCACCAAATTATCCCTCAACGTGTAAAGATTGGAATAAAAAATTGAAGACCACTCTAATCGATTCAACTTGTGAACATATTTAATGAAATTAACTTGTTTCAATTCGAAGTAATGAGAATTCATTCTCATATATGGGGTACATATTTCACGGCGATGACGTAGGCCTATAATTGTTACGACCTCGTTCACGTTCAATTGTGAAATCCATTTATTGTTCCTCCATTTTCCATCATTTTTTTTTTAAACACACCTCGCCATGGCATATCATAGTTAAAAACACATTTCTCATTTTAGTTTTTCATAGCTTCAGGTTTTCGTTTGTTATTTTAGAATCAGTTACTTTTTCTTGATATTAGCATCCTTTCAATCATTCTATCCATTGATCAATTATCATGTGTCAATTATGGCGGCCATTGTATGTGAATGGCAGAGTCCCTATGATGAAGATACATATGTAGGCCGAGGCGTATAGAATCATTGGACTTGATATCACGTCCATCGCAGTCCCAACGACTTTTCAAAACGTGACAGTGGAGTATTGTATGACTGAATAGTGCATGTCCATAGTGAATATGCATATTTACTATATATATGAATATATATATATATATATATATATATATATATATATATATATATATATATATATATATATATATATATATATATATATATATATATATATCGACTGATAAGAGTTGGTATAGCTATGATATTCTATCATGGAAGTTTAATTACACAGTTGATTTCTCTCTTCGGTAATGTGAATTGGATTCAATAGAAATATTTGATTTGTTAATCAAAATCAGATTTGATACGATAATGATCATGAAATGTTGAATAACGTGGGCCCAAAACAGGTCATAATTGCAAAAAAAAAACTGTTCAAATAGGCCAAGACTGTTTATTTTTGGTAATTTTTTGATGACTTTTTTAAATTGAACTGCGATCATTTGTATCAAATATCATTTTCATCAGAGTGATGAAACTTTATATTTCAATTTTGTCGCTCCGTATGATTTCAAATCATTATTCATTCCCATTTACAAGTGATTATAGTTGAAATTTGTCGAGTGTTCGAGGGATAAAAATCGATATAATTGAGTTTCAGGATTTTTCAGTTCATATATCTGAAACATTCTAGTAAATTTGATCGCCAGCCTCAATCTCTGTTCTCTGTGTTTCCATATAGTCACAATGATTGGAATATTCAAGTTCGTGTTGTTTACGGACACGCGTTGTATCACATCGTATGCGTGCCAACTGACGTGTAACTAACGCACTCTGTCGCTGCGGGGGAGTTTACCGGCGTCGATAGCTCAGCAAGAAGCGCATCACTTTGGCTTCCACGCTTGATTTGCAATCACCGCAATAATCAATCTAAACACCCCTAACAACGCCTTCCTCCTCCTCCTCCTCCTCCTTCTTCTCCTCCCCCATCCCCTCCCGAATTTTCAAGAAGCCGCCAAGACGCGCGGGACGGACAAATTACACAATTAAAGAATTCACTGCGTTATTATTGGCCACATGCAGAGCACAGATTATTTCGATGTAACTAATTTACGACATGGTTAATCTGTTTTCTTTCAGATTTGTATACTCACACATTCAACAGTTATATAAAGTGTATTATGAAACAATAAAAGGGAGCACGGGATTTTGGAGCGATCAAATATAAGCGAGCTGGTAAGAAATTAGCTCAATACATGAATAAAATAATAGATATCCAGTTTTCAGTAAGATTTTTTAAGAGATTTCAATCTCTCCTGTACGTTGTTTTTTTGTGAGCCTATAATATGAAAATATATATGAAGCAATGTTTCCATAATTATGTTCATCCAAAGAAAAAACATGCTTCATTATATAGGTAAAAGTTTTGGAAAGTCTATATTCCAGACATCTGAAGGTATGATTGGATGAGAACCGAACGGGTAACGGAGGAAATGAATCTCAATTGGCCATCCAAACACGAGAAGAATCCAACATATGCGTGATTCAAAACACTAAATAATTTTATTTCTGTGATTTTTCGTTGTCATCACTATCAGACTCTCTTTTCCATCTCAATCACTCACGATTTTAATTCTCATTTGCATTTTTTCTCTCCCTCGCACATCAACTAAACTTGAAATTTGAAATCAGAAATGTTACATAATGAGTAGAATATATATAACAATTTTGGATTGCTCAGTCCCATAAATATCACCTTTAGTCACATGGTTTAGTTCCAGTAACAAATCAAATGTTGTAAAAGTATCCGGAAGTATTTTTCATTCGATGTTAGAATGATATGGTACAGCATTCCATCTTTCTTTCTCGTGAAAACTTGTTATAAATCTAGTTTAAAATTCAATATTCACTAAATTAAAGAGTTAAGTATGAATAGTTTGAATACACATTCAACTACATCGTCTCCCACCAATAAATTGTCAGGTCACAAAGTCGTGTAGGTGACCAGCTTTGCTGGTGACAGTTATTCCAGAAGTATTTGTGTGTCACTGAGCCTATTGGCCGCTTGAAATGACTTCTAATGTACTGATTACAAAACAAATCTGAAATAAGAATTACATGACACATATCAATATGTACAGCTAGTTGGGTTATGTGGCGATTAGGCTGATGTTTAATACATTCATTTCAACGAACATGCATTATAACAATTTTATGCATTACTCGTTTGCTATAAATGATCCCATTCAACCCGATGTTGGTGGGATGATGCAATGATAGTTCAATAACCATAGGTCCTGGTGTTTATAGCACTCATTTACGATAAATGAGTAAATCTGGCATAAATATAAAAGTTCATGGTAATTGGATGATAGATGAGAATTATTTAGTGGTGAATTAAATATATATCGGCCTATATAGACCATGCTACACATATGGATCACACTATATATGGATCACGACTATATGACCATATGGACTATATGGATCATCATGAACCAATAGATCGTAGTCATCAGTAAAGTGCGTTCTTGAACTCAATACCAAAAGAAAGACAAAAATATATGAAACATCCAAATCAAATTGAAAATCAGCTGTAGGTTGAAAAGCTTAGCATCATAGCATTTCACAACTTCAATATGAATTGATTTCTCAATCATTCCATGTGAATTTGTTATTATGTAGAGACAATTAGTATATAATGAAATGAATATATGAGTGGGAGAAAATGTGAATAAGCAACTATGAATCCAGAAAAGTATAGGATCATCAAATGTATCAAAATTAGCAATATTGTTTCCATCTTCAACAAAGTGGTATTTCCTAAACAATTTCACATTATTTACACTATTTTAAATAATAATACATTCTGTTGGTCAAGACTAATCCCTGGTGATATCCAGCCAAACTACTCACCCTCAACTATATCGAAGTTATCCAGTTCGAATTAATCATCAACATACTTTAAAGTTTGAAATGAAATCGCTTACTGAAAGTATAAGGTTTCAGAACTATTTAAAGTGATTGAAATGAAAAGTTGATTTAAATTTAGATTCATGGAGGGAATGTCGTATACCAATGAGTATAAAGCGAAGGGGGTTGCGGGTATTGGTGTGGGTGAGGGGATGGGGTGCGTATTGAAATGCCATCTCAAGGGTTGTAGTCGTTAGCAACCACCGAGAAAATATCATAATCATCATGGCTAGTGACAGAATGGTTGGTTGGTTGAGAGGTCGATTCTTGGGGAGCGACTTTCAGAGTGCGCGTAATAACAACGTCTCAGGGACAAGCAGAAATTAAGATGAAGGGGAAATTAGAGTTGAAAATAAGAAAATTGAGAGGATCAATATACATATATATATATATATATATATATATATATATATATATATATATATATATATATATATATACATATACTATACACACAGCCATATTTGAGACTGGAGATGAATTTCTGTTCAATTCCTGATAGAGGAAGTTTCCAAGAAATATTGAAAATTATAACAAATTCAAGAAATTTTGTGTGTAGAGATGTCCCGAAAATGACACTGCGATGGATTCATGAAACTCTCGCATACACTCACTACTCGGTTCTCTGTTACATTCACATAATTCATTTTATACGGTTCACATCGGTATTTGAATGAAGTTTTAAGATGGATGACTTGTATTTTTGCTAGCTGTTTCATAAAATTATATATGTCAAAAATCTCATCAAGTGAGCACCAGTGAGCATACATGTATAGGCTTCATTCAATTGATAATAATTATGCTTGGAAGAAGCAGAATAAGAATATTATCTCATTGTATTGTAGGCTTATCACTTTCAGTTACCTGGGAGAAGCCTGTATACTGTAATTGTCACTATACGTAGAATAATAGTTCGATAGTATTTATTGGATGAGCGAAGCGAGGACTCCCATTGCTGGGTTAGAGATGTATCTTTCTCATTGTGTTTTTTTTTTGGTCCGCGCTCCACAGGTCGGAACGTTGGATTGATCAATAGATCAATAATTTTATATTGTGGACGTACATGGTCAACCAACTTGGAACTGTATAGTTTTGGGGATGAATCGATTCCAATACTCTCGAAAATATGGTATCTTTGAATGATTTTTGGACGAAAATGCGACAAAATGCACTCCACAGCTCGGATGGTTTGAACGATCAGTTTGATTTTTTTCGTGAATACGCTGACTCATACATGTCAAATATGTTCAGTTTTCGGTTCTGAATGGTTCGACTATTTTCGAGAAAAATACATTTCCGAATAATTGAAAAAAAATGAGAAATGAGAATCTTCGATTTTTTCAAAATTCCTACTAACCTACAATTACTACAATCACTACAACCACTAGGTTGATACACTCTATCACGAAATCTTCACATCGATTGAAAAAAGCGTTCAGAGAGAAAAATGAAAACACATAGATTTTCTTGATACATCTACCTGAAATTTCTTTCATTATGCTACTGTCTCGATTTTCATTGAAACGTTGCCCATGAACTGCTTCGTCAAATACTCAACCGTCTTTACTGAAGGAGTAATGAGTGTCACCGGAATTTGCAACAACCCAATCAATGATTTCAGCATCGAGTTTTCATCGGAATCATTTTCAGCCTACATCACCATAATGTTACGTTGGTTTTGAGGCTTTCATGATCAGGGTTATCAGAGTCAGGTTGGTGACCTAATCTGAAGTGGTCTAGCCTAACTTGTTGGTTTATCATGGGTAGGGTAATTGAAGTCAGTATTATAGTATAGTATTGTAAGTATAGTATTGACATATTACTGAAGTAGTGAAGTCAGTATTTGAAGTCAGGTGACTTCACACTGGGGTACATTAGTGAGATACTGGTGTTAATTTCCCAGCTCATCCTTCAACGCGAGGTAATCATGTAGCGTTTGCCTAGTATTTGCATAATTGGAATCCATACCTCATTATGTCAGAAAAAGTTCACAAAGTCCTCAAAAGACACAAATTTCCAAGTGATGCGAGAAAAAACAGAAAAATACAGAAATATAATTGTAGTTACTAATATTAAATCATCATAAAAAGCCAGAATTTCAACCAAAGGGTTTCTTCATCCATTCATCATATTTTCATACCTAGTTGATATTTTGATAGGCGTATCAATCGACTTGTATTATAAGACTGGCCCTCCCATGAATTTATTCACAAATCGTGTCTTGATTTCATTATTCATATTAATTATTGAGACAGTGGTCCCTCCCTGAAATATATCTTGTCTTGTATAAGTTATAAGATGTCCACACCCAGCCAACACCGAGCGACAAAACCGTATCAATAGGACGACAGTTGAATAGTCTTTCAGTCTACATAATTATACCATATATATGAAAATACAATATTGATAATAATAGAAGCGGAAATTTATAACTCATAGAGGGTTTGGTGTGATATCTTATTCATATACATAATGAGCTTTATTAATAAGATGTTGAAGTTGATATAATTATCGTATATCGTCACGGATTTATTGAATTTAAATAAGCTATTGTTTCGAATGTAAATCTTCGGAAGTACAACAATACCTTATGAACAATATTATGTTTATTACTTATTGGCCATTGCCTATATATTCAGATACGTTCATTAGAATACTGAGATATAATGATATATTGAAATATTTGAAAATATTAGTCCTTCAACAAATAAATGCGTTATCTCCGATTATAGACGTTTGAGTGCTTCAATCTTCTCAAAGATTAATTAGTTTTATCAATTATCATTTTGATGAGAGAAATATTTTTTCATATAACCCCATTTATGATGATGGCAATCTGCCTTTATGTGAAGGGATGCCATATGACACAATAATGAGATAGAATACGTAGTACTGATAGGTGGATGAAATAATAAAACAACAAAACAAAAAAACAACCAATAGGTAATTACTATCGCTCCTACTGAGAGTTCAAAATATCAATGTACGTAATTGAGAGAAAATGAATGATTCACCGATGCTATACGTATACTATACGTCTATACAAAAGATCCACTGGTGATCTTATGCACATTTTGTTTTTCTAAAACCATTGACCATCAGCCTTAATTTGATTATTGTATTCGTTCTTGATATTTGCACCTACATTCAGAAAGATGTATATATATATATATATATATATATATATATATATATATATATATATATATATATATATATATATATATATATATATATATATATATATATATATATATATTGAAATTGTGCTCTCAAATATCACATTTGATGAGAAATCTATTTCGATGAAAATAAAATCATAACCATTTTTCAATAACAACAAAAATGTTTGAAAAACAGCTGACGAGCCTCCTCCCATAATAATGAAATATATGATACCATTTCTTCGTCAGCATAAATCCTATCGAAGAAGGGACGAAATAATTTGATTATTTTCTCATATCAGGTTCAACGACGTACTCTAATAATAACTAAGATCTATTGGCGTCGGATGAATGATTGATGAGATGATGGCATAATGAGATGAAGCTAAATTGAATGATGAATCAACTCATTTTCAATGAAAATAAATAATAATTTCATCAGAAACCATTGTGAATTGAGTCTACAAGATTCTTGGCTGTTCGACAAGATTCTCTACCGAACGAAACACGTGCTAGTCGCCTTGTATATACCCAGCACGCTCGGTATAAAATGTCCGGATCGAAGTTTCCCCCCTATCGGTGTTTCCGTGAATTGTGTGACACAAGGGTTGGGTGGTTGACATCTAGCCCCCTTTCCCCACCCATCTGTGACCCGCCTCATGCCCACCCACAACACCCCCCCCCCCCCCTCCCTTCTAACTGTCTGCCTGCCTGCCGATGACATTTCCAAAATGGAA